>JALAZF010000183.1:5270000-5916250 GCA_022829125.1 Lathyrus tuberosus
TCCGTTCGACGCCATCTTTCGACCATGCATAGGTGTCCAACCAAACTGATTAACCCACGTTCCAAGAAACTATTCAGTTTCTTTTCAATCAAATTTATGACATCACAGCCAATAATGATTAAGACTGAAACGTCCCCTCAGAAATCACATCAAGCCGCAAATCACCATAACCTCTCATAGAGTCTAGGAGATCGTGGACATAGGTGGCAACTGCCACCGCCCCTACTTTGGCTCCTGGGAGGACACGTGTCTCACTAGCCTTAGCTCCTTAATGATGATTAGTGAGCCCTTTAGTGTTTCCAAAGTACTTTATAAATAGTTTCTTTAGAAACTACTTTTATTTTTTCCACTCCCAAGTATCCACTACGCACCTTCTCATCTCTTCCAAAGCGTTCAACCCTTCACCTTCAACAAACTCATTTTCTTCAAATTTTTCACCAATGGCTTCTTCAACTGCTAATACTCAAGACCTAAAGAAAAACCATAAGCTCAAAGGACAAAAAGGCGTACCACTACTTCCTCCCTTCGCTACATTAAATAGACATAAGGTGGTAAAGAATCAGCAATTCATCCCCGAGCCTCTCAAGGAGGAGAAAAGACACATCTACGAATCCTATGTACTGATTCCTATCACCGTTTTTGGGAAACCATTAGCTTTATCTGGTCCCTTATCTTCTTTAGATATAGATTATACAACCATTAGTGACTTCTTTCCATCATATCGTAAAACCAAACCTTTAGGGCAAAAAGACAAAGCTAGGGTAACATCTGAACCCCCTGACAATGTAGCCCTAAAGAACCTAGATTTGAAGTATCTGAATGACGGGTCTAGGCTGTTTAGGGCTACCCCGTATTTTAAGGATTCTGACCTCTATTTGAACTGGTTAACCAAGTTAGAGAAAGTGAAAGCAGAAACTTGGAAGAACTTAGGAATCTACGACTTAATTATGATGTCGAAGACTAGACCCGCTTACTGCCCGACTTTACTGGCATCATCTTTGTATTTTTGGGATAGTACCCACTATACCTTCCATCTCCCTTGTGGGATGATGACGCCCACTCTATTCGACGTAGCCGCTATCACAGGGCTAAAGCCTCATGGGTTAGTTTACGACCCTGAAATAGATGCTCTAGACACTATAGGGTTCGCCACCACCAAACACACTTATACTCATTTCATGAACCACTACCACGACAAGCAAACTGACACAGTTGAGGACAAAGAGCATATAGCATTCTTGGCTATGTGGCTTTCTCGCTGCGTATTCTGTACAAAATCCTTGCAGGTGGCAAGAAAATATCTGACTCTAGCCAATCAACTACACCTTAGTCGAGGCATTTTCCTAAACGAAATGATATTGGCCAGTCTGTACGAGTATTTGAGCGAAGGTGCTGGTCGTCTGAAAGACCAAGAGAGCAACAGGAACCTCCTGCTGTCAGGACCCTTTTGGTTACTTCAGCTTTGGCTTAATGCCACTTTTAAAGCCGGCCTCCCCAACAAAGGGTCTGTGGACGAAGAAGTTGCAGAGATTAAGGAGAGACGGGTCGAATGAGTTCGACTGGTACAACTGACCCCAAACAAAAAAGGGCAGTCACTCAGGGCATCCTTCTCTGGCTTCGTCAAAATGTTTGCTAAGCGCTATGAGTTCACACAAAGGATGGAGCCCTTTGCTAAACGAAAATATGGCCCTGAATGGTTTACCGGGCCCTTTCCTCCTTCGTTCAAAAAACATGAAGAAGAATCGCAGCGTGTCTGGGAGGCATTCCTCATCCCTCGACTTATCGTTCATCGACTCTACTTGCTAAAGGGCCAAACCTCTCTGATGGCCTATCAACCAAATCTTGTCTCTCGACAATTTGATTTAGTCCAGACTCTACCCAAGTGCCTGTATGAGAAGAAAGTCCATGTTATCCTTCCCAACACTATCTATGATGCCATAGAGAGTTCGACACACCTTGCACGACATGCTCATCGATGACTCCAGACTCCGGTCTACTTTGAACCTTCTCATCTCTGCATCCAAGAATTCCACGACTGGTGGTCAAAACATTATGCTGCAGAATTCCTTGATGTCTCCAGCTTCGCTCAGTTGATTAACCAAGCTTTTGTTGATGTGCAGGAGAAGATCAAGGAAGGTAAATCTGCTCATATTAAGGAGATTCAGGCCTTCCAGAAGTACTTTGAATCTGTTTATCGACCAGACGATATTAGTCGAACCGTCAGCGAAGCTGCGGTTATGCTAAAGGAGAAATTTTTAAAGAAAATGGAGAGTTTGAAACTCCCTTCATATGTTACTCCTGAGAAACGCTATGAAGTGGCTTTCACATTATTTCCTCCAAAGACTCCTCAACTGCCATCTGCTGATTTTGGAGTGGCTCTTGCCCCTCCATTTCTAGATTGGTTCATCTGTGGGGACTCTATAAAGATCCTTCGCCAGCAGTCAAAACCCAAGGCTCAACGGGTGGTTCCGACTAAACATATGCTAGATAGTTTCAAATGACACCTTCATGTCGGTATCGAAGATGTTCGCATCGAATCCGAAATACATGAAGGTTTGGATTCTTCGATTTTATGCTCTTTCGCTTGAACTTTATCATTACTGACATGCGGTAACTTGGTTTGTTTTGCAGCTGTACCCAAAAAGAACACCCCTCAGCACCTGGTCGAAGCCAAAGGCAAAGGCAGCAAGGTACATCACACACCTTTTTGTCATACCCCAAATTTTGACCACTAAGATTTCCCATCATTGGGCAAATCATCATCACAATATGGGTAAACCATCATACCTCATCAGTCTCCCCAAAGGTGGGTGAGCATCCACTACTATCAAAGATTAGGGTTTCAAGCCCTCTAAGAGCTCTTAGACAAAGGATCAATCAAGAAATGACATGATCTTCAACTTGTCTAGCCTCTCAAACATCCACAAAGGATCAAGAGGACTCCCACATCAAGAATCAAGCAAAAGGTTGCAACATTCCAAGTGGATTAAGCCTCAAGATCGCCAGTGTCACCAAATTAGGGTTTGGTCGACCATGGCCTCCAGATGGAAATTTTCCTCTGGGCATGAACCAACGCTTCAAAGCAGAACCTATGATGCTCCAAGGGACATCATAAACCCAATCACCAAGTCAATTTAGCCTCAGGGGATGCATACATCAAAAATCAGGAATTAGGGTTTCTTGACCTAATTCACCCCTAAGTTGACTTTTGGGACAAATCATGAGCCAAGACCTCAAGAGATGATTTGAGGGTCTCTAATGCACCACATTGATCCATTTGCAACAATGGATTGATCCAAGAAGCTTGAGTAACAAGTTTCAATTTCATCTGAACCACAGTTAGGGTTTCACGGGAAAAGTCAACGGTATCTTTGACTTTTAACCAGGACATGCTCCCAAACCCTAGGACATGATTCAATACACCATATAACACCTATGAAATCAATCCATCAAGTTTGATTTAGGTCAAGGACTTGATTTCATAGAGGATCACACAGTTTGGAATTCATCAGACAAAAAGTCAACTGTGCATAAAAGTCAAACTTTGACTTTTTGAGATTTTTCACAATTATGGTTTTTTAGCCCTAAAATGATGTTAATGTGTGATTTGAATCATCATTCATCAAGAAAAATCAAGAAAAGTGGGATAACTTGTAAAAGGGGAAACCATAAAAACAGAAAATTTTCTAAGTTATGGAATAAAGTGGCTAGGATACCAACTTTGGAGGATCATAACTCCTAAACCACAAGCCATTTTCCCCCATCCAAAGCTGGATTTGTAGCCTTCATGGCCCTCTACAAAAGCTTCAACTACACCTCATTCCAATTCATTATGGATTTTGAGTTATGGAATGATCAAAGTGGCTGAAAACATGAAATGCCACTTTTTCCAACACTTAGTGAAATTTTCACTAAGTCAGAATCTGCCTTCACTTTTTTCCAAATGTAGGGGCATTTTTCACTTGGATCCAAAAAGTATCAAAACCAATTATGATTAAACAGTTATTGTATCATATGAGGGCTTTCCAAAATGGCCAAGAACATCACCAAACTCAACTTGAGCCATGAGATATGACCATGGCAACATGCCTTGCTGAAAACTGCCAAGGCAAGGCAGATTTTGGAGTTTTGCTCGATTTGCTCAAATTTTGCAAAGGGAAAGCAACTCTATCCATCTGAACACCTCAAGGGGGGACCAAGGAGGAACCAACTCTGATCCCAAGCCTCCCAAGTCTTTGGAACCAAAAATAGCATGCCAAACCTAGAATTGCCTAAAAGAGGGACAAGACTTCAATTTTGGATTTGAGCATTTAATGGATGCACCAAGGTGGCATGGACTGAGCCATTGCCAACTGAATTTAGTCAAGACTTATCCAAGGCCAAGCGAACCAGTAGCCTGTGCTCTAACCTCTAGTCAATGGCTAGAGGAGACTTGGATTCTCATTGCTCAACATTGGCCAAACCTATGCAGCAGTTGCCAATCACTATTCCTTGCAAAACAAACTTGCTCTACTATAAATAGAGCTCATTTGTGATCAGTTTGAGTACACCAAATCCATCAAACAGATGCTTTCCTCAAAATATCTTTCTCTAGGCAAAAATACTTTCTTTAGCAAGGTAACTCTGAGTTTTTTAGTTTAAGAGCAATTCCAATCAAACAAATCATACACACACACCTCATAAACATCATATGGACGTGATCCAAACACTCAAATAACATCTGGAACACCAAAATCACAAAATCACCAGCCAATTGCTCAAGCCTTTGACAGATTTCTAGTTGGGGTACCATCTCAAGTTCCAGATCATTTCAATCCACTCCAAGCATCCAGACACACTCCATGGCACCTAGGGAAGCTATCCACATCATTGGAACCTAGCTGTAACACCTCCAACCTAGAACTCGATCACCAGTTGCAAGAGGTGAGCATGAGATCTTCTAACTCTATGATCCATGCATTTTTTGCTGCACAATAATTTGGCCATATGTTCATAATCATGCATAGAGTGTTTACCCTCAATCAATTGCTTTGTATAAATCGTGTATGGAATTTCTGAACCTTCATGCAGAATTTAGGGTTCTTGAGGTTTCTCTTTGATTTCTTATTCCATGTTTAAAATAAATGAAACTAAAGACCATAGACATGATCGTGAGGTTGAAACGAGTAGATTGATATGTAGATTGCATGATATAATCAAGTATTCAGTGAGATTGGATAGAAAACGCAAATCTGTAGAAACAGAGGGTGGCGCGTGTTCTTGCCTTTGTTCTTGGCGCCCTTTTTGAAAATTCAAATATTTGAATTTTGTGATTTTATTTACTTGATTCAAAAATTAATTTCTCTCTGAGTTTTAATGATTTTGAGTTGATTCTTTTTTTAATAATTCACAAAAATGTTAAAATATTTTATTTTACCAAAAAATCCCAAAATTATTATTTATTTCATATAATTGATATTTTTGCCAAGAATTAATATTTTAATTGTTTTTGACATTTAAAATATTTTTTCCTTCTTGATTTTGCAAATTTTAATGATTTCTAATTATTTTGTAGGTCAAAACTTGATTTTTGAAACATTAATCCAAGATCACAATTTGTTTTCCACATATTAAACAATTTTGATCATTTTAATTGAATTTTTTATTCAATTAAAATACATTTTGAAAACAAATTAGGGTTTTTGATTAATTCAACCCTCATCAAACTTTTTTTCAAAACTTTTGGGCCTCTAATAGAGTGTAAGACCCAATCCCCTTTTAACCAAAAACATTTTGGGCCTCAGATATTGTATAAGTCCCTCTGCGTTAAAAGAAAACCTCAGCGCGATCGCCAGTTGAAAAATCAAACCCCTGGGCCTACCCTCGTGTTATAAGCCCCATTTCTTTTCTTTAAATTACTTTGGGCCTCTAATAGAGTGTAAGACCCAATCCTTTGTAAATACAAACCTATTTTTGGCCTCAAATGTTGTATAAGTCCCGTTGTATTTCAAAAGTTTGACGCGATTATCGCCCGTTTAAAACAAACCATCTGGGCCTCTACTCGAGCTATAAGACCCATTCAAAACCATTTTAGGCCTCTAATAGAGTGTAAGACCCAATCCCCTTTTGAAACCAAAAACTTTTGGGCCTCAATCACTTGTATAAGTCCCACTGTACAACTTCAATAGTGCAGTCACTGATAAAACCTTGGGCCTCTCCTTGAGCTGTAAGCCCCGACAATCTTTTCAAAACACTTTCTCCTTTGATTTTGAATATAATATTGTTATCAAAGCTTTCTTTGTTGAACAAACTAACCAAACAACATGGAAGCTCTACAACCGAGTAAGTGTTTACCCGCTTTCATATGTATATAACTGTACTGTGGGGCTGTTTCACTGTAAGTCTTCTTTAATAAACTCATATCGACTGTGTAATACTAGTATAGATATTTAGAGTTTCCCCGACAACTACGTCTAGAACTAAACAAAACCTCATCCGACGTTCTCCCGGATATTTCAACATAACCTAAACCATGAGAATTTTCTTTTACCACAATTTTAGATAACTAGATCTAAGAAAATTCCCCCCTTGAACAGTTCATATACAGAAGGCCAATGTTCCAAGTGAAACCCCTTCTGGAACTGTTCATTAGCCTCCTCTTGGGCTTAGTGCAAGGACCCACAGGCTTCTTAAAAGCATCCCCGCCTCCTCTTGGGTGTTGTACAAGGACCCGTCGGCTTCTTAGAAGTTTTCACAGCCTCCTCTTAGGCTTCGTAAAAAGATTCTTCCTCCGGGAAGATAGCCTCCTCTTGGGCTTCGTACAAATTGTCCCTTCGGCTTCTTAAAAGTTTTTCTCACCTCCTCTTGGGCTTCATACAAATTTTCCTGACGACCTCTTAAATGTATAGGAACATAAATTAGTCATCGTAATAGAACAGTCTTTCGAAGAGTCTAGATATTTCTACCGCGAACGTACTGTCTCTTGATCTCTCTTAAGCATAGTACAAAAGGTAAAACTCTAGACTTGGACAGTCTAATCCCCTTGAATCTCAAAGATATTCTCAAGTTACTTTCAAAAATAGGAAGAAAACACCCGTAGACTTGGGCAGTCTCAATACCCTCCGGATTCCCCGTTTCCTTAAAGAACAGGAAATAATCCCGGTCCTCAGATCAAATCCATGAGTACAACATTACCCATATAAGAACTGATTTTCTCTTTTAACCAACATACTGGACCTGTCACTCAATTGAAACAGTAACCCTAGCCTCCTCTTGGGCTTTGTATAATGATTCTCCCCAGCAGAGTTAAACATTTTTTGCCTCCATCTCGGGCTTTGTACAAGATACAAAAAACACTCTCTTGTTGAGTATAAAAGACTCTCTTGTTGAGTCAATCCTCTTTTAGCCTCCATCTCAGGCTTCGTACGAGATACAGAACACTCTCTTGTTGAGTATAAAAAGACTCTCTTGTTGAGTCGATCACCTTTAGCCTCCATCTCGGGCTTCGTACGAGATACAAATCACTCTCTTGGTGAGTATAAAAGACTCTCTTGTTCAGTCAAACCCTTTTAGCCTCCGTCTTGGGCTTCGTACAAGACACATATAAAAACACTCTCTTGTTGAGTCAACCCTTTTAGCCTCTATCTCGGGCTTCATACGAGACACAAAAGAATCCTCTTGTTGGGTCAATAGCCTCCTCTTAGGCTTCGTATAAGGAAAACCCCAGTTGAGGCAATCAACCTTTTAGCATCAAAATCTGTGCCTTGCTCACAGTATACAAACATCAACAACTCCTTTTCCTCTTTCTAATTGTTGTAAGCGGCAAGCCTCTGGATTATTTACATCCACGCCACTGTCCCTCTTTTAGCATGAGAAATTCGTAAGGAAAGATGGCATTGCTCTAAACTGAGTTAAAGTCTTCTCCTTCAAGTTGAAAATCCCCTATAAAGAAAATTATGGTATTGCTGGATTCACATATCCCAGTTAAAGTAATTCTCCTTTATAATCAGTCACCCAACAATTGTGACAAACAGACCCCTTTAGAGATGACAAATTCTCTCTAAAGTCAACACCCTTTTAGCTTCACATCTTGGGCTTCGAACAAGATACAAATAGACCCTTCGGCTTCACATCTTGGGCTTTGAACAAGATATAAACCACCTTTAGCTTCATGTCTTGGGCTTTGAACAAGACACCAAAACACCATTCTATGGGAGGAACTATGATCGCTCTGATTTCCCTATCTCGGGAATACGTAGGCATAAGATTGAAAAAGAATCTTAGCGAGCACACTAATAAAAAAAAACCAAAGTCCCCTACCTCCATCCCATCTAGTGCAGTATCCCAACAAATTCCCCATGAACAGTCCCGATATTTCATTCTGAACAAAATAAGCAGAGAGAGGCCCACGAACTAAAGCCGCATTTGTAAACCAACAGTTTTGACTGTTTAAACTCAGTATGCAAGCAGGGTTAATTGGAGACATCTATTTCCCTTCCTTCATTAGCTTCAATAGGATAAAAATGAATCGAACTGTAGTACCAAAGCGATAGTGATTCGAAACCACAAAAACCGCGCTACACTTTTCCTTTTGTTGATTATTCTTTCTGTAACGCCCCGTTTTGCCAATTTTGTTTATTGAGTCGTTTTGATTATTTTATTATTATTTTATTGTATTTTCGACTTTTATGTGAAAATATGTTATTTTTCGGCGGGAATATATTTTATCGCGTTTTGGGATCGTTTGCGAGAAATTTGAGTGTAGGGGTATTTTGGGCATTTGGGTGTATTTTGATTAAGTTAGAATAAATAGAAAGTATAGAAAGAAAAAGAAAGAAAAACCAGAAAAATAGAGAAGAAGAAAAGAGAAGAGAAAGAAGAAAAGAGAGAAAAAACTTGTGAAGGAAGAAATCAATCTCCCGACTTTCTAGAACGCGAATTTATCGGGTAAGGGTGCGAAACTCGATTATACTATGATTGTGTATGATTATGTATGTTTTGTGTGGATGTTTTGGTTGGTTTTTCCATATGTTTCCGTTTATGCCGTATTTGACGAAATTGATACAAACCAATATTTTTACGGTCGAAAAGTCGTATAAATACATGTGTTGGTTGGTTATATGTATGTGAGCTGCTGTTTAAAGTTTCATGAAGTTCGGCTATGTTTTGGTTAGTTTTCGTTATGTTTCCGTTGTTTTGTCCGTTTAGGTCGAATTGTAGGAAATCGATAGAAACCGATGTTTTCACGGTTAGAATTCGAAATAAATTACGTAGTTGTATCGAGCAAGGTTAGGTCGTCGTATAGCGTGCTTTTTATTCGATTCGGTGAGGTTTGAAAAATCTGGTTTTTGAAAGGTTGAAATTTAATCGAAAAATCGAACGTCGTAGAAATTTCGTTTATGTGTTCTAAATTGTTCTTTTGTATTTGGTGGTTGGGCGTATATGTTTGTTTCGGTGAAAATGTTCGATTTAGTCGAGTTTCCGGGCATTTTGGAAAAGGGACAGCAATGGCGTATTTTGAGAAAATCTGGTTTTTGAGGAAAAACAGAGTTATGTATCGATACATAACAGCTATGTATCGATACGAAATGGTTTATGTATCGATACATAACCCCTATGCATCGATACATACTGTGAAAATTGGGAAAAATAGCATTTTCACTACAGCATGTGTCGACACATGCGTGCTATGTATCGATACATGAGGTCTTTTTGTATTGATACATAAAGCCTATGTATCGATACATACTGTGCTGAACCATAAAATTCTGGTTTGTCGGGAAACTTCGGAAATTCATATCTCTTGAACCGTAAGTCGGTTTTGGTCCCCGTTCGAAGCGTTGGGAAGCTAACGAGATGTTCTTTCTAGGAAAAATAGTTTTGAGGTCTGAACCTAGTCCAATCGGTACAGTTTTTTCGAACCGTTTCGTAGTGTCGGCGTCCGGTTTATGTTTTTACGTTATTTTGAAATATTCATATCTTCTTCGTTGTTTATCCGATTTAAGTGTTCTTTATATGGATGTGAAGCTAAAAATACGTTCTATGATTTGGTGAAGAAATATATTATTCTTAGCCGACTTTTGGCCGACTTTACCGATTAATCATGAATAGTTATTTTTGATGAGATGTTGTGATGATGATTTGTGGCCGAAAGGCAAGAAAATGCTATGTGTGATATTTGATGATATATGCATGATTGTTGATGTGTGTGAGCATGAAATGTGAAAGTCATGAGTCGTTGTATGCCAAGCATCATATTGTGCATTGTTGAAACGTCCTGAGTGACGATTTGATTCTTGAGGGAATCCACTATACCATCGTGTGCCTCAAAAATACGAGGCGTTGCCTGAGGACTTAAAGCGATATGTATAGACAATTGTGGGCTCCTTTGGAGACTTAAAGCAATCCTTAACGTCGTGTGCCTCGAAAATATGAGGCGTTGCCTGAGGACTTAAAGCGACGGGTGAACATCGTAGGCCCGACGGGGAGTTACTTGAGATTCTCAGTAACGAGCGATGGTTCCAATAGTTCCTGAGTGAACTGATGATGAGACAAGAGACATTGGAAGTTGGTACCGCATGGCATGTGCATAGAGTCGTTGTGTCTGTCTATGTGCATTGCATAAATCATGAGTCATTTGTGCATGAATTTGTGAATGTGATTTAATGAGATGGAATATGTGTGATTGTATTGTGAATGATTGATGGGTAGTGGTATTTGACACTTGTGAATTGTACTGTGTGTTGTTATAATTGATCTGTGTGTTTTGGTGGTGAGAATACGTTATTGTGCATTTTTGGTGTTAATATATAATCTTATGCAATTATATTATGGTTGTTTTTCTCACCCTTCTGCTGTTTTATAACGCTCTATGAGGCGTTGCAGATTAGAGTTGCTGGAGGTATTCTTTTGTGAAGCGTTGCGTCTTCATTATTTTGGTCGGTCGGCTCTGATATGTGACTCCGGGTAGCATAGGGTGGCCGTGTGTGATTGTTTTGTTTATCTGATGATATATTTTGGCTGTACATGTATAACTTGATGTATGACGGACAAGTTTATATGTATATATGTATATGTGTTATTCAGATTTTAGATCTTTCCGCTTTAATTCTAATTTCTGAAAAGTGGGTGTAAGGAACGAAGTTTCCTCTGTATGATTGTTACCCCACGTCGCATATCTAAATGAGCAGGTGTTGCATGTTAGTTGTTTGGTTACTTTGATGTGATTCTCCCTTTCTATGCCATGATAATTCAATTATACTCTGATCAATTTTCGAATTTTCTTTTACCGCCTTAATTGCGTGTTTTGGGGGTATAGATCGGGGGCGTCACACTTTCTCCCCCTAATGCTTCTCAATTTCAGGCTTCTCGCAAACCACCTCCGACACCTCAAAGGAAGTCAAAAAGGGCACTGCCCAAATTATCTTCGATTCAGAGGATGAGGACCAATTCCTCCTGAAGACTTGAAACTCAAAAAGAGGAGGAAACCAAGCCAAGAATCTGGTGTTGCTGGTGGCCAATCTGAGCCTACACCGGCTAAAGTCCCCAAAAAGACCATTACTACGAGTAAAGTTGCAGAAGCCCCTTCTAGAACCGCCTCTAAACCAGCTGCAGGTCATGCGGAAAGAAATAACTCTAGCCCTGATGCTGAAGGAGTCAAGGTAACTTGTCATATTTTTCTTTAAATAAAAACTTATTTACCTTGTTTCCTTTGATCTGACTTGCTTCGATTTGATTCAGGCTGATGCTAGTGGTTCGAAACCACCGGTGGATAATCCTCCTTCTCCCACCACCCTCCTGAATAGCCAAGGTGAGCCCACATACCATCCCACTTCTGACTTGGGCTCTAGAATGAGTTCACTAGGTGAAATTATCAAGCCTGGTTTTGAAACAGCTCCCCCTTCGCCAGCAAAGACTGCTACCCAGCAGTCTCAAACGGATGGCTCCGACCATGAGGCAGACGATGTTCAGCAGGATCCTGACACAGAAAATCCAAAAGCTGCTGCCATGGATGAAGACCAACCCTTGGTCGATGAAGAGGGATCCCCAAAAGACGAACCCATTGGGGCTGCCAATGTTAACCCAAAAGGAGAGGAAGAAATGGAAGAAGATGATGATGAGACCATGCACCAATCTGAACTTGATGGCCATGATGATGAAAATGAAGATGAAGACAAAATGGACGAAGATGAAGAAGAGGAGAATAAAGGTGAGGAGGAGAAGGCCGACAAAGGACCTATCAACGAGCCAACCCATGTCGAAGCCACTACTACCCCAACACCTACTGCTACGACTGAAGGCAAGGCAACCTCAACTGTGTATGGAGCGGGACTTTCTGAAGAGGAGCTGGATACCTTGAAGACTAGAAACCCTCGTCAATACATAAAGATCCTTCTGATAAAACTCCCAGTGCTTCGACTACCTCTGGGGATCAGCCTTCAAGCAAACCTGAGGACAATATCCTTCTGAAGATAAAAAACAAGATCTTTAAGGGTGACCTTTTCACACTCTTACAGATGGATGATGTCACTCATATCTCTTTGAAAAGTCTCCTCCAACAAGTTGACATTCACGCTATTTCTCCAGCATCTGCCAACGTTATCTTAGAGCTTGGCACTATGATTGACCAAGTCCATGGTGACCTCAAACGCCTGCCTCAAATCGAAAAGGCCATTTCAACCAAAGCTGGAAGTGAGGCTGCCGCTTGGACTGCTACCACTGATTCTGAGAATAAGGTAGCCGAATTGGAGGAAAGAAAAGAAAAGAACAAGCAAGAAATCACCTCCAATGAAGAAAATATTGCTTCCTGGGAGCGAAAGATGAAGAAACTTCGAGCCAAGATCTCAAAGGCCAAAAAGCGTAACGCTGAATTGTCTGCCTTCGATGACTCTGGCTTGTCGAAAGAGCTTGAAAATGCCATAACTTTTGCTGAGAAAGCTCAACGACTGGAGAAGGAAGTTGCACACTTAAAATCTGACAAGGCCTTATGTGAAAAGCGTCTTGACCTCCAGAAGTCGAAGTACTTGAAGATGAAGGAGAATCTCCCCTTTTAGCTTGTTACTATCTTTGTAATTTTTAATTTGATGCTCTATGGCCCTTTGAGGCACTTATATGTAATGACTACTAAGCCATTTTGGCATTCATAAATACCATTATTGGCTTTGCCCTTGTTATGTCGAATTACACCTTAACAATTTTAATTTCTTGAAGTGCTGGTTTATATTTTTTCAAATACTTGCCATTTACTTTCAAGATTCTTTTATCCTCATTTAATTCTTCAACTTCATAGGCTATGTAACGCCCCGATTTATTTAATTGTATTTATTTATTTCATTTATATGAATGTTGTGAAATGTGTGAATTTATTGTATTTTACCTGCTAATTGAGCTAATTGGTTAATTTCTCTGATAGATAAAATATTTGTATTAAATTATTATTTCTTTTGAACCTTTATTTCCCGAAATATATTTCATCGGTATGTTTATGTTTTATCGCGTTTTGAGAGCGTTTGCGAGATATTTGAGAGTAGGGGCATTTTAGTCATTTTATATTATATTTTTATAACTTAGAAAGAAAAAGAGAAGAAAAGAGTTAGAAATAGAAAGTAGAGAAAGATAGAGAGAAAGAAATAGGAAGAGGAAAAAGAGAAGAAGGAAAAAGAAGAGAAGAGAGAAAGAGAGAAAAAGAGGAAAAGCTAGGTGGGATCAAATCAACTTCTAGAATCGATTTAATCGGGTAAGGGTGTGAAATTCAATTATTCTATGCATGTGTATGATTATGTATGTGTTTGTGTTGTTGATTTTGGAATGTATGAAAATTTAGAGCAAAAATCATAATGTTTAGAAATTGGTAGAATTTGATCCAAATGTGTCTAAACTCAAGTTGTTGGGTTCCTTGTTATTTATGCATGCTGGGTATGTAATGATATACCTCAAATTGGTGTTTTTCTAAATTTGGATGATGATTTGGAAGGGTTTTGGGTGTAAAACCCATAACAGCAAGAAGCCTGCAGAATTCTGGTTTGCCCAGGTCATACGCGTATGGGGCATGTTCATACGCGTATGGGCCTTGGCAATACGCGTATCATGGGCGAGTTTTGGGGCCAATACGCGTATGGGATGGGCCAATACGCGTATAGGATGTCTCTTTTCCTGGCCATCTGGTAAGATGTGTATTGTACGCGTATGAGGGTTTTACCATACGCGTATGACAGGGGCCATACGCGTATGGGCAGGAGAAGTGTAAAAATGGGACTTTTCAAAATACCGTTTTCGTTTTTCTTTCGTAACTTGAGTTCCGTTTATCCGATTTTTACATTCTTGGTATCTTTGGAAAGCTATTGAGCTGTACTATATGGTTATGATGATTTGGAAGTTGTTAGCCGATTAAATTGTGTCGGTATTTGGAATAGTGTCGTTTTGTCGACTTTTACCGTGTTAATTAAGTGTAATTGATGTGTATCATGTAATGTGCTTTTAATATGGATATCGTATGACTTGTGTGATGTTATATGATATGAATGCATGTGATGACATGTTGTGGTGATGAATTATGGCCGAAAGGCAAATAAATGCAATGTGTTGTATTTGGTTATATATGCATGTTTATGGTTGCATATATGTGTGAAGATGCATTGGTTGTCATGAGTTCTTGTGTGTCAAGTATCATGATATGCATCTTGTGAAGTCGTATGCCTTATACAAAGAGGTGGGAGCGACAAATTGATTCCTGAGAGAATCTGCTATAACATCGTGAGCCTTATACAAAGAGGACCGAAAACGATGATTATAGACGATCGTGAGCCTTATACAAAGAGGACCGAAAGCGATCGGATCGTGAGCCTTATACAAAGAGGAATGCAAGCGACCCATAAACGTCGTGAGCCTTATACAAAGAGGACTGCAAGCGACGGGTGAACATTGTTGGCCCGACGGGGTGTTACTTGTAGTAGCAAGCGATGGTTCCAATAGTTCCTGAGTGGACTGGTAATGATGGAGTCGGTACCGCATATGCATTTGCATAGAGTCGTTGTGTCAGTCTCTTTCCATCTGCATGAATTATGATTGCATTGTTTATATGTGGAAAATCATGATTTAATTGATTATGTGTGAGACATTGTGATATGCATTTGTGATAAATGTATTGTGCATGGTTAATATGCAATTGGGAATGGAGTAATTATGTGATTGAGCTTGTGATAGCATTTGTGAATTGATGTGCATTCGTGTTAAATGCATTGAATTATGAATGATATGTTTTGTGTATAAACATATGCATTATGTGTGAATGTGTGATTATGTGGAGATGATCTATATATGCTTTATGTGTTGGCATGTGATAATTGTGGTGAGAATACTTGATATGTGTATTTTTATGTCGATATATATAATTATATGCATTTATATTATAATTGTGTTTCTCACCCTTCTGCTATTTTATAATGCTCTATGAGGCATTGCAGATTAGATGCTGGAGGTCTTTTTTGAAGCTTATGTCTTCATTCTTTTGTCGGTCGGCTCTTATATATAGCACCGGGTAGTCGGGAGATCGATTAGGATTATTTTGTGATGTTGTGGATATGCATCTTTATCTTTTGAAGTTGTATACATACATGATTCTGTTGAGAACAGATAAACCTTTATGTGATATATATATATATATATATATATATATATATATATATATATATATATATATATATATATATATATATTTGATATTCAGTTTTAGATTTTCCGCTTTTATTCTAAAATCTGAAATGTGGGTGTAAGGGACTGAGTTCCTTTGATGATTGCTACCCCACTGTTGCATATCTTTATGAGCAGGTTTATTGTGTTTGTTTCAAATTGATGTGACCCCTCGGTCTATGCTGTGAATTTCTAAATATACTCTGATGAAATTTTGAATTTTCTTTTACCGCTTTATTTAATTGGGGGTATAGATTGGGGGTGTTACATTAAGTGGTATCATAGCCAGTCTGTGTCAGTTGTGTCAGTCCTTGTCGGTCTTGGTGTTTGGATGAGCTGTTTGTTTAACCATAGTTGCTATTATTGGAAATGAACAGAATATGGCTGGTAGGAATAACGCTGCTTTGGCTGCGGCTATGCAAGCTATGGCTCGGGCTGTGCAGGGTGCACCTAATGCTGCAGGTAATGATGAGTTCAGGAAGAATAAGCCGCCTATCTTCAAAGGAAGATATGATCCTGATGGTGCTTAGATATGGCTGAAAGAGATTGAAAGAATTTTCTGGGTGATGGATTGTGCTGAGGATCAGAAGGTGAGACTGGGTACTCATATGTTACTGGAAGAAGCTGATGACTAGTGGGTTAGTACACGTCATGTGTTGGAAGCTGCAGAGGAAGAGATCACTTGGGCTGTGTTTAGCATTGAGTTTCTGAGGAAGTATTTTCCTGAAGATGTAAGAGGAAAGAAGGAAATTGAGTTCTTGGAGTTGAAACAAGGTAGTATGTCTGTTGTTGATTATACTGCTAAGTTTGTGGAGCTTGTACAGTTTTATCCACATTATGCTGAAGCGACTGCGGAATTTTCTAAGTGTGTAAAGTTTGAGAACGGATTGCGTCCTGAGATTAAGCAGGAAATCGGTTATCAGAGGATTAGAAGGTTTTCTGATTTGGTGGATTGTTGTAGGATTTATGAAGAGGATAGTAAGGCGCATGCTACTCACTATAAGAGTGTGAATGACAGGAAAGGGAAACAACAGTCTCGTAGTGGTCCTTATGTGACACCCGCTGACAATGGTAAGCATAGGGGTAACTTTGAGAAAAAGGCAAGTGGGGGAGGAATGTCTAATCCTCCAAGATGTTGCAAGTGTGGTGAAGTAGGACATCTTCAGTTTGATTGTGGGAAGAATAAACTGAAATGTTCCAATTGTGGAGGTTCGGGACATGTCACAGCTGATTGTAAGAACAAAGTGGTGAAGTGTTTCAGTTGTGGTGAAACAGGTCATATTAGTACGAGGTGTACGAAACCAAAGCAAGCTTAGGCTGGTGGGAAGGTTTTTGCATTGGCAGGGACTGAGACTACTAGTGTGGATCGTTTGATTAAAGGTACTTGTTTTATTAATAGTACGCCTTTATTTGCTATTATTGGTACTGGAGCGACTCATTCGTTTATTTCGTATGAGTGCGCGAAGTGTTTGAATTTGTTGTTGTCTTCTTGGGGTGGTGAGATGGTTATTGATACTTCTGCTTAGGGGTCGGTAATTACTTCTTTGGTTTGTTTAAATTGTTCTCTGACCATTTATGGTAAAGACTTGTGATGGATTTGGAGTGTCTACAGTTGGAGGGGTTAGAATGAGATGAGTGGGGGAGAAGCTAGTACTTCTCCATGTTGCTTCAGGTGTAGACTACTGGCTCAGTGTGTTGTGAATTGCAAGATTATAAGTGTGGTTCCCGGTTCAAGACGGGATGCAGAAGTAAGGTTTACGTCAACTAAGGATTTGTGCCTTAGGTAGTTTTATGCACAGGATGTAAGGAATGCTATTATAGTTTGGTGGAGACACTTTATGCCCCATCATTGTTGTCGGCTGTCTATTGACAAATTGAGGAACTGATCACCCTTAATCTCTTGTTGATAGCAGACGGGAATTATGTTGGATGGAATGGACGTGTCTTTCCGGCTTTGATAGTGGTGTCGAATGGATTACTTGAAATGTAAGGAAATGGTTACGGATTGTTTTGTTGAGTCGATGAAGATTCTTATATCAGAAGATGAGGCAGATTAGGGGTTCTGGTATGTTGGTTAAGTTGGGAAGTCATTGAGAGAGAATGATTGGGTATTATTAATGGCTGCTTCTCAGAGGGTAGAAAGTGAACTTAAATTGGACGAAGGTGAATAGTTGAGGTTTATATCTGCTAAGTAAGTAGAAAACTCTTAGGAGATGGAACTAAGGTGTTTGTTTTCTCCGTGATGATAGTGTTATGGAAAATTGGCAGGAAGCCACAGTGATGGGCCGTCAGTTGTGCACGGTTTTCAGATGTGGTTTTGGAGGGAACATTAAGGTGTTGTCTTAGAGAGCTCCAGCTTTGTTAGTAACAAAAAGGAATGGATGATTGAACGAAATAACAAGTATAATGGTATTGAGACTATGGGAAGCAAAACTTGGAGTTCTGGTGAGGTTTGGAATCTTTGAAGTTTTAGAGCACTAATGGAAATTTTGCGAAAACCATAAGTGTGGATGTAGTATTTGAGAGTTCCTTTGGGATGGTTGTTGCTACATGTTGGAATTTATGGAATTTGGACTGTTAAGCAAAGAAATTGTGTATGGATTACTGGCAGTTGAATAAGGTAACGATTGAGAACAAGTGTCCACTTTCAGGATAACTGGAATGGTTTGGTTGAGTTTGATTAGAATTACAATTGTTGGAATGTTTGATAAGAGTGGTGATTTGTTTGAGTTGAGGCTTTGATCGACTTTATGTGACGGGTTATATTTGTTATCATCGGGAGTAGATGCGGTGTTACTATGAGAGGCTCCGAAGTTAGTTAAGGTGATTAGAAACTTTTTGGACTTTTGTTGGTTATTACCGAAGGGTATGGGAGGCTTTTCCAAGATTAACGTTTTCGTTACTTCATTTGACTTGCAAAGGGGAAGTCGATTGTTTGGGATGCATCTTTGATGAGTATAGTTAGTGTGTTAATGCAAGAGAGTAAAGTCATGGCTTATGTTTTTCTACATTTGAGGATTCATGAAAGGATCAATACTATTGTAGAATGGGAATTGGTTGCAGTTGTATTATGTTGGAATATTGGAAGTATTATCTTTATGATTCTAGATTCGGAATGTTTGGTAATTACAAGAATATCGAGTATTGGTTTGGTCTAAAGGAATAGAGACAACGAGGATGATTAGGATTCGTGGCGAGTTATGAATTGGTTTGGGGTTATCCTTGGGGAAAGGCTATTGTTGTGCTTGATGTGTAAGTCGAAAATCTTTATGCATGTCTGTTTTGATGGTCAGAGAATTAGAATTATTTGAGCAGTTCAGAGACTTGTGTATGGTGTGTGAGATAACACAGGAGAGTGTGAGGTTGGAAATATTAACGTGAACATTGATTTTTGGTGAATATGAGAAAGAGTTAGACTTTGGACGTGAGATTGGTAGACTTGATAGTTTCGAGTAATCAGAGTGCGCAGCGGAAGCGTGATGTGGCACATTTTGTATTTGCGTGTGGGACTTGTAAGAGTTCATAGGTTGAACCTTGGGAACATGTAGGAGTGATAAGACTATTGGACGTTTCAGAATGGAAGTGGTAGGTGAAAGGTTTAAATATTATTCATGGGCTACTATGTAGTTGGGTGCTTTGGTCGTATGTCCGATTGGGGAAGCGTAGCATTGTTGTAATATTGTTGGTATCATGGTTATGTAGGGGTTGTTGAAACGATGTTGGGTCGTGAAACTTTATGTTCTTGTTGTGTTTTGGTTCAAGAGTGAACCTGTGTGTGTTCGTAACTTGGGTATTTCTTGAGTCGTGAGTTGGTCGTCAAGTGCATTGTATGGGCTTTGCATCTTGTCGTTGTTGTGGTTGCTGTTAGCACGTTGGGTTGTCAGTTTGTGTTATTCGCGGTGTGCCTTTGGTTGGCATGTTAGTTTGTTAGTCGGATGCGTGAGTCGTATCCGGAGTTGTTTGTCTCGGTGATATTTTCGAGGACGAAAATTTCTAAGTGGGGGAGAATTGTAACGCCCCGATTTGTTTAATTGTATTTATTTATTTCATTTATGTGAATGTTGTGAAATGTGTGAATTTATTGTATTTTACCTGCTAATTGAGCTAATTGGTTAATTTCTATGATAGATAAAATATTTGTATTAAATTATTATTTCTTTTCAACCTTTATTTCCCGAAATATACTTCATCGGTATGTTTATGTTTTATCGCGTTTTGAGAGCGTTTGCGAGATATTTGAGAGTAGGGGCATTTTAGTCATTTTATATTATATTTTTATAACTTAGAAAGAAAAAGAGAAGAAAAGAGATAGAAATAGAAAGGAGAGAAAGATAGAGAGAAATAAATAGGAAGAGGAAAAAGAGAAGAAGGAAAAAGAAGAGAAGAGAGAAAGAGAGAAAAAGAGGAAAAGCTAGGTGGGATCAAATCAACTTCTAGAATCGATTTAATCGGGTAAGGGTGTGAAATTCAATTATTCTTTAAATGTGTATGATTATGTATGTGTTTGTGTTGTTGATTTTGGAATGTATGGAAATTTAGAGCAAAAATCATAATGTTTAGAAATTGGTAGAATTTGATCCAAATGTGTCTAAACTCAAGTTGTTGGGTTCCTTGTTATTTATGCATGTTGGGTATGTAATGATATACCTCAAATTGGCGTTTTTCTGAATTTGGATGATGATTTGGAAGGGTTTTGGGTGTAAAACCCGTAACAGCATGAAGCCTGCAGAATTCTGGTTTGCCCAGGTCATACGCGTATGGGGCATGTTCATACGCGTATGGGCCTTGGCAATACGTATATCATGGGCGAGTTTTGGGGCCAATACGCGTATGGGATGGGCCAATACGCGTATAGGATGTCTCTTTTCCCGGCCATCTGGTGAGATGCGTATTGTACGCGTATGAGGGTTTTTCCATACGCGTATGACAGGGGCCATACGCGTATGGGCAGGAGAAGTGTAAAAATGGGACTTTTCAAAATATCGTTTTCGTTTTTCTTTCGTAACTTGAGTCCCGTTTATCCGATTTTTACATTCTTGGTATCGTTGGAAAGCTATTGAGTTGTACTATATGGTTATGATGATTTAGAAGTTGTAAGCTGATTAAATTGTGTCGGTATTTGGAATAGTGTCGTTTTGTCGACTTTTACCGTGTTAATTAAGTGTAATTGATGTGAATCATGTAATGTGCTTTTAATATGGATATCGTAGGACTTGTGTGATGTTATATGATGTGAATGCATGTGATGACATGTTGTGGTGATGAATTGTGGCCGAAAGGCAAATAAATGCAATGTGTTGTATTTGGTAATATATGCATGTTTATGGTTGCATATATGTGTGAAGATGCATTGGTTGTCATGAGTTCTTGTGTGTCAAGTATCATGATATGCATCTTGTGAAGTCGTATGCCTTATACAAAGAGGTGGGAGCGTCAAATTGATTCCTGAGAGAATCTCCTATAACATCGTGAGCCTTATACAAAGAGGACCGAAAACGATGATTATAGACGATCGTGAGCCTTATACAAAGAGGACCGAAAGTGGTCGGATCATGAGCCTTATACAAAGAGGACTGCAAGCGATCCAAAAACGTCGTGAGCCTTATACAAAGAGGACTGCAAGCGACGGGTGAACATCATTGGCCCGACGGGGTGTTACTTGTAGTAACAAGCGATGGTTCCAATAGTTCCTGAGTGGACTGGTAATGATGGAGTCGGTACCGCATATGCATTTGCATAGAGTCGTTGTGTCGGTCTCTTTGCATCTGCATGAATTATGATTGCATTGTTTATATGCGGAAAATCATGATTTAATTGATTATGTGTGAGACATTGTGATATGCATTTGTGATAAATGTATTGTGCATGATTAATATACAATTGGGAATGGAGTAATTATGTGATTGAGCTTGTGATAGCATTTGTGAATTGATGTGCATTCGTGTTAAATGCATTGAATTATGAATGATATGTTTTGTGTATAAACATATGCATTATGTGTGAATGTGTGATTATGTGGAGATGATCTATATATGCTTTATGTGTTGGCATGTGATAATTGTGGTGAGAATACTTGATATGTGTATTTTTATGTCGATATATATAATTATATGCATTTATATTATAATTGTGTTTCTCACCCTTCTGCTGTTTTATAATGCTTTATGAGGCATTGTAGATTAAATGCTGGAGGTCTTTTGTGAAGCTTATGTCTTCATTCTTTTGTCGGTCGGCTCTGATATGTAGCACCGGGTAGTCGGGAGATCGATTAGGATTATTTTGTGATGTTGTGGATATGCATCTTTATCTTTTGAAGTTGTATACATACATGATTCTGTTGAGAACAGATAAACCTTTATGTGATATATATATATATATATATATATATATATTTGATATTCAGTTTTAGATTTTCCGCTTTTATTCTAAAATCTGAAATGTGGGTGTAAGGGACTGAGTTCCTTTGATGATTGCTACCCCACTGTTGCATATCTTTATGAGCAGGTTTATTGTGTTTGTTTCAAATTGATGTGACCCCTCGGTCTATGCTGTGAATTTCTAAATATACTCTGATGAAATTTTGAATTTTCTTTTGCCGCTTTATTTAATTGGGGGTATAGATTGGGGGTGTTACAGGCTCCATTAGAAAATACTTGCGTAATTCAAAATAGGCCCTCCCATTTTGGGGACCATTTTCCCAAGGCTCTAACCTTTCGATCCATAGGCAGGATTACCTTCCAAACTAAATCTCCAGGTGAGAAGGTCTTGATTCTAACCTTTTTATTATAAGACTTCTCCACTCTTTTCTTTTGTCTCTTCAAAAGTTCTAAGGCTTTAAGTCTTTCTTCGTCCAGATCTACCAGTTTGTCTAACATCAATTTCAATAAATCTCAGAAGGAATTTCATGATGTCTCTGAATCATAGCCGACTGGAGATATATCGCAATAGGTAACACAGCATTGTGACCAAAAGTCAATCGAAAAGGAGTAGTGTTGGTTGCTTCCTTGGGAGAGGTTCGACATGCCCAGAGGATCTGGTCCAATGTCCTATGCCAATTTCTAGGCTTTTTTCCCACATGTTTTTTGATCAAACAAATCACCAATTTATTAGCTACTTCGACTTGACCGTTAGCCTGTGCATAATAAGGTGTAGAGGTTAAGAGTTTGAAACCCATCTCCTTTGCAAACTCCTGCATCTTTCGACCCGTAAAAACTGATCCTTGATCTGTTGTGATCGTTTCTGGGATTCCAAACCTGTAAATGATGTATTTTTGAATAAACCCGATCACATCCTCTTGATCCATATTTGGTAAAGGTATCGCCTCGATCCACTTCGTAAAGTAGTCAATTCCTACCAAATTGTATCTCTGATTCTTGGAGGATGCCGGTCGAATCTCTCCAATCAGATCCAAAGCCCAACCTCTAAAAGGCCATGGTTTGACTATGGAATGCAACTCGCTTGCAGGGATATGCTGTATGTTGGCATGAACTTGACATTCTTGGCAACCCTTGGCGAATTCAATGCAATCTTTTAGAATTGTATGCCAATACATGCCTTGTCGAAACAATAGCCACTTCATCTTATGGCCTACTTGATGTGCCCTACATGCCCCACTATGGACAATCGAAAGGGCCAAATACGCTTCTGTTTCACTAAGACATTTAAGTAAGACCCCCTCAGGGGTCTTTTTAAATAATTCATTGCCTAGATGAACATAACTTAAGGCTTGAAACCTAACCTTTCGCTCTATGGACGCTGTCAGGTTTTGCGAGTACTCGACTATAGGCTTCCTCCAGTCTTTATCCGTCAAGCTGTCTATTGCAAAAATCTCAAAATTTTATTCATCAGCATATCCAAGCTTTGTCACTTCTAGGTCTGATGGGCATAATCCAACAGATACCACTTTACCTCTAGCTTTGATTGCCTCTTGTAAATTTTCCTTCGAAACATTATACCCAGAAGCAACCTGAGCCAAGTCATTGGCCACTTGATTTTCTAGTCGAGGTATGTGTCGAATGCTTACTACTTCGAATTTCTTTAGTAGTCTGTTGGCCACTACGAAGTACATGATAAGATTCTCCTTAACACATTTGTACTCCTTTGTAATTTGCTTTATGACCAACTCTGAGTCTCCCATTATTTCGACTAAAGTTTCCCCCAATTCTAACAAAATTTCAAGTCCAGCTATTAAGGCTTCATAATCAGCCTCGTTGTTGGAACAAAGTCCTTTGACCCTGTACTTAAATTTTGTTGGAATTTTATCCGGAGAAATAATCTGCACACCTACGCATGTGTCATCTTTGTGGTTGGAGCCATCGAAGTATAACTTCCAAGGTTCCAATTCGACATAATTCAACATGCTTTCGTTTATGGAGTGGTCGACTATAAAGTCTGCTACCACTTGTCCTTTAACTGCCTTCAGAGGCTTATACGTTAAAGAGTACTCAGTCAATGCTAGTGCTCCTTTTACCGATTCGACTATGCAAGATAGGTTTAGACAACATGTGCTTAATAACATCGAAATGAGACAAAACATAAACATCAACTGGCTTTATATATTGCTTCAATTTTGTACAAGAGAAATACAAGCATAGGCATAATTTTTCTATCATGTTATACCTAGTTTCTACATCATTCAAAACTCTACTGAGGTAGTAAATGGCTCTTTCGACACCATCCTCATCCTCTTGAGCCAACATGCTCCATATGGTTTTGTCTGATGCAGCTATGTACAATCTCATACTCCTATCCCTACAAGGTGGTGAAAGAATTGGGGGATGACTCAGGTATTCCTTGATCTTGTCGAAGGCTGCCTGCTGCTCCTGCCCCCATTCGAACCCATCTTTATTGAATCGAAGCAATGGTGAAAAGACCTGCATTTTTCCACTTAGGTTTGATATGAATCTTCTCAAGAAATTGATCTTGCCCAGCAGTGATTGCAACTCCTTTTTTGTTGATGGCGTTTTCGCTTCCATGATGGCCTTGGTCTTATTCTGGTTGATCTTGATCCCCTTTTTATGGACCACAAAGCCTATAAAATCCCCTTCCTGCACACAAAATGCACATTTAAGAGGATTCATTTTAAGACCATGCCTTCTCATTCTTTCAAAGGAGTGTCGAAGATGGTCTAAATGATTCTTCCCTAAAACAGACTTAACCACAATATCATCAATATATATTTGCATGAAAGTCTCTATATAATCATGGAAGATTGAGTTCATTGCTCGTTGATATGTTGCCCCAGCATTTTTGAGGCCGAAAGGCATCACCACCCACTCGTAGGTGCCTAAGGCTCCAGGGCAGCGAAAAGCTGTTTTGGGGACATCATCTTCAGCAATGAATATTTGGTTATAGCCAGAGTACCCATCTAACATACTAAGATACTCATGTCCTGCGGCGGAATCGACTAGCATTTCTGCCACAGGCATAAAATATTCATCCATAGGAGTTGCAGAATTTAAATCTCTAAAGTCTATGTAAACTCTTAAGGAACCGTTCTTTTTAATAACAGGTACAATGTTAGCTAACCACTCGACATACCTGGCAGTGCGGATAAATTTGCATCGAAGGAGTATTTCGACTTCCTCCTTTATCTTTGAGAGAACTTATGGGGCAAACCGTCTTGGATTTTGTTTAACTGGCTTCTTCCCAGGCTTGATCGGTAACCTATGTTCGACCAACTCTCTACTCAAACCAGGCATTTCGTCGTAGTCCCAGGCAAAACAGTCTTTAAACTCCTGTAACAGGTGGGTAACTTCGACCTTAAGATGTGGGTCAAGATTAGCACTAACATATGTTGGCCTTTTAATCACCCTTTCTCCTAGGTCGATTTCTTCCAATGGATCCTGAGCTAGCATCTTAGTGTTATTTGCCAGCGGATCCTGCTCGAATCCTAAAGGTTCATCGTCATAAATGGCGTCAAGCCTCTGGCCTTGTTCTACACCCTGAACCTTATCAGGTGGCTTTGGGTCGAAGTCCTTACCAGGACCTTCTTGGTGGAATTCAGGATTGGCTTCGCCAGCCATATATTGGTTAGCAGCCTCCAAAGCCGCTTGTAGTCTGGTTTCAGCCACGTAGGCCGAAATTCTTCTCAATGCTTCGAACTCAGTCATTATTACTGAATTCACTCCCCCATCCTGTGGGGGTCTACTGCAGGCTCTCCAAGGTATGGAAGTCTTTCCCCTGGAACCTCCTTATCCCAACGGAAACCCTCGATGGGATGTAAGTACAATGAGCAAAATGTCTCGTCGTCTGGGACAAACTCAAAATCTGTTGGGCCACAGGGGGCAATGTGAGCCAAATTTTTGTCGAACTGACGTCTGTCGACATGATTTATTGGTGCTTTAAAATACCCCTGGTCAGCTTCAATGTTTTCGACTATGCCGTCTGGCTTCCAGATGGAGATGCATTGATGCATCGAAGATGGCACTGCACCAATGCCATGTATCCACTCTCATCCTAAGAGCAGATTGTAGTTGGCTTTTTTTTCTACTTCCATGAAGACAGTAGGCCTAGTGATTATCCCCACTGTTAAGTCCACTTGTATCACCCCTAGAGTAGAGCCAACTTTTCCTTCGTAATTTGAAAGAACCATGTTATGTGGCTTAGTGTCAGTATCATATTTGCCAATCTTGCTCAGTAAGAAATGTGGCATCAAGTTCACTGTTGCGCCACAATCAACTAATTTTTTATTTATTAGCACATTCTCCACCTTGCCAGTAATGTAGATGGGCTTTAGGTGACCCTTCATTGCCTCTGTGGGTCGCTCGAAAAAGGTGTTCTGCTCTTTGACACACCCATTATTCATAATATAGTAACATATCGGCTTGTGTGCTGCCATCTCTGCTTCAGTGCAGGCATCTAAATCTTCGACTTCTGTGATCTGGTCAAACTCTCTGGGCATTACAGACACCACATTGACTATGATGTCAAGAGAAGCATCAGACTCGGAGTCGAAGTTGTCTGTCATTTTGTCATCCTCTTCGACAGTCTTTTCAGGTTTATCCTCTTGAGAGGCAAACAGTTTTCGTCCTACAGGTATTTTTTCAGCAGCCTTCATTGGATTTTCTCCATTAATTTCAGTAGGGATGTTAGTAATGGACTCTCCTTGATCCTTCGACTAGGCCTCCCTGAGAGCCTTCCTTCGACGTTGCTCTCTCCTCCATTGAGATCGCGACATCGGGTTCTTCCCCTTATAGTTTTCAGAGACATATACCGATTTGTTAGAGGTTTGAAACTCCTTTCGATACTCTATTGAAGAGCCTCTGCCCACATCAAACTTCTGCCATTTTTTCTGACCTTTTTCCTTTCCTTCGACAGGTTTCATCCAGCTCCCTATTGGTGCATTGCTTGTTGGTTTAAAGGTACTGGGTCTGGCCCCTGGGAACTGTGTTTTTCCTCCCACTTGTTTTGAAGAGGACCTTCTAGGGTCGAAACCCCTTTGACCATGAGATGCTCTCCGCTCCCTTCTTTCTTTAGCCTTCCTAATCCCTTCAAGATTGTGAGCAGCCTTTTGATCGAAGATTGCACTGCATCTGGAGCATAACATGACGCATGATCCCTTCTTTTGGCAGCGGTGAAGGAATTCAATGATAGTTTCATCCTGTTTTGGATACGCCACTTTGTTACGCTCTTCTTGGCAGCTTGCTTAGTCCACCTCCATGGTCTTATGTTGCGTAATCTCGACCATATTTATGTCCATGCCGACATCAGCACTACGATTCAGATTGCAGAAGTCCACATCTAGGCCCTTAGCGCCTTATCCATCTTAACAAAACTCTCAGCAATCTCTTTAGTTACCAGCATCATGTTGGAACCCTCATTGATCCCATCATTTAAGCCCTCAGTGGCTTCGTTGAAGCTATCAACGACCTCGCTCATGAGTTTCTCCACAGCATAAATATCAAGGTCTTCAGTAACCTTGGCTAACACAGCTTTGTTGACGAAATCTTCAGTAATTTCCACCATATTGATTGAACAGTCGAAGTCATCAGCAACCTCAACCATATGTACCTCTGGCTCAGCATAATGAGCATCTGCTATTTGCAATGGGTCGGAGTCAATTTTCATTTGACCTTTGCTCTTGTCTCCGAATTTCAGCCTGCCCTCCTGAATAGCATTTTGCACCAGATCCCTGAAAAGAAAACATTGAGAAGTTTTATGACCCAAAAAATTATGGTACTTACAAAATCCTCTCTTTTTTCTTTGTTCTAAAGGTGGCATTTTAGCGCCAGAAGGCACTATCATCTGCCCATCTTTTACTAACAAATCAAAAATTTCGTCACATTTGGTAATATCGAAAGTGTATGTTTTATTGGGAAACTTATCATTCTTTTCAAGTTCGACATAATTTTTTCCAGTCGAAGGGGCTAACATTTTACAAGCATACGGAGGACCTTGCTTTAACTCAGCAACGTCTACCTCACTCTCATCGAAATATAATGGTTCGTCGTACAAACCTTCGACATCCTCATTATATTCAACATAAGCTGCCTTTTTACCCTTATTGAACTTAGCCTTTTCTTCTTTCAGACGTTCTAACTGTCGAACTCTATCAGCCAGTTGGGCCATGTCTCTCAGATACTGGGTATCCAATTTCTTTCTAATAGAGTAATCAAGGCCACCAGCGGCCATTTCGACCAGCTCATGCTCTGGCACTTTAGCAAAACACCTAGCCTTAAGTAATCAAAACCTATTTAGGTAATCGTCTATTGGCTCAGTAAACTTTCGCTTTATGCTAGCCAACTCCTTCAAACTAATCTTAGTTTGCCCCATATAAAATTGTTCATGGAACAAGCGCTCTAACTGGGTCCAATTACAGATTGAGTTAGGAGGTAGAGTTGTAAACCAAGTAAAAGCATTTTTGGTGAGAGAACTTGGGAAATATTTTACCCTAAGACTTTCGTCATTCGCGATCTCTCCAGCCTCAATCATATACCGGGCTACATGTTCGACAGTAGATTCAGTTGTATATCCTGAGAACTTGGTAAACTTTGGGACCTTCGTCCTAGGAGGTAATTCTGATTGTAGAATATAATCCACTATGGGTGAGGTATAGTTTGGCCTGGTAAAGCCAAAATTTACCCCATTTCGAGCCATTATTCTTTCGACCATGGCTGCCAGGTTGTTATTCGCTGCTATGTTATTACGTCAAACCTGTTGTACAACATGGTCAGCATCTTGGTTTCTATTTACTATCACTACCCCTTATTCCCCTTCTTTAGGAATTGGCCCTTGGTTCCTAGGTGGTTCGACTCTAGGGAGTTCGACTCTAGGGGATTCTAGGTTGGCCTCAGGCATAGTCTCTAGGTTCTGCCGTGGGATATTCTCCACCACAGTCGCACCTCGTACAGGGGCCGGCACCCCCATAAATTCTGCCATGCGTGCCAATTGCGCTGCTAGTTGTTGGTTAGTTTTGGTAATGTTCTGAATCAAAGGCTGGAAAATTTCCCCCATAGTTTGAGACAAAGTTTGTACCATTTGTAGGTTACTCTCATCCATTTGTTGTCTTAAACATGCTATAGAACTGTTTGTCAGACTAGGACCTTGAGTGGAATATCCTACACCTACACTTTGGTTGTTTCGACCCACATTTATCCCAGATCCCGATCCTTGTAATGGCGAAGACATTACATTGTCTGAGAATACTGGGGGCACTTTGGAGGC
Organism: Lathyrus tuberosus; assembly: GCA_022829125.1. Lineage (NCBI taxonomy): Eukaryota > Viridiplantae > Streptophyta > Magnoliopsida > Fabales > Fabaceae > Lathyrus > Lathyrus tuberosus. The sequence continues at coordinate 5,299,332 of JALAZF010000183.1, forward strand.
TTTGTATTATTGACGTTGGAATTCCATAAGGTGGATTCCTTGGTAAGGGTTGTGAAAATCCTGGAGGGAGAAAATGCCTTAGTGTCGAAGTTCCTCCTGGTGGAGTTTGGGGATTAGATGCTTGTGGCCCAATGTACTCCAAAACAGGTTGAGTGCAAGCCCTTATATATGTCGACCCTGGTCCTGTCATTGATGGCATTGGGTCAGACATAACAGGGGTGGGATTGGCTCTCTTGTCGAAGGACCTGGAGGTGTGTAGCGAGCGATTTTGGATGTGGTTCTTAAGCACTGTCGCTCTGGGGTACTACAGGTCGATTCATTTTTTATCCTATTGAAGCTGATGAAGGAAGGGAAATAGATGTCTCCAACTAACCCTGCTTGCAAACTGAGGTTAAACAGTCAAAACTGTTGGTTTACATATGCGATTTTAGTTCGTGGGCCTCTCTCTGCTTATTTTGTTCAGAACTAAATACCTGGACTATTCATGGGGAATTTGTTGGGGTCCTGTGCCAAATTGGATGGAGGTAGGGGACTTTGGGGTTTTTTGATTAGTATGCTCGCTAAGATTCTTTTTCAATCTTATGCCTACGTATTCCCGAGATAGGAAAATCAGAGCGATCGTAGTTCCTCTTATTCTATGGGAGGAAATGGTGTTTTGGTGTCTTGTTCAAAGCCCAAGACATGAAGCTAAAGGTGGTTTATATCTTGTTCAAAGCCCAAGATGTGAAGCTGAAGGGTCTATTTGTATCTTGTTCGAAGCCCAAGATGTGAAACTAAAAGGGTGTTGACTTTAGAGAGAATTTGTCGTCTCTAAAGGGGTCTGTTTGTCATAATTGTTGGGTGACTGATTATAAAGGATAATTACTTTAACTGGGATATGCGAATCCAGCAATGCCATAATTTCCTTTATAGGGGATTTTTAACCTGAAGGAGAAGACTTCAACTCAGTTTAGAGCAACGCCATCTTTCCTTAGGAATTTCTCATGCTAAAAGAGGGACAGTGGCGTGGATGTAAATAATCCAGAGACTTGCCGCTTACAGCAATTAGACGAGGGAAAAGGAGTTGTTGATGTTTGTATGTTGTGACCAAAGCATGATTTGATGCTAAAAGGTTGATTGAATCAAACGGGGATTTATTTATACAAAGCCTAAGAGGAGGCTATTGACCCAACAAGAGGATGCTTTTGTGTCTCGTACGAAGCCCGAGATAGAGGCTGAAAGGGTTGACTCAACAAGAGAGTGTTTTTATATGTGTCTTGTACGAAGCCCAAGATGGAGGCTAAAAGGGATTGACTCAACAAGAGAGTCTTTTATACTCACCAAGAGAGTGATTTGTATCTCGTACGAAGCCCGAGATGGAGGCTAAAAGAGGATTGACTCAACAAGAGAGTCTTTTATACTCAATAAGAGAGTGTTTTGTATCTTGTACGAAGCCCGAGATGGAGGCTAAAGGTGATTGACTCAACAAGAGAGTCTTTTTATACTCAATAAGAGAGTGTTTTGTATCTCATACAAAGCCCGAGATGAAGGCTAAAAATGTTTGACTCAACAAGAGAGTCTTTTATACTCAACAAGAGAGTGATTTTGTTTCTCGTACGAAGCCCGAGATGGAGGCTGCAAAGGTTAACTCTGCTGGGGAGAATCATTGTACAAAGCCCAAGCGGAGGCTAGGGTTATTGTTTCAGTCGAGTGACAGGTCCAGTATGTTAGTTAAAAGAGAAAATCAGTTCTTCTATGGGTAATGTTGTACTCATGGATTTGATCTGAGGACCGGGATTATTTCCTTTTTCTTTAAGGAAACGGGGAATCCGAAGGGTATTGAGACTTCCCAAGTCTACGGGTGTTTTTTCCTATTTTTGAAAGGAACTTGAGAATGTCTTCGAGATTCAAGGAGATTAGACTGTCCAAGTCTAGAGTTTTATCTTTTGTACTATGCTTAAGAGATATCAAGAGACAGTACGTTCACCGTAGAAAGATCTAGACTCTTTGAAAGACTGTTCTATTAAGATGACTAATTTCTGTTCCTATACCTTTAAGAGATCGTCGGGACAATTTGTACGAAGCACAAGAGGAGGCGAGAAAAACTTTTAAGAAGCCGAAGGGACAATTTGTACGAAGCCCAAGAGGAGTCTATCTTCCCGGAGGAAGAATCATTATACGAAGCCTAAGAGGAGGCTGTAAAAACTTCTAAGAAGCTGACGGGTCCTTGTACAACGCCCAAGAGGAGGCGGGGATGCTTTTAAGAAGTCTGTGGGTCCCCAAACCCCGAGAAGTTCAAGACATTACATTCACCGAGAATAGATCAAGCCAGGAAAGTCCGAGAATTTGGAAGAAACGCAAGAGATGCCATTCACGGAGAAAAGATCATCTCTGGGGAGTTAGAGTTTCTTTGACAATGTCTAAGGGTGACAGTCTGAGAAAGGGTTCACTGAGAATGCTGCCTTTCACGTCTCCATATTGTTTAACCCCATGAGGAGGGAAGATTGTATCTGGAAATCCTATGGGGATCTAGTTTTGTTTGTATTTAAGAGTGACCAACAGGGCTTTACTTAGTGCTAGACGTAATTGTCGGGGAAACTCTAAATATCTATACTAGTATTACACAGTCGATATGAGTTTATGAAAGAAGACTTACAATGAAACAGCCCCACAATACAGTTATATACATATGAAAGCGGTAAATAAAAGCGGGTAAACACTTACTCAGTTGTAGAGCTTCCATACTGTATTGTTAGTTGTTCAACAAAGAAATTTAAAATAACAGTATGTTACAAAATCAAAGGAGAAAGTGCTTTTGAAAGGAAAATTGGGGCTTATAGCTCAAGGAGAGGCCTAGGGTTTTATCAGTGATCGCACTGTCATTTTGTACAGGGACTTATACAAGTGACTGAGGCCCAAGAAAGGTTTTCTATACAAGGGGATGGGTCTTACACTCTCTTAAGAGGCCCAAAATGATTGAAAGTGAACAAAGATGGGTCTTATAGCTCAAGGAGAAGCCCAGGGTTAATTTTGAAAAGGGCGACGATCGCGCCGAGGTTTTGAAAACATCGTGGGTCTTATACAATGACTGAGGCCCAAACATTTTTGGTTTTAAAAGGGGATTGGGTCTTACACTCTATTAGAGGCCCAAAATGATTTTGAATGGGTCTTATAGCTCAAGGAGAGGCCCAGATGGTTTGTCTTAAACAAGCGATGATCGCGCCGAACTTTTGAAATACAAAGGGACTTATACAACATTTGAGGCCCAAAATAGGTTTGTATTTACAAAGGATTGGGTCTTACACTCTATTAGAGGCCCAAAGGTTTGAAAATGTTTTGTGAGGATGAAAATCAAAGAAACCCTAATTTTGCCTTTCTTTAAAAGTAAATATTTAAAGAAAATCCAATAAAAATACCAAATAAGTTTGAATAAACCATTTGTGATTTTTGTTTAAGGTTTCAAAAATGAGGGATTAATCACAAGATGAATTAAAACTCATTTGGTTTTGATTTTCCAAGTAAATATTCACTTTTAAATGTTTAAAAACAATTAAAAAGGAATTTATTTACAAAAATACTAATTATATTAAATAAATATAAATCTGATTTATTTGTGGAATAAACTATTTTAACATTTTTGTGATTTTTTGCAAAAAGAACTAATAAAAAATAATTAAAATTGAAGGAGTTATTAATTTTCCAATTAATTAACAAAACATGAAAATATTGGAAAAATAGCAAAATGTGAGAAAACACAAAATGGTCTGGGTGGGGTTTGAACCCACGACCTCAAGGTTATAGGGCGCGCGCCTTACCACTGGGGTGGTGATACATTCGTTGATTGAAACAAACCAACAAATACACACGGCTTGCCTTGTGTCCTAGGACTGGCCAAGGCAAGGCAAGGTAAGTTTTGGCTCAGAAACGTGAAGGTCATAACTTTCCCATTTCTCCATGGATTGAGACAAAATTTAGGTCTATCCTGCCTAGAATTTCACAAGGAATCCAATGGTGGTGGTGTTTTTTCAGATCATGTCCCTATTTTAAAACCCGATAGTGGTTTTGAAATAGGCCTCTAATTGCATTTTTTGTGCTATCTCATGATACAGGCAAGGATTACATGACAATTTGGTGCAAACACAACACATATGACATGTAGAAGAGATGCATGATCAGTGGACTTCAAAGCAATGCATATTTTGGAAAGTTCAAGTCATGATGCTTACCTTTTTATGAGCTTTTGGAGATTTTTGTGCAATCTGCCAAGTTTTTTGTTCCAGAAATGGTTTGATGCTTTGGACACTCTTAAATGATCCCTTAGAAGCTTTTAGGATGATTAGAATCAGCTGGAACCTGCAAAAACAAAAACTGGCCCTTTCTTGCAAAAGGGGTTAAAATGGCCAAAATAACAACTCTCTCAAATGGTGTTCTAGATGTTGAGAACCATTTGGGATAGTTCAAGGATGATATTTGGAGTGTGTTTGAGGTTTTATCTGGTTTGGAAAGTGACTGAATCAAGACATGGCTTGAAAAATGCAAAAAAAAAAAAAGCCTATTTTGAGGTTTTGAGAGGTGACTTTGAGATTTAAGGATTACAGGTCACTTGTGTGAGTTTGGATAGCTTAGATATGACATATTGGATGTGTTTGGATCATGAGTTGTGATGGAATGCTCTGTAACTCAAAAACTCAGAGTTACCTTGCTAAAGAAGGTATTTTTGCCTAAAGAAAGTGATTTTGAGGAAAGCATCTGTTTGATGGCTTTGGTGTACTCAAACTGAGCACAAATGACCTCTATTTATAGTAGAGCAAGTTTGTTTTGGGATCAATAGTGAATGGCAACTGCAACAGAGGTTTGGCCAATGTTGATCAATGAGAATCCAAGTCTCCTCTAGCCATTGACTAGAGGTTAGAGCACAGAGTTGTGGTTCCCGGGTTGTTGGATCATTCTTGACTGAATTCAGTTGCAAATGTGTCATTCCATGCTACCTTGGTGCATCCATTAAATACTCCAATCCAAAATTGGATTCTTGTCCCTCTTTTAGGGATTTCTAGGTTTGACATGCTACTTCTTGTTCCAAAGACTTTGGAGGCTTGGATCAGTGTTTGTTCCCTTTAGATTTGATCCTCAGATGTGTCCAAAATGAAGACAAGGCTTGGAATTATCTGATTTTGCCAAATCGAGCAAAAGTGCAAAATTCTGCCTAGCCTTGGCAGTTTCCAGCAAGGCATATTGCCATTGTCATATCTCATGGCTCAAGTGGAATTTGATGAAGTTCTTGGCCATTTTGGAAAGCCCTCATATGATACAATAATTGTTTGATCATAATTGGTTTTGATACTCTTTGGATCCAAGTGAAAAATGCCCCTACATTTGGAAAAAGTGAAGGCAGATTCTGACTTAGTGAAAATTTCACTAAGCGTTGGAAAAAAGTGACATTTTCACTTTTTGTGATTTTGATCATTCCATAATTTAAAATCCATGGGGAATTGGAATGAGTGGTAGTTGAAGCTTTTGTAGAGTGTAATGAGAGCTACAAATCCATCTTTGGATGGGAAAAAATGGCCTTGTGGTTTAGGAGTTATGATCCTCCAAAGTTGGTACCCTAGCCACTTTGTTCCATAACTTAGAAAATTTTCTAAGTTTTTTATGGTTACCCCTTTTACAAGTTATCCCGCTTTTCTTGATTTTTCTTGATGAATGATGATTCCAATCATACATTAACATCATTTTGGGGTCAAAGAACCATAATTTCGGAAAATCTCAAAAAGTCAAAGTTTGACTTTTGTGCACAGTTGACTTTTTGTCAGATGAATTCCAAAATGTGCGATCCTCTATGAAATCAAGTCCTTGACCTAAATCAAACTTGATGGATTGATTTCATAGGTGTTATAGGGTGTATTGAATCATGTCCTAGGGTTTGGGAGCATGTCCTGGTCAAAAGTCAAAGATACAGTTGACTTTTTCTGCGAAACCCTAATTGTGGTTCTGATGAAATTGAAACTTGTTGCTCAAGCTTATTGGATCAATCCATTGTTGCAAATGGATCAATGTGATTTATTTTAGACCCTGAAATCCCCTCTTGAGGTCTTGGCTCATGTTTTGTCCCAAAAGTCAACTTAGGGGTGAATTAGGTCAAGAAACCCTAATTCCTGATTTTTTGATGAATGCATCCCCTGAGGCTAAATTGACTTGATGATTGGGTTCATGAGATCCCTTGGAGCATCATAGGTTATGCTTTGAAGCATTGGCTCATTCCCAGAGGAAAATTTCCATCTGGAGGCCCTAGTCGTCCAAACCCTAATTTGGTGACACTGGCGATCTTGAGGCTTGATCCACTTAGAAGGTTGCAGCCTTGTGCTTAATCGTTGAAGTGGGAGTCCTCTTGACCCTTTGTGGATATTTGAGAGGCCAGACAAGTTGAAGATCATGTCATTTCTTGATTAATCTTTTGTCTAAGAGCTCTGAGAGGGCTTGAAACCCTAAGCCTGATTGTAGTGGATGCTCACCCATCTTTGGGGAGACTAATGGTTCATCCATAATGTGATGTGATTTGCACAATGATGGGAAATCTTAGTGGTCAAAATTTGGGGTATGACAGATGCCCCAATTTAATCTTCTTAGACCCGAAGGTGTGAATGGCGAAGGTATTCGGGCATTTGGGGTGCAAGAGGGTTAAATATCGGAATACCCAAAATTTTGATGGTGGTTATGAATGGCAGTTCGCGCATTCTTCCTCTTTTTCTAAGCAATGATGCTTAGAAAAGGTAAACTTCCCCTCGATCCTGGTTTCCTACCAAGGAATTGGTCTTAGTTTCTGATTTAAACTTCCCCTCGATCCTGGTTTCCCACCAAGGAACTGGTCTCAATTTCTGAAATAAACTTCCCCTCGATCCTGGTTTCCCACCAAGGAACTGGTCTCAATTTCTGAAATAAACTTCCCCTCGATCCTGGTTTCCTACCAAGGAACTGGTCTCAATTTCTGAAATAAACTTTGTAACGCCTGAATTTAATTAATTAGTTAATTAAATTATTGACGGATTTAATTATTGGATTTAGACGAAGTTGAGAATTAATCGGAGTAGTTGGATTTATCGGTATTATTTTAAGAGGCGCATTGGGATTATTAAGTTAAAGTCGGATTTTAGTCGGTTAAATCGGAGGAATAATATTAAGAATAATATTATTTATTTATTGGACTATCTTATTTAATTAACTAAGTTGAATTGTTGGACCATTTGGTTGATAATCGGAATTAATCTATTAAGCCGGGAGTAAGTAGTTGGTCGCGAATTATTATTTCGGTTAATTTTGTGTTTCGAAGAATTAAGTCGTTAAGTCGGAATATTAGTCGGAAAGTCGAAGAAATAATATTATAAGTGATATTATGGATTATTGGAGCATGTTGAGTAATGGGCTTGGATTTCGTCGGGATTAGCAATTAAGGGGTGTATGACTTAGGCCCATTAGTTGTTATATTGAATTATTATTATTATTATTATTATTTTAATAATAAGAAAAAGAGAAGAAGAATTAGTCAAGAGGAGAAAGAGGAACAGAATGGGAGAATGGGAGAACGAGGAATTGGAGAAAAACGGTTACGAGAAGTTACCGTCGGAAAGCCGATCGGAGATTCGAGCGGCCACCGATTTTAAGGTAAGGGTGGGGTTCAATCTCTATAACCGGGTATATGGTAGAACGTATGTGGGGTTGGGTTGTATAACTTTGTGCCATGGATTAATGGTTGTTTTTCTGTGATGTGTTTGGTTTGGTAAATCGATTGGTTTTAATGGTTGTTATTGCGTTGATTCTTACTATAAATTTTGGCCGAATAAATTGTTGTTGTTACCCCATAAATTATGCTACTATCATGAAATTATGATTGTCCTATGTTGAAGGGGGTATAGTTGTTGTTATGATGAATGATATGAGGGTTGGGAATTGTATGATTGTTTCCATTGATTTCGATAAGTGTTGTTGGCTGTGAGGAAATTAACATTGATGTTGTTAAATTGTAACTCTGCTATGTGATGATTGATTTGTGAACCTTGCAGCGAAAATGTTAAGTTGTCGAATTATTGTGAGGTTGTTGTTCTGTGTTGAAGTTGTTGAGTTTTATTGTTGGGTGGATTTGTAAGTACTGCAGTGAAATTAATTGGTTCTATAACATTGTTAATTGATCATTTGTTGTGAAAATTTGTTGCTGGTTGATTTATGAATGTTGCAGTGAATTTGGAATTTTTCTGGGAATAATAATTGGGACAAAAACTGAGTTTAGGGGTGGCGCCGGCCACCACCCACCACACATAAAGGGGTGGCGCAGGCCACCCAAAAGCCAAGAAACAACATGTGGCGCAAGCCACTTATGAAGGGTGGCGCAAGCCACCACTAAATGGCCCAGGGCAGGTGGCGTAAGCCACTGCTTAAGAGTGTGGCGCCAGCCACTGAATTGTTTAATAATTTGTTTTGGTTTAAGTGATAGTAAATTAAGTAATTAACCTTATTTTATTAATCAATATGTTAGGAATATGTTAATTCATGTTGAGAGCCACTATAAAACTCATGATGAGAGCCACCTTACATTCACATTGAGAGCCACCGGATGATGTGGCGCCAGCCACCTGGTTATGTTGATTATATATGTCACCATATATTTCATATAAATAGAATGTGATTAGTATACCCATTAAATTATGTATATAATATAATATTTTAGATACATAATATTTCTAGCTATAGTAAGAATATTTTAGAATAAATGATTAGTAAATATTTTTATTTCACTAATGATTTCCTAGAATGTTTTAGTGATAATCAGAAAAATAATTATAGCTATGTTTTAGTGACTCAATTTGCAGAAAAATAACGTGGCCTCAGGTTTTGGAAAAATGACAGCAAAGGCATGAAATAACTGATAGTTTTCAGTATCTGTAATAGTGATAAACTAGTATTAACAGCAGAAGTAAAAATAATGTAGTTTTAGCCGGTTTACCCGATTTAAGCGGAAAAATTAGTTGTTCGGAATTTAACGAAAACTGTCGGGGTAAGTTAGGTAATTTAGTAGGTGACTTTTGTTGAATTATTTTGTTGAATTTCTGTTGAAAAAGTGGAATTTCCGGTACAGTTGAATAGGTTGAATTGTCCCGATTTACGGACGAATTATTTAAGTTGCAGGTCTTATGACCAATATGGTTTGAGTTGAGTTATTGTTTAAGTTGTAGGTCGAATGACCAATGTTGGATTAAGTTGATGCAATTGATGCATGTTTAAGTTGTTGTTTTCGTTGTCGTGAATTTATTGTTGAAGTTGAGGTTGCATGGCATACATTGCATTGTTTAAGTTGACCTTGATGGCACCTGTTTAAGTTGGCCTTGATGGCACCTATTTAAGTTGGCCTTGATGGCACCATGTTGAAGGCTTATGCCTTGTTGAAATGCCTCGATAACCTGGCATATGTTTAAGTTGGGAGTTCTACTCCGAACGGTACCACATGCATATGCATAGTCGAGTCGCATCCTGTGTCGTATTATTTATGTTGTTTGTGTTGATTGTGGTTGTTGAAGTTGAGTAAGTTGTTTATGTTGCCCAAGTTGATAAAGTTGTTCATGTTGCTTAAGTTGATAAAGTGGTTCATGTTGATTAGGTTGATTGTAGTGATTATGTCGTAAATGTTGATATGTGTAATAAGTCGATAAAGTATGTTGAGGGATTGTGGGTTATTGTTAAAGTTGTGGTTGTTGTTGTTAAGTCGTGATGAATTGAAGTCGTATATTATAAGTTGTTAGGATGATGTGTTGGTTGATTTATGTTGTGGTCGTTACTAATTGTATTGATTTGAGTTGTTTGTTGATTGTTTTATAATTGTCGCTGAAGTGGTGAAATTTGTATGATTCTAATCTAATATATTTTTTATCATATACTTGTTTATGTTGGTTGATATCTCACCCCTTCTGTAATGATGTTACCTATTATGGGTAATTGAGCAGGTACTAAAGAATAGTTGTGGAAGTGAGGTGATTTTATGAAGTCCTTTAGTTGCTGTTAGTTCGAGTTGGTCTTGCTCTGATACGTAGCACTCTGGGGGAATGATTATGTTGTTGTTTCTAGGTTGTTGTTATTACTAATTGTTGAATAATTATAAATTGAACGTTGTTTTGGTTGAATAAAGTTGGTAGCTGATTTATAAGTTGGGGTTGCCGAATGCTATGTATCACTTTTAAATGAAATATAAGTTGTTTGTTGTTTTAAGTTGAAATGTGACATTCCATGTTGTGTTGAAAAATTTTTTTTTTAAATACTCTGATATTTTTATTATAATTACCGGGTAGATTTGGGGTGTTACAAACTTCCCCTCGATCCTGGTTTCCTACCAAGGATCTGGTCTTGGTTTCTTTTGTCAATAAACTTTATTGACAAGGGACGCTATTTGTAGCGGTTCTCCTCAAACTTCTCGCCGAATTTTCCTGGGGAGATGCCATTTGATGGAAAAAGTTTTGATTGTAGAGAAGCACAAACTTCTCTGTTTGAGACGCCATTTGTCGGCTCTACTTGGGGAAAACGAGTCTTCTTGAGAGACTGCTTTCGTTTGGGGATATTACATCATACTTTTCTCGAGATCTTCTCAGAGAAATGCCATATGATGTGATCCAATTTTGAGGTGCTGATGACCTTTTCATCAACGGATTTTTGGAGAAAAACGGTTGCATTGCCGAATCTCTGATTAAGAGGCTTTCTCTGGGGATTTTCCTTAATCCGGGAAAGCGAAGACATCATTTTCTCTGTGGGGCATTGATATGATTGGAGCTATTGATCCGAAAGCTTCTAATGGTCATCGTTTCATTTTAGTGGCCATTGATTATTTCACCAAATGGGTTGAAGCTGCTTCTTTCACCAATGTGACCAAGCAAGTAGTTGCTCATTTCATCAAGAATAATATCATTTGTCGTTATGGGATCCCCAACAGGATCATCACTAACAATGGAACAAATCTGAACAACAAAACAATGAAGGAATTAAGTGACAATTTCAAGATTAAGCATCACAATTCCTCGCCTTACCATCCCAAGATGAATGGAGCTATCGAAGCTGCCAATAAAAACATCAAGAAGATCCTGCAGAAGATGGTCAGGACTTATAAGGATTGGCACGAGATGTTACCTTTTGCTTTGCATGGATATAGAACCTCGGTTCGAACCTCAACAGGGGGAACCCCTTTTTCTCTTGTATATGGAATGGATGCGGTCCTTCCCATTGAAGTGGAAATACCATCTTTAAGAATCCTGATAGAAACTAAGCTTGACGAAGCTGAATGGGTTAGAGAGAGATATGACCAACTGAACCTCATTGACGAGAAGCGACTGACTGCTATGTGTCATGGTCATCTGTATCAGAAAAGGGTAAAGAGGGCATTTGACAAGAAGGTCCGTGTCCGGGAATTTCGAGAAGGAGAGCTTGTACTCAAGAAGATTCTGCCATCTCAAAGGGATGCTCGTGGAAAGTGGGCGCCTAACTACGAGGGTCCATTTGTGGTAAAGACTGTATTTTCAGGAGGTTCTTTATTCCTCACAACAATGGATGGTGAACAGCTCACACACCCTGTAAATGCTGACTCAGTACGAAGATATTACACTTGAGAATCTAGGCCATTTTGTCTGTATCAGCAGCATAGGATTCTAGAATTTTTTTTTAGTCATTAGGGAGTAGGTCATTGAATATGATGTAATCCTTTCTCACTGCCATTTTTCAATTGTAATGATCTATGGAACTTCGCTATTGGCAAGATTACCATTCTAATGAAATCAGATTTTTGAGCCATTCTTTGTTTGATATTTATCATTACTCTGATATTTTCCTTTTTATACAAAACTTCACTTATTTATTAATAATGGTTTTAAAAGCGGAAAATGTTTTGAAAACTTTGAACTCTCTCTTTGCTACTAAAAGAGGGACTGGCAGTATCTCCCTGATTTGAATGTTTCAATAATGGCTGACCACTAATACAAAGGACGTCTCATCGGTATCTACGCAAGATGTTTGTTGAGAAGTTGTTTCCCCAGTAAATTAAAGATGTTCTCACGTTGGCTTTAAAACTGACTACCTGCTCAGGTTTCATTGTGACTCTTTGTGGTGGACACGATGTTTTCCCTTTTTGTTGTCCCCGGCCTGTCGTTTCTTGCACATCATTGAGCATTCGCATCATACCATAGCATTGAGCATCTTTGCATTTGGGCGTCTTGTTTGTGTGTTTGTGTTTTTTATTTCTTGTTCCTCTTTGTGAGTCTTTTTGTTTCCTTGCCTTTGTTTTGCTCGTATCCGATTTTGTACCTTTGCGGGCCAGATTTTGACTCTTTATGCAGTGTTCCCCAGGAAGTCTAACCTGCAACTATTCTGTTACATCGCCCCATTTGGAAACCTAAAATTTTAGTAAACGCTGATTTTGTTTATTTCAGGTTATCATGAACCAGTTGTTTGTATCAGGTTATCGTGAACCTAAACCTCTGGTTATCGTGAACCAGTTGTTTGTATCAGGTTATCGTGAACCTAAACTTCTGGTTATCGTGAACCAGTTATTTGTATCAGGTTATCGTAAACCTAAACCTCTGTTTATCGTGAACCAGTTGTTTGTATCAGGTTACCGTGAACCTAAACCTCTGGTTATCGTGAACCAGTTGTTTGTATCAGGTTATCGTGAACCTAAACCTCTGGTTATCGTGAACCAGTCGTTTTTATCAGGTTATCATGAACCTGTATTTCTGGTTATCGTGAACCATTTTGTTAATTTCGGTTATCGTGAACCAACTTTTTATATCAGGTTATCGTGAACCTATATTGCTTAAACTCAGGTCAAATATGAACCTAAACCAAATTACAAATCCAGCTCATACTGGTTCTCCTCATAAAGCAGATTATTTGTCATCTCAACCAACTTATTGGAATACCAGAGTCTTTTCTTGGCTCATTAACCTTGTTCCCATTTAAACTCCAGGTGTTTTTATCTGGCGCGCAGAGTTCGTCTCTGTCTTTTCTGGTTTCTTGAAGATCCCGTTCGAACTCTTCGGTATAAGAAATCCCCAGAAAATCTTTTATTCGGGTGTCTATCCTTTTATTTCAAACTGATCTCTAGTGGAGATCATGTCTTCTTTCTGGTTTCATGCCCAGTAAGATTGTGTCTTTTTCCCAGTGTCGTCCGGTCATATTTGAACCTGTCATCCACCTCCCTGGATCTTTCCCTAGTGGAGATTACCCTTTTGTTTTCTATCCCCGGTGTTGCCTCCGGGTCTCCCCAGTGAGTCTCTTTTATTGGTTAGCCTGCATCCCCAAGGAGTTTTCCTTATGGATACTAACCTTCTTTCTTCCCCAATGAAGCTCATCTGTGTTTGGTAGCTCTTTTTCTTTGGTGTCCTGTTTTGTCTGCATTTTTGCATCTATCATTGCATCATATTATCATATAGTAGCATTGCATGTCTTTGCATCTAAGGGAAAAAATTTTGGTTATCTGTATTTAAATATCTTTCACCATGATTTCATGAGGATTTTCATCTCTCATGTCATCCGGTGAAGATATTTAAATAGGGGCAACAGTTGTAGCCCAAATTTTACCCTTAGATCCATTGATCTCTTGCATGTCATATTAGGTCAATCATATTGCATAGCTAACCCTTTTATCAGGTTTTGTTTGTGTTTGTTTCATTTGTGAATCAGGTGTTATCTTAAGGAGATTCAAGAGGTGATTAATCAAGATTTTGGATGGAGTATTGAATCAAACAAGTTTCTCATTTCAAAAACATGTCTCTATAACCCTCTCCATAACCCTCTCCATTATCCTCTCCATGACCAAACTTCTACCCACCTTATCTATCCTCAATTGTCACCTTTAATTCCAAACCAATTTCAACAATCATCTATTAACCAATTTTATCCAATTTCTCCATTTGACAATGTTAATCCTCCTAAACCATATCCATAACCATACCAATTGCCAAATTCACCTATTATTCATCTTTTATTCATTTCCTAACCTTTTCTTTTATAACAAGAAAGAAAAATCAATTCCAATATTTGTTCATAAGCCCACCATCAATAGGCCTATCATTACCAAAGTATGTCACAAAATATGGAAATGAAATGTATTTGCCAGGGACCAATAGGAGATGAGCATTGTGCTTTGACTTTTCAACCTCATCTCACTGACCAATGCAGAAACAACGTGTGGCAAACAAAGGAACAAAACATCCAAATTGCTTCCTTCTCCTTTGTCGTGTTTGTGATTTGCAGAAGAGAAGAGAAATTCAAATACAATGGAATCAATTCATCCAAAATAGTTTCATCCGATCCCTTGGCGCGTTTTTACTTATTTTGAATTCTCCAATAGCATTTCCCTTTGAAGCTTTCAAATGATTGATTCATTAAAAGTAGTTTTGAGGCATTACTCGTTCCAGCATACAACCTGTTCTCATCTGCAAATCTCTTCACGTCATCCCCAATCTTTGCCTCATCTGATACCCCTCACAATGACAACAAATAAGGAGCTCTGAAGCAATATACGAAGTGGTGAAATGGACTCTGCAATTCTGAGTTTTTTTTGTGTGCAGCAAAGCAGCGTATTTGTCTCCAAGAGGTGGACCATATTTGAATTTCAAAGAGAGACGTTGTAACCCTAGTTTCTACTCAGCATACCAAGTGTTTGATGATTGGACTCAAAGCAACCCAGGCCCATTTGTTCAGCCTATAAAAGGAGCTTGGCTCTACACTTCAACTCACCAACAATTCTCAAAAACACTCAAATATTCTCTGAAGTTTTCCCAAGTTCAAGCAAGCAAGGTGAAAGTTGGCTTTGGAGTGCTTTGGAAAGAAAAGCAGTCAGTATACTTGAAGGTAGTGGACATTACTCCACTTGGTATTGTATTCTTACCCTCTTGTTAATCATGCTCATTTGATATCATTGTTGTCATATGCATTTTGTTATTCCTTACATGTGTATCTTGCTAATATATGCTTCAATATGTCGTTTATGTGCTTATGGCTTGATTTCATAAAATAGATGATGTTGTTCATTGGCATGATATACATGTTTGCTTTTGTGTTATAATGCCTCTAGTTTTGTTCATTGAATGGCTGCAACATTATAAGTTTTCATTGTGGTATTATACTGTCAAGTTTGGATGTTTGATTTTGTTGACCTACTTGGATGTCATATGTGCTTAAATGTGATTTTGAGACAAGAGACTCATGAACCTTTGTTCCACTTTGTAGTTCTAATATGCTCCTAAGTTGTAGTATGTTTGAACCTATCTATCTTTGTTGTTGGCTTAATGGTTGATTGGTGTTGTTAAGTTGTTCTTGTTAAAGTAGCACTAGTTCTTTTTCTGCCACCATTAATATATGAGCATTTTGTATACTCAGTCATGGTTTTAAACTCTGTCATTGTTGATGTTTGCTGTTAAGGTTGATATGTTGATTATTCATGTATTTGTTCACATTTGTATGGACCACTCTGCCTTGGCATTATTGATGATTGACCATGTGTTTGAGTTTGGATTGTTTGAACTGTTAGTAAATCCAAGCTACTGATTAGTGTTGCATCTCATTGGAATGATTTTGGTTTAATGTATGTTTAAGGTTTATGTTTATGAATGTTGAATTTAGAATGTGTTGCTTTGAGTTGTTCCCATCATATGCCTCAATGTCCTATGACCTGTCATGCGATGCTATTTCATCTTGTACATGTAAAACCATTGTGATGAAACTGTCAACTTCAGAAGTTATGTCTTTGTGATATCATGATTTTGTCCTCTATGTTAACATTGTGTTCATGATATGTGTGCTAGCTTTGCTGTGTGTTTGAACTTGTTCCTAAGTTATGTTTCTAATATGTGCCAGTCTGAACCTAGTTTGATGTATGTGTTTGGATGATGGTTGCCCAAGTTGGTCTTGCTATTGTCATATGCTACTGCCTATTTGTTAAAATGATACCACTTGAATGAATTTGGTTGTCATGTTGTCTTGTAACATGTCCTATTCTTGAATACATGTGAAGCTTTTGACCAACATGATGAGTGTATAACCTTCTGTATGTAATTCATTTTGCTAACTGTTTTAAATTTGGGATGTCTCTGCTCATATATACAATTCTGTTTGATATATGCTTCATGATGTACTAAATGCTATGAACCTAAATAACTTGCTTTGACATTGTATGAATTGGTGTACCTTTAACCTAGCTTTGATTCATGAGTTATCACTATGCTTTTTGTCTTCATGTTTGAATGCATTTTTCCTTGACATCATGTGACATTATGACTGACTGGCATTCTTGTGATCTGACTTTGATATGCATTTAAGATGCATTAAACTCTGGTTGTATTTTGCTTTGTATGCTAGCATTGGTAGTTGCCATCATTGCCTTGTGGAGTGTACTATGACTGGCCTGGATGTTGTTTACTTGTCAGCACTATTGTTTTTGTCTGTTAATGTTTTACCTTATGATAGCATCCTCTTTCAACACTCATTTAGCATGTTTGGATCTATCTTAGGGTATGTCTTTGTTTAACCTGTCTTTACAAATAGTTTAAAATATTTGAATTGCTTTTGAACTTTGAGAATGTACCATTGGAACTGACTGTTTCATGTCTTAACCTGTCTCTTGTTTTCTTACATTTTAAACTCATAATCTTGTCAATCGTGTGATTTAAATCCTAAACATCTCTGCTACCCTACATTTAAGCATGCTAAAATCTTGAGAACCTTTGCTATACATGAAATCTTGCCATGCTATTATAGATTCCATAGGTCAACACATGTGTTTGATTCATTGTATTCAAATTATGCCCTTATATGATTTTCAATGGAGTGTGTTTGCTGCCACGGCTGTGAGAAGTTGTTACTCTATACATTCAAATATTCTTTACTTTACGTCCATGTGCATGATGAAAGTGTTTGTGTGATATTCCATATGTGTGTCTGTTTATAGCATTCAAGTTACTACCTGATTCCCCTTCGAATGTGTGGATACATTGCTGCTATGGCTCTGTGAATTCATTATTTATACATCCAATTGTTCTTACTTTGTGGATTTATGTGATAAACCTTTGCTTAACATTTAATATGCGTGGAATTTCATGATTTTAAGTTAGGTTATATGCTTCTGTTTCATTTGGTTTGGCAATGGTTGCTGATGAATGGCATGGCATAGATTTTGCTATCGTGAGCAGTTTATGTTGGTTGGTTTGTGTGGTTTATTTGAATTATATGCGCATGAATAGCTTATGTATTTGATGAGTTGGGATTATTACCGGATGTAACAGCCACCCCAGTGGCAAGCACACACTATCACACGCCCTACCACCCTTAGGACTGGGGTTCGAATCCCCCTCGCCCCAGTCCTTTTGTTTATTTTTCTGAACTTCGCTTCTCTTTAAATATATACTTATGCTATCCATTATATGTCAAGGCGCGCGCTTTGGTTCAGATGGTGTTTGGTTTTAGCCTGTGAGCGAAGGGTCCTGGGTTCAATCCCTAGGAGGGCCCCTTCCACTTTTTTTTAATACTTAGTTGTTTTTATTTTCAAGTTTATGCTTCAATTTCTAATTTCCATAACTTGCTCATTTTCCATCCTTTTTCTCCCATTATTTTTGTTGTGATCTTCTAATTGAATCTACTTTTTTAATATAAAAAGAAATGGTCGAAAATATTTAATCTATGTGCTTTTATTCATGTCAAGTTTGGATTTCTTCTAAGGTTTTGTTGTATCCTTTTTTATTCATCTTGTCATGTTATTTTTGGTTTACCATGTTTGATTAATGTCTAATGTATGATTCTAACTTTGTATTGATATCATAAACTTTATTTCATCTCATTATCTTATTCATGTCTTCTTGCATCATCATATTTGCATTAACTTTTTATTTCATAGTAATTTTACAACTATTATCTTTCCCCCCATTCCAAAGGGAGATCATCATAAATTGACTCATGAAGTCACTAAACAACCACCCTAACTTATCCTTTTAGGTTTATCCTATTTCTTGGCCTCATGAGAGCCAATGAAATCATAACTTAGAAGTAGGTTAGAGTTTTGAACTCTATGTGATTCTCATCATCATGAGAACTCACTTTTCCCCTATAACTTAGACTTAGAGAGTTATCGTGAACTCTAAAATGAGCTCATACTCATTTCCCCTTGGATCTTTGGCCATAGCCAATGGTTCTTCTTCTTCACCCTTAGATCGGTGAACTACAGATACTCTGATTCCACTCCCGTCAGGATACGTAGGCGCAAGATGCGATATCTTGTCGAGTATACTTAGATACTAACCCATAGGGTTTCAACCTTTAGCATAGCATGTAACGCCCAAGTTTTAGTTAGTTTTATTTAATCGAGTCGATTTAATTATTTTTATTATTATATTATTTTATTTTTTACGTTTATGTGATAATATATTATTTTTCGTCGTGAATATGTTTTATCGCGTTTTGGGAACGTTTGCGAGATATTTGAGTGTGGGGGTATTTTGGTCATTTCACTTTATTTTTCCTTAAGTTAGTAAAATAGAAATAGAAAGAGAGAAAAATAGAAAGGAAAGAAAAAGAGAAGAAGAAAAAGAGAAAGAAGGAAAAAGAAGAGAAGAAAAAGAGAGAAAACTTGGGATTTAAGAAAATCGATCAACCGACTATTGAAAACACGATTAAATCGGGTAAGGGTGCGAAACTCAATTATATTATACTTGTGTATGATTATGTATGTATGTATTTGGTTGTTTTTGGATTGAAATGAGATATAGAACAAAACCTTAATATGTTGAAATTGTTAGAAATTGATTCAAAATGTGTCTGAAATCATGTTTTAAGGTTCCTTAGTGTTGATACATGTTAGATAGGTGTTGTTGAGCATTCAATTGGTATTTTTCTAGTGTTTAGAAGAGATTTGGAAAGGAAAATGGTTGAATTTTGCAGAAAAATTATGCAGGAAAAATTCTGGTTTTCCACTGCCCATACGCGTATCACTCAAGGCAACACGCGTATTGGTTAAGGCAATACGCATATGGCAATGAAGGAATGAAGGAAATACGCGTATGGAGTTCCATTTTCTCGGCCATCTGCTCATTTGCGTAATGGTACGCGTAAGGAGTTGGGCCATACGCGTATCAAGTGAGGCATTACGCGTATTAGGGTTTTAGAGGAATTTTTGAAGAGGAATTGGTCTCTGCTCATACGCGTATCACCTTGGGCAATATGCGTATGGATGGGCAAGTGAGTTGGACAATACCCGTATGGCTCAGGGCAATACGCGTAGGACCAGAGAGGGTGCAGAATTGTGTCTTTTCGCGATTCCTTTTCGTTTTACTTCCGTAACTTGTGTTCCGATTATCCGTTTTGAACATACTTGGTATCGTTGGAAAGCTATTGAGCTGTACTTTCTTATTAAAATGGTTTTGAGATTGTTGGCTGATTTAATTATGTTGGGAATTTGAAATAGTGTCATTTTATCGACTTTTTTCGTTTTAATTGCGTGCAATTGATGTGTATCATGCAATGTGCTGTTGATATGGATATTGTATGACTTGTGTGTTGTTGTGTGATGAAAATGTATGTGATGAAATGTTGTGATGATGGTTTGTGGCCTAAGGGCAAGAAAATGTAATGTGTTGTATTTGATGATATATGCATGATCATGGATGTGTATATGTGTGCATTTGAATGTCATGAGTCATTGTATGCCAAGCATCATGATATGCATTCTTGTGATGTCGTATGCCCTAGTGGGTGTGAGCGACGAAACGATTCCAGAGGGAATCCGCTATAACATCGTGAGCCTTATATCGAGAGGACCGAAAGCGATGATTATATACGATCGTGAGCCTTATACAAAGAGGACCGAAAGTGATCGGATCGTGAGCCTTATACAAAGAGGACTAAAAGCGATCCATAAATGTCGTGAGCCTTATACCAAGAGGAGCGAAAGCGACGGGGACCATCGTTTGCCCGACGGGGAGTTACATTATGTAACAAGCGATGATTCCAATAGTTCCTGAGTGAACTTATGATGAGATTGACGGATGGATGGTACCACATTTGCATAGAGTCGTTGTGTCAGTCTCTTTGCATTTGCATAAATCATGAATGGATTGATTTCGTGTGAAATTGTGAATGGAATTGATGAGTTAAGATATATATATATATGGGTGATAAATGTATTGTGCATGAGTGATATGCCTTGGTGATGAATATATGAGATATGCATTGTGTTGTTTTGTATTTGAATTCTGGTGTAAGTTATGGTGAGAATATTTTACTTGTGTATTTTTGCGTTATTATATAATTGTATGCAATTATATTATGATTGTGTTTCTCACCCTTCTACTATTTTGAATGCTCTATGAGGCATTGTAGATTAGATGCTGGAGGTCTTTTTGTGAAGCTTAGGTCTTCATTCTTTTGTCGGTCGGCTCTGATATGTAGCACCAGGTAGTCGGGGAGATCGTTGTGATTTATGTGTATATGTATATATATATCTTTTGAATTATATATGTATGGATCTGTGTATGACAGACAAACTTTCTATGTGATATATATGAGATTCAGTTGCAGATTTTCCGCTTTTATTCTGTATCTGATTTGTGGGTAGTAGGAACTAAGTTCCTCTGTTATTTGCTACCTGGTTGTTGCATATATTTATGAGCAGGTTTATTGTGTTTTGTCTCAATTGATGTGACGCCTTCGTCTATGCCATGAATGTTTAATTATACTCTGATGAAATTTCTATCGCTTTATTTGATTGGGGGTATAGATTGGGGGTGTTACATTAAGTGGTATCAGAGCCAGTCTGTAACGCCCCGATTTGTTTAATTTTATTTATTTATTTCATTTATGTGACTTTGTGAAATGTGTGAATTTATTGTATTTTACCTGCTAATTGAGTTAATTGGTTAATTTCTCTGATAGGTAAAATATTTGCAATAAATTATAATTTCTTTTCAACTTTTATTTCCTGAAATATATTTCATCGGTATGTTTATGTTTTATCGCATTTTGAGAGCGTTTGCGAGATATTTGAGCTGAGGGGTAAAATGGTCATTTTGGGTAGTCAGATATTTTGTTATAAAAAGAGAAAATAGAGAGAAAAGAGA
Source organism: Lathyrus tuberosus (assembly GCA_022829125.1). Lineage (NCBI taxonomy): Eukaryota > Viridiplantae > Streptophyta > Magnoliopsida > Fabales > Fabaceae > Lathyrus > Lathyrus tuberosus. The sequence continues at coordinate 5,320,436 of JALAZF010000183.1, forward strand.
GAGAAAGGAAAAGAAAAGAAAGAAAAGGGGAAGAAGAGAAAGAGAAGAGAAGGAAAAAGAGAGAAGAGGAAAAAGAAGAAAATCGAGGAAATCTCCGTTTCAAGCGCGAATAATCGGGTAAGGGTGAGAAGTTTCCATTATATCTTGCTTGTATATGTATATGTGTATGTTTTCTTGGATTGTTTTGGTGATTTTCTTCTAGTTTTCATTTTAGGTCGAAATGAGATAAACGAGTAGAAATCGATGTTTTCACGGTCAGAAATCGATATAAACTGTATTGTATGATCACATTGTGTGTATGAACAATCGTTGATATTTGTTTTGCTATTGGAATTGAGTTTGGGTGAAAAATAGGATTTTTGGGTTGGATTTTCGAAGAGGGATTTTTCTGAATATCGCAGAGCCCGCTCAGCGCGCACATGCCCGCTCAGCGCGCTTCTGAAAAAAATGCAATCTCACGAGTCAGAGCAGAGCCCGCTCAGCGCGGTAGGAGCCTGCTCAGCGCGGTCTGGGCAAAAATGAAAAATTTCCGAAACTTCAAAAATTCATAACTTTTGATCCGTAAGTCCGTTTTGGTCCCCGTTCGAAGCGTTGGAAAGCTAATGAAATATTCTTTCTATTAAAAATGGTTTGGAGGGTAAAAGATTATTTAATTAATTCGTGTTTCTGAAAAATAGTCGGGTTGTCGGGTTTTTATCGCGTTAAATGCGTGCGGTTGGTGTTTTACAGTGTGTTGTGCTATTGTTATATAACATGGAGCTTTTATGTGGTTTATATGATGTCGATGCATGTGATAATTATGTTGTTGTGTGGTAAAATACATTGTTTGATTGAATATCAATGTATGTTGTTATGATGTTTTGTGAGATTGTTGTGGTTTGTATGATGTTGAAGCATGTGACAAGTTGTTGTGATTGTTGTGGTTGATGGTGAGTAATTCTTGATGTGAGTTGATATGAGTGTATATGCTAAAATGCTAATTGTGGTGGTTGTGGATTATGATGGAATGCATTGTTTATGTGAAATTCAATGTGTGTTATTTGGTGGCCTTATGGCAAGTAAGTGCATTGTTTGAATTGATTTCCAATGCATGAATAATGATAATGAGATAATTCATATTGTTGAATTGTGGTGATGCATTTAATTGTCATGAGTTCTTGTATGTCAAGCATCATGATATGCATCTTGTGATGTCGTGTGCCCTTGTGGGGTGTGAGCGACGAATCGATTCCAGAAGGAATCCGCTATAACATTGTGTGCCTTATACAAAGAGGTGTGAGCAATGATTATGGACGATCGTGTGCCTTATACAAAGAGGTGTGAGCGATCAGGTCGTGTGCCTTATACAAAGAGGTGTGAGCGATCCATAAATGACTTGTGCCTTATACAAAGAAGTGTGAGCGACGGGGAACATCGTTTTCCCGACGGGGTGTTACATTAAGTAACAAGCGATGGTTCCAATAGTTCCTGAGTGAACTAGTGATGAGATGATGGATGGATGGTACCGTATATGAATTGCATAGAGTCGTTGTGTTGGTCTCTGTGCATTTGCATAAATCATGAATGGATTGATTATGTGTGGAAAATCATGAATGGATTGATTATGTGTGAGAAATTGTGATATGCATTTGTGCTAAATGGATTGTGCATGATTGATATGCATTTGTGAATGGAGTAATTATGTGTTGAATTTGTGATTGGATTGGTGAATTGATATGCATTCGTGTTAAATGCATTGGTTATGAATGATATGTTTTGTGTATATACATATGCATTATGTGTGAACACGTGGTTATGTGGAGATAATTGATATATGCTATATTTTGTGGTGATGGGGTGGTGTGGTTCCATATGTCATAATTGTGGTTGGATTATGTATGATATGTTTTGTATTTGTGGCATGCTTTATGTGTTAGTATGTGATGGCAGGGGTGAGATGATTTATACATGTGTTTGAATGTGTGTTTGCATATTATTATGCAATCTTGATTTAGTTGTTATTTCTCACCCTTCTGTTGTGGTTTATTGCTCTATGAGGCAATTGCAGATTTGTGTCTTGGAGGCTTTTGTGAAGATTAGTTCTCCATCTGCTTGTCGGTCTTGGTGTCTGCTCTGATACGTAACACGGGAGTCGGGGAACGATTATGTTACGTATATGTATACCTTTGTGGGATTTATTTTGTATTACCTTTGTATGTATATTTTGATGTTATAAAACAAATTATTTTGTAAAACAAGTCAGTTATGGATCTTTCTGCTTTATTCCATGATTGACCTTTCCTTTTGTATGGACAAAAGTTTCCCTTTGAGGTTATTCCATTTTGTGTTATGTATCAAATAATTGAGCAGGGTTTGTGTTTTGTTTCTTTAAAATGTGGCATCCTTGTTTCTGTCAGAAAAATAAATTTTTATTTACTCTGATTTAATTATGTATTATTTATTCGCGATGGGAAAGAGGGTGTTACATTAGTGGTATCAGAGCAGGTCGGTCCATCCGGCCAAGTTGTTGAGTCAGTTGGTGTGACAGTTGAATACTGTCGTTGTTTTTTGTCCCTTAGTAAGTGATAGGTGTGTGAAATACTGTCAGTACTTTCTGGTTTTTCTATTCCATTGTCTGTAGGAGTTAGAATGAGATAAGTGGGGGAGAAGCTGGTGCTTCTCCAAGTTGCTTCAGGTGTGGAGCATTGGCTAAGTGTGCCGTTGGTTGCAAGATTGTAAGTGTTATTTGGACAGTGTTGTTCCCGATTCCAGAGGGAATGCGGAGGTAAGATTTATGTTTACTAAGGATTGGTGCCTTAGGTAGTTTTGTGCACAAGATGCAAGAAATGCTATTATGGTTTGGTAAAGAAAGTTTATGCCCCATCATGATTGTCGGCTGTCTATTGACAAATTGAGGAACTGATCACACTTAATCTCTTGTTGATAGCAGACGGGAATAATGTTGGATGGAATAGACATGTTTTTCCGACTTTGATAGTGTGTGCAATGAATTGTTTGGAATTAAGTAAAGTGTTTACGGATCGTTTTGTTAAATTGATGAAGATTCTAATACCGGAAGATGAGACGGATTAGACGTTTTGGTATGTTGGTTATGTTGGGAAGTCGTTGAGAGAGAACGATTGGGTATCGTTAATGGTTGTTCTCAGAGAGTAGAGTGTGAACTCAAATTGGACGAAGGTGAGGATTTGAGGTTTGGAGTCTTTGGAATTTTAGAGCATTAATGGAAATCTTGAGAGAACCCTTAGGTGTGGATGTAATATTGAGAGTTCTTTTTGTTTGGTTGTTGCTACATGTTGGGATTTATGGAGTTTGGACTGTCAAGAGAAGAAATTGTGTATGGATTACTAATAGTTGAATAAGGTAACGATTGAGAACAAAAATCCACTTTCAAGAATAGATGACCGGAATGGTTTGGTTGAGTTTGAGTGAAATTATAATTGTTTGGGATGTTTGATAAGAGTGGTGAATTGTATGAGTTGAGGCTTTGATCGATTTAATGAGACCGGTTATGTTTGTTATCATCGGGATAGGCTGTTATTTACTCGGTTAAGCTTGTATGTGAGTAACCAGTTACCCAGTGAAATTTTTTACAAAGCTTTAAGAATTTATATCTTTTGGAATTTGGTTGGGCATTACAACGTACAGTGATGTTATTTGGTGTTAGTAATGCGTCTGTAATGTTGGTGGAGTATTTGAATCGTATCTTCTATATTTACTTGGATAAGTTCGTAGTGGTTTTGATTAAGGATATTCGGATCTGTTATAAAATCAGAGGAAGAACAGGCAGAGTGTTTGAGATTTGAATTACAAGTGTTGAAAAGAGACGAAGTTTATGCTAAGTTATTCAAGTGATAATTTTAGTTGAAAAAGGTTAGTTTTCTTGGATATGTTATTTCAGATAAGAGTATGGTTATGGATCTATCGAAAGTGGATGTAGTTCTACATGAGAGGCTCCGAAGTTAGTTAAGGTGATTGGAAGCTTTTTGGACTTTAGTTGGTTATTACCGGAGGTTATGGAAGGTTTTTCCAAGTTCGCATTTTCCTTACTTCGGTTGAATTGCAAAGGGCAAGTCGTTCGCTTTGGATGTTCATTGTGGGGGAAGTTTGAGAGAGCTGGAGTAGGATTTGTCTACGGCTTCAGTTTTGATTCTGTGTGATCCTGATTAACCGTTTGTGAGGTATTGTGATGTGTCTTTGATGAGTTTAGTCAGTGTGTTAATGCAAGATGGTAAAGTCGTAGCTTATGCTTTACGACGATTGAGGATTCATAAGAGGATCTATACTATTCAGGATTTGGAGTTGGTTGCGGTTGTATTGTGTTGGAAAAATCGGAGGTATTATCTTTATGGGTCTGGGTTCAAAGTGTTTATTAATCACAAGAATATTGAGTACCTGTTTGGTCGGAAGGAAAAGAGTATGAGACAGCGAGGATGGTTAGAATTCGTGACGAGTTATGAATTTGGCTTGGATTACCCTTCGGGAAAAGCGGAGGTCGTGCCTGAGGAGTTAAGTCGAAAGTTTTTATGCACGGCTGTTTTGATGGTCCAAGAATTAGAATTATTTGAGCAGTTCAGAGACTTGTGTCTGGTGTGTGAGATAACATAGTAGAGTGTGAAGTTGGGTATATTAAAAGTGAACAATGATATTTGGTGAATATGAGAAAGAGTTAGACTTTGGACGTGAGATTGGTAGTTTTGATGGTTACGAGTAATCAGAGTGCGCAGCAGAAGCGTGATGTGGTACATTTTATATTTGTGTGTGTGACTAGTAAGAATTCATAAGTTGAACATTGGAAACGATGTTGTGTCGTGGAACTTTATGTTCTTGTTTGTGTTGTTGCCTCGTTTCCATAGTGTTGATTCGAGTGCGAGTAGTTAATTCCTTTGTGTGTTCGTAACTCGGGTATTCTTTGAGTCGTGAGTTAGTCGTCAATTGCATTGTATGGGCTTTGCATCTTGTCGTTGTAGTTGTTGTCGTGTCATTGTTGTAGCTGCTGTTAGCAAGGTGGTTTGTCAGTTTGTGTTATTAGTGGTGTGCCTAGTGTTGGCATGTTAGTTGGTTAGTCGGATGCGAGAGTCGTATACGGAGTTGTTTGTATCAGTTATATTTTCGAGGACGAAAATGTCTAAGTGGGGGAGAGTTGTAACGCCCCAATTTGTTTAATTCTATTTATTTAATTCATTTATGTGAATTTTGTGAAATGTGTGAATTTATGGTATTTAACTTGCTAATTGAGTTAATTGGTTAATTTCCCAGATAGGTAAAATATTTGCAATAAATTATAATTTCTTTTCAAATTTTATTTCCCAAAATATATTTCATCGGTATGTTTATGTTTTATCGCATTTTGAGAGCATTTACGAGATATTTGAGCTGAGGGGTAAAATGGTCATTTTGGGTAGTTATATATTTTGTTATAAAAAGAGAAAAGAGAGAGAAAAGAGAGAAAGGAAAAGAAAAGAAAGAAAAGGGGAAGAAGAGAAAGAGAAGAGAAGGAAAAAGAGAGAAGAGGAAAAAGAGGAAAATCAAGGAAATCTCCGTTTCAAGCGCGAATAATCGGGTAAGGGTGAGAAGTTTTGATTATATCTTGCTTGTATATGTATATGTGTAAGTTTTCTTGGATTGTTTTGGTGATTTTCTTCTAGTTTTCATTTTAGGTCGAAATGAGATAAACGAGTAGAAATCGATGTTTTCACGGTCGGAAATCGATATAAACTGTATTGTATGATCACACTGTGTGTATGAACAATCGTTGATATTTGTTTTGCTGTTGGAATTGAGTTTAGGTGAAAAATAGGATTTTTGGGTTGGATTTTCGAAGAGGGATTTTTCTGAAAATCGCAGAGCCAGCTCAGCGCGCTTCTGAAAAAAATGCAATCTCACGAGTCAGAGCGGAGCCCGCTCAGCGCGGTCTGGGCAAAAATGAAAAATTTCCGAAACTTCTAAAATTCATAACTTTTGATCCGTAAGTCCGTTTTGGTCCCCGTTCGAAGCGTTGGAAAGCTAATGAAATATTCTTTCTATTAAAAATGGTTTGGAGGGTAAAAGATGATTTAATTAATTCGTGTTTCTAAAAAATAGTCGGGTTGTCGGGTTTTTATCGCGTTAAATGCGTGCGGTTGGTGTTTTACAGTGTGTTGTGCTATTGTTATATAACATGGAGCTTTTATGTGGTTTATATGATGTCGATGCATGTGATAATTATGTTGTTGTGTGGTAAAATATATTGTTTGATTGAATATCAATGTATGTTGTTATGATGTTTTGTGAGATTGTTGTGGTTTGTATGATGTTGAAGCATGTGACAAGTTGTTGTGATTGTTGTGGTTGATGGTGAGTAATTCTTGATGTGAGTTGATATGAGTGTATATGCTAAAATGTTAATTGTGGTGGTTGTGGATTATGATGGAATGCATTGTTTATGTGAAATTCAATGTGTGTTATTTGGTGGCCTTATGGCAAGTAAGTGCATTGTTTGAATTGATTTCCAATGCATGAATAATGATGATGAGATAATTCATATTGTTGAATTGTGGTGATGCATTTGATTGTCATGAGTTCTTGTATGTCAAGCATCATGATATGCATCTTGTGATGTCGTGTGCCCTTGTGGGGTGTGAGCGACGAATCGATTCCAGAGGGAATCCGCTATAACATCGTGTGCCTTATACAAAGAGGTGTGAGCGATGATTATGGACGATCGTGTGCCTTATACAAAGAGTTGTGAAGGGTTGGCTAAGGTGTGGGTGAGTTCATTAAGTGTATGGTGTTGATGTTGTGTTGCTACAGAATGAATGGCCATGATGTTAGTGTGTACGAGAATGTTTGGCTTAAAGAGGAAGTAAAGAGTGGGAAAATGTGTAGTGTTGTGGTATGCGTATGAACTGAACAACAAAACCAATGTTGCAGCATGGTTTTAATGCAACCAAGGGATTTTGGTGATGAATATCTCTCACTTTAATGGATGAAAACGTGTAATCTTGGTGGCAAATGAAAGATGGTACATGGTATAACATATTTGATGTTTGATTCTAAGTGAAACAATGCCTATAAAGTGATGAAAAGTTGCTTAGAACACAAGAGATCCAAACTGCATTATGGGCGCACGACTTGGTAAACTGGCATGGCAGCATGACACATGAATTTTCAGTATGAACATCTCAACTTTGGACCACTATAACTCCCTCATAACTTGCTCAAATGGAAAAATGTCCAACATCAAAGTTGAAGAAGACATTGAGATGAACAACTTTGATGTTCAACATTTTTTCATTTGGAGCTTTCATCATTGAGAAAAGTAGCTTAACATTTTTCCCATCATGTGTTTGACAAAATTATGGCGCATGGGCCTGAACTTGCTTGGTCATGACTTGGTTTTTGACCTAGTTTTACCAAACTTTGATTGATCATAATTCCCTCAATATTGATCCAATGGAAGAGTTCTTTATATGGATTTAAAGTTTAGAATATGAACTTTAATTGGCTCAACTTGGGCCTGAGATTTGGAGCTTTTATCATGGAGAAAGGAAGCCTCAAAGTGTGGTGCAAAATGGTCCAAACTTGCCATTTTTGGAAACCCTAAGTTTCTAAAAATGGCAACTTTGTACACTTCTTGATTTTTCATGATTCCTCCATCATTTCTTGATCAAATTTTGTCCAATGAACATATGTAGCTTGAATTTCATGATTTTGACCTCAAAAAGTCAGGAGTTGACTTTTTCCTCTGCACAGTTGACTTTTCCCCAAACTGTCTGATTCTCAATCAATTGGTCAATTGAACCTCTTCTGAAATGAATCAATTGGCAATCTTCCATCCTTAAACCCTTTAGGACATGTAGAATACCATGAGATCAGGTCTTGCCTAAGAAATTAGAAATAAACTGATTTCATGGCAAACCCTAGTTTTAGACCCTCAGTCTAGGAGAAAATAGCACATCCTCCAAATCCAAATTCCTTTGAATATGATGTATATCCTGTCTAACAAAGATGAGATATGACAGCTTTTAGAGAATCGGGATACACGGGGTTCGAATACCAAAACCCTAGTTTGGCATTGATTAGGATGATGTGATTCCCTTGCATTCCCTTGTCAATCTTGATCACATGATGAAGTGATGACCCATTAGGACCTCTTGAGGCTCCAGGCTCCTTGTATTTGACTTAAACACCTTGATCCCATGCCAAAAAATCAATGAAATTCAAATGATGATTATGCCAAAATGAAATGCAATGCAACATAAGCCAGTAAAACTAAAAGCAAGAGGGCAAATTTTGAGGTGCTACAGCTGCCCCTATTCAAACTTCCTTGGATCCGAGGGTATGATAGTGACGGCTTTTAGAGAATCGGGATACACGGGGTTCGAATACCAAAATAACCTGAAAATTTGCAAACTGTGGGGAGCACAAAATAGAGTTGTTTACGAGGACGGTCGCAGACGAACTCGAAAAGGAGGACCGGCCACAGATGGGCCACCTGGCAAAGGATAAAACGAGGACAACCGCAGACGAACTCGAAAAGGAAGACCGGCCACAGACGGGCTACCTAACAAAGGATCAAATGAGGACGACCGCAGACGAACTCGAAAAGGAATACCAGCCACAGACGAGTTACCCAACAAAAGATAAAACGAGGACGACCGCAGACGAACTCGAAAAGGAAGACCGGCCACAGACGGGCTACCTAGCAAAGGATCAAACGAGGACGGCCGCAGACGAACTCGAAAAGGAAGACTGGCCATAGACAGGCTACCCAACAAAAGTTAAAACGAGGACGACCGCAGACGAACTCGAAATGGAAGACCGGCCACAGACGGGCTACCTAACAAAGGATCAAACGAGGACGGCCGCAGACAAACTCGAAAAGGAAGACCGGCCATAGACGGGCTACCCAACAAAAGATAAAACGAGGACGACCGCAGACGAACTCGAAAAGGAAGACCATTTTCTGGATCCGTCAAATGCTTTGAAGATGACCTCGCTGGTTCTCATCGGAGGTCCTTTGAATGATAATTGCATCAAAGTGGACTTCGGCATAACATTCAGGGCTGACCCTGTGTCTACTAGTACGCTGGCTAAAGCATCGTCCTGGTAGTTGATTGTAATGTTGAGCGCCATGTTATGACGGTGACCTTCTTCAGGTAATTCCTCATCACTAAATCCCAAGTTATTGCAGGAAGTGATGTTAGAGACAATGCTATCGAACTGTCTAATTGTTACATCCTGTTCCACAAAGGCTTGCTCCAAGACTTTCTGTAGAGCCTCCCTGTGCGCTTCTGAACTAAGTAACAGTGATAATACTGAGATCTTTGAAGAAGTTTGTAACAGATGATCAACAATGTTGTATTCACTCCTTTGGATAAGCTTTAGCATCTCATCATCGCTTTTTGAAAGGTCGGGATTACTGGATTGACCGACTGGTGGATTGGGAACTTCTGTCTGAGGTTCCTTTTCTTTGATGGGTTCTCCAACTCCTCTGTTGAAGATTTTACCACTCCATGTTACTCGACTGATGTCTACAACATTCACGACGGAGGGTAATGGAATTTCCTTTCCATTCTCAATTGTTGTTGCACCGTATTTGCAAGGGATAGCCTTAGTTGATTCATACGGTAGTGGTCCCGGTAGATAGATGACTATGGGAGCCTTCTGATTTTTCCGACCATCGTAAGTAATTTTGATCCGTTCCTGGTTGGGAACTCTCGATTCGTCAAGTAGAGGGATGATGGCACAAACATCCATAGTCCTCTGATGATCATAGATTACGACGACGTCCTCGATTTGATCAGCGAAATAGTTAACTGATCCAGAACTTGACCATGGTTGAATCTCTTTGCGGTCCAACTGACTTTGAATGACTGCTCACACGAGGTAGCATCCTTGATTATCCACTGAGCAAACTCCACACTGCTCATAGTTGTGTAGTGGCACCTGGCCACGTCCGCTTTGAATACAGTGTAACCTTACTAGATCTGTTTCCATCGACCGAACATCCTGACTTTGATATCTAGTAGGATTCCCGTTAGTGATACTAATTTGTAGGGTGTCTTTATCCATATAGATTGGAAGCCATCAGTGGTTCAACAAGTGCTGAAGTGTTTCCTGGACAAGGGCACAGCCCTGATCGTCTTCGCAACCCACATTACAGTCCTGATAATCATGTGATACCAGGAACCCGAGCTGGACCTGTTTAGCATGTAACTCCACCAGGCTGGTATTCATCAAGCGAATATCGAAGATTTGAATCATGTTGATTTGATAATGATTCCTATCATGGTAGTCCTGGATCCATCCAAGATCCATCTAACGCTGGAGGGTCTCTTGTACAAAAGAGCATCCCTGTTTGTTTACCGAGCAAGTTAGACAGGAATTGTAATCGTGTCGCGGAAGATTATGATACTGGTTTTGCCTTGAGTGTATCACCACCAAGTTGACATTCATCGCACGGATATCGTGGTTTTGAATGATGTTAGAATTAGTATAAACCATGTTAACTCCACGAACTCGGTGCTCTTGGATCCATCTGAGATCCATCTGTTCCTGTAGAGCTGATTGCACCACAGAACATCCTCGATTGCTTTTAGAGCAGATATCACACTGGTGATAATTATGAGGTGGCACATGGCCATATCCACTCTGTCTACAATGCATCTTGACCAAGTTGGCCCTCAATAAGAGTACATCGTGAATTTGATAGATGTTGTTAGACTCTCCTTCTATCAAATTGACTGTACCCTTCTCGTTTTGAGGCAGCGGGTTCTTGAGAACATTCGGATTCGTATCTTTGAAAGATAAGGCCCCTCTCCTAACAAGCTTTTGCACGTCGGATTTGAAACTGAGACGGTTTTCTATGTTATGCCATAGTCCTCCTTGATGGTAAGGGCAAGTATGAACCACCTTAAACCAAAAAGGCAGATTTTTCGGTACTGTAAGAGGAGACTTAGTCTGGACATGCCCCTTGGCCAATAGTAACGGAAATAGTTTTGCGTATGATACGGGTATAGGATCAAATCCCGGTGGCCGCATTGTACAGTTGTTGTTGTATTGAGGACGAGCCTGCTGAAGAGGCTGTTGTGTCCTTTGCTGAAATTGCTACGACTGCGGTTGGCTTTGAGCAACCTGAGGTTGATACGTAGAAACAGGTGCAGGGTTGATAGCAGGAGTTACAGCTGCTACTAGTTGGTACCGTCGCCTTTGCTTTCCGAGAGAGATATTCCCAATATCTTGCTCCTTTTTCTTAGGGAGAGCACTACCGTATTTTTTAGTACTGCTTGTCAACCCAGTGTCTTTGACTAGACATCCTTCTCGAACGGCTTCCTCGAGACGCACTCCCATACCGACCATTTCGGTGAAGTCGCTGGGCGCATTGGCAACCATTCTGTCGTAGTAAAATGAGCTCAAGGTCTTTAAGAAAATCTTTGTCATCTCTTTTTCCTCACGAGGTGGACAAATTTGAGCGGCAATTTCACGCCATCTCTGAGCGTATTCCTTAAAGGTTTCCTTGTCCTTCTGCGACATTGATCTAAGTTGATCTCTGTTTGGTGCCATGTCCAAATTCTATTTATATTATTGGATGAAGGCAGTGCCAAGATCTCTGAAAGTGCTAATCGTAGTGCGGTTTAAACCCATGTACCATTTTAATGCGGCACCGGTTAAACTATCCTGAAAGTAGTGAATCAGTAGATCCTAGTTCTCTGTCTGAGCTGACATTCGCCGAGCGTACATCACCAAATGGCTTTGAGGGCAAGAGTTACCCTTGTACTTTTCAAAATTGGGTACTTGGAACTTGTGCGGGACTTTCACATTGGGGACCAAGCAAAGGTCTGCGGCGTCCTTTCCAAATAAATCCTGACTGCGAATAGCCTGCAGTTCCTTTTGCATTTCCAGGAACTGCTCCTGGAATTCATCCATTCTATCAAACATGCTTTCCTTTCTACCAGAAGGTATCTGTGGAATCTGTCCTTCTGGGACAGTGTGCACCACAAGTGGTGGTACCGTTTCTACGGCAATGAATCTTGGCGTTTCTCGAAGTTTGTAACCTTCAGGAGTCCTCATTATGCCTCTGGCATCCTCGCTTTCCCGAAGTTTGTAACCTTCAGGCCCAGCGGCTTCTGCTATGATTCCCTGATCTTCAGTGATCGGCGGAACATATCCTTCCGGGATATAGTTAACAGGTATGCCCCAGGGACGATCTTTCGGCATTTGATACCTAGGATCATACTTCTCTACTATGGGCATTGAGGTGATCTCTGAGATCACAGTTCTTTGTAGCTGAGCTTCTGCCATGGCTTGCATGTCGTTATAAAGCTTTCTCATATCCTCTCTCAGAGCGTCGATCTCTTCTTTCAACTCTCTGTTCTCTTCCTCGAGATCATCCATCTTTTTCTAATGATTGGCCCGAGTATTGTATGAATGAGATAGTTTGACTCTAGAACCGAGACATAAACGTGAGATTCGTAGGTAAGAAGAATACGTGACGTGAGAATGATGAATGCAATGATTATATTAATTGTCTTTTTTTGTTTAATCAAAATAAACTTCGACAATTAGATTGTAAATATCAAACAGTGGGGACACCCCCATTTAATTGAATTCAAAGGATTACAGAAATGGAAATACAGTAAATTACAAGGTACCGAAACAGAAACCTAAGCTAATGGGTCCCGAGTCCTCTCTGAGGAGAACTCGGGTGCTGATTCTGGTACTTTCCTTTTCTTGGACTGGGGCTCTTGGGCTGTTGTCGGATTGTCATTCCTTTTCTAAGTGAAAGAAGCGAGCAAATTCCTTTGGTCATCCTGATTTTCTACAGCATGTTGCTCCAAAATCTCGATTAGAGCATCCTTATCTTTTAGCTATTGCTGTATTTTGGTACACTCCACATTGAGAATGCGGTACTTGTTCTTCCAAGACCTCCTCTCCTGTTGATCTTTGTTGAGAGTAACCTGAAGTTTTTCCATTTCAGTCATGAAGTACATGACAGATTCCCTTGGCGGAAGAACTCCGTGATGAGGATAAGGCATCTTTAGCTTGAGAGCTCTAGTTTGTACCTAGTGGAGATAAGGCTCCACCGAGACACAGTCTGGTTTTCCTAGAGACTCCCGTCCTTTCTTATGAACATGTTTCCAAGCGTGCACTATTTCCATCTTTAGTGCCCTGTCATTTTCTCCTTCCTTGAAGAAAAGACCTTCCAGATGAGCATTACGCGGGACATGCCTCATCGGGTATCCAAATTGACGACGAACTAAGACTGGATGGTAATTGATTCCTCCCTTAGTTCCTATGAGGGGTACGTTGGGGAAGTTTCCACAAAGATCAATGATTCTAATCCCGTCATAAATCCTATTGTATCAATCTATATCAGAGTTGGTAAGAGACATGATTTTCTGCGACCAATGTAAGGCACTCTTATAATCCCAAAAAGCGGCAGACTTAGGCAAATGGGAGATAAACCATTTATATAGCAGGGGTACACAGCACGTGATCATTCCTCCACTGTATAAATTCCTTAAGTGTACAGAATGATACGCATCTGCGAGCAAGGTTGGTACGGCGTTTCCAATGAGAAAAACTTTAAGGGCGTAGATATCGACGAAGTTATCAATGTTGGGAAACAAAAATAACCCGTAGGTGAGTAAAACAAAGATGCTTTCAAAAGCAGTCACGTTCCCTATACTAGCAAAGTACAGAGCCTTCTTTACCAGAAACTTGGCTGGTAAACCTGGTATTCCTCCCTTGGTGGTCAGGTGAGTCCTGACTTCTGACTCATCCAAATAGATTGCTCTTGCAATGATTTGATCCTTTGGAATTTCTTCCAGTCCAGAAAAGGGAGCTTGATAAGTAATGGGTAGATCAATCAGGTGAGAGTACTCCTCTAGCATTAGTGCTAGCTGGTAATCCGGGAATGTGAAACAGTGATAGACCGGATCGTAAAATTGAACGAGTGCCTCCAGGATTCCTTCAATTACATGGACCCTTAATAGAGTTGGCAGACCTTCGTACTTGGCTCTGAAAGCGTCAGGGTTAGTGATCATCCTTGCTAATCCTCTTAAATCCTCTAGTTTTGGAACCTTGAAGGTATACTTGTGAGTTTTTCTTCTACTGAAATCCATTAACGCAATCCTTTTCTCTCTGACATTTGCAATCATTGTTTTAGTTTAATTTGAAAAAGAGAGACTAGAAGAGAAAATTTTTCTTTGCTTAATATTTTTTTTTAAAATGAATGCATGTATGCAGCACACAAAAACATAGAAAAAACATGGGGTCATAGGGTCGGTGCCATGAAGTCAAGGCTCTACCCATCCCAAAGGTTTATACTAGTGATTTTTGTACCTATCTCTCAAAATCATTGATTCTTGTCGAGATAACATCAGCGGGCCGGGAACCGTGCTAGGTGGTGTATTTCGAAGAATCTCAGAAGAGGGTAGTATCGCGTGACAACTATTTCTGATAGCTTCCGCACTACTGAAAGAGGTTTTTCCTAGGTGTATACTTAATCTTTCCACATGCGGCATCACACGCATTCACATTAGCAGAAAAATAAACACAGATATCAATTAGGAAAAGCAGTATATATATTTGTCCTAATGTCCTAGACTTTTTAAGAGCTATGAATCCTATGATCCTAACAGAAAATGGCTCCCCAGCGGAGTCGTCATTCTATGGTACCTTCCCAACTTAAAGGTTTTTGACCTAAGATCCTAGTGAGGGCCGATCCTAAGAATAATGACATTCCCCGATGGAACCGTCATTCGGTGATACCTTGTGAACCCAAGGACTCGTCCTAAGAGAAGGTTTCAACCAGAGAGATAAGAGAGACAAGATTCCTTTGTTTGGCCCCACGGTGGGCGCCATTTTTTCTGTGGTGGCCACCGCCATGAAAATTACTTGTCCAAGGTTTTCACCTTAAATTGTAAGAAAGAAAGATGAGAAGGCCCCACGGTGGGCACCATTTTTCTGTAGCGAGCGATTTTGAACGTGGTTCTTAACCATTGTCGCTCTGGGGTACTACAGGTCGATTCCTTTTTTATCCTATTGAAGCTGATGAAGGAAGGGAAATAGATGTCTCCAACTAACCCTGCTTGCAAACTGAGGTTAAACAGTCAAAATTGATGGTTTACAAATGCGGTTTTAGTTCGTGGGCCTCTCTCTGCTTATTTTGTTCAGAACGAAATATCGGGACTGTTCATGGGGAATTTGTTGGGGTCCTGCACCAGATTGGATGGAGGTAGGGGACTTTGGGGTTTTTTGATTAGTATGCTCGCTAAGATTCTTTTTCAATCTTATGCCTACGTATTCCCGGGATAGGGAAATCAGAGTGATCGTAGTTCCTCCTATTCTATGGGAGGAAATGGTGTTTTGGTGTCTTGTTCAAAGCCCAAGACATGAAGCTAAAGGTGGTTTATATCTTGTTCAAAGCCCAAGATGTGAAGCTGAAGGGTCTATTTGTATCTTGTTCGAAGCCCAAGATGTGAAGCTAAAAGGGTGTTGACTTTAGAGAGAATTTGTCGTCTCTAAAGGGGTTTGTTTGTCACAATTGTTGGGTGACTGATTATAAAGGAGAATTACTTTAACTGGGATATGCGAATCCAGCAATCCCATAATTTCCTTTATAGGGGATTTTCAACCTGAAGGAGAAGACTTTAACTCAGTTTAGAGCAACGCTGTATGTAACGCCCCGGTTTTTGTTAGATTTATTTAATCGAGTCGATTTAGTTATTTTTGTTTTTATATTATTTTATTCTTGACTTTTATTTGGCAATATATTATTTTTCATCGTTATTATGTTTTATCGCATTTTGAGAGCGTTTGCGAGATATTTGAGAGTAGGGGTATTTTGGTCTTTTTGCTTGGTTATTTTTCATAAAAATAGAAACATAGAGAGAAAAATAGAAAGAAAGAAAAAGAGAGAAAGGAAGAGAAGGGAAAGAGAGGAGAAGAGGAAAATTGACATAGCTCCGTTTCAATCGCGATTAATCGGGTAAAGGTGAGAAGTTTCAATTATATCTTGCTTGTGTATGTATATGCGTTGTTTGTTGTAATTGTTTTGGTTGTTTCACAACTTTTTCTCATTGATAAATTGATGAACAATTGACAGAAATCGATGTTTTCACGGTCAAAACTTGATATAAACTGCGTAGAATACTTGTTGTTAGGATTGGAACATGTTTGGGTTGATATATTGTGATTTGGAGTTGTTTAGATGAGATTTGGAGAGGTTTGGGGTGAAATTCATAACAGGAATTATGAAGGAAAAATTCTGGGTTGCGCTGCCCATACGCGTAACAGGCCAGGCAATACGCGTATTGGGTTGGGCAATACGCGTATGGCTAGGGGAAATGTGGGCAATACGCGTATGGAACCCATTTTGCACGGCCCTCTGCTGAAATGCGTAATGGTACGCGTACTTGGCAAGGCATTATGCGTAACTAGGAAGGCAATACGCGTACGGGGTTTTTAGTGGAACTTTTTGGGAGGAATTAGTCTTTGCCCATACGCGTATCACATTGGTCAATACGCGTATGGATGGGAGAGCGAGCTGGGCATTACGCGTATGGCCCAAGGCAATACGCGTATGACCAGAGAGGGTGCAGAATTGTTCCCGATTTTGCGTCTGATGCCGTAACTTTTGATCTGTAACTCGGATCGAGGCGTTCTTGGTACCGTGAGAAAGCTATTGAGATGTTCTTTCTTATTAAAATGGTTTTGAGATTTGTGGCCGATTTAATTATGTCGGGAAATTGGAAATGTGTCATTTTGTTGACTTTTACTATTTTAATTGAGTGTATTTGATGTGTTATCATGCAATATGCTTTTGATATATAAAGTATAGCTTGTGTGCTGTTATATGATGTGAACGCATGTGATAATGATGTTGTTGTATGGTAAATACATTGTTTGATTGAATATCAATGTATGTTGTTATGATGTTTTGTGGGATTGTTGTGGTTGATGGTGAGTAATTCTTGATATGAATTGATATGAGTGTATATGCTAAAATGCTAATTGTTGTGGCTTGTGGATTATGATAAAATGCATTGTTTATGTGAAATTCAATGTGTGTTATTTGGTGGCCTTATGGAAAGTAAATGCATTGTTTGAATTGATTTCCAATGCATGAATAATGATGATGAGATAATCCATATTGTTGATTTGTGAAGATGCATTTGATTGTCATGAGTCCTTGTATGCCAAGCATCATGATATGCATCTTGTGATGTCGTGTGTCCTTGTGGGGTGTGAGCGACGAAACGGTTCCAGAGGGAATCCGCTATAACATCGTGTGCCTTATATAAAGAGGTGTGAGCGATGATTATGGACGATCGTGTGCCTTATACAAAGAGGTGTGAGCGATCGGGTCGTGTGCCTTATACAAAGAGGTGTGAGCGATCCATAAACGCCGTGTGCCTTATACAAAGAGGTGTGAGCGACGGGGAACATTGTTTGCCCGACGGGGAGTTACACTAAGTAACAAGCGATGATTCCAATAGTTCCTGAGTGAACTAATGATGAGAATGATGGATGGATGGTACCGCATTTGCATAGAGTCGTTGTGTCGGTCTCTCTGCATTTGCATAAATCATGAATGGATTGATTATGTGTGGAAAATCATGAATGGATTGATTATGTGTGGGAAATTGTGAATTGATTGAGTATGTGTTGAGATTTATGATTGGATTGGTGAATTGATGTGCATAAGTGATAAATGCATTGGTTATGGATGATATGTTTTATGTATAGACATATGCTATGTGATGTGGTGGTGTGTTTCCATATGTTATACCTTTGGTATGCCTTATGTGTGAATATGTGATTATGTTGGTATAATTGATATATGTTATGTTGTTGGATTGTTAGAAATATGATATGTATCTGTGGCTTGCTATATGTATTGGTATGTGATGCGTGTGGTGAGAATAACTATGCATGTGAATTTTTATGTGTTTGCATATTATTATGCAATCTTGGTTTAGTTGTTATTTCTCACCCTCCTGCTGTTGTTTGTTGCTCTATGAGGCAATTGCAGATTAGTGTTTTGGAGGCTTTTGTGAAGATTAGTTCTCCATCCTTTTGTCGGTCTGTCCGCTCTGATACGTAACACGGGAGTCGGGGAACGCTTTTGTTATATATGTATACAATTGTAGGATCTATTTTGTATTACCTTTGTATGAATATTTTGATGTTATAAAATGATTTATTTTGTAAAACAAGTCAGTTGTGGATCTTTCCACTTTATTCCATAATTGAACTTTCCTTTTATATGGAAAAAATTTTCCTTTTATGTTTATTCCATTTTGTGTTATGTATCAAATTTATGAGCAGGGATTGTGTTTGCTTTCTTTAAATGTGGCTGATAGTTCCTGGATTGGCTGGAATTTTGGTAAAACAAAGGTTATTCAATGTTGATGTCAAAGTGTTGATGTTGCAACATTGAAGTCTTAACACTGGGCTGTGTTAAGTAGTTAAGTGCTGAAGTTGGATGTCTGATGTCACACAGGTGATGTTGTAACATCAGACCTGCAGAATTAATAACAGCAGGATATGTTATTAGGGCACGCGTATTAGCTGGAATTGTGGAGAGTGGTTGACTCATTGGATGAGAATATCTTGGGATAGATATTTTCTGTTACATGGGAGATTTGATTGTAGATATGTTGGAGAATTAAAAGGTTGAAGATTTAAAAAGATTTTGGGGATAAAATCTATTTTGAAGATTCAGTTTTAATTAACAAATCTGATCAAATATTATGACAAGTCCAAGCCCAATTCAGGAGCTATATAAAGCGCACAAGACCAAAGGAAAAAGTACGGATTAAAGATCAAGAGCAGAGGCTGAGTGTCTTAGATATTTGTACGAATCGTGAGTAAACCATTCAAGGGTGAATTGGTGATCTGTCCTCTCTAAAGCTGTGAAGCAAAGAGAGTTGTTTGAATTGATCGAAGCTGTGAAGTAAGATCAAGGGTACTCAAAGTGGGTTCTTTGAGTGTTTGTAAGGGATTGAGTGGTGTTCTCATACCTAAGTGGTTTCTTAGGTAGGAAGTCATTAGTAGAGTATAAGTTTAGGAGATTGTCAACGGGTCGTTGAGTCTGTAAATTATATCTACAAGTAGTGAATTCCATCCCTGGCTTGGTAGCCCCCAGAGTAGGTTGGTTGTAACCGAACTGGGTCAACAATTCTTGGTGTTATTTTACTGTTATTGTTGTCCATTGTGCAGAGTGTGTTGTTGTGACATCACACCTTAACATCACACGTCTGATACCAGAATTTCAATTGGTATCAGAGCAGGCATCCTGTCTATCTCTGGGTGAGATCTAGGGAAGTTACTTTCTGGTGAAAAGATGGACAAAGAAGTTGGAGGATTCGTCAACAGACCCCCTATTTTGGATGGATCCAATTATGACTATTGGAAGCCAAGGATGACCACCTTCTTAAAATCCTTGGACAGTAGGGCTTGGAAGGCTGTTATTAAAGAGTGGAAAGCACCTGTCATGTGTGAGAAGGATGATGCTGGCAAAGATAAAGAAGGCACCTCTAAGCCAAAGCTTGAAGAAGAGTGGACCAAGGAGGAAGATGAGCTTGCCCTTGGAAATTCCAAAGCTCTGAATGCTATCTTCAATGGAGTGGGTAAGAACATCTTCAGGTTAATTAATACCTGTGAAGTTGCTAAGTAAGCATGGGATATCTTGCAGGCTACTCATGAAGGAACATCTAGAGTCAAGATGTCAAGACTTCAGATTTTAACATCAAAATTTGAAAGCCTGAAGATGAAGGAAGATGAGACTATTCATGATTTCCACATGAGTGTTCTTGAGCTGGCCAATGCATCTAGTGCTCTTGGAGAGAAGATGTCAGATGAAAAGCTTGTGAGGAAGATCCTTAGGTCCCTACCTAAGAAGTATAAGATGAAGGTTACTGCCATTGAAGAATCACAAGACATCAGTAAGATGAGAGTAGATGAGCTCATTGGATCTCTTCAAACCTTTGAGCTTGGGTTGAATGAGGAAGAACCAGAAAAGAAGCCAAAGAGTATAGCCCTGGTGACAAATGGTGAAGAGGAGAAAGGGAAGAAATCTAAATCCCAGGAGGATCTGTCTCAGGCCATAGTGATGTTGGGAAGACAGTTCACCAAAGTATTCAAGAGAATGAATAATAACTCCAGGCCTAATGTCAAGAACATGACTTCTGACACCAGCAAGAAGGATGAAGAGAAAACTGCCCAAGATAAAGGAGTGCAGTGCTTTGAGTGTGAAGGGTATGGACATGTCAAGAAAGAATGTCCCACCTTCTTGAAAAAGCAGAAGAAGGGCATGACAGTTTCCTGGTCTGACTATGATAGTGAAAGTGAAGGCGAGTCAGCAAAGCATGTGAGAGCTTTAACAGGAGCTGTGGTTTCTGATGATGATTCTAGTGAAGGAGAAGTAACGTATGAGGAGTTGGCATCCACCTATCAAGAGTTGTGTTTAAAGAGTGCTGAGATTTGTCAAGAAAACAAGTGCCACAAGCAACAGATTGCTCAGCTAGAGAATGAAAAGACTGATCTTGAAAATGAAGTGGTGCTAGTTAGAGCTCACCTTGATCAAATAACCAAGTTTGTTAGGATGCTGAGCTGTGGTACAGACACACTCGACAAGATCCTTCAGTCAGAAAAAGCTGCTGGAGACAAAGCTGGGATAGGTTATGTGGCTGAGGACAAGGGAACTTCAGAAGGAAGCACTTCAGGTTCAAAGAAGGAAGTGTCACAACTTTTATCTCAACATCAGCCAAAGAAGCAGGATCCTACCCCTAAGAATGCTGATGTTTCACAACCTAAGAAGATTGAGAAGAAGACTGGTCCCTATCAGAAGAGAAAGCAGCCACAGGGAGCTAGCCAATATATGCCCCCACAATACCATGAGAGCATGCAAGCTGCTCAGTTCAAACAGCACATGTCTCATCAGATGTCTCAACATCAGGACAACTGGTATGGTTATGGTTATGGATACACCTATGCTGTTCCTTATATATATGGAAGAAGAAAGCCACACCATCATGGGAGACAATCCAGGAAACAGCATTCTCAGCCGTCTTATGGTAGGAGGAGATCACATTATGGATGGCAGCATAAGCAATCTCATCATGGCAGAAGATTTAGAGATGAAAGGGTGAGATGTTATTACTGTGGTAGGTTTGGACATATGTAGTACTCTTGCTACAAGCTGCATGGATACCCTCAACCTCAAAACAGATGGAGAGAGCACATTCCCAAAGTTGTTAAACAATGGGTGCCCAAGGAGAAGGTGAAGTGCTTATTGGCTCACATGGGTGATAAGGAAGGAACATGGTATTTTGACAGTGGGTGTTCCAAGCACATGTCTGGATGTAGATCCATGTTTGAGGATCTTAGAGCTTGCCCCTCTCATGAGGTCATATTTGGCAATGGAGAAAAAGGTGTTGTTGCAAGAGTTGGGAAAGTGCAAGGTGATGGTAGACCTGAACTTGACAATGTTATGTTTGTCAATGGCTTAAGTGCAAATTTGATCAGCATAAGCCAGTTGTGTGATGAAGGTTACGAGGTAAACTACACTAAGGATGATTGTGTGGTTTCTGATGAGCATAATCAGATTGTTATGAAGGGTACCAGAACCAAAGACAATTGCTATCAGTGGATTTCTCTTGAAGGAGATTCAACTAGTGATGTACAAGTTGATGTTATAACATCAGACTATGGCATCAGGATGCTAAAAGGTCACTCAAAGTTAACAAGTTCAGATGTGAATGTTTTAAAAGGAAAGTCTTTATGGAGGGAGAAAATTAGTAATTGGTCTTTAAAGAGTATTCAAAATCAGGTGCCTTACTATATTGATACTACATCAAGACTTACCAAAGCATTCTCATCGCAACGTTTCATCTCCCCAAATCTCAATAGAATAGAAGGTTCTTCTCCAAACCTAGTCTGTCACAAAGGAACGATGTCTGTCCTTTCCAAGAACTCTGAGCAGGTACGAACTGGGGTTTCTTCCGAAGAACTCATTTCTAGTGCTCTTCCCGAGTCAAGTAACCTTAAACCCTCGACAACGGTGAATAAACCTGAAGCTAGGTCATCATCCTCTCAAGCTGTTGAGGAGAAGTTTGATGTAGACGAGCATTTGGAACAGCTTGCCACCAAAATCCTTGAGAAGGGGATACGGGTGAAAGGGATTTATGTCCCTCTAAGGCAAATGCCTGCTGAACAAGTCGACTCTCAAGGAGAGGACAAAAATATTCAAAGACAGGCCCTTAGTCAAGAAGTTGAAGGTGAAGATCCTGATGACACTGATGTCAGTCTTGATGTCAGAACATCATCCCCTAGGAATGAAAGCCACAGGGGTAAAGGGAAGGAGCAGGTTGAGGTTATAGAGATTGAGGACTCATCTGATGATGATAGAATTGGAAGAGGGAAGGATAAGAAAAGGACTTCATCTACAGACTGTCCCAAGTCATGGAACAAAGGTGCCAGGTCTGGCAAGAAGAGGAGAATCAGGGAAGAGGCAGATTCTGAGAGTGATGCTCACGACATCAACCCTGCTACAAATCAGGTGCCTGATAACATCTCATCTCACAGTGCCAGAAGTGCATCCTTGTGAAGTTGTGTGAGCCTAAGAAAGATAGCTCTGGAAAGAGAGGTAGTAGCAAAAGACTTAGAGTCTACTAAAATCATAGACCTAATTAAGCTTGCTGGTCTCATAAGGACTGTGTCAGGGTTGACTAAATGCTATGATAGACTGGTCAGGGAATTCATAGTTAATATACCTGAATCGATAAATGACAGCAAGAGCCGCACTTTCAGAAGAGTTACCATCAGGCGTAAGTGTGTCTGGTTTTCTCCTGAGATGATCAATGCCTACTTAGGAAGAAATGAGGAAGATTATGGGGAATTAGAAGCTTCTAACAAGGATATATGCAAAGAAATCACTGATGGGCAGGTAGAAGTTTGGCCGGTAGAAGGAAAGATGTTAGCCAGTTTGTTGAGTGTCAAATATGCTTTTCTGCACAGAATAGGTATTGCCAACTGGGTTCCTACTAGTCATAAGACCACAATTTCTGTTGAATTGGGGAAGATAATTTATGCAGTTGGGACAAAGCAAAGAATTAACTATGGCTCCTACATCTATGATCATACTATTAAGCATGCTGCTACAAATGCTGTAAAGATGCCCATTGCTTTTCCCTCCCTCATTTGTGGGATTGTCTTGTCTCAACATCCTGGAATTCTACAGCATTCAGATGTTGCTTGTAAAAGGAAGCCTTCCTTGTCACTCCATCACAAGGTGAAACATGTACCTTACAGTGTCAAGACATCTGCCTCAACATCACAACAGTCATCAGCCAAGACTGGGTTGATTACAGAACTAGAGGAGGCTTGCAAGGAGTTAGATGAAGTCATAAGAGTTAGCACTGAAAGGAAACAAAAATTTGAAAGACTTGTCATGGCTCTGAGATTGGCAACAAAGGAAAGTGAAGCTGTCAACACAAGGAAGGATGCTATTGATGAAGACGATAATGATGATCTCAGCTCAGAAGATTCAAGTTTTTAATGATTGCCTTCTATTTTAGTAGGGTTAGCTTTATTTTCTGTATTTGTTTTAGCACTTAAAGTGCTTGGTTTTGTAATTTGAATATTGTGCTGGTTTATGCACTGTTTATGCTTTTAGTTTCCTTCTATGATTTGTTTTGCCTGTTTACTAACTGAGAGGCTAACAATGAGAGCTAGGGTATACTGACTATAGTTAACAGGGCTTCTTACTGAAGTTTGCCTAATTGTGGCTAAAAAGGGGGAGAAAATAGCCAAGATAGTCAAGTGTATTATTGCCATATGCTGCTGATGTGATGCAGAGATTAAGGGGGAGATAGATTGATGCTGCTAAAAGGTGTTTAGTTGAAAAGTGGTAATGCAGTTATTGAGGGGGAGTTTTGAAGATATCATGACATGTGAAGAGTGCAGCCAAGCAGACATCTAGGGGGAGTAAATTGCTGCACATTATGAGCTACTGAACAGCTGTGATGCTGGTTCGTGTTTTCAAGGAGAAGCACCAATTGGCTGTTGTCAATAATGAAGATGGTGCTGCAGCAGATCAAGTGATGAAGACTTTGAAGAATGTCAAACTGCTGCTAATGAGTTTCAAATTGTCTGAAGATTATTCCGCTGCTGAAATCTCTGAAGGTGCAGAGTGCAGAAGTTGATTGCAGAGTGCAGAGATTGTTTTAGCCAAAATTAGCCAAAGGGGGAGATTGATAGTTCCTGGATTGGCTGGAATTTTGGTAAAACAAAGGTTATTCAATGTTGATGTCAAAGTGCTGATGTTGCAACATTGAAGTCTTAGCACTGGGCTGTGTTAAGTAGTTAAGTGCTGAAGTTAGATGTCTGATGTCACACAGGTGATGTTGTAACATCAGACCTGCAGAATTAATAACAGCAGGATATGTTATTAGGGCACGCGTATTAGTTGGAATTGTGGAGAGTGGTTGACTCATTGGATGAGAATATCTTGGGATAGATATTTTCTGTTACATGGGAGATTTGATTGCAGATCTGTTGGAGAATTAAAAGGTTGAAGATTTAAAAAGATTTTGGGGATAAAATCTATTTTGAAGATTCAGTTTTAATTAACAAATCTGATCAAATATTGTGACAAGTCCAAGCCCAATTCAGGAGCTATATAAAGCGCACAAGACCAAAGGAAAAAGTACAGATTAAAGATCAAGAGCAGAGGCTGAGTGTCTTAGATATTTGTACGAATCGTGAGTAAACCATTCAAGGGTGAATTGGTGATCTGTCCTCTCTAAAGTTGTGAAGCAAAGAGAGTTGTTTGAATTGATCGAAGATGTGAAGTAAGGTCAAGGGTAGTCAAAGTGGGTTCTTTGAGTGTTTGTAAGGGATTGAGTGGTGTTCTCATACCTAAGTGGTTTCTTAGGTAGGAAGTCATTAGTAGAGTATAAGTTTAGGAGATTGTCAACGGGTCGTTGAGTCTGTAAATTATATCTACAAGTAGTGAATTCCATCCCTTGCTTGGTAGCCCCCAGAGTAGGTTGGTTGTAACCGAACTGGGTCAATAATTCTTGGTGTTATTTTACTGTTATTGCTGTCCATTGTGCAGAGTGTGTTGTTGTGACATCACACCTTAACATCACACGTCTGATACCAGAATTTCAATGGCCTCCTTGTTTCTGTTGGAAATATAATTTTGTATTCACTCTAATTTATTTATGTATTATTTATTCGCGATGGGAATTGGGGTGTTACAATAGTGGTATCAGAGCAGGTCGGTCCGTCCGGCCAAGTTGTTGAGTCAGTTGGTGTGAAAGTTGAATACTGTCGATGTTGTTTGTTCCTTAGTATGTGATATGTGTGTGAAACACTGTCGGTACTTTCTGGTTTTCTATTCCTTTGTCTGTAGGATTTAGAATGAGATAAGTGGGGGAGAAGCTGGTGCTTCTCCAAGTTGCTTCAGGTGTGGAGCATTGGCTCAATGTGTCGTTGGTTGCAAGAGTGTAAGTGTTGTTTGGACAGTGTTGTTCCCGATTCTGGAAGGAATGCGGAGGTAAGATTTATGTCAACTAAGGATTTGTGCCTTACGTAGTTTGTGCACAAGATGTAAGAAATGCTATTATAGTTTGGTAAAGACGGTTTATGCCCCATCATGATTGTCAGCTGTCTATTGACAAATTAAGGAACTGATCACCCTTTATCTCTTGTTGATAGTAGACGAAATTATGTTGGATGGAATAGACGTGTCTTTCCAGCTTTGATAGTATATTTTGTGAATCGTTTGGAACTAAACCAGTGAGTACAGATTATTTTGACGAGTCGATGAAGATTTTTATATCTGAAGGTGAGGCGGATTTGAGGTTTTTGTATGTTGGTCAAGTTGGAATGTCTCTGAGGGAGAATGATTGGGTATTACTAATGGTTGTTCTCAGAGAGTAGAGTGTGAACTTAAATTGGACGAAGGCGAATAGTTGGGGTTTATATCTGCTAAGTAAGTAGAAGAACTTTTAGGAAGTGAAACTCAGATGTTGGTCATGTTTGTGATGATATGGTTCTGGAAATTGGCAGGAAAGTCACAGTGATGGGCCATCAGTTGTGCGTGGTTTTCATATGTGTTTTTGGATGGAACATTAGTGTGTTGACTTGACGAGGTCCAGCATGGTTGGTAAGGAAAAGGATGATAGCATGAGGTTGCGTGTTAGTCAGTAAGTAGTAGGGAGACTTGCAGTTGTGTTCTGGATAACTTAAGTTTTGGATTGTGACGAATCGCGAACAATTTGAGAGTTCTTTTGGGTTGGTTGTTGCTACATGTTGGGATTTATGGAATCTAGACTGTCACGAGAAGAAATTGTGTATGGATTACTGACAGTTGAATAAGGTGACGATTGAGAATAAGTGTCCACTTTCATGAATAGATAACTGAATTGGTTTGGAATGTTCGATAAGAGTGGTGAATTGTGTGAGTTGAGGCTTTGATCAATTTAATGTGACTGGTTATGTTTGTTATCATCGGGATAGGTTGTTATTTACTTGGTTAAGCTTATATGTGAGTAACCAGTTACCCAGTGAAAAATTTTGCAAAAGCTTTAAGAATTTATATCTTTTGGGATTTGGTTGGGCATTACAATGTACAATGATGTTATTTGGTGTTAGTAATGCGTCTGTAATGTTTATGGAGTAGATGAATCGTATCTCCCATATTTATTTGGATAAGTTTGTAATGGATTTGATTGAGGATATTCGGATCTGTTATAAACTCAGAGGAAGAACGGGTAGAGTGTTTGAGATTTGAATTACAAGTGTTGAAAAGAGACGAAGTTTTATGCTAAGTCATTCAAGTGAGAATTTTGGTTGAAAAAGGTTATTTTTATTGGATATGTTATTTTAGATGAGAGTATGGTTATGGATCCATCGGAAGTATACACAGTTCTACAATGAGAGACTCCGAAGTCGGTTAAGGAGATTAGAAAGTTTTTGGCTTAGTTGGTTGTTACTGCAGGCTATGAAAGACTTTGCTAAGTTCGTACTTCTGGTATCTCAGTTGACTTCCAAAGGGTAAGTCATTTGTTTTGGATGTTCGTTGTGAGGAAAGTTTCAGAGAGCTGAAGTAGAAGTTGTCTACGGCGCCAGTTTGATACTGCGTGATCCTGATCAACCGTTTGTGAAGTATGGGGATGCGTCTTTGTTGAGTTTAGTCAGTGTGTTAATGCAAGAGGGTAAAGTCGTGGCTCATGCTTTATGACAATTGAGGATTCATAAAAAGGTCTATACTATTCCAGATTTGGAATTGGTGGCGGTTGTAATGTGTTGGAATATTTGGAGGTATTATCTTTGTGGTTCTAGGTTCGAAGTGTTTAGTAATCACAAGAATATTGAGTACTTGTTTGGTCTGAAGGAATAGAGTATGAGACAATGAGGACGGTTAGAATTCGTGACGAGTTATGAATTTGGCTTGGATTATCCTTCGGGAAGAGCTAATGTCGTGCGTGATGAGTTAAGTCGATAGTCTTTGCATATGGTTGTTTGATGGTCAGAGAATTAAAATTATTTGAGCAATTCAGAGACTTGTGTCTGGTGTATGAGATAACACAGGAGAGTGTGAGGTTGGGAATATTAAAGTGAACAGTGATTTTTGGTGAATATGAGGAAGAGTTAGACTTTGGACATGAGATTGGTAGTTTTGATGGTTACGGGTAATCAGAGTGCGCAGCGGAAGTGTGATGTGGAACATTTTGTATATGCGGGTGGGACTTGTAAGAGTTCATCGGTTAAATATTGGGAACATGTAGGAATGGTGAGACTATTGGACGTTTCAGGATGGAAGTGTTAGGCGAAAGGTTTAAATATTAATCATGGGCTACTATGTAGATGAATGTTTTGGTTATATGTTCGATTGGTGCATCGTAGCATTGTTGTAACATTGTTGTGTGACAAGGATGTTGGTATTGTGGTTACGTAGAGGTTGTTGAGACGATGTTGTGTCGTGGAGCTTTATTTTCTTGTGTATGTTGTTGCCTCGTTTCCATCGTGATGGTTCGAGTGCGAGTAACTAATTCCTATGTGTGGTCGTAACTTGGGTATTCTTTGAGTCGTGAGTTAGTCGTCAAGTGCATTGTATGGGCATTGCATCTTGTCGTTGTAGTTGTCGTCGTTGTCGTGTCGTTGTTGTAGTTGCTGTTAGCAAGGTGGTTTGTCAGTTTGTGTTATTCGTGGTGAGCCTTTGGTTGGCATGTTGGTTGGTTAGTCGGATGCGAGAGTCGTTTCCGGAGTTGTTCGTATCGGTTATATTTTCGAGGACGAAAATCTCTAAGTGGGGGAGAATTGTAACGCCCCTGTTTTTGTTAGATTTATTTAATCGAGTCGATTTAATTATTTTCGTTTTTATATTATTTTATTCTTGACTTTTATTTGGAAATATATTATTTTTCATCGTTATTATGTTTTATCGCGTTTTGAGAGCGTTTGCGAGATATTTGAGAGTAGGGGTATTTTGGTCTTTTTGCTTGGTTATTTTTCATAAAAATAGAAACATAGAGAGAAAAATAGAAAGAAAGAAAAAGAGAGAAAGGAAGAGAAGGGAAAGAGAGGAGAAGAGGAAAATCGACATAGCTTCGTTTCAATCGCGATTAATCGGGTAAGGTTGAGAAGTTTCAATTATATCTTGCTTGTGTATGTATATGTGTTGTTTGTTGTAATTGTTTTGGTTGTTTCACAACTTTTTCTCATTGATAATTTGATGAACAATTGATAGAAATCAATGTTTTCACGGTCGAAACTCGATATAAACTGCGTAGAATACTTGTTGTTAGGATTGGAACATGTTTGGGTTGATATATTGTGATTTGAAAGTGTTTAGATGAGATTTGGAGAGGTTTTGGGGTGAAATTCGTAACAGCAACTATGCAGGAAAAATTTTGGGTTGCGCTGCCCATACGCGTAACAGGCCAGGCAATACGCATATTGGGTTGGGCAATACGCGTATGGCTAGGGGGAAATGTGGGCAATACGCGTATGGAACCCATATTGCACGGCCCTCTGCTGAAATGCGTAATGGTACGCGTACTTGGCAAGGCATTATGCGTAACTAGGAATGCAATACGCGTACGGGGTTTTTAGTGGAATTTTTTGGGAGGAATTAGTCTCTGCCCATACGCGTATCACTTTGGGCAATACGCGTATGGATGGTCGAGCGAGCTGGGCATTACGCGTATGGCCCAAGGCAATACGCGTATGACCAGAGAGGGTGCAGAATTGTTCCCGATTTTGCGTCCGATGCCGTAACTTTTGACCCGTAACTAGGATCGAGGCGTTCTTGGTACCGTTAGAAAGCTATTGAGATGTTCTTTCTTATTAAAATGGTTTTGAGATTTGTGGCCGGTTTAATTATGTCGGGAAATTGGAAATGTGTCGTTTTGTCAACTTTTACCATTTTAATTGAGTGTATTTGATGTATTATCATGCAATATGCTTTTGATATATAAAGTATAGCTTGTGTGCTGTTATATGATGTGAACGCATGTGATAATGATGTTGTTGTGTGGTAAAATACATTGTTTGATTGAATATCAATGTTGGTTGTTATGGTGTTTTGTGGGATTGTTGTGGTTGATGGTGAGTAATTCTTGATATGAATTGATATGAGTGTATATGCTAAAATGCTAATTGTTATGGCTTGTGGATTATGATGAAATGCATTGTTTATGTGAAATTCAATGTGTGTTATTTGGTGGCCTTATGGCAAGTAAATGCATTGTTTGAATTGATTTCTAATGCATGAATAATGATGATGAGATAATTCATATTGTTGATTTGTGAAGATACATTTGATTGTCATGAGTCCTTGTATGCCAAGCATCATGATATGCATCTTGTGATGTCGTGTGCCCTTGTGGGGTGTGAGCGACGAAACAGTTCTAGAGGGAATCCGCTATAACATCGTGTGCCTTATACAAAGAGGTGTGAGCGATGATTATGGACGATCGTGTGCCTTATACAAAGAGGTGTGAGCGATCGGGTCGTGTGCCTTATACAAAGAGGTGTGAGCGATCGGGTCGTGTGCCTTATACAAAGAGGTGTGAGCGATCCATAAACGTCGTGTGCCTTATACAAAGAGGTGTGAGCGACGGGGAACATCGTTTGCCCAACGGGGAGTTACACTAAGTAACAAGCGATGATTCCAATAATTCCTGAGTGAACTAATGATGAGAATGATGGATGGATGGTACCGCATTTGCATAAAGTCGTTGTGTCGGTCTCTCTGCATTTGCATAAATCATGAATGGATTGATTATGTGTGGAAAATCATGAATGGATTGATTATGTGTGGGAAATTGTGAATTGATTGAGTATGTGTTGAGATTTATGATTGGATTGGTGAATTGATGTGCATATGTGATAAATGCATTGGTTATGGATGATATGTTTTATGTATAAACATATGCTATGTGATGTGGTGGTGTGTTTCCATATGTTATACCTTTGGTATACCTTATGTGTGAATATGTGATTATGTTGGTATAATTGATATATGCTATGTTGTTGGATTGTTAGAAATATGATATGTATCTGTGGCTTGCTATATGTATTGGTATGTGATGTGTGTGGTGAGAATAACTATGCATGTGAACTTTTATGTGTTTGCATATTATTATGCAATCTTGGTTTAGTTGTTATTTCTCACCCTTCTGCTGTGGTTTGTTGCTCTATGAGGCAATTGCAGATTAGTGTTTTGGAGGCTTTTGTGAAGATTAGTTCTCCATCCTTTTGCCGGTGTGTCTGCTCTGATACGTAACACGGGAGTCGGGGAACGCTTTTGTTATATATGTATACAATTGTAGGATCTATTTTGTATTACCTTTGTATGAATATTTTGATGTTATAAAATGATTTATTTTGTAAAACAAGTCAGTTATGGATCTTTCCGCTTTATTCCATAATTGAACTTTCCTTTTATATGGAAAAAGTTTCCCTTTTACGTTTATTCCATTTTGTGTTATGTATCAAATTCATGAGCAGGGATTGTGTTTTCTTTCTTTAAATGTGGCATCCTTGTTTCTGTCGGAAAAATAAATTTTTATTCACTCTGATTTATTTATGTATTATTTATTCGCGATGGGAATTGGGGTGTTACACTGTAACACACCAATTCCCATCGCGAATAAATAATACATAAATAAATCAGAGTGAATAAAAATTTATTATTCTTAGACAGAAACAAGGATGCCACATTTGAAGAAAGAAAACACAATCCCTGCTCATAAATTTGATACATAACACAAAATGGAATAAACATAAAAGGGAAACTTTTTCCATACAAAAGGAAAGTTCAATTATGGAATAAAGCGGAAAGATCCATAACTGAATTGTTTTACAAAATAAATTGTTTTATAACATCAAAATATACATACAAAGGTAATACAAAATAGATCCAACAAAGATATACATATAACAAAAGCGTTCCCCGACTCCCGTGTTACGTATCAGAGCAGACAGACCGACAAAAGGATGGAGAACTAATCTTCGCAAAAGCCTCCAAGATACTAATCTGCAATTGCCTCATAGAGCAACAAACCACAGCAGAAGGGTGAGAAATAACAACTAGATCAAGATTGCATAATAATATGCAAACACATATAAATTCACATGCATAATTATTCTCACCACAAGCATCATATACTAACACATATAGCATTCCAACAGATACATAACATGTTCCTAATAATCAAACCACATATCATATATCAATTATACCAACATGATCACATATTCACACTTAAGGCATACCAAAATTATGACATATGGAAACACACCACCACATCACATAGCATATGTCTATACATAAAACATATCATCCATAACCAATGCGTTTATCACAAATGCATATCAAATCACCAATGTTATCACAAGCTCAACACATAATCAATCAATTCACAATCTCCCACACATAATCAATCCATTCATGATTTTTCACACATAATCAATCCATTCATGATTTATGCAAATGCACAGAGACTGACACAACGACTCTATGCAATGCAATGCGGTACCATCCATCCCTCATTCTCATCATTAATTCACTCAATAATTATTGGAATCATCGCTTGTTACTTAGTGTAACTCCCCGTCGGGCAAACGATGTTCCCCGTCGCTTTAGGTCCTCTTGGTATAAGGCTCACGTCGTTTATGGATCGCTTTAGGTCCTCTTGGTATAAGGCTCACGATCCGATCGCTTTAGGTCCTCTTTGTATAAGGCTCACGATCGTCTATAACGTCACTTTAGGTCCTCTCGGTATAAGGCTCACGACCGTTATAGCAGATTCCCTCTGGAATCGTTTCGTCGCTCACAACCACTAGGGCACACGACATCACAAGATGCATATCATGATGCTTGGCATACAATGACTCATGACAATCAAATGCATCTTCACAATTCAACAATATGGATTATCTCATCATCATTATTCATGCATTGGAAATCAATTCAAACAATGCATTTACTTGCCATAAGGCCACCCAATAACACACATTGAATTTCAAATAACAATGCATTTCATCATAATCCACAAACCACAACAATTAGCATTTTAGCATATACCCTCATATCAATTCACATCAAGAATTACTCACCATCAACCACAACAATCCTACAACCATACAATGATACTCACAACACTAGGACTCACGCCATGAAGGCTACCCACCACAACATACATTAATAACATATATTTGTATTCAATTCAACAAAGTATTTTGCCATTAGGCCACAAGCAACCACGACAATTATCACATGCTTCAACATCATATAAACCACATAAAAGATCCACGTTATACAACAATAGCACAACACACGGTAAAACACCAACCGCGCATATTTAACGCGATAAAAACCCGACAACCCCACACTTTTACAAAACCACGACTTAAATAAATCATCTACTGACCTCTAAACCATTTTTAATAGAAATAATATTTTATTAGCTTTCCAACCTTCGAACGGAGACCAAAACGGGCTTACGGTTTGAAAGTTATGAAGAAAACAAAATAGAAAAATCTGCGCGTTCTCTCCAGTATTCGCTAGGCGAACCCTAGCGAACCGTGGTAGAAAAAAACCAACATAAAGTTCGCTAGGCAAACCTCTAGGCGAACATTCGCCTGTTCCTTCGCTGTGGTTCGCTAGGCGAACCCGCGAAACCCAGAATTCGCAGCAGCGTCAATATAGGTCATTTGGGGCCAAAAACCCTCATTTCTTCCACCCAAACACTTCCAAATCACCCTATATCAACCAAAACATGTTCCAACATAATCGACAAGTATTCTACGCAGTTTATATCGAGTTCCACCCGTGAAAACATCTATTTCTATCAATTGTTCATCAATTTATCAATGAGAAAAAGTTGTGAAACAACCAAAACAGTTACGACAAACAACACATACATACACAAGCAAGATATAATCGAAACTTCTCACCCTTACCCGATTAATCGTGCTTGAACGGATGGTTTCTTCTCTCCCAAGTTTTCCTCTTCTTTTCCCTTCTCTTCCTTTCTCTCTTCTCTTTTACTTTCTTTCCTTTCTCTTTCTTTTCTCTCGTTTTCTTTCCAATCTCTATTTAAACAAAACTTATTTTTCTAAAATATCTAACCAAGCAAAATGACCAAAATACCCCTACACTCAAATATCTCGCAAACGCTCTCAAAACGCGATAAAACATAAACATACCGATGAAAAACATATCGTGCAATAAAAGTTAAAAAGAAAAATATAATTTAATGAAAATATTTTACCTATTAGAGAAATTAACCAATTAACTCTATTAGCAAGTAAAATACAATAAATTCACACATTTCACAAAATTCACATAAATGAAGTAAATAAATATAATTAAACAAATCGAGGCGTTACAATTCTCCCCCACTTAGAAATTTTCATCCTCGAAAATATAACTGATACGAACAACTCCGGATACGACTCTCGCATCCGACTAACAAACTATTATGCCAACAAAAGGCACACCACGAATAACACAAACTGACAAACCACCTTGGTAACAGCAGCTACAACAACGACACGACAACGACGACAACTACAACGACAAGATGCAAAGCCCATACAATGTACTTGACGACCAACTCACAACTCAAAGAATACCCAAATTACGAACACACAGGTTCAGTCTTGAACCGAAACACAACAAGATCGTTACCCTCACCATAGGTAACACTCCCCTAATTCCCCACAAGAAATTAGCTACCCGCACTCGAACCATCACGATGGAAACGAGGCAACAACACAAACAAGAACATAAAGTTCCACGACCCAACATCGTTTCAACAACCTCTACATAACCACAATACCAACATCCTTGTCACACAACAATATTACAACAATGCTACGATTCACCAATCGAACATACAACCAAAACATCCATCTACATAGTAGCCCACGAATAATGTTTAAACCTTTCACCTAACACTTCCATTCTGAAACGTCCAATGGTCTCCTCATTCCTACATGTTTTCAATGTTCAACCTATGAACTCTTACAAGTCACACACGCATATACAAAATGTGCCACATCACGTTTCTGTTGCGCACTCTTATTACTCGCAACAATCAAATCCACCAATTTCATATCCAAAGTCTAACTCTTCCTCATATTCACCAAAAATCACTGTTCACTGTTAATATACCCTAATTTTTTACCCTAAGATCACCGCCTTGTTCCTTGCATAACATATTAAGTCACCATTCGTGTATAACTAACTGCTTTATCTAGCTTCGTCTGTTTGTTTTTTAGGACAGGTGTTGCTGCAGAAGGCTCGAGGTCTTGAAGACTGTGTTGTGTGTGTGTTTGTGGAGGTTCTCTGGTCTTTGCAAGATGCGTGTGGATTCCCGTGAGACTGTGCCCTTCCAATTTCTAGTCCCTAAACCACTACCAAGCCTTTTCCCCCTCTGTCAGCTCCTCAAGATTTAGGAGACGTGTTTGCTCAGTGATGTTATGTTCTTAAGTAATGGAAGTTCAATTTGAAGGAATTAGAAGGTTGAAACCCAGAATGCAAATTCAAGTCCGTTGTTGCTGCAAGTTTACAAGATCAAGCCTAAAAATCCTACATCATCTCCATGTGGTTCCAGCATGAAGTTCATGCCCTCTGTTTCAAGAAGAATATTTGTTTCTTGAAGCTGTCAAGTATTCTTCAAGCAAGTTTGAAGATCATTTGGAATTAAAGGCTCAAGATGTTGTGACCATTTGTAGAAAGTTTGAGTAGTCTTTACAAATTCTTAAAGTTTCGTTTGTTAACAATGACGTTAAAGAGGCGGAATGCTATAGCCGGTTTAGTTGAAGATTTTAGTCTTTATGTCTATTACAAAGGCCCATGCCCTGTACTTCCAAAACTCATGGAAATATATAATTTTTAAAAAATTCGAGTTCATGTTGAAGTACAAGCTATATTTACAAGGAATTTTCTCATGAAAATCAATTGGGTTCAAGGTTTTTTGTTTTAGTTTAAGTTTGCAAGACTTGGTTTCATTTCAAGTTCCAAATCATTTTAGACCCATTTGGTTCGTAACTTTAGTTTCATGTTTGCTTCGAAGAGGTTCAAGTTATCTCAAGGCCACTTTGGAAGGTTTATATCCAAAGCATACAAAGTTTCAAATTTAGTTCAATTTCTATACTAAATTACCAAATCAAAAACTCAAATCCTATAATAAGGATTCAGGCTACCTTTTTTTCCAATTGAAATTCAATCCTAGAAGATGAAACAAATCCAACATAAGACTCAAAGACATGTATCACATTTGATGCAAAATTACAAACATCCAAATTAAAAATTCAAAAGAAGTGTTTCGCATGACAGTATTTCCATGTGGCTAAGTTCATCAAGTTCAAGGTTTACAATTTGCAAGAATCATTGTCTTTACAAGACAAACTCCATTTATTTCCGTGAGAAATATTCACAATGTACAAGTCGAAAGTCCTTTTACAAATACAAGTATTCTTTACATAAAGAGTAATTCCAATACAAGTGTTTACTAGTATCTTTCAATACATCCAAAATCAAGGGGTTTAGTTAGCATAAAAGTGGACCATAATTTGCACAGAATCAACAATGATAAGCTCCCCAGATTTTACAGCCTCTAATAATGACATGTCACGCTTCCTTACCTCCATCAAGAAGATAATACGTTATGCATAACATGGTGTTCTGGCAAGGATTTGATTTGTACAGACCTTGTCACGTCATAAAGCTTGGGATGGCTTGCAGCTCGTTGGCAGCCCAAGACAGAACTCATGTCGCTCGAGCAACTGTCACTTAGTTGATAGAAATAACCCTCAGAATCATAATATTGGTTGACTGTGAAGAATTATTTACTTTGAGAGTTCCTATGCTGATACATCACGCCTGAATCATAACATTAGACCTTGCCGCCATTACCTGTCCAAAACAAAAATTCGAAATCACCAATATGGCCATGTACTGTGTGGAAATGGAAAGACTTGATAAAATAAATTTAGAAATTTCAACAGCGATATGTCACGACAAGGAATCAAAATATCTCAGCTTTTATTCAAACATGGCTATCTCTCCAATCCTAATAAGCCATCACAGCAAACCACCTGTTACAAATTCACTCAAAATTCTAAGCATCCAACTTCAAGTGTTGCTAAAAAAGTTACAAAGAGAAGTTACGTGAACAATACCATTTCAACCAAACTTGAATTCTTCAGCATTCACGTGCCAGACCCCGCTCTCGACGATCACTGTCAACAAGGATGAAATGAAAGTAATTGTGCAATGGCAATGGTCTAGCATCGGATACATGAATGAGAATAGAAGGACGTGATTATGGTGATAAATTATTGATAGAACAAATTCATGAATCAGAGCCTTACCATCACGCGTTTGATTTCCAAGCATCCTATCAGCTCCAGAACTTTTTCAAATGCTTCCAATTTTACCTCAATAAATTGTCAGTTACCGGCAACAGCAATCCATGAAGTCTCCAAGAAATCCACATGCCAAAGTAAATAAGAAATCACGTTAAAACACGTAAGGGCTTCAGAACGATGGTAATTGTAATTAGAAGCCTTTCAAAATCACAGTCGACAATTTACAGATACAAATAAACCGAAAACGAAAAACTTCCCGAAGAATTTATCAGAACTACAAAGAGTTTGTTAATCATAAGAGAACATATGAAGATCAAAGGGTTCATACCTGTCAAAATTGGTCGAAACGGCCTGCGTCCAAGTCACAGCGGTGAAGAGGCATAGTTGTTGGTTGGTCCTCGTCAATGTGAATTCTATCTTTTATCCAAGAATGAAAGTGCTGTAGAGAACAATTTTATCCCTAATCATTGAAAGCTCGAGAAAGCACAAAGGCATACTTAGACCGTTCAAAAAACAAAATACAAATGAAAAACTTATCACGGGGCATGAAGAGTGGCGCATCGATGAAGCCTGGAATAATGGTTGAAGAGGTTTATCCTCTAGCTGAATCCAAAAATCCTGTAGAACATGGATTTGGAAGAAAAAGTTCACGTCAGATATGATGGAAAGGTAACATTCCAAATGCACATGGGTACCAATTCAACATTACAGAACACGATAAAAACACATAAAAGCAAGGATTCAAGAGGATTTACAACATAATGTCTGCATCCTTAATCAGTAATCAATGGCAAGTTTGAATCACAAAGCGTAGAAAGAAATGATAAGGTAATCAATAAGCAAGGTTCACAAACATGTTGGCACAAAATCTCCTTCGTAAAGCAAGCTTGAATTGAAGCAGAAGCAAATCGTGACCAATCCAAAATTTCCAAAACAATTTCAAACTTCCCCAAGACAATAATCTGACATGTTAAGACAAGGCGAAAAACTTTCCATAAGCCAGATATCTTCCGTTCCCATCAATTTATTTCCAAATCAGATAATGCAAGTATGAATCAAGTATTCATGAAGAGATCAAACGAATACGGCAAGTTTTCAAATGTCTTTCAATACATAATCAACATATTCCAGACAAAGTCATCATCAATGCTACTCAGACAATTCTCAGATAACAATTTCAAAACTTTCCTAATTATAGCAGATACGTCCAAACATGCCTCAAACGAGCTCCAAGCACAATCAGAACAGTTTTAAGTCATTTCCAAAACAAGATTTAGCAAGTTTATATGGGAATTAAATCCTTGATTCTTAAAGTCTATATAAAAGAATACATACACAACACGCAGAGGGGGGCAAAAAAAAACTCTTATACAAACTATCCGTCAAACTTTACACAATAATCCACCATCTCATATCAAACGCATCAGTTCATATCAAACACACCAAAAAAAAACAAACCAGTCATCAAACACAGCTCAAAAATAACCAAAACCATCATCAATAATCCACTTTTTTTTTTCAGAAATCCAAAACCAAAATAATCAAACATCACCATCGATTCAGAATATACAACAACAATATCCTAGAAGGCTCAGAATCAAGATTCCTCATCACCACCACAAACCATTGATCAGAATCGCATACATACGTGCAACCCGCAAGGCCAAAGGATTGAAGCAAACCACATACGCAGCTTACAACGCAGAGAGGAGAAAGAGAGGAATTTTCAACTTATCTGTGAAAAGCCGCTCGTCAACGACCACCCCGCCATCGCTGCGAACTTCTTCCGTTTCACTCCATCGCTTTCGCCTTTATCTCCTTTTGCTCATAATTGTAATATGTAATTTGATGATATAGTAAATTGGGGTTAGGGTTTGTTGGGGGTGGGGTTTATTTGTTTGATTTTTGTTTGATCGAGTGAGACGAGAGATTGGGAGAGACGAGAGGTAGCGGCGGTGATTTAGGGTTTCTCAACTTTTTTTTTAGAGAGGATACGAGAGAGAGAGAATCGTGAGAGCTTTGGAGCACTTCTCCTCTTTTCTTTCTGGATTTACGTTTTCAATAATCATGTACACATGCACACACCTCACTTATCGTGTTCCCCCCTTTTCTGCCGTTAGATTGTTGGTTTTAGGGATCAAACGGACTTGATTTGAAGGTCCATGATGGACCCTCTCTCCCTCAGCGCGCACGTAACCCATTCGTCCTTAGTTTTTGTTTTTAATAAAAGCAAATAACCCTTTTTAATAATAAACATAGAACTTACTTTTAATAATAAAATTAAAATATAATATAACCTTTTCTTTAAAATAATAAAACCCTTCTTTTTAAATAAATAATAAACCTTTTATAATAAGTTTAGTATAATATAAATTTTATAATAAAATAAACTCCCTTTTTATAACCCTTTTTTAATAGATTTTATAAGACCCTTTTTAAAACATAAACCTTTTTAATAATAAATAAAAACTTTTATAAAAATACTAAAATTAAAATCTTTTTTAATTAATAAGAAAACTTTATTAATTGTTAGTATAACTTTAAAAAAAACTAAAATATAACTTTAAAAAATAATTAAATCCTTTTTTTATTAATAAAAATCCTTAACCCCTTTTAATTATTAAAGTAATTCTTAACTTAATTCTTAAAACCTTAAAACCAAATCAACTCTTTTTCTCAATAAATCAAACTCATTTAGAATCTCTCGCGCCCGAGTGTACGCTTGTGTGTTTATCTGTTTACCATGCCTCTATTTGAATGTATGTGTAACACCCCGATTTTTAACAGCAGGAGTGTATATATTTTTTTTTTTGAAATGCCATACATAATATTGACAACTGTCTCTCCAGGAAAAATAATAAAAATGATTAATCAGAGTACGAGCTTTCGATCTAAGTCTTTTCCATACATAGGACCAGCGTAATGCCCACTAGTATAAATATTTGTCCATGCACATAAAAACAAGCACTCAGCTTTAACAATAACAACATGGACAACCTCAAAACATGACCCTA
The DNA here is from genome assembly GCA_022829125.1 of Lathyrus tuberosus. Lineage (NCBI taxonomy): Eukaryota > Viridiplantae > Streptophyta > Magnoliopsida > Fabales > Fabaceae > Lathyrus > Lathyrus tuberosus. The sequence goes on from JALAZF010000183.1 coordinate 5,360,338, forward strand.
AGCTGATCTTGAATTCCTAGCCCCAAGACATCGCATCTTACAAGCCTTCACGACACCTGGATACCTTAACTATCACAACTTCTAAACCTGGGTGGTCGTTAGCCACATCATAATAATAGTAGAGGGTCACAATCTAAAAACAACATATATGGAAGAATACACACATGCCAGCAGAACATGATATACATAACACCATGAATAAGATGACAATATGATATGCAGAGCAACATAAATGAGGTGACAGTATGATATATTTAACAATCACAACCTTTAATTTAACACACAAATGCAATGCACAAACATCCTAAATGCAGACCTATATGAATTTGGTGGTCCCAATTCGTCGGGTACCCTCACCATGCATGAATCCCGGAATTTAACCTCTCCGCAGAGAGTCGTGAAACCCCCTTGGGTCCTCACTAACCGTGCTGCCTCGTAGACACAAAAGTGCTGCCCTTGCAGACACCCGGTGTTGCCTCCCTCGCATTCACTTGACTCAATTTGATCTCAAAGGATCGATGATGGCTCAGTCACATCACCTGGTGCAGTAGAATTCCCTTCAGGATTAGGTGATGATTCAGAACCCATCACCCTGGCCCATTCGGCGCCAACTACCTACACGCAACTATGGTATGCATGAACTCACACGTGCAAATGCAACAGTTTATATAAACACAATATGTATAATCACAAAATGTAAAGTCACAATTCACAATTCAGTTCATATATCTATCACAGATCATATGAACAATTCTCAGTACCAACAGGTGGCTCAGACTCACCTCGTGTTGTCCTCCTCGACATACACGTCAACCGCAATTCATATATTTATCACAAATCATATGAATAATTCTCATTACCAACAGGTGGCTCAGACACACCTCGTGTTGTCCTCCTCGACATACACATCAACCGCAAAACATATATTTATCACAAATCATATGAATGCACATCACAAGTTTAGCATCATAGCATAAACACATATCCCCAACCGGGCACACAATCATGAATATAACCACACAACCCCAACTGGCACCCAATCATTCAAACATCCCCACAATAAGGCTGGGTCTTGATCGCTAACCTAAACAATTAGGGCTTTAGGTTTTCACTCCCCGATTACTAACCTAATCGCTCTATAGAAAAGCCCACACAATTTAAATTCATTTATTTTGAACAACAATTTGAATTCCAAAAATCTAGGATTCACGCCATTAGGCCACCCACAGTACATCATATAACAGCTCACTGGCTCCACGTTATATAACAAAAGCACAACACACAGTAAAACACCGACCGCACACACTTTACGTGATAAAACCCAACACTTTTTCAAAACCACAAAAACTAAAATCATCTCTTGCCCTCCAAACCATTTTTAATAGAAAGAACATCACGTTAGCTTTCCAACGCTTCGAACGGGGATCAAAACCGACTTACGGATCAAAAGATATGAATTTTCGAAGTTTTCGCCGAAAACCCCCCTTTTGCCTTGAAAACCTACGGGTTTTGGCCTTTCCACTTGAAAATCCGACCGATTCAATTATTTTCTTCGAAATAACCACATACTCGTACTCACCTAACATATAGCAGTGAATTAGAACCATTAAACACGATTTCTACGACGTCCGTTTTCGATTCAATTCTTAAAACCTTCATTTCTCAAAAATGTCAAAAGTTACGAAATCACCCGAATTCAATCTTACAAGTTTCAATAATCACGGCCTAACATTCCTCGACTAAACTACGCAATTTATTTCGAATTTCATCCGTGAAAACATCGATTTCTATCGATTTTACCAATTTTGCTCAAATATGTAAAACCTAACATTTTCTAACCAAAACCATCCAAACAAACACCTACATATACATATACTATCGTAGGATAATCGAGTTTAGTAAACTTACCCGATTTAATCGAAGATCCGGCTCCGATTCAGATGTTTTCCCCATTTTTCCCTCTTTTCTCTCTTTCTCCTCTCTTCTCCTTTCTTTCCTCTTCTTTTCTTTCCTTTTTCATTCTTTCTCTCTAATCTCTCTATATATATAATCTAAACTTTTCACTTAATCCCCATCATATCCTTTTCTAAAATATCTAATCCGCAAGATTACCGTTTTACCCTTTCGCCTAAATATCTCCTAAACGCTCTCAAAACGCGATCAAACGAAAACATCGATGAAAAAAGATATATTATAAAATAAAAGTCAAGAATAAAATTACAATATACCCGCCAAAAATATCTAATGGATATAATAATAATATCTCGACAAAATATCTAATGGATATAATAATAATATCCCAACAAAATATCTAAAATATCTTATCTTAAAAACATATAATAATAATATAACCCAAAAATATCTAGATATTTAATGTCTCACACTTAAAAAAATGTTCTGACTCCGGCGAGTCGTAACTCGCTCACGAACAAATTTTTATGAAAACCGAAAAATTTCACCGTCGCATTTTAATTAAAACCACCCAAAATTTTTGAATAAATTTTATTCCGAATAAATTTTTGTTCCTTAACTCAGAAAGATATATTGAGATTAAATTCTCAATATCGGCGATATATAAAACTCCCATTTAAATTTTGACGACAATCGGAGTCCGTGAAAATTTAAACGACGGGTATAATTTGCTCGTTTTCCCAAAATTCGGCAGAAACACATTTTTGAAATTTCGAAAACATAGAAATATTCGGGATCCAATATAACTACCGTGCCAATAGAAAAAGTCTGATTGAATTAAAAAGAAACCACGTGGATCAATCCAGACCACAACCAAACACCCTAGAAATATCGGGTATAATCTGTTCGCTACTCCAAATTTAGTAGAAAAACAGATTAAAATGATAAAACATCATAATATCATACGGACTAAAATATACGGGTCTTACATTACTACCCACCAAAAAGGAGTTTCGTCCTCGAAACTCGAGGTAAATGTAACAACTTAGCAATTTATCACTAACACACTCACTAGAATGACCGCGCACCTATTGCAACCCTCTACAAAGTCACAGTGACTCGGACTCTGGACGCAACGCTAAAACCGCACACTATCTAAGCCGGCAAGAATCATTCATTCCATTCAACACAATCTAGTCTACTATCAATAACAGATTAAGGATGATCAGTTCCTCAATTTGTCAATAGGTAGGCGACAACCATGATGGTGGAATAAACCATCGTTACCAACTACAATAGTGTTCTCCTCATCTTGTTCTCAATTTTATCCAAGACACAAGGGTCCAATAATCGCTTCGATGTTTCCTAAATGTTTCCTCCAAATTCCGGTTACTTCACTCTCCAAAGTGAGACACAATTTCCCCAAAACAACTTACGGTTCCTCTCACGCTCACCTGGCTCGGAACAACCATTGAGTATCCTCCCAAAACAGTAACAGCTAACACCCGAGTACAAATTCAACCTATTTCACTCCAAACGAAGTAGTCATCTACGTAGAGAACTCCACATTTTCCCCAATGTCCATAATTCCTTAGTTATTCCTTTAATCTCAATACCATGGCGACCTATATATGTTCCCATCCAAATTCATTCCCATTACCATCTTAATATTACCATCCCAACGTCCGGTTGGTGATTGAAACTTCCCTAATCTTTCTTCCACCTGCCAAACTATGCCATCTAACAATACCCAAATTTCCTTTTCACCAGTCTTACCCTCTTTGGTCACCCTCTAACACAACTACCTTATTTCCAAATCATACTTAGCTTACTCTCGTATGCCTTAACATTAAATGTTCCTCATCGCTGGCCATCCCCAATTGACCTACCACGTCTTTCGTATCGTCCTACATCAGCTTCCAAAAATTCATTGAGTTTCCTTTTCCTCTTACAACTAAATTCTATTTCCCTCAACGAGCTCATCAATTAAACCATTTTTTATTGTTCCCCTATCTCATCTTCTATTGTCAAACTGTTCTCGATGTCAACCTCTGATGTCCAATAATTTCTCAATGCCTATTTTCCATTATGCTTCTCTAGTCTTCATTATAAAAAGTACAACGAATCCAAGCCTTACTAGTCTCCGCCAAACATTTCCACTTCATCCTTGATTCGTCCGAATAGAAAAATGTTTGATCCTCTCTACTCCCGAATATACCCAATGCACCTTATGTGACCCAATCTAGTTGTACCTTCAACTCTTAAGCATACCCTTACCATTACTTTTTTTTTTCGGTTTATGGGCGAGGTAATTTCTTGCACGAATTCTAAATCGCCCTAATCCACATCTCTAACCGTTCCTCTCACACTTTGTCTTAACACCTATTCCCCAAAACCAATCTTTTCACTCCACTTATTCGTTCATCAATGACATAATGTACTTAACCTCGTCCAGACTTCTCATGTCTCATGTGGAATCTCCAACAGGCTTTTCACTTAGTAACTTCATCATCCTAATTCTGAATATAACCACCCATCTAGTCACTAATACACTACTCATTAACCTTGTGATATCAAAATTTCCAACCGCAGGATTATTCTCGTACCACTTATACCGCTTCTTAAATATCAACTTTACGTCTGAGCGCAACCCCATCATCTATAGCATACACTCTTGAGGAAATGCTTAGTATCCTTCCCATTTCCATTTGGGTCATATCCTTGGTAGTCCTTCCTAAGCAACGAGGTAGTCAACCTTCTTATTAAAAAATCTGTGTTACCTGAGCACTTTCTTGCTTGCATACAACCTTATTCTTCCTTTGTAACCACCTTTACAATACTGCAACTCCAAAGTCCCTTATACTAGATCCTCTTATAACATCTAGGAGTTTCCAACTTCAAAAATCTTAGCAACCAAATGCCTATAGTCATTTCCCAACCTACCATGACCTCTATCTTGTCAACTTCAACCCACATCTTTACTCTCCTTCACCCAATCTAAATATCCTTGTTCCAAATCAATGCTCGTCCTATCCAACCTACTCTTTGTTGTTCTATCTATCTTCAATTGCTTATGACTATCCAATGGTCATAAAATCCTTTTATAACACAAACCCATCCGTTGTGCATACGCTCTTGCTCAAAAAGTCTGGCACCTCTACCCACTCATCGGGTTCTTATTCACTTCTAACCTTTACTAAGGTATCAACCAATGTGTTCCTCTACGATCTAACACTCTAAAAGAATTATCCTTCCAAGACAGACATATCTTACTCCTCCATCTAGTCACTGAGCACTTATCTCACATCTTAACGCTTGACTTTTAAAGAGCAACTACCCAATCAAAATTTCTTTGCTAACTTTTCTTTATTCTCAGGTTCGATCCCTAAATCCAAATCTAACTTTGATATTCACGAAATCCATATACTTGTTACACCATATAACTCCACTCATTAATTTTTCATACATGGCTCTGTGTCCTTCCCGATATTAACTTTCAGCGTCTTATCACTCTTCTAACAACCCATTGTCTACCCGCGGTATGATATTTCTAGCAAAACCATGTCCCCCATACTTGAATTGCTTTAGAACTTCTCTACTCTACTCATATGATTACTTAGATCCATGGTACTATCTTCTACCTTTTCCTCCTAGAAACTGTTACACTCCTTCTCTCCCAAACTCCCACTTCTAGTTTCGAAGACAACTCCACTGGTGATCACTTTCACTAAAACTTATCCATGTGATACTTGGTTTCCTTCCTTTAACATCACATGATTCATCCTTACGGTATTTAGTCACCTATCTAACCTAGCTTAAGAAACCAAATTAAACCCTCAAGCACCTACCAATCATATAACCTTCCTCCAACTTTCCTAGGTTTCGGCCACTTTCAACGTGTAACCCGCTTTCTTCCTAGAGAAGATGTCCCATTAATCTCCAAGTATAGTAATTGTCTCCAAACGACATCTATAACTGCTCCTTGATTCCAAAGAAATAACACCTTTTTCATAGTTCATAAACTGCATCTCCTCTCATTCGGAACTCACCAGAATGAACATCCAATCATTTTTCTCTCAATAGGTCCTCCAAATCAAGTCCTTACTTAGAATACTTTGAAACCTTGACTTCCACTCATCCCTACTCAACACCTCGAAGTGATAAGGACAAACAAAACCTCTCATCCATAGCATTACTGCAGAAAACCTTATAGTTCTTACTCGATTCAATCTCACCACCTCTAGCTCACTACCTCTAAAGAAAACGGAGACACATGTCGACCAACGTCGACAAATGCTCAAGGGGTTTAACTATGCTTCTTACTGAAGTACTATGGGAGACCTCAACTTCAGTTAAGAAACAAACGATTACCTAAACACATAACCTGCTGGACTCAAGACACAAACCACATAACACATAGGACTCCACACATTTACTCCCACTAAACCCGACACTTGATCAGCTTAGGACACCCGACTCACAACCCCATGAAAATCTTAGACCAAAGCTCTGATACCACAATGTAACACCCCGAGTTTTAACAGCGGGAGTGTATATTTTTTTTTTTGAAATGCCATACATAATATTGACAACTGTCTCTCCAGGAAAAATAATAAAAATGATTAATCAGAGTACGAGCTTTCGATCTAAGTCTTTTCCATACATAGGACCAGCGTAATGCCCACTAGTATAAATATTTGTCCATACACATAAAAACAAGCACTCAGCTTTAACAATAACAACATGGACAACCTCAAAACATGACCCTAAGCTGATCTTGAATTCCTAGCCCCAAGACATCGCATCTTACAAGCCTTCACGACACCTGGATACCTTAACTATCACATCTTCTAAACCTGGGTGGTCGTTAGCCACATCATAATAATAGTAGAAGGTCACAATCTAAAAATAGCATATATGGAAGAATACACACATGCCAACAGAACATGATATACATAACACCATGAATAAGATGACAATATGATATGCAAAGCAACATAAATGAGGTGACAGTATGATATATGTAACAATCACAACCTTTAATTTAACACACAAATGCAATGCGCAAACATCCTAAATGCAGACCTATATGAATTTGGTGGTCCCAATTCGTCGGGTACCCTCACCATGCATGAATCCCGGAATTTAACCTCTCCGCAGAGAGTCGTGATACCCCCTTGGGTCCTCACTAACCGTGCTGCCTCGCAGACACAAAAGTGTTGCCCTTGCAGACACCCGGTGTTGCCTCCCTCGCATTCACCTGACTCAATTTGATCTCAAAGGATCGATGACGGCTCAGTCACATCACCTGGTGCAGTAGAATTCCCTTCAAGATTAGGTGATTGAAATTCTGGTACAGATGTGTGATGTCTTGTGCAATGTCACAACATCGCAATCTGCTGAATAAGGCAATAATAGAAACAGTAAATGAACACAATCAATTGTTCACCCAGTTCGGTTCAACCAACCTACATCTGGGGGCATACCAAGCCAGGAAGGAAGTCCACTATTAGTAGTATCAAATTACAGACTCAACACACCAGTTGACAATCTACCTAATTCAATCACTACCCAATGACCCGTCTACCTAAGTCCTCCCTAGGTAAGAGACTCCATCTCACTTCCAATCATCTCGATGATGTCTAGCTGTCAACTACACCGTCACTGCATCAACAGCTTGACTCCTTAAACTTTTCTATTACATATACCTTGGAAGACACACTTCCATGACACCCCTTTGGAGTTGCTTCAAAGCTTCCTCCAAGAACAATACATCTCTTACCTACAGGCTTCGAGATAAACACGATGACCATCCCACATACCGGGTGGTTCATCAACCAACACAGCCCTTATAATCTACATGATGGCTGGCTTACCAAAACTAGGTTACAATGCTTCTATTTATAACCTATTTCCCAACTGGATTTGGGCCTTCAAATCATATCAAATCTTCTGTTCCAAATCTCCAACAGATTCTGCTATTAATTGGATCTTCAATCAAATCTTCAATTTAAATCTTCAATAATTAACTCTAAATATTCTCCATATCTTTATGCATTAAATTCAGCTCCACATAATATTTCCAGGATATTATGTATCTTTTAAATCTTCTCTTTAAATCAGCTGCAAGATCTTCTCCACACAAATAGGAACAGTTCTCCATGTCTATTTGCACAAAAATAGTAGCAAACTATTCTCCACAAGATATGCAGAATTAATTGTATCAGAATAAATCTTCTCCAATAAATTCGCATCCAATCTAACTAACAGATCTCCTCAAATCAAACTAATGCGTGCAGCCCTAAAAACATCACAACCTGATGTTTTAAGTTTCTGGTATAGTGATGTCAAGACATCGCATGTGACATCACTCTTCAGCACTTTAACTCTTCAACACCTTAACATTCTGCAATACAAAAACCACAACAGATGGTTTTCTGATATTCTGTCAACTGATGTTATGACATCGGGTTTGACATCAGCACAAAACTGCAACCCTTAAACACCTAACATAACCAGAATGTTAACTAAACATAACAAGGCTGTTAAAAACTCATGTTGAAACATCAACCATGACATCAACATTGTTTTACCAAAATTCTAGCCAACTCCAAGAATTAACAATCTCCCCCTTTGGCTAATTTTGGCTAAAATAATTTCAGCCTACATCAGACCAACTTGGACCAACTTGCAGCAGAAACGAACACTTTGACATCAGCATAGGGCAAACTCCCCCTCAAACCAAGAACCAACACACAGTTGTTCATACACTCTCAATATGCAGTACTTCTCCCCCTTGATGTCTGCTTGGCTGTACTCTTCAATTGCTTGATATTATCTTCACTAGCAGCTCAGTCTACACTGTCTACACTCCCCCTCAATAACTGCATCAGCACTTTTCAACTAAACACCTTATTCTTTTAGCAGCATCCATTATTCTTCATGGCAATTTATAAACTCTCCCCCTTTTTAGCCATAATTTGACAAGGCTAACGACAAGGCTAACTAGGCTAACTCTCCCCCTTTTTAGCCATAATTTGACAACCTCTGAATCTGCCTTTGCTGCAACATCCATTGACAAGTACTCCCCTTGTCATGGTTAACTAATGCTCTAGATGGAGATGAACATTTGAGCACCCTTGCTGAGCACATTCACAACCTGTACTTTCACTTTTGGAGAACACAACGAAGTATCCTATCTGGTTTGACAGTGCTCACAGACTCCACGCATCCAACTCCACACGGACAAACTCAATCATCTTCCAAATATAACCATCAGCAATCATGATGTTACAACATCTCTTCTCATTACCATTCAAAGGACTCATTTCGCATAGCAGTTCTTCAACATAGTCAGAGCAGCTTATTCAGGTTAACATACACACCTAAATACCATACGCTCGCACACCCTCTCTGATGCAAAGGGTTCAGACTGCAGACTTGCATATTCACAAGATTCCTTATCTTCACATGCTCCAAAACTCCACATCTTGCCAGGCTGATCAACTTCTCTCTAGCATGACTTGACAATAGGGTTATGTCCCCTTCACAGGCTTTTCTTCTGCCTTTAGCAAGACCCTGATCTGCTTCAGTCTTCTCTGCATTCTCCTTCCAAGGCATACCTTCTACATCATCATTCTCCCGTATGACTATGTAGACGCTCCTTAGACAAAATGTATGCACCAAGCTTCAGAACCAGAACACAAAAACATCCTTCACCAAGGATATTCAACCAGATAATGTCCCAACACAGGTTAGAACATCTGCCACACACCAAGATATCATAACCATGATTCTTGATAGGCTCCACCAACTGAACTTACTATAACATAGTAATCCAAAGAACTAGAGAGTTAAACTCTCATCCTCCTTCAAGAAGAATAATCTCCTTGAGTCTTCAACTCATCACCCTTCTGCCCAAGAGTAACTTGTTCCAAGACAAACCTCAATAATAACCAGCTGCCACACTCTGATTATCTTGATTCTTCGAATCCACTTCTGAGATCAACCAAATGCCACAGTTTGATCACCTCATTCACGAATCCTCATATGAAAATAGCCAAATGCCACATTTTGACCTTTTTCACGTTTGTCAGAACTCTCACAAAGGTATCCTGATCCACCAAGGAGACTTGATCTTCAAGTCACATGCTCCACTTGCTCAAAAGCAAACACACTTAGACTCCCTAAGCCATGGTCATGTGACATCTTCTCCTTCCTGCAGCTCCCGCAAACTGCCATGAGAACGATCTTTTTGAAGCATCCTATTATTCATTCCTGTAGATCACCCTACCAATAACTGATGTGCCACATCACCAGCTGAGACTCCTGATGTTGAGCTAGATGTCATAACATTATGTCATCCAACTGTTGAATTCAGCTCAACCTTCTGCCACTCAGAAGAACCTCCTCCCTTTGCAGAAACAGAATTCCATGTTCTCATAGACTTGATTCACCAATCAACTTTGAGTAGACAACCTCCATCCTGCTTAGAAACTCCAAAGACTTCAAACCTACCACATCTGAATCTTCAGAAAATAAGTAGTCCAAGACTACCCCATAGCAATACTAAAGAAGGTCACTTCCCTTAGTAGAGTCGTTAGTAGAAAGCCAGAGATAACTGCCACTTATCCTCGACCTTCACAACCAGAGCAAACACCATGCTCCAAACCACTGATCCAAGCTGAAACCAACAGGATTATGCTGTCTTCATATCTTATAGCCTTAACTTCATCAGCTTGTCAACATTCCTCAACAATCTGCCTCTTCTAATCCAAACTTATCCTAGATAATTTGTATGATGCTCCAAGTACATAGTCACCAATCAACCCCACCAGATGATTCATTCTCACATAGAGAAAAATAAATTCTCAACACTTCTGCAGTCCTGCACTTTTACCTCAGACATACACATAGTCTCCCGTCAATGTATATTGTCATTAGTTGAAAGCAGACAAATACTCAACATTTGGTCTAGTCTGACACCCTTTTCCTGCACACTTGAGGCACTAGCTGATCCCTCTTCTGCTAATTCACACCACTGATCACTATTTTTCTTTGGCTGGAATGATGTGTCAACATCAGTTCTGACACCAGCAAACATCTACTAAGGCTTTGGAGACAACAGACATAGTAATCCACACATATCTCTTGCGGGGGACACAATAGGACATATCAACTTCTGATCAACTTCCAAGATCACACTCTTCTTAACGCTTCTTCTTATAAGCACAAGGTTCAGACCTCTTGTCTAACTTAAGAGTGATAACTGCCATCCTTCAACATACCCTAGTCGATCTGCCACTTCCAATTCTTCAAGCCACAAAACTGAAGGAGCTCAAGTAAACACCAATTGACCACAGCCTGAATTACCCTGCTACTGCACACAACCTCTTGGATGCCTTTTCCCTTTTCTTCAACCAGCTCCTGCATACACTGCTAATGTGTAGCACGAAGTCGAGACATTAGAATGGACATAATAATCTCAGCTTCTTTCTTGATGAAACTTCCTCCAGTTCATGATCAGAAACATGTATCTTATCATAACAAGGAAGATCCTTCTAGTTGGGCCACCACAACGAAGCTTAAGAGATAACTTATCAAGATCTTCACTCCCGCATGAAAGATTTGACAGTGATACTCTTTTGCTTTGGCTCCACCCTCTTCTTTCACCATTAAGAAACTTGATAAGGAAGGAATCAATGTTCAGATTGGTCTTCAAAGCCTTCCACGTCATACAGTCTTTAAGCACTTCCTCACTTATCCAATGAGTGACACTATATTGATCAACTCTTGACCAATATACATATCTAAGACATGTTTCTTGAAGGAAACTTCTTAGACACACACCCCAGATGCCTCCTCTTCCAAGCCAGGAGTAGGTTCCAAATAGATGTGATCAATACACATATGTTTAGCCCCCAAGCATCTATTATGCCAATAGGATCTTGCACAATCTGCTGGTTTTATGTTCAAACATCTGGTAGGACATAAGTTCTCTTCACAGAAACACACCAAAGGATCCTTTAACACAGCCCAGAGATTGACCTTGTAGGGTTGAAGGCAATACTAAATGGCTTCTAACTTTCTTCAGATCTCTTTTCAACAAGCTCATATAAGAGTTCCTTTATGAGTGGACTTGGGATGAACCACAAGTATCTTTGGCAACTCTATCAAGTTAGTTGCAGATATCCTCAAGTATCACCACACCATGTCATACATCTTCAGAGGAGAACAGAATGTTGCAGCCTTAACACAAAACCACCAGGAATTTTCCATCAGATATATATATATGCAGCGGAACACATACCAGAAAACTCCTCTACAACCTTCAGGCACAACATAATAACCCTTGCACAAACACGACACCCATGTGCACTAGGTCAACATAGGTTTGAAAAAAGTCAAACCACAAAGCAGCTCACCACCAAAGCTGATAACTTCATTCTCCACTTCAAGGGATCTCTATGAACTGACCAAGTCCATAACTATCTTCCTTGCTCACGAACCAGAAAGTATCTTCCCTAGATCTCATCCAGAAACAGACAGGATGCCTGCTCTGATACCAATTGAAATTCTGGTATAGATGTGTGGTGTCTTGTGCAATGTCACAACATCGCAATCTGCTGAACAAGGCAATAATAGAAACAGTAAATGAACACAATCAATTGTTCACCCAGTTCGGTTCAACCAACCTACATCTGGGGGCATACCAAGCCAGGAAGGAAGTCCACTATTAGTAGTAACAAATTACAGACTCAACACACCAGTTGACAATCTACCTAATTCAATCACTACCCAATGACACTTCTACCTAAGTCCTCCCTAGGTAAGAGACTTCATCTCACTTCCAATCATCTCGATGATGTCTAGCAGTCAACTACACCGTCACTGCATCAACAGCTTGACTCCTTAAACTTTTCTATTACATATACCTTGGAAGACACACTTCCATGACACCCCTTTGGAGTTGCTTCAAAGCTTCCTCCAAGAACAATACATCTCTTACCTACAGGCTTCGAGATAAACACGATGACCATCCCACAAACCGGGTGGTTCATCAACCAACACAGCCCTTATAATCTACATGATGGCTGGCTTACCAAAACTAGGTTACAATGCTTCTATTTATAACCTATTTCCCAACTGGATTTGGGCCTTCAAATCATATCAAATCTTCTGTTCCAAATCTCCAACAGATTCTGCTATTAATTGGATCTTCAATCAAATCTTCAATTTAAATCTTCAATAATTAACTCTAAATATTCTCCATATCTTTATGCATTAAATTCAGCTCCACATAATATTTCCAGGATATTATGTATCTTTTAAATCTTCTCTTTAAATCAGCTGCAAGATCTTCTCCACACAAATAGGAACAGTTCTCCATGTCTATTTGCACAAAAATAGTAGCAAACTATTCTCCACAAGATATGCAGAATTAATTGTATCAGAATAAATCTTCTCCAATAAATTCGCATCCAATCTAACTAACAGATCTCCTCAAATCAAACTAATGCGTGCAGCCCTAAAAACATCACAACCTGATGTTTTAAGTTTCAGGTATAGTGATGTCAAGACATCGCATGTGACATCACTCTTCAGCACTTTAACTCTTCAACACCTTAACATTCTGCAATACAAAAACCACAACAGATGGTTTTCTGATGTTCTGTCAACTGATGTTATGACATCGGGTTTGACATCAGCACAAAACTGCAACCCTTAAACACCTAACATAACCAGAATGTTAACTAAACATAACAAGGCTATTAAAAACTCATGTTGAAACATCAACCATAACATCAACATTGTTTTACCAAAATTCTAGCCAACTCCAAGAATTAACAGTGATGATTCAGAACCCATCACCCTGGCCCATTCGGCGCCAACTACCTACACGCAACTATGGTATGCATGAACTCACACGTGCAAATGCAACAGTTTATATAAACACAATATGTATAATCACAAAATGTAAAGTCACAATTCACAATTCAGTTCATATATCTATCACAGATCATATGAACAATTCTCAGTACCAACAGGTGGCTCAGACACACCTCGTGTTGTCCTCCTCGACATACACGTCAACCGCAATTCATATATTTATCACAAATCATATGAATAATTCTCATTACCAACAGGTGGCTCAGACACACCTCGTGTTGTCCTCCTCGACATACACATCAACCGCAAAACATATATTTATCACAAATCATATGAATGCACATCACAAGTTTAGCATCATAGCATAAACACATATCCCCAACCGGGCACACAATCATGAATATAACCACACAACCCCAACTGGCACACAATCATTCAAACATCCCCACAAGGGCACACAGTCATGAATACAAACACACATGCATTCAATCACATATAATATCGTTAGAAAGTGCCCTTACCTGAGCAAGCTTCCAACCCAAACAACTTACGCTACGTAAGATCGATTTGTCTCTCACGATGAAATCTCGTATCCGATTCACACTTTCAACCTTATAAAATACACAAAGAAATTAAGTTAAAACCAACTCAGATACATCTACAATAAGGCTGGGTCTTGATCGCTAACCTAAACAATTAGGGCTTTAGGTTTTCACTCCCCGATTACTAACCTAATCGCTCTATAGAAAAGCCCACACAATTTAAATTCATTTATTTTGAACAACAATTTGAATTCCAAAAATCTAGGATTCACGCCATTAGGCCACCCACAGTACATCATATAACCGCTCACTGGCTCCACGTTATATAACAAAAGCACAACACACAGTAAAACACCGACCGCACACACTTTACGTGATAAAACCCAACACTTTTTCAAAACCACAAAAACTAAAATCATCTCTTGCCCTCCAAACCATTTTTAATAGAAAGAACATCCTGTTAGCTTTCCAACGCTTCGAACGGGGATCAAAACCGACTTACGGATCAAAAGATATGAATTTTCGAAGTTTTCGCCGAAAACCCCCCTTTTGCCTTGAAAACCTACGGGTTTTGGCCTTTCCACTTGAAAATCCGACCGATTCAATTATTTTCTTCGAAATAACCACATACTCGTACTCACCTAACATATAGCAGTGAATTAGAACCATTAAACATGATTTCTACGACGTCCGTTTTCGATTCAATTCTTAAAACCCTCATTTCTCAAAAATGTCAAAAGTTACGAAATCACCCGAATTCAATCTTACAAGTTTCAATAATCACGGCCTAACATTCCTCGACTAAACTACGCAATTTATTTCGAATTTCATCCGTGAAAACATCGATTTCTATCGATTTTACCAATTTTGCTCAAATATGTAAAACCTAACATTTTCTAACCAAAACCAACCAAACAAACACCTACATATACATATACTATCGTAGGATAATCGAGTTTAGTAAACTTACCCGATTTAATCGAAGATCCGGCTCCGATTCAGATGTTTTCCCCATTTTTCCCTCTTTTCTCTCTTTCTCCTCTCTTCTCCTTTCTTTCCTCTTCTTTTCTTTCCTTTTTCTTTCTTTCTCTCTAATCTCTCTATATATATAATCTAAACTTTCCACTTAATCCCCATCATGTCCTTTTCTAAAATATCTAATCCGCAAGATTACCGTTTTACCCTTTCGCCTAAATATCTCCTAAACGCTCTCAAAACACGATCAAACGAAAACATCAATGAAAAAAGATATATTATAAAATAAAAGTCAAGAATAAAATTACAATATACCAGCCAAAAATATCTAATGGATATAATAATAATATCTCGACAAAATATCTAATGGATATAATAATAATATCCCAACAAAATATCTAAAATATCTTATCTTAAAAACATATAATAATAATATAACCCAAAAATATCTAGATATTTAATGTCTCACACTTAAAAAAATGTTCTGACTCCGACGAGTCGTAACTCGCTCACGAACAACTTTTTATGAAAACCGAAAAATTTCACCGTCGCATTTTAATTAAAACCGCCCAAAATTTTCGAATAAATTTTATTCCGAATAAATTTTTGTTCCTTAACTCAGAAAGATATATTGAGATTAAATTCTCAATATCGGCGATATATAAAACTCCCATTTAAATTTTGACGACAATCGGAGCTCGTGAAAATTTAAACGACGGGTATAATTTGCTCGTTTTCCCAAAAATCGGCAGAAACACATTTTTGAAATTTCGAAAACATAGAAATATTCGGGATCCAATATAACTACCGTGCCAATAGAAAAAGTCTGATTGAATTAAAAAGAAACCACGTGGATCAATCCAGACCACAACCGAACACCCTAGAAATATCGGGTATAATCTGCTCGCTACTCCAAATTTAGTTGAAAAACAGATTAAAATGATAAAACATCATAATATCATACGGACTAAAATATACGGGTCTTACAGTATGCTTTGTATGTCTAAGCCCTTTCAAAAATTAAAACTCTCGATCCAACGTCGAGCCAATTTTCCACCCATATAAGTCGATCGCCTTCGGGCATCGCATTCAACCTACCGATCACAAGACACAAATCTAGCATCACTTTGCTAGCACCCTCGCCTAAATAACAATAATTTAATCTCATTATTATCCAAGGGAAAATCCCATGCATGATAACCATGTTATTGTGCATGGTGCACATCATTTGCATTCATAATCGACACCCTTAAGTTAAGACTATTAGACAACTTAGGATATATTTCTTAGGTTAGTCCCCCACAATTTTGATTATTTAATCATACTTTAGCCTACCTAATTCTCCACACAAGAGAATTAGATGTTAATCATCTCAAAGAAAGGGACATACAATCCCATAACCCACAAAATACAAACATTTTCAAAAAACTGTGGTGGTCTTTCTTAAGATGATGACTCATCTTCTTTTCCTAAACCTTTAAACATTTAGTATCCTTAATAAGGAACTACAAGTGCTCTGATTCCCTCCTGACAGGATATGTAGGCACAAGATGCGATATCTTGTCGAGCACACTTAGGATTAAAAATAAAAAATCACCTACCCCTAAGCCCTTAGTAAAACAAATAACAGATAACATAAAATAAATCAAGAGGTTCCTGTAGAGTACTACAGATATCTAGGATGCTAACACCTTCCCTAGGTATAACCAACACCCGAACTTAGGATCTTAGTGCATTTGCATTGCATTGTGGGAATTCGGTTGTTCTCCCTTCCCTTGGATAAAATCAAAGACCGGTGGTGACATTAAAAATGCGATCCTAGTTAACAAATAACTATGGTATCCAATTTTCACCGCGACAGAAATGGTGACTTCACTGGGGACTCTCATAAGAGGGTTCCCCCTAACTTGCTTCTTTTATGTTATTTGTTTATACTTGTATATATCTGTATACTTGTCTATCTGTTTGCTTGGTTTTTCTGTATGCAGGGTTATCTTTGAGTGGTGAGATAAGTCATAACCCGGACTTGAGAGCACATATAAGATAGGATCGTGGATATAATCGAGGAGATTTCGAGGGAGTAATTCCAAAGAAGTCGATTTGATTCCACACTCAGTTGAGGCCCTCTCGAAGGTGGTATTTGTTGAACGAGCTATCGTGAATACATTACTACTTTCGACCTAGGAGCCCGGGATATTGAGAACCGTTGTAACGCCCCAGTTTTGCCAACTTTATTTTATTGAGTCTTTTTGATTATTTTATTATTATTTTATTTTATTTTCGACTTTTATGTGAAAATATGTTATTTTTCGTCGTGATTATATTTTATCGCGTTTTGGGAACGTTTGCGAGATATTTGAGTGTGGGGGTATTTTGGACATTTCATAGATATTTGGATAAGTTAGAAAGAAAGAAAAATAGAGAGAAAGAAAGAAGAAAGAAGGAAAAAGAGAAGAAAAGAGGAGAAGAGAGAAAATTGGAGAAAGAGTGGAAAAAATCATCAAGAGCAAGTTGTAGAGTCGATTAAATCGGGTAAGGGGGCGAAACTCGATTATTCTATGATTGTATACGATTATGTATGTGTGTTTGTTGTTGTTTTGGATTGAATTGGAAGAAAATGAGTAAAACCCATATTTGGTATAATTGATTAGAAATTGATTTGAATGTGTCAAAACTTGTGTTGATTGTGTTTTAGATTGTCTATACATGTTGGTTGTGTGTTATTGCAATTCAAATTGGTGATTTTCTGAGTTTAGGTGAAGATTTGGTTGATTGGGGTTTGAAAAACGCAGAAAATGTTCTGCAGAATTTTTCTGGATCTGTCCTGGCCATACGCGTAAGGGACTTGCCAATACGCGTATGAGTCTAGGCGTTACGCGTAACAATGGCGTGGTTCTGGGCCAATACGCGTATGAAATGCATGTTTTACCGGCCCTCTGGTGATACGCGTAAGGGCTATGGGCGTACGCGTATGGATTTTTGAAACGTGATTTTGTGAAGAGAAATTGTTCTGTCAATACGCGTATGGGAATAGGTGTTACGCGTATGGGCAGGAGAATGTCAAAAATGTGATTTTTCAAAATGTGTTTTCGGTTTTGTCCGTAACTTTGGTTCCGATTATCCGATTTTTGAATTCTTGGTGTCGTTGGAAAGGTATCGAGTTGTACTTTATGATTATGATGTTTTGAGAATTGTTAGCCGATTAAATTATGTCGGGAAATGTGAATAGTGTCGGTTATCGATTTTTGTCATTTTAATGGTGTGGAATTGACGTGTATTATGCCGTGTGTTGTTGTTTTGTACGTGAGATGACTTATGTGCTGTTGTGATGATGCTTTGTGGCCGAAAGGCAAGAAAATGCTAAGTGTGGTATTTGATAAATGTGCATGATTATGAATGTGTGTATGGATGCAATGTGAATGTCATGAGTCATTGTATGCCAAGCATCATAGTGTGCATTGTTGAACGTCCTGAGTGACGGTTTAATTCCTGAGGGAAATTGCTATAACATTGTGTGCCTCGAAAATATGAGGCGATGCCTGAGGACCTAAAGCGGTGGTTATAGACGATTGTGAGCTCCTTTGGAGACTTAAAGCAATCCTTAACGTCATGTGCCTCGAAAATATGAGGCGATGCCTGAGGACCTAAAGCGACGGGTGAACATCGTAGGCCCGATGGGGAGTTACTTGAGATTCTCAGTAACGAGCAATGGTTCCAATAGTTCCTGAGTGAACTGATGATGAGACATGAGACAATGGAAGTCGGTACCCGCATGGTATGTGTATAAGTCGTTGTGTCGGTCTATGTGCATTGCATAAATCATGAATTAATTGTGTGTGAATTTGTGAATGTGATTGATGATTGTATGGTATATATGTGTGTGTAATGGTATTCGATGCTTGAGAATTGTGCGGTATTATGTTATATGTGGTTGTGGTGAGAATGTGTTACTTGTACATTTTTGTGTTTATATATATAATTTTATTCAATTATATTATGGTTGTTTTTCTCACCCTTCTGCTGTTTTATAACGCTCTATGAGGCGTTGCAGATTAGAGTTGCTGGAGGTATTCTTTTTGTGAAGCTTTGCGTCTTCATTCTTTTGTCGGTCGGCTCTGATATGTGACTCCGGGTAGCTAGGGTGGCCGTTTGCGATTATTTTGTACATCTGATGATATATTTTGCTTGTACATATGCTACCTGATGTATGACAAACTGTTTATATGTGTATATGTATATATGTTAATCAGATTTTAGATTTTCCGCTTTAATTCTAATTTCTGAAAAGTGGGTGTAAGGAACAAAGTTTCCTCTGTATGATTGCTACCCCACAGTTGCATATCATTATGGGCAGGTGTTGCATGTTATGTGTATGTTTGGTTACAGTTGATGTGATTCCTCCCTTTCTATGTCGCGAATTCAAATGTACTCTGACGAAATTTCAAATTTTCTTTTAGTGCTTTAATTGCATGCTATTTGGGGGTATAGATTGGGGGCGTCACAACCGTAGTCACCTTTAACCCAACTTGTCCTTTTAGGATGTAGTGCGATGACTATGAGGGAGTAATTCCAAAATGGTTTATATGCGATACTACACTCAGACGAGACTCTCTTGAGAATATTATTGACTACCAAGTAATTGGGAAATCGATAATATCCGAGAGATGGGTTGTAGACCCTGGGAACTTTGTAGAACCCGTAATGCAGGTACAAATGAAACCATAGTACACACCTATTGGGATGGTTAGACCTTGGCTCCACGCTTGACATTTCAAACCTAAGACTCTTTATCTGTTTGATTGCTTGTGTGTGCTTTGTACTTTGTGCTTTGTGTGTTTGCATCCCCGCATTCATTAGCATCATATCATAAAGATTCATGGAACTTAGTCTTGTTTGTAAACATCGTAGGGATATCATGGACTCTAAAAAACGTTGAAGTACACTTACAAGAGTCATGATCTGGACGATCTAAGGAGACTAGAGACCTTGATAACAGACAAAGAAGGATTCAAGAGTATATATGGGAAATTATTATCTTTGTTGAGTATGAAGAATGATAAGGGACTTCTCGCTACTCTACTTTCAGTTCTACTTCTTTCTACTCTACTCTACTCTACTTATCTTGGAAGAAACTCAATTGGAAGAAGAATCCAAGCGACTCAAGACAAGACCGTTGGAAGAGTCTCCTTAGATCCATCATTACTAGCTTTTATTTAGCTTTTATATCATGATTCTTGTAAGGCGTACAGACGCGTTTGTAATCAATTTTGTAATAAATCAATCTTTTAGTATTCCGATACTAGCGATTGTAACCGTTTTAAAAAAATGCGTCTTTTGATATTTCTTGATGATTATAAATAGTTGAGTTCCATGTTGCATCATGTTGCATCATACGCATCTTTTTGCATTTGCATTTGCATTCCTTTGCTTTCCAGGTTCTCATCCGTGTTTCTCTTCTCTGTCAAACATCTTCGATATGATACTCAGGCCAATCAAAGAGGAAAGATGGACGACATTGAGCAGGAAAATCGCAAACTCCGCAAGGAAGTGACTACTTTGAGGGCTGGTGTGGAGAGGCTCTCTGCTTTGGTTGAAACTCTGATTGCTGCCCGAAGTCAACCTTCTCCTTATATTTCTCAGACTCCGTTTCAAAGGACCAGAATTTATGAAGTCACACCAATACCCATTTTTACGGTTCCCAGTAACATTCCTAACAGCTCTAAGGATCCTAGAGAAGGTTTGCTCAAAAGGAAGGAGCAAGAAGTAAGTGTTGTGCATCACGGCCGATCTAGAAGAAGGTATCATCGACCTCACCATATTGCTGCTACATCTCATGTCACCAACGTTCCTGCTTATCAACCACAGGCTCGTCTATCATTCAACCATCAAAATCGCGTTTAAAGGCAATTTGATCCGATTCCGATGACCTATGCAAAATTGTATCCGCACTTGATACAAAGGAATCTGGTGCAGACGCGAGCTCCTCCACCCATCCCGGAGAATCTCCCGTGGTGGTATAAGCCTGA
The DNA here is from genome assembly GCA_022829125.1 of Lathyrus tuberosus. Classification (NCBI taxonomy): domain Eukaryota; kingdom Viridiplantae; phylum Streptophyta; class Magnoliopsida; order Fabales; family Fabaceae; genus Lathyrus; species Lathyrus tuberosus. The sequence goes on from JALAZF010000183.1 coordinate 5,381,681, forward strand.
AGCTCGTTGTGCTTTCCATCAAGGAGCGCCCGGACACGACATTGAAGCCTGTTTTCCTTTGAAACATGAAGTACGAAGGCTAGTGCGAAGTGGTGTTCTGTTTTTTGAGACTCTAGACCTAATGTGAAAGCCATAAGCTCAGACTGAGACGAACTCCTCAAAGCTTTAGTTAATTTACTACTTTTTGCATATGATGCTTTTATTTGTTAATGCATTTGTTATTTGCGTGTAAGAACTTGTTATTTTGAATGATTTATGCAATGAACAATGTTTGTTTTGAAGAAATCCATTCGTTTCACTCATTTTTTTAAAATGCTATTTTATAATGCCAATGCTGCCCAATCTCTTGCCTTGGCAGAGAACTGAATGGAGGATGACGAAATCAAACGCGAGATCTCTTGTTGTATGCTTTTGAATAAAACTCCGCTAATGATATGAGCCATTGTTTCAAATCCCTAAACACCGGAGATATAAGGAGATAGACCCTAGTTAACCCATTTGAGCCTTTAAAGTAGGAGTTTTCTCTTCCAAATCAAAAAACCCTCATTCTTAACTTGGGGCAGGGTAATTTAAAAAAAAAATGGAGTAAAATACCACGAAGATTGGGTGGGCACAAACAAACCTTGAGCCTTCTATCCTTTGTTTCTTAAACCGTGAACCAATCCGTGATACAACCCTTAAAAGTCCTAATTGAAGCAAGGTTTATTTCAAAAGCATACTCATTGAGATATCGTTTCCTGACTCCCATGAGCTATGCTCAAATTTTTCTTGGCATTATAAAATCGGTAGTTCAACCACCAGAATATTTTTAAATAAATTTTCAAGACAAACATACGTTGCATTATCTGTTTAAGAATTAACATTTTCTACTTCCTAACATTGCTTGACATCATAGAAGCTAGCATAAGAGCATCAATGATGAGCTCTATTCTTTCGAGACTTGAAACTCTAATGATTAAACGGCGGATCATTTCGAAAGGATGACCATATCCAGGGGCACGTTACTTGAAGACTTTTCCGGGCAGGGGCAAGTTGTTCCCCATTTGATTTTTCACAGTCTGACCCCAAAGAACAAGTTTGAAGACTCAGAATACCGTCAATCTGGGGCAGTTACATCGAGATTTGATAAATCTCTCCATGTTCGAAGACTCAGTGTATAGAATACCGTCAATCTGGGGCAGTTACGTCAAGATTTGGTAAATCTCTCCACAGTCTGAAGAACAAGTTTGAAGACTCAGAACATAGTCAATCCGGGCCAGTTACGTCGAGATTCGACAATCTCTCCAAGAGTTTGAAAACATTGGGACAGTTGGATGCCAAGTTTTCTGTAAAATCCTCTTGAGATGACTTCTTCTCATAAACCATGTACCCTGGGGCATTTTGAGAAGTTTAGATTACTTTTGATCCATTCACAACAGCAATTGTTCAAAATGGCGACTACCATACAATATCAATGCAGAATTATGTCAGTCTCACGACATTATTCATCCATGTCTCAAAGAGTTTCTATCCCAGGTAATGTGGCAACTCCCCAGTAAATCTTTACTTCAGGTAGTCACGACTATTCCCCGATGAACCTTTACTTCAAGCAGTTTTAGCCAGTTTGATGCAAGATTTCCCCAGTTGGCAACCTAAGGATCCTCAGTGGATTTTCTTACAACTTCAACCTTCCCCAGCAAAGTGAGTGTTTATTTCACTCCTCAACGGATTTTCTCACTACCTCCATCTTCTCTAGTGAAGGCAGATGTTTATTTCATCCTCTCGAAGTTTTAGTGATTCAAGTTTCCCAGATGAAGTGGATATTTATTTTATCCAGTTACAACTTTCATTCAGACTACGTCAGTTCGCAGTGGATATTTATTTTATCCCCCATGAAGTCTTTTCGATCATGAGTTTGATTCGTTCCCAGGGAATCTTTCTCATTCCCAACAGAATCCAAGGTTCATCTTGACAATCCTAAGTGAAGTCACGACGTTCATCCCAAGTGGAGTGCTCTCTTTTCCCCTGAGAAAGTTTGAAGCTGTGAAGTGGGATTTGGTTCCATATATGGTTTTCCACTCATCCCCAGTGATGCTTCTTATTGCGAAGATTGGCCGAGTATCCGTATCGAGATGCTTGTTTTTGTCTCCTGTTTGCTTCTTGTCGTTGTTTTGTCAGCATAAGCATAAGCATAAGCATAACATGGCATCCTTGCATGTAGATTCATGGCATGTGCGCATTCTTTCTTGCATCCTACGTTTTGTGTTCTTTATTTTGTTCTGTCACTTTGGCCGCGGTTATCCCCAAGTGACTGGGTTTTGTCTGCTCCCTCCAAGTAGAGTCGTCAGCCCTAGGCAGAAAAAGCACATACTTTCTAATTCCCCACTGAGTTCGATCCTCATGGGATATGGTGGCTTTAGTTTTCTTTTCCATTTTTGGACGAAGATAAACCCGTTGAGTTCAATCTTCAATGGATGGAGTCCTTGTTTGACCGTTTCTCTCCAGTTATTTCCTGGATTGAACTTTGGTCCCTGACAATCACAATTTTGGATATTTCTGAGATATTGAGCTTGGACTAAGCATGCATTTATTTCGCACTTTGTCTCCCAAAGAAGAGTTTTCTTGAAGACCTCTATGGAAGACATAAATTATTTCTCCAACAATGATTACTACATTTTCAAGTGATTTACACCTTGACAACAAATAGCAGCTCTTTATTTGAGTAGTTTGGTTATCAAGATTACTACGACAAATGGCAGTTTGTCTATCCCGAGCAAATTATCAAGATTTTCCATTTATTCTCCGTCAGATGTTATCTCCCCGAAAATCCGTCAGAAAAACTTATTGAAGACTTTGCAGGCATTCTTTTTATTTGAGAACTCCCGTTGCAAGAATTCTATTTACTTCACTGAAATTTCAACTACAGCAATATTTCTCTACAATGGTTATCTCTAGTGAATCCATCATTCAAGTTACTCCCACCAGATGATATCTCTTTGAAGAGGGTGGGAAATTCGAGACTTTGTTTGAGGCGGACAATCTCGCAGCACTTATTTTCAAGACTTGCCCATGGCATACAACCTTGGGGCATGGGAAAGTATTTACTCTTCCTAAGCGGAACATTTAAGGAAGTTGAATCATCATCTTGACCGTTGAAGCTTATTTCAGTCTATTACCTCTGCTTAGGCTATCGTGGGATAGTAGGTAATACGTCTGTATTTTGGGTCAGATGCCTCGCTTAGGCTACCGGGGTGGTAGTAGGTCATTTTTCCTTCTTGTGTTTACCTGGCTTAGGCTATCATATGCTTGATAGTAGGTAACACACCCTTTTTTGGTCAGATGCCTCGCTTAGGCTACCGTGGTGGTAGTAGGTTATCTTTCCTTCTTGTGTTTGCCTGGCTTAGGCTATCATATGCTTGATAGTAGGTAACACACCCTTTTTTGGTCAGATGCCTCGCTTAGGCTACCGTGGTGGTAGTAGGTCATCTTTCCTCTTGTGTTTACCTCGCTTAGGCTATCACATGCTTGATAGTAGGTAACACACCTTTTGGTCGGACGCCTTTGCTCAGGCTGTCACAAGTTGATAGTAGGTGATCCTTCTTCTTCAGTCTATTACCTCTGCTTAGGCTATCGTGGGATAGTAGGTAATAGGTTTGTATTTTGATCAGATGCCTCGCTTAGGCTACCGTGGTGGTAGTAGGTCATTTTTCCTTCTTGTGTTTACTTGGCTTAGGCTATCATATGCTTGATAGTAGGTAACACACCTTTCTTTTAGGTCGGACACCTATGCTTAGGCTACCGAGTTTGGTAGTAGGTGACCTTTCCTCCCCAGTTTATTACCTCTGCTTAGGCTATCGTGTGTGATAGTAGGTAATATACATCCTTTTATTTTAACTGGATACCTTTGCTTAGGTTACCAGCTGTTGGTAATAGGTTATCCTTCATTTCAAGTTTCTTGCCTTATGCTTAAGACACATTGTGATTGTCAGTTGGTAGTCTCTTTTCCCCTCAGTGGAGTCCCTTTCCCCGCGGAGTCTCGCTTTGCTAGTCGTTCCTCGTCTGGTCTTTCTTTCGATGTGTTTTAGCGTTTCAACATCAGTTATCCCCCGTGACATTATCCCTCACAGGATCCTTGTCTTGCATTCCATATCTTTTTCATATCATATCATGTGCATTTGGCGGCGTCTTAGGGCCAAAAAAATTTGTGCATGTTTGTATTTAAGTCTCTCCTATCTCGTCGAGACGAAGATTTCGATCTCCATATCTCCGAATAGGAGAAACTTAAATAGGGGCATCTCTCGCACCCTAATTTTTGACCCTAAGATCACCGCCTTGTTCCTTGCATAACATATTAGGTCATCATTCGTGCATAACTAACCGCTTTATCTAGCTTCGTCTGTTTGTTTTTTGGGACAGGTGTTGCTACAGAAGGCTCGAGGTCTTGAAGACTGTGTTGTGTGTGTGTTTGTGGAGGTTCTCTGGTCTTTACAAGATGCGTGTGGATTCCCGTGAGACTGTGCCCTTCCAATTTCTGGTCCCTAAACCACTACCAAGCCTTTTCCCCCTTTGTCAGCTCCTCAAGATTTAGGAGACGTGTTTGCTCAGTGATATTATGTTCTTAAGTAATGGAAGTTCAATTTGAAGGAATTAGAAGGTTGAAACCCATAATGCAAATTCAAGTCCGTTGTTGCTGCAAGTTTACAAGATCAAGCCTAAAAATCCTACATCATCTCCATGTGGTTCCAGCATGAAGTTCATGCCCTCTGTTTCAAGAAGAATATTTGTTTCTTGAAGCTGTCAAGTATTCTCCAAGCAAGTTTGAAGATCATTTGGAATTAAAGGCTCAATATGTTGTGACCATTTGTAGAAAGTTTGAGTAGTCTTTACAAATTCTTAAAGTTTCGTTTTGTTAACATTGACGTTAAAGAGGCGGAATGCTATAGCCGGTTTAGTTGAAGATTTTAGTCTTTATGTCTATTACAAAGGCCCATGCCCTATACTTCCAAAACTCATGGAAATATATAATTTTTACAAAATTCGAGTTCATGTTGAAGTACAAGCTATATTTACAAGGCATTTTCTCATGAAAATCAATTGGGTTCAAGGTTTTTTGTTTTAGTTTAAGTTTGCAAGACTTGATTTCATTTCAAGTTCCAAATCATTTTAGACCCATTTGGTTCATAACTTTAGTTTCAAGTTTGCTTCGAAGAGGTTCAAGTTATCTCAAGGCCACTTTGGAAGGTTTATATCCAAAGCATACAAAGTTTCAAATTTAGTTCAATTTCTATACTGAATTACCAAATCAAAAACTCAAATCCTATAATAAGGATTCAGGCTACCTTTTTTCCCAATTGAAATCCAATCCTATAAGATGAAACAAATCCAACGTAGGACTCAAAGACATGTATCACATTTGATGCAAAATTACAAACATCCAAATTACAAATTCAAAAGAAGTGTTTCGCATGACAGTATTTCCATGTGGCTAAGTTCATCAAGTTCAAGGTTTACAATTTGCAAGAATCATTGTCTTTATAAGACAAACTCCATTTATTTCCGTGAGAAATATTCACAATGTACAAGTCGAAAGTCCTTTTACAAATACAAGTATTCTTTACATAAAGAGTAATTCCAATACAAGTGTTTACTAGTATCTTTCAATACATCCAAAATCAAGGGGTTTAGTTGGCATAAAAGTGGACCATAATTTGCACATAATCAACGATGATAAGCTCCCCAGATTTTACAGCCTCTAATAATGACATGTCACGCTTCCTTACCTTCATCAAGAAGACAATACGTTATGCATAACACGGTGTTCTGGCAAGGATTTGATTTGTACAGACCTTGTCACGTCATAAAGCTTGGGATGGCTTACAGCTCGTTGGCAGCCCAAGACAGAACTCATGTCGCTCGAGCAACTCTCACTTAGTTGATAGAAATAACCCTCAGAATCATAATATTGGTTGACTGTGAAGAATTATTTACTTTGAGAGTTCCTATGCTGATACATCACACCTGAATCATAACATTAGACCTTGCCGCCATTACCTGTCCGAAACAAAAATTCGAAATCACCAATATGGCCATGTACTGTGTGGAAATCGAAAGACTTGATAAAATAAATTTAGAAATTTCAACATCGATATGTCACGACAAGGAATCAAAATATCTCAGCTTTTATTCAAACATGGCTATCTCTCCAATCCTAATAAGCCATCACAGCAAACCACCTGTTACAAATTCACTCAAAATTCTAAGCATCCAACTTCAAGTGTTGCTAAAAAAGTTACAAAGAGAAGTTACGTGAACAATACCATTTCAACCAAACTTGAATTCTTCAGCATTCACGTGGCAGACCCCGCTCTCGGCGATCACTATCAACAAGGATGAAATGAAAGTAATTGTGCAATGGCAATGGTCTAGCATCGGATACACGAATGAGAATAGAAGGACGTGGTTATGGTGATAAACTATTGATAGAACAAATTCATGAATCAGAGCCTTACCATCACGCGTTTGATTTCCAAGCATCCTATCAGCTCCAGAACTTTTTCAAATGCTTCCAATTTTACCTCAATAAATTGTCAGTTACCGACAACAGCAATCCATGAAGTCTCCAAGCAATCCACATGCCAAAGTAAATAAGAAATCCCGTTAAAACACGTAAGGGCTTCAGAACGATGGCAATTGTAATTAGAAGCCTTTCAAAATCATAGTCGACAATTTACAGATCTAAATAAACCAAAAACGAAAAATTTCCCGAAGAATTAATCAGAACTACAAAGAGTTTGTTAATCATAAGAGAACATATGAAGATCAAAGGGTTCATACCTGTCAAAATTGGTCGAAACGGCCTGCGTCCAAGTCACTGCGGTGCAGAGGCATAGTTGTTGGTTGGTCCTCATCAATGTGAATTCTATCTTTTATCCAAGAATGAGAGTGCTGCAGAGAACCATTTTATCCCTAATCATTGAAAGCTCGAGAAATCACAAAGGCATACTTAGACCGTTCAAAAAACAAAATACAAATGAAAAACTTATCACAGGGCATGAAGAGTGGCGCATCGATGAAGCCTGGAATAATGGTTGAAGAGGTTTATCCTCTAGCTGAATCCAAAAATCCTGTAGAACATGGATTTGGAAGAAAAAGTTCACGTCAGATATGATGGAAAAGTAACATTCCAAATGCACATGGATACCAATTCAACATAACAGAACACGATAAAAACACATAAAAGCAAGGATTCAAGAGGATTTACAACATAATGTCCGCATCCTTAATCAGTAAGCAATGGCAAGTTTGAATCACAAAGCGTAGAAAGAAATGATAAGGTGATCAATAAGCAAGGTTCACAAACATGTTGGCACAAAATCTCCTTCGTAAAGCAAGCTTGAATTGAAGCAGAAGCAAATCGTGACCAATCCAATATTTCCAAAACAATTTCAAACTTCCCCAAGACAATAATCTGACATGTTAAGACAAGGCTAAAAACTTTCCATAAGCCAGATATCTTCCGTTCCCATCAATTTATTCCCAAATTAGATAATGTAAGTATGAATCAAGTATTCATGAAGAGATCAAACGAATACGGCAAGTTTTCAAATGTCTTTCAATACAGAGTCAACATATTCTAGACAAAATCATTATCAATGCTACTCAGACAATTCTCAGACAACAATTTCAAAACTTTCCTAATTATAGCAGATACGTCCAAACATGCCTCAAATGAGCTCCAAGCACAATCAGAACAGTTTTAAGTCATTTCCAAAACAAGATTAAGCAAGTTTATGTGGGAATTAAATCCCTGATTCTTAAAGTTTATATAAAAGGATACATACATAACACGCAGAGGGGGGAAAAATCTTATACAAACTATCCGTCAAACTTTACACAACAATCCACCAGCTCATATCAAACGCATTAGTTCATATCAAACACACCAAAAAAAAACAAACCAGTCATCAAACACAGCTCAAAAATAACCAAAACCATCATCAATAATCCACTTTTTTTTCAGAAATCCAAAACCAAAATAATCAAACATCACCATCGATTAAGAATATACAACAACAATATCCCAGAAGGCTCAGAATCAAGATTCCTCATCGCCACCACAAACCATTCATCAGAATCGCATACATACGTGCAACCCGCAAGGCCAAAGGATTGAAGCAAACCACACACACGCAGCTTACAACGCAGAGATGAGAAAGAGAGGAATTTTCAACTTATCTGTGAAAAGCCGCTCGTCAAATACCACCCCGCCATCGCTGCGAACTTCTTCCGTTTCACTCCATCGCTTTCGCCTTTATCTCCTTTTGCTCATAATTGTAATATGTAATCTGATGATATAGTAAACTAGGGTTAGGGTTTGCTGGGGGTGGGGTTTATTTGTTTGATTTTTGTTTGATCGAGTGAGACGAGAGATTGGGAGAGACGAGAGGTAGCGGCGGTGATTTAGGGTTTCTCAACTTTTTTTTTTAGAGAGGATACAAGAGAGAGAGAATCGTGAGAGCTTTGGAGCACTTCTCCTCTTTTCTTTCTGGATTTACGTTTTCAATAATCATGTACACATGCACACGCCTCACTTATCATGTTCCCCCCTTTTCTACCGTTAGATTGTTGGTTTTAGGGATCAAACGGACTTGATTTGAAGGTCCATGATGGACCCTCTCTCCCTCAGCGCGCACGTAACCCATCCGTCCTTAGTTTTTTCTTTTAATAAAAGCAAATAACCCTTTTTAATAATAAACATAGAACTTACTTTTAATAATAAAATTAAAATATAATATAACCTTTTCTTTAAAATAATAAAACCCTTCTTTTTAAATAAATAATAAACCTTTTATAATAAGTTTAGTATAATATAAATTTTATAACAAAATAAACTCCTTTTTTATAACCCTTTTTTAATAGATTTTATAAGACCCTTTTTAAAAAATAAACCTTTTTAATAATAATAAAAACTTTTATAAAAATACTAAAATTAAAATCTTTTTTAATTACTAAGAAAACTTTATTAATTGTTAGTATAACTTTAAAAAACTAAAATAAAACTTTAAAAAATAATTAAATCCTTTTTTTATTAATAAAAATCCTTAACCCCTTTTAATTATTAAAGTAATCCTTAACTTAATTCTTAAAACCTTAAAACCAAATCAACTCTATTTCTCAATAAATCAAACTCATTTAGAATCTCTCGCGCCCGAGTGTACGCTTGCGTGTTTATCTGTTTACCATGCCTCTATTTGAATGTATGCTTTATATGTCTAAGCCCTTTCAAAAATTAAAACTCTCGATCCAACGTCGAGCCAATTTTCCACCCATATAAGTCGATCGCCTTCGGGCATCGCATTCAACCTACCGATCACAAGACACAAGTCTAGCATCACTTTGCTAGCACCCTCGCCTAAATAACAATAATTTAATCGCATTAATATCCAAGGGAAAATCCCATGCATGATAACCATGTTATTGTGCATGGTGCACATCATTTGCATTCATAATCGACACCCTTAAGTTAAGACTATTAGACAACTTAGGATATATTTCTTAGGTTAGTCCCCCACAATTTTGATTATTTAATCAAACTTTAGCCTACCTTATTCTCAACACAAGAGAATTAGATGTTAATCATCTCAAAGAAAGGGACATACAATCCCATACCCCACAAAATACAAACATTTTCAAAAAACTGTGGTGGTCTTTCTTAAGATGATGACTCATCTTATTTTCCTAAACCTTTAAACATTTAGTATCCTTAATAAGGAACTACAAGTGCTCTGATTCCCTCCTGACAGGATATGTAGGCACAAGATGCGATATCTTGTCGAGCACACTTAGGATTAAAAATAATAAATCACCTACCCCTAATCCCTTAGCAAAACAAATAACAGATAACATAAAATAAATCAAGAGGTTCCTGTAGAGTACTACAGATATCTAGGATGCTAACACCTTCCCTAGGTATAACCAACCCCCGAACTTAGGATCTTAGTGCATTTGCATTGCATTGTGGGAATTCGGTTTTTCTCCCTTCCCTTGGATAAAATCAAAGACCGGTTGTGACATTAAAAATGAGATCCTAGTTAACAAATAACTATGGTATCCAATTTTCACCGCGACAGTCCGAAATACAAATTCTACCTCGGAACCTCAAAACACCTTTATCATCCACTTTAAAGTCCTCATTTTCACTTTTCTCTCCAACCGTCATCAAATCCACAAATTTCACATCCATCTTCTGTTTCTCACTAACCATCAACAGAAAATCATTAGTAACCTTCAACATTCCAAGCCTCACGCTATCCGACGTCACTTCACATACCAAACTTAAATCTCTAAACGATTCCAAAAGTTCCCACTCCTTAACCATTAAAGCGGACATATGCAATGATTTCCGGCTCAACGCATCGGCTACCACATTAGCTTTACCCGGATGGTAATTCAAGCCAAAGTCGTAGTCCTTCAAAAACTCCAACCATCTACGTTGCCTCATATTCAAATCTTTCTGATCAAACAAATATTTCAAACTTTTATGATCACTAAAGACTTCGAATCTTGCACTGCAGAGATAATGCCTCCAAATCTTCAACACAAAAACCACAACCGCTAATTCAAGATCATGAGTAGGATAATTTTTCTCATGCACTCTCAATTACCTTGAAGCATAAGCCACCACCTTACCTTCTTGCATCAGAACTCCACCTAGACCAATCAACGACACATCACAATATACCACAAACGGTTCATTAAGATCCGGTAAAATCAAAATCGGAGTTGTCGTCAATCTTCTCTTCAGCTCATTAAAACTTTCCTCACAATGAATATCCCAAATGAACGCTTTGCCTTTACAAGTCAACTGGGTCAAAGGAAGTGCTAGCTTAGAAAAACCTTCAATAAACCTCCGATAATATCCGGCTAATCCCAAAAAGCTTCGAATTACAGTAACGGATCTAGGAGCCTCCTGTAACACCCATTTTCCCATCACGAATAAATAATACATAATTAAATCAGAGTAACTAAAAATTTATTTTTCCGACAGAAACAAGGATGCCACATTTAAATAAATAAAACACAATCCCTGCTCATAAATTTGATACATAGCATAAAATAGAATACCCTCAAAGGGGAAACTTTTTCCATATAAAATTAAAGTTCAATTATGGAATAAAGCGGAAAGATCCATAACCGGCGTGTTTTACAAAATAAATCATTTTAGAACATCAACTATATATACAAAGGTACTACAAAATACATTCAACAAATGTATACATATATATATATATATAATCGTTCCCCGACTCCCGTGCTACGTATCAGAGCAGATACCAAGACCAACAACAGAACGGAGGGCTAATCTTTACAAAAAGACCTCCAGCAACTCTAATCTGCAATGCCTCATAGAGCATCATAAAACAGCAGAAGGGTGAGAAATAACAACTAAATCAAGATTGCATAATAATATGTAAAAACACATAAAAAAATCACATACACAATTATTCTCACCTCACGCATCACATACCAATACATATAGCAAACCACAGATGCATAACATATTTCTAACAATCCAACTACATAGCATATAATAATTATACCAACATAATCACACATTCACACATAATGCACACCAAAGTTATGACATATGGAAACACACCACCACATCACATAGCATGTCCATACATAAAACATATAATCCACAACCAATGCATTTATCACATATGCACATCAATTCACCAATTCTATCACAAATCTCAACACATACTCAATCAATTCACAATTCCACACATAATCAATCAAATCATGATTTTCCACACATAATGCATCCATTCACAATTCTCACACATAATCAATCCATGATTTATGCAAATGCACAGAGACCAACACAACGACTCTATGCAAATGCCATACGGTACCAACTTCCAACATTTCTCATCACTAGTTCACTCAGGAACTCTGCTGGAACCATCGCTCGTTACATCACTGTAACTCCCCGTCGGGCATACGATGTTCCCCGTCACTTTCGGTCCTCTTTGTATAAGGCTCACGACGTTTATGGGTCGCTTTCGGTCCTCTTATTTTTAAGGCGATTCATACCTCTTATTTTTAAGGCTCACGATCCGATCGCTCACACCCCACATGGGCACACGGTCGTCTATAACCATCACTTTCGGTCCTCTTATTTTTAAGGCGATTCATACCTCTTATTTTTATGGCTCACGATGTTATAGTAGATTCTCTATGGAACCAATCCGTCACTCAGGACGTCACAAGAATGCATATCATGATGCTTGGCATACAATGACTCATGACATTCAAAATGCACACACATACACATCCATAATCATGCATATATTTCAACTCATCAATTCCATAAATTCACAATTCAACAATATGAATTTTCTCATCACCATTATTCATGCATTGAAAACAATTCAAACAATGCATTTCAAACCATAATGGCCACTGTAGCGAGCGATTTTGGACGCGGTTCTTAAGCGCTGGTCGCTCTCTGCGGTCTGAGTTTGAACTACAGGTCGATTCATTTTTTATCCTATTGTGAGCTGAATAAGGAAGGGAAATAGATGTCTCCAATTAACCCTGCTTGCATACTGAGTTTAAACAGCGGTCTGTTAGGTTACGGATGTTATCAATGTGGGGGGCCTTTGTACTGGTTATTTGTATTTTCGCCAATACGGTTTTCTTTCTTTTAATCTAGGCAAAGGGTTTCTGACAGGGAACAAGGATTAGGATGTTAGGACTGATGCTTTTGAATTACTGCTTTTGATTGATGGAGATATGGGATTTGGGTTTTTTGTTGATTGCGCTCGCTAAGATCTTTTCTTTCGATCTTATGCCTACGTATTCCCGTTTACCGAAACAGGGAAATCAGAGAGTTCGTAGTTCCTCCTATTCTATGGGAGGAAATGGGTGTTTGGTGTCTTGTTCAAAGCCCAAGACGTGAAGCGAAAGGTGGTTTGTATCTTGTTTAAAGCCCAAGATGTGAAGCTGAAAGACCTCGGCTTTAGAGAGAATTTGTCATCTCTAAAGAGGGGAGAAGGAGAATTACTTTAACTGGGATACGCGGATCCGAGCAATGCCATAATTTCCGAAGAAAAGGTTTTAACCTGAAGGAGAAGACTTTAACTCAGTGTAGAGCAATGCCATCTTTCCTTAGGAATTCCTCATGCTAAAAGAAGGACAGTGGCATGGATGTAGATGATCCAGAGGCTTGCCGCTTACAGCGATTAGATGAAGGGAAAGGAGTTGTTGATGTTTGTGTACTGTGAACGAGGCACAGCTTTGATGCTAAAAGGTTGATTGGATCAACCAGTGGTTTTCTTATACAAAGCCTAAGAGGAGGCTGATATGTGTCTCGTACAAAGCCCGAGAGAGAGGCTAAAAGATTTTGACCCGACGATGGAGTCTTTTGGTATCTCGTATAAAGCCCGAGATGGAGGCGATTTGACTCAACAAGAGAGTTTTTTGTATCTCGTACGAAGCCCGAGATGGAGACGATTGTTTGTTTGGCTCTATAAGAACCTTTTTGTATCTCGTACAAAGCCTGAGATGGAGGCGAAAGGGGGATTGACTCAATGAGGGAGTCTCTTATGTGTCTCATACAAAGCCCGAGAGAGAGGCTAAACGGTTGTTTGACTCCACTGGGGAGAATTTTGGTGTCTCGTATGAAGCCTGAGATGGAGGCTATTGTAACTGTTTCAGTTAAGTGACAGATCCAATATACTGATTTTAAAAGAGAAAATCAGTTCTTATATGAGCATCGCTGTACTCAGGGATTTGATTTGAGGATCAGGGATATTTCCTTCTCTTTGAGGAAACGGGAAATCCAAAGGGTATTGAGACTGTCCGAGTCTGCGGGTTTCCTTCCTATTTAACGAAGGGTGCTTGAGAATGTCTTTGAGACTCAAGGAAGTTAGACTGTCCAAGTCTAGAGTTTTATCTTTTGTACTATGCTTTGAGAAACAGTAGTAGACTCTATGAAAGGACTGTTCTATGAGGATGACTATGTTCTGTTCCTATACCTCTAGGAGGTCGTCGGGACAATTTGTACGAAGCCCAAGAGGAGGCTGGAAACTTTTAAGAAGCCGACGGGTCCTTGTACGAAGCCCAAGAGGAGGCTATCATTCCCGGAGGAAGAGATCATTATACAAAGCCTAAGAGGAGGCTGTGAATACTTCTAAGAAGCCGTAGTGTCCTTGAATAATGCCCAAGAGGAGGCTGATGCTTTTAAGAAGCCCGTGGGTCTTATCATCTCCTTTCCATTAGGAGAGATAACTCTTTTAAAGATAAAAACCACTAGTAAACGTGCGAGGTTTACTATCCAGCGACTTTTAGCTTTTAAAGAGGGTTCCTTAGTTAAGGTCCAAGATTATGACCGTAGTGGGTACCCAAACCCCGAGACATTCAAGGCAAGCTATCCACAAGGAATAGATCAAGTCAGGAAAGTTCGAGAATTTGGAAAAAACTTAAAGATGCCATTCACGGAGAATACATTCATCTTGGGGAGTAGAGCTTCTTGACGATTCCTAAGGAGGACAGCCGAAGAGAAGACTGTATCTGGTGCTCCTATTGGGGATCTAGGCGTCTATTTCTACGAATAAGTGAAACGGCGTCACCTAGTTCTAGACGTAGTAGCCGGGGAAACTCGAAATATCTATACTATTATTACACAGTAGATATGAGTTTATGAAAGGAGACTTACAGTGAGCAGCCCCACAATACAGTTTATAATATGAAAGCAGTAAATGAAAGCGATAACCACTTACTCGGTTGGAGTGCTTCCATGCTGTTTGGTTAGTTGTTCAACAAAGAAAGATTGAAAACAACAGTATATTCAAAATCAAAGGAGAAAGTGCTTTGAAAAAGAAAGATTTGGGGCTTACAGCTCAAGGAGAGGCCCAGGGTTTTATCAGTGAGTGCACTGTTTGGCTTTGTACAGCGGGACTTATACAAGTGACTGGGGCCCAAAAATGGTTTTCTGTACAAAGGGATGGGTCTTACACTCTCTCAAGAGGCCCAAAAAGGTTTAAAGAAAAAGAGTGGGGCTTATAACACGAGGGTAGGCCCAAATGATTTTTTTGTTTAAAATGGCGATCACGCCGAGGTTTTCTTTTAACGCAGAGGGACTTATACAATAAGTGAGGCCCAAAATTGTTTTGGTTAAAAGGGGGATTGGGTCTTACACTCTAATAGAGGCCCAAAGTGTTTTGAATGGGTCTTATAGCTCAAGGAGAGGCCCAGATGGTTTTTATTTTTTAACGGGCGACGATCGCGCCGTTTACTTGTACAGAGGGACTTATACAATGGATGAGGCCCAAAAAGTTTTTTTACAAGGGGGGATGGGTCTTACACTCTCTCAAGAGGCCCAAAGTGTTTTGAATGGGTCTTATAGCTCAAGGAGAGGCCCAGATGATTTTTATTTTTTAACGGGCGACGATCGCGCCGTTTACTTGTACAGAGGGACTTATACAATGGATGAGGCCCAAAAAGTTTTTTGTACAAGGGGGGATGGGTCTTACACTCTCTCAAGAGGCCCAAAGTGTTTTGAAAATGATTTATGAGGGTTGAATTAATCCAAAACCCTAATTTGTTTTCAAAATGTATTTAATTGAATAAAAATTCAATTAAAATGATCAAAAATTGTTTAACACATGGAAAACAAATTGTGATCTTGGATTAATGCTTCAAAAATTAAGTATTGACCTACAAAATAATTAGAAAGCATCAAAAGTTGCAAAATCAATGTAGAAAATATATTTAAAATTCCAAAAGCAATTAAAACATTAATTCTTTGCAAAAATATCAATTATATGAAATAAATAATATTTTTGGGATTTTTGTGAAAATAAAATATTTTGACATTTTTGTGAATTATTAAAAAAAGAATCAACTCAAAATCATTAAAACTCAGAGAGAAATTAATTTTTGAATCAATTAAACAAAATCACAAAATTCAAATATTTGAATTATTCAAAAATGGCGCCAAGAACAAGCTGAAGAACACGCGCGTGTTCTTGGTTTCTCAGATTTGCATTTTCTATCCAATCTCCATGAATACGTAATCATATCATGCAATCCACATATCATTATGCTCGTCTCAACCTCACGATCATGTCTATGTACTTTAATTTCATTTAAATTAAACATACAACAAGAAATCACGAACAGACCTCAAGAACCCTAATTTCTGCATGAAGGCTAGGATTTTTGATACACGATTCAAACAATGCAATTAATTGAGGGAAAACATTCCATGCATGATTATGAACATATGGCCAAATTATTGTGCGAGGAAATATGCATAGATTGAGAGATGACCAAGCATGTGCTTACCTCCAAGCCGTGACAGCAAGTTCAAAGTGATTTTTGATTTGGAGGTGTTACAGATGAGTGGTGATGATCTGAACAGCTTCCCTACACCCTATGGATTGTGTTTGGATGGTTGGACTTGATTGAAATTGGCTGGATCATTTTGTGGTACCTCAGCTGCACTTTGGTTAAAACCTTAAGCAACCAGCTGGTGATTTTGTGAAATTGATGTTTCAGAAGTAATATAAGTGTTTGATCAGCTCATATGTGATGTATGTGAGGTGTGTGAGTGATTGGTTTGATTGGAAAAGCTCTCAAACTCAAAACCCGATAGTGACTTGCCTTAGAAGGCAAAATTGGAGTGAAAGAAGAGATTTTGAGGAAAGCATCTGTTAGATGGCTTTGGTGTACTCAAACTGATCATAATTGAGCTCTATTTATAGTAGAGCAAGTTCGTTTTGCAAGGAATAGTGCATGGCAGCTGGTAAGTAGGTTTGGCCAATGTTGGCAAATGAAAATCCAAGTCTCCTCTAGCCATTGACTAGAGGTTAGGGCACAGAGCTTTGGTCCCCTTGGTCTTGGATAAGTCTTGACTGATTTTAGATGAGAATGGCTCAGTCCATGCCACCTTGATGGTTCCATTGAATGCCTCATTCCAAATATGAAGTCTTGTCCCTATTTTGGCAACTCTAGGTTCAACATGTTATTCCTTGTTCCTTGGACCTTGGAGGCTTGGCTCAGTGATTGTCCCCTTTGGATTCAATCCTCAGAGGTGTCCAAGTGGATTGGAGCAATTGAAATTGGCTGATTTTGGAAAATCGAGCCAAAATGCAAATTCTGCCTTGCCTTGACAGATTTCAGCAGGGCAACTTGGCAATGTTGTATCTCATGGTGTAGGTTGAATTTGGCAATGTTCTTGGCCATTTTGGAAAGCTCTTACATGATATAACAACTGTTTGAACAAGTTTGGTTTTGATCTCTTTTGATTCCGAGTGAAAAATCCTCCTACATTTGGCAAAAAGTGAGGCAGGATCTGACTTAGTGAAAATTTCACTAAGTGTTGGAAAAAGTGACATTTTCACTTTTCATCCACTTTGATCACTCCATAACTCAAAATCCTTAATGAATTGGAATGACTTGTAGTTGAAGTTTTTGTAGGTGATAATGAGGGCTACAAATCCATCTTTGGATGAGAAAAAATGGCCTTGTGGTTTAGGAGTTATGGTCCTCCAAAGTTGCTACCTTTGCCACTTTATTTTTAACTTAGAAAAATTTCTAAGTTTTATGGTTACCCCTTTTACAAGTTATCTCACTTTTCTTGATTTTTCTTGATGAATGATGATTCAAATCATACATTAACATCATTTTAGGGTTAAAAATCCATTTTGGTGAAAAATCTCAAAAAGTCAAAGTTGACTTTTGTGCACAGTTGACTTTTTATCAGATGAATTCCAAACTGTGCAATTCTTCAGGAAATCATGTCCTTGACCTAAATCAAACTTGATGGACATGTTCCATGGGTGTCATAGGGTATATTGAGGTATTTCCTAGGGCTTGGGAGAATGTCCTGGTCAAAAGTCAAGGTTACAGTTGACTTTTCTCTTAAAACCCTAATTGTGGTGCAGATGAAATTGAGACTTGTTGCCCAAGCTTCTTGGATCAATCCATTGTTCCAAATGGATCAATATGGTATATTAGAGACCCTCAAATCATCTCTTGAGGTCTTGGCTCATGGTTTGTCCCAAAAGTCAACTTAGGGGTGAATTAGGTCAAGAAACCCTAATTCCTGATTTTTGATGAATGCATCCCCTGAGGCAAAATTGACTTGATGCATGGGTTCATGAGGTTCCATGAAGTATATTAGGTTATGTTTTGGATCATTGCCTTGTGCCCAGATGAAAATTTCCATCTGGAGGCCCTGGACGACCAAAACCCTAATTTGGTGACACTGTCGATCTTGAGACTTGATCCACCTAGAAGGGAGCAGCCTTGTGCTTAATCCTTGAAGTGGGAGTCCTTTTTGATCCATTGTGGATGTTTGAGAGATTAGACAAGTTGAAGATCATGTCATTTCTTGATTGATCCTTTGTCTAAGCACTCAGAGAGGGCTTGAAACCTTAATTTTGATTGTAGTGGATGCTCACCCATCTTTGGGGAGACTAATGAAGCATAAATGTACATCCATATTGTGATGATGATTTTCACAATGATGGGAAATCTAAGTGGTCAAAATTTGGGGTATTACAGATGCCCCTATTTAATCTTCTTGGACCCGAAGGTGTGAATGACGAAGGGATTCGGGCATTCGGGGTGCAAGAGGATTTAATATCGGAATACCCGAAATTTTGATGGTGGTTATGAATGGTAGCTTACGCATTCATCTTCTTTAGCTAAGCAATGATGTTTAGAAAAGGTAAACTTCCCCTCGATCCTGGTTTCCTACCAAGGAACTGGTCTTGGTTTCTTTTGAACTTCCCCTTGTTCTTGGTTTCCTACCAAGAACTGGTCTCAGTTTCTGAAATGAACTTCCCCTCGTTCCTGGTTTCCTACCAAGGAACTGGTCTTGGTTTCTTTTGAACTTCCCCTCGTTCTTGGTTTCCTACCAAGAACTGGTCTCAGTTTCTTTTGTCAATAAACTTTATTGACAAGGGACGCTATGTGTAGCGGTTTTCCTTCAAACTTCTCGCCGAATTTTCCTGGGGAGATGCCATTTAACGGAAAAAGGTTTGATGTCAGACTTGCTGGGGAACCCAACGTCTGAGTTGTAGAGTTGCACAAACTTCTCTGTTGGAGACGCCATTTGTCGATTCTACTGGGGAAAGCGAGTCTCTTGAGAGACTGTTTTTATTTGGGATCTTTCATCATACTTTTCTCGGGATCTTCCCGGAGAAACGCCATATGATGGGGTCTAATTTTGAGGTGCCAATGACCTTCTCATCAGTGGTTTTTCGGAGCAAAACTGGCGTGCTGCTGAATCTTTGATCACGAGGCTTTCTCTGTGGATTTTCCTTAATTCGGGAAAGCAAGGATATCATCTTCAATGGCGAAGAGTGATATTTATTGAAAGTTCTCTGATCTTTCAGAGGTTCAAATTATCAAAGTGGCCAAGGACCAACTTCTTTCCAGAATTAAACTGGAAGCGAGGTTGTTCAGACACAGTATTTCCTGACGAGGCAAGAACTGACAACTCGATTGAGAGGACTTCTACCACTAGGGGACAAGACCGACTAGAGTGATAGTGATGCAATATGAAAGGTGAATGCAAATAAAAAAATGCATGATGTATGTATGTATATGCTGACAAAACAGACGAGACATACAGACTAATGGATGAACACAATTAGATACTCGGCCATCGCGGGACGAAGAAGTACCGTTGATTCAAAATAGCAATTCCACCTTGCTTAGGAGAGATAGTCCCGTTGGGAGCTATGTTGATCGGGCTTAGGAGATGAGAACTCGGCCGAGGCGTGTCAGACGAAACAAGGTCTCTGACACAGTTGATCCCTTCATTCAGGCATACTGGCTTAGAAGGAGTACTTTGATTCTGCACTTTGAAGTCCGCTTACTTCGGGAGAAGCGATCGATGTTCTTCTGATGTTCAACAGTCAAAAGAAATGCCATCTTTAATTTAAAAGCAGAAAAAGTTTAACAAGTAAATTCATTTTTGTTTTATTTAAAGAATCGCTGATTAAGTTTAAACAACGTCGTTCTGTAAAACTAAAACAAGTAAAGAATTACAAACAAAAGCACAAGGGCTCAAATTTTATTGATAAGATGGAGATCAGCCAAACGCGTGATTCCAAAGAGTATATACAAAGTTAGAAAATGGTAATTTACAGGGAAAAGGGCTACGTTGAAACATAACGACCACTATCCTTCTACCAACTTTGAATTCGGGACATCCTGAGCTTCTGTCGAAGATGACCTTGACTGGAGTTTTCCTGGCGGATGATGATGCAACTGCTGCTGAGGGACTTGCCTCTGTTGAACATAGTTACTTGCCATTATCCCTAATTTTTTGCCTGGATTGTACCTTGATGTTTCCAATTCATCGGGATGATTTTTTTTCATGTCTCTAACTTTTGCCTGGACCGCCCTTTCGGGTTTTCGATCCACCGAGACGTTTTTTTTTTTTTAGTTTTAGGCGAAGTATTTCTTGACTACATCAACATTCGTGGGGTAGGCAAATTCCTCTCCGTCCATGGTTGCAAGTCTCAAGGCGCCGCCTGAGAAAGCTTTTGTGACCACATAGGGGCCATCATAATTCGGGGTCCATTTGCCCCGGGAATCAGTGAGAAATGATTGTATCTTCTTGAGCACAAGGTCTCCTTTCCTGAAGACACGAGGTCGGACCTTTTTGTCGAACGCCCTCTTCATTCTCTGTTGATACAACTGACCGTGGCATAGTGCCGTGATTCGCTTCTCTTCGATCAGGTTCAGTTCGTCGTGTCGACTTTGACACCATTCAGCTTAGGTGAGCTTCGCTTCCATCAATACCCGGATTGATGGGATCTCTACTTCTATGGGGAGAACTGCCTCCATGCCATATACTAGAGAGAAAGGGGTTGCCCCTGTTGAAGTGCGGACAGATGTGCGATAACCGTGAAGAGCAAAGGATAGCATTTCGTGCCAATCTTTGTAGGTTACAACCATCTTTTGAACGATCTTCTTGATGTTCTTGTTAGCCGCTTCTACCGCTCCGTTCATCTTGGGTCGGTAGGGAGATGAGTTATGGTGTTCGATCTTGAACTCTGTGCACGACTCTTTCATCATCTTATTGTTCAAGTTAGATCCATTATCAGTAATGATCTCGCTTGGAACACCATAACGGCAGATGATATTGTTTTTGATAAATCGGACCACCACTTGTCGGGTTACATTGGCGAATGACGCTGCTTCGACCCACTTGGTGAAGTAGTCAATGGCCACCAGGATGAACCGATGTCCGTTTGAAGCCTTGGGCTCAATCATACCAATCATATCGATTCCCCATATGGAAAATGGCCACGGGGAAGAAAGAACTTTGAGATGTGATGGCGGTACATGAATTTTGTCGGAGTATATCTGACACTTGTGACACCTCCTCATGTACTTGTAGCAGTCGAATTCCATGGTCAACCAATAATACCCGGCCCTGAGAATTTTTCTCGCCATTGTGTGTCCGTTGGCATGAGTGCCAAAGGATCCTTCATGAATTTCTTTCATGAGCATGTCTGCTTCTGGTCTGTCGACGCATCGGAGCAAGACCATGTCAAAATTTCTCTTATAAAGAGTGTCACCGCTCAGGAAGAAGTTTCCAGCCAATCTTCTGAGGGTTTTCCTGTCTTTTCTGAGTGCCCCAGATGGGTACTCTTGTTTTTTAAGGAAGCATTTGATATCGTGATACCAAGGTCTGTCGTCTATGACTGCTTCAATCGCGAAGATGTAAGCGGGCCGTTCAAGGCGCATTATGTCGATCTTAGGTATGTCATTCCATCGACCTACACTAATCATGGAAGAGAGAGTGGCTAATGCGTCAGCCATGTGATTCTCATCACGAGGGATGTGATGAAAGTCGACTCTGTTGAAGAAGGGTAACAACCTTCTTGCATAGTCTTTGTAAGGAATCAATCTTGATTGGCATGTGTTCCAATCTCCTTTTATCTGGTTGATAACCAGGGCTGAATCGCCGTATACGTCCAAGTTTTTGATCCTTAAATCAATCACTTCTTCGAGACCCATGATACATGCTTCGTATTCGGCCTCGTTGTTCGTACATTTGAACATAAGTCTGGCAGTGAAAGGAATGTGGGAACCCTGAGGGGTAACAATGATTGCCCCAATTCCGTTTCCATAATGATTGACTGCTCCGTCAAAGATAAGTCCCCACTGGGAACCTGGTTCTGGCCCTTCACTGGGTAGCGGTTCATCGCAATCTTTCATCTTTAGATACATGACATCTTCGTCTGGGAAGTCAAACCCGATTGATTCTTGATCATCAATCGGTTGATGAGCCAAATGATTGGCTAAAATACTTCCTTTAACGGCTTTCTGAGCATGGTACTCTATGTCATATTCTGATAGTAACATCTGCCAACGGGCAATCCTTCCCGTGAGAGCAGGTTTTTCGAAAACGTACTTGATTGGATCCATTTCGGAGACCAACCAAGTAGTATGACGAATCATGTACTGGCGAAGACGTTTGGCTACCCAAGCCAAAGCGCAACAAGTTTTCTCAAGCATCGTGTACCGAGTCTCGCAGTCGGTGAATTTCTTGCTTAGATAGTAAATGGCAGACTCTTTCCGTTTAGTTTCGTCTTGTTGGCCAAGTACACATCCCATTGAGTCCTCTAGGACTGTGAGGTAAATGATCAGTGGTCTTCCTTCCACTGGAGGTGATAGAATCGGGGGATTCAACAGATATTCCTTGATATTGTCGAAGGCGGTTTGGAAATCTTCTGACCAAACGCAATCCTGGTTCTTTTTGAGTAACTTGAAGATCGGCGCGCATGTCGCGGTCATAAGGAATATGAATCTGGAGATGTAGTTCAAACGTCCCAGGAATCCTCTAACTTGTTTTTCAGTTTTCGGAGAAGGCATTTCTTGAATGGCCTTGACCTTGTCAGGATCAACTTCAATTCCTTTCTGGCTGACGATGAACCCTAGTAATTTCCTTGAACGGACACCAAAGGTGCACTTGTTGGGATTCAAGCAGAGCTTGAATTTTCTTAGACGTTCGAACAATTTTGACAGATGTTCAATGTGCTCATCCTCTGTTCTTGATTTTGCAATCAAATCATCGACATATACCTCGATTTCTTTGTGTATCATGTCATGAAACAGAGTAGTCATGGCCCTTTGATAGGTTGCCCCGGCATTCTTCAAACCGAACGGCATTACCTTGTAATAAAAGGTACCCCATGGGGTAATGAACGAAGTTTTCTCCATGTCTTTCGGCGCCATTTTGATCTGGTTATAGCCCGAGAATCCATCCATGAAGGAGAATACTTTGAACCTTGCTGTGCTGTCAACCAGCATGTCAATGTGTGGTAAAGGAAAGTCGTCCTTTGGACTTGCCTTGTTCAGATCTCTGTAATCTACACACATTCTGACCTTTCCGTCCTTTTTGGGAACGGGTACGATGTTGGCTAACCATTGAGGATATTCAGATGTAGCGAGGAAACCCGCGTCGATCTGTTTCTGTACCTCCTCTTTGATTTTGATGGCCATGTCCGGGTGAGTCCGTCTCAACCTTTGCTTTACTGGCGGACATTCCGATCTTAACGGTAAGTGATGTTCCACGATGCTGGTATCCAACCCTGGCATATCCTGATAGGACCAAGCGAATACATCGGGAAATTCTTTGAGAAGCTTTATCAAACCCTCTCTGGCAGTTGGACTGAGCAGTGCTCCGATCCTGATTTCTTTTCTCTCTTTTTCTGAACCCAAGTTTACCGTTTCCAACGGCTCTTTGTGAGGTTCAATGGACCTTTCCTCTTGTCTGAGTAGTCGGGAGATCTCTTCTGGAATTTCGTCGTCAACTTCTTTTTCAGCCTCGAATACCGGGAACTCAAAGTTGGGAGAAGGCATCGAATCGTATGTTTCAACGGGGTATAAAACAAGCAATCTGCATGACGTGATGATTCGTGTTTAGAAGAGATAGAGAAAATGCAAGTGTGTGCAGTGTTTTATTTTACTGCTTGTTTTTATTTTTGAATGTTTTTTAGGATTACCATTTTCTGAAAAAGCAAAAAGAGAAAACAGCAATTAATGCGGAAATTATAGAACGACGTTATTTTATTAATGAACAAGTCGAATCTTGAAACTACAGCCCTATAAAACAAAACTCTGTCGCTTTGGGCAAAGCGAAGAGAGAAATTTACAAAAAACGAGCCCTATCAAAATATCAGTTTCACCTAGGCAGGGTGAAAGGCTTAAAGATGGCAATTACTTTGACTGACGAACGACCCTCAGAACATCGACAGCAACCCATTAGCAGCGAACTCCTCGGTGAATCACAAAGTGTGGCACCTTCCTTGATTTGTCTTCAGAAATGACGCTGATTTCTGGTGGAGCAGGATCATTGGAATCTGTCTCCCAAGCAGAATTGTCGTAGGAGGATTCCTCTGTTGTATTTTGCATAGCATTTGTGCTCTCAGCTGTATCTCCCTATCCAGTTGGCTGGATATCCTCGAGCCTGATATGAGAGCTTTCGGGAGCAGTGTACTTGACCATAAAGTCGTATTTTCCACTAGGTTGTCCCAGAGTGTCCCAAACTTCTTTGGAACTGGAGGAGTCATCCCTCTCGATGACGTTGACCTCGGGAAAAGCATAGTTGATGAATTCAAGTCCTGCAAACGTTGCAAATTCATCTTCATGTTGAGTAGTTTCCGAATGACCTGAGTGTTGATCCCATGACATGGTGGGGACACAGGTATTCTGTTCAATGATGCTCAGCTGAGTTTCATTACTCGGCTGACTTTCTTGCCCCAAGTTTCCTGGGTAAGGCTGCCACCTTGGCAGACCATCCATCGGGCCATAGTAATTGTGGTCAAAATTGTCTTTCATCGGAGTGTCTTCCTCTAATGAATTTGGCGGAGCACGGCATCCTTCCGGATCACAATCTCCATATATCATTTCGACATCTGATCTTGGTATAAATCTCAGACTTTCTGTAGGAAAGCAAAAAGGCATAAGCACCTCTTCCTGAGACATATAGCCGTCCTTGTTAAGGTAGGACTTCCATTCTTCATCTGTGTCAGAGGGATCTTCCTCATTAATAGCATGAACTGTCTGAGACACTGGGAGAAGAAAACCTCCACTGTAGAAGAAGCTTTGAAGGGGATGAAGACTTTCATCGTTGGCGGCTGTATGGGTACAGGTTGCAGAAAAACCAAGACCCTTCTTTGTTTTATTGTCAATAGGAATGACAAGCCGTCCCCATCCTGTCGTATCGGTACTCTTGACCGCTTTGATAGCATCTTTGTATGAAGAAATTGAAGTTCCTTCTTTGAACTGATTGTCCTTGCTCACCGATAGTGCTTGGAACTGAGTTCCAATAACCTCCTCGGGTTCCACACAAGTAGATGATGATAAGTTGCTCACAAGCAAGGCTTGTTCCCCACAGACCGTGACAAGTTGATCGTTCTTGACGAACTTTAGCTTTTGGTGGAGGGTTGAAGTAACCGCTCTAGCCTGATGTATCCAAGGTCTTCCTAATAAATAATTGTATGTTGCCCGGATGTCCATGACCTGGAAAATGATTTGGAAAGTGTGAGGACCAATAGTTATGGGAAGTCGACTTCGCCGATAACTGTTTTTCTGGATCCGTCGAATGCTTTGACGACGACCTCGCTGACTCTCATCGGAGGGCCCTTGAATGATAATTGCATCAAAGTGGACTAGGGCATAACATTCAGGGCTGACCCTGTGTCTACCAGTACGTTGGCTAAAGCATCGCCCTGGCAGTTAACTGTGATATTGAGCGCCATGTTATGACGGCGACCCTCTTCAGGTAATTCCTCATCACTAAATCCCAAATTATTGCAGGAAGTGATGTTAGAGACAATGCTATCGAATTGTCTGATTGTTACATCCTGTTCCACAAAGGCTTGCTCCAAGACTTTCTGTAGAGCCTCTCTGTGTGCTTCTGAACTGAGTAACAGTGATAATACTGAGATCTTTGAAGGAGTATGTAACAGTTGATCAACAATGTTGTATTCACTCCTTTGGATGAGCTTTAGCATCTCATCTTTGTCTTTTGAAAAGTCGGGATTACTAGATTGACCGACTGGTGGATCAGGAATTTCCGTCTGAAGTTCCTTTTCTCTGTTAGGGTCTCCAACTCCTCGGTTGAAGATTCGACCGCTCCGTGTTACACGACTGATGTCTGCAATATTCACGATGGAGGGTAATGGAATTTCCTTTCCATTCTCGATTATTGTTGCACCGTATTTGTAAGGGATTGCCTTAGCTGATTCATACGGTAGTGGCCCCGGTATATAGATGACTATGGGAACCTTCTGATTTTTCTGACCATCATAAGTAACCTCGATCCGTTCCTGGTTGGGAACTTTAGATTCATCAAATAGAGGGATGATGGCAAAAACATCCCTGGTCCTATGATGACCAGAGATCGTGATAACATCCTCAACTTGATCGGCAAGGTAATTCGACGACCAAATGATGGGTTCTGAACCTGGATATGGACGAATTTCTCCGTGATCGACCTGACCCTGAAGAGCTGCTCTCACAAGGTAACACCCTTGGTTACTTTCCGAATAGACGTTACAACTGTCATAGTTGTGTGGTGGCACCTGGCCACGCCCACTTTGAATACAATGCAACCTCACTAGGTTATCTTCCAATGATCGGACATCCTGACTTTGACGACGAGTAGGATTCCTGTTATTGATACTAATCTGCTGAGTATCTTCGTCCATATAGATTGGCATCCACCAGTGATTTAACAAGTGCTGAAGTGCCTCCTGGACAAGGGTACAACCTCGATCGTTTTCGCAACCTGCTTTACAGTTTTGATAGTCGTGTGATATTAAGAATCCGAGTCGGACCTGCTCAGCATGTAACTCTACCAGGTTGGTATTCATCATGCGAATATCGAAGATTTGAACCATGTTGATTTGATAGGAGCTCCTATCATGGTAGTCTTGGATCCATCCAAGATCCATCTGACGCTGGAGGGCCTCTTGTATGAAAGAGCATCCCTGTTTGTTTACCGAGCAAATCAGACAGGAACTATAATCGTGCCGCGGCAGATTATGATACTGGCTTTGCCTTTAGTGCATCGCCACCAAGTTGACATTCATCGCACGGATGTCGTGGCTTTGAATGACGTTGGAATTCGTGTAAACCATGTTTAACTTCACGAACTCGGTGCTCTTGGATCCATCCAAGATCCATTTGTTCCTGTAGAGTTGATTGCACCACAGAACATCCCTGGTTGTCTTTAGAGCAGATATCACACTGGTGATAGTTATGAGGTGGCACATGGCCATATCCACTCTGTCTACAATGTATCTTGACCAGATTGGTCTTTAACAAGAGTACATCGTGAATTTGATAGACATTGTTAGTCTCTTTCTCAATCAGATTGACTGCAGCTTTCTCATGTTGAGGCAGCGGGTTCGTAAGAACATTAGGCTTCGTATCTTTGAAAGATAAGAGCCCGCTCCTAACAAGCTTTTGCACGTCGGATTTAAAATTGAGACAAGTCTCAATGTTATGCCCCGAACCTCCTTGATGGTAAGGGCATGTTTGATCCGCTTTAAACCACAAAGGCGGATTTTCCGAAACTGAAATGGGAGACTTAGTCTGAATGTGCCCCTTAGCCAGCAGTAACGGAAACAGCTCTGCGTACGTTACGGGTATAGGATCAAACCCTGATGGCCGTATTGTACGGTTGTTGTTATATGGAGGACGAGCCTGCTGAAGAGGCTGTTGTGTCCTTTTTTGGTCAGGTTGGCTCTGCGCAACCTGAGGTTGATATATAGGAACAGGCGCGGGGCCGATAGCGGGAGTAACAGCTGCTACTGGCTGATAACGTCGCCTTTGCTTTCCGAGAGAGATATTCCCAATATCTTGCTCTTTTTTCTTAGGGAGAGCACTACCGTATTTTTTAGTACCGCTCGTCGATCCAGTGTCTTCTACCAAACGTCCTTCTCGGATGGCTTCCTCAAGACGTACACCCATACCGACCATATCGGTGAAATCACTGGGCGCACTGGCGACCATTCGGTCATAGTAAAATGAGCTTAAGGTCTTTAAGAAGATCTTTGTCATCTCTTTTTCCTCAAGAGGTGGACAAATTTGAGCGGCAATTTCACGCCACCTTTGAGCATACTCCTTAAAGGTTTCCTTGTCCTTTTGTGACATTGATCTGAGTTGATCTCTGTCGGGTGCCATGTCCAAATTGTACTTATATTGTTGGACGAAGGCAGTACCAAGATCTCTGAATGTACTGATCGTAGTACGGTTTAAACCCATGTACCATTTGAGTGCGGCACCGGTTAAACTATCCTGGAAGTAGTGAATCAGCAGGTCCTGATTCTCCGTCTGAGCTGACATCCGCCGAGCGTACATCACCAGATGGCTCTGAGGGAAAGAGTTACCCTTGTATTTTTCAAAGTCGGGCACTTGGAACTTGTGCGGGACTTTCACATTTGGGACCAAGCAGAGGTCTGCGGCGTCCTTTCCAAATAGGTATTGAGGCTATTGTAACTGTTTCAGTTGAGTGACAGATCCAATATACTGATTTTAAAAGAGAAAATCAGTTCTTATATGAGCATCGCTGTACTCAGGGATTTGATTTGAGGATCAGGGATATTTCCTTCTCTTTGAGGAAACGGGAAATCCAAAGGGTATTGAGACTGTCCGAGTCTGCGGGTTTCCTTCCTATTTAACGAAGGGTGCTTGAGAATGTCTTTGAGACTCAAGGAAGTTAGACTGTCCAAGTCTAGAGTTTTATCTTTTGTACTATGCTTTGAGAAACAGTAGTAGACTCTATGAAAGGACTGTTCTATGAGGATGACTATGTTATGTTCCTATACCTCTAGGAGGTCGTCGGGACAATTTGTACGAAGCCCAAGAGGAGGCTGGAAACTTTTAAGAAGTCGACGGGTCCTTGTACGAAGCCCAAGAGGAGGCTATCATTCCCGGAGGAAGAGATCATTATACGAAGCCTAAGAGGAGGCTGTGAATACTTCTAAGAAGCCGTAGTGTCCTTGAATAATGCCCAAGAGGAGGCTGATGCTTTTAAGAAGCCCGTGGGTCTTATCATCTCCTTTCCATTAGGAGAGATAACTCTTTTAAAGATAAAAACCACTGGTAAACGTGCGAGGTTTACTATCCAGCGACTTTTAGCTTTTAAAGAGGGTTCCTTAGTTAAGGTCCAAGATTATGACCGTAGTGGGTACCCAAACCCCGAGACATTCAAGGCAAGCTATCCACAAGGAATGGATCAAGTCAGGAAAGTTCGAGAATTTGGAAGAAACTTAAAGATGCCATTCACGGAGAATACATTCATCTTGGGGAGTAGAGCTTCTTGACGATTCCTAAGGAGGACAGCCGAAGAGAAGACTGTATCTGGTGCTCCTATTGGGGATCTAGGCGTCTATTTCTACGAATAAGTGAAACGGCGTCACCTAGTTCTAGACGTAGTAGCCGGGGAAACTCGAAATATCTATACTATTATTACACAGTAGATATGAGTTTATGAAAGGAGACTTACAGTGAGCAGCCCCACAATACAGTTTATAATATGAAAGCAGTAAACGAAAGCGATAACCACTTACTCGGTTGGAGTGCTTCCATGCTGTTTGGTTAGTTGTTCAACAAAGAAAGATTGAAAACAACAGTATATTCAAAATCAAAGGAGAAAGTGCTTTGAAAAAGAAAGATTTGGGGCTTACAGCTCAAGGAGAGGCCCAGGGTTTTATCAGTGAGCGCACTGTTTGGCTTTGTACAGCGGGACTTATACAAGTGACTGGGGCCCAAAAATGGTTTTCTGTACAAAGGGATGGGTCTTACACTCTCTCAAGAGGCCAAAAAAGGTTTAAAGAAAAAGAGTGGGGCTTATAACACGAGGGTAGGCCCAAATGATTTTTTTGTTTAAAATGGCGATCACGCCGAGGTTTTCTTTTAACGCAGAGGGACTTATACAATAAGTGAGGCCCAAAATTGTTTTGGTTAAAAGGGGGATTGGGTCTTACACTCTAATAGAGGCCCAAAGTGTTTTGAATGGGTCTTATAGCTCAAGGAGAGGCCCAGATGGTTTTTATTTTTTAACGGGCGACGATCGCGCCGTTTACTTGTACAGAGGGACTTATACAATGGATGAGGCCCAAAAAGTTTTTTTACAAGGGGGGATAGGTCTTACACTCTCTCAAGAGGCCCAAAGTGTTTTGAATGGGTCTTATAGCTCAAGGAGAGGCCCAGATGATTTTTATTTTTTAACGGGCGACGATCGCGCCGTTTACTTCTACAGAGGGACTTATATAATGGATGAGGCCCAAAAAGTTTTTTGTACTAGGGGGGATGGGTCTTACACTCTCTCAAGAGGCCCAAAGTGTTTTGAAAATGATTTATGAGGGTTGAATTAATCCAAAACCCTAATTTGTTTTCAAAATGTATTTAATTGAATAAAAATTCAATTAAAATGATCAAAAATTGTTTAACACATGGAAAACAAATTGTGATCTTGGATTAATGCTTCAAAAATTAAGTATTGACCTACAAAATAATTAGAAAGCATCAAAAGTTGCAAAATCAATGTAGAAAAAATATTTAAAATTCCAAAAGCAATTAAAACATTAATTCTTTGCAAAAATATCAATTATATGAAATAAATAATATTTTTGGGATTTTTGTGAAAATAAAATATTTTGACATTTTCGTGAATTATTAAAAAAAGAATCAACTCAAAATCATTAAAACTCAGAGAGAAATTAATTTTTGAATCAATTAAACAAAATCACAAAATTCAAATATTTGAATTATTCAAAAATGGCGCCAAGAACAAGCTGAAGAACACGCGCGTGTTCTTGGTTTCTCAGATTTGCATTTTCTATCCAATCTCCATGAATACGTAATCATATCATGCAATCCACATATCATTATGCTCGTCTCAACCTCACGATCATGTCTATGTACTTTAATTTCATTTAAATTAAACATACAACAAGAAATCACGAAGAGACCTCAAGAACCCTAATTTCTGCATGAAGGCTAGGATTTTTGATACACGATTCAAACAATGCAATTAATTGAGGGAAAACATTCCATGCATGATTATGAACATATGGCCAAATTATTGTGCGAGGAAATATGCATAGATTGAGAGATGACCAAGCATGTGCTTACCTCCAAGCCGTGACAGCAAGTTCAAAGTGATTTTTGATTTGTAGGTGTTACAGATGAGTGATGATGATCTGAACAGCTTCCCTACACCCTATGGATTGTGTTTGGATGGTTGGACTTGATTGAAATTGGCTGGATCATTTTGTGGTACCTCAGCTGCACTTTGGTTAAAACCTTAAGCAACCAGCTGGTGATTTTGTGAAATTGATGTTTCAGAAGTAATATAAGTGTTTGATCAGCTCATATGTGATGTATGTGAGGTGTGTGAGTGATTGGTTTGATTGGAAAAGCTCTCAAACTCAAAACCCGATAGTGACTTGCCTTAGAAGGCAAAATTGGAGTGAAAGAAGAGATTTTGAGGAAAGCATCTGTTAGATGGCTTTGGTGTACTCAAACTGATCATAATTGAGCTCTATTTATAGTAGAGCAAGTTCGTTTTGCAAGGAATAGTGCATGGCAGCTGGTAAGTAGGTTTGGCCAATGTTGGCAAATGAAAATCCAAGTCTCCTCTAGCCATTGACTAGAGGTTAGGGCACAGAGCTTTGGTCCCCTTGGTCATGGATAAGTCTTGACTGATTTCAGATGAGAATGGCTCAGTCCATGCCACCTTGATGGTTCCATTGAATGCCTCATTCCAAATTTGAAGTCTTGTCCCTATTTTGGCAACTCTAGGTTCAACATGATATTCCTTGTTCCTTGGACCTTGGAGGCTTGGCTCAGTGATTGTCCCCTTTGGATTCAATCCTCAGAGGTGTCCAAGTGGATTGGAGCAATTGAAATTGGCTGATTTTGGAAAATTGAGCCAAAATGCAAATTCTGCCTTGCCTTGACAGATTTCAGCAGGGCAACTTGGCAATGTTGTATCTCATGGTGTAGGTTGAATTTGGCAATGTTCTTGGCCATTTTGGAAAGCTCTTACATGATACAACAACTGTTTGAACAAGTTTGGTTTTGATCTCTTTTGATTCCGAGTGAAAAATCCTCCTACATTTGGCAAAAAGTGAGGCAGGATCTGACTTAGTGAAAATTTCACTAAGTGTTGGAAAAAGTGACATTTTCACTTTTCATCCACTTTGATCACTCCATAACTCAAAATCCTTAATGAATTGGAATGACTTGTAGTTGAAGTTTTTGTAGGTGATAATGAGGGCTACAAATCCATCTTTGGATGAGAAAAAATGGCCTTGTGGTTTAGGAGTTATGGTCCTCCAAAGTTGCTACCTTTGCCACTTTATTTTTAACTTAGAAAAATTTCTAAGTTTTATGGTTACCCCTTTTACAAGTTATCTCACTTTTCTTGATTTTTCTTGATGAATGATGATTCAAATCATACATTAACATCATTTTAGGGTTAAAAATCCATTTTGGTGAAAAATCTCAAAAAGTCAAAGTTGACTTTTGTGCACAGTTGACTTTTTATCAGATGAATTCCAAACTGTGCAATTCTTCAGGAAATCATGTCCTTGACCTAAATCAAACTTGATGGACATGTTCCATGGGTGTCATAGGGTATATTGAGGTATTTCCTAGGGCTTGGGAGAATGTCCTGGTCAAAAGTCAAGGTTACAATTGACTTTTCTCTTAAAACCCTAATTGTGGTGCAGATGAAATTGAGACTTGTTGCCCAAGCTTCTTGGATCAATCCATTGTTCCAAATGGATCAATATGGTATATTAGAGACCCTCAAATCATCTCTTGAGGTCTTGGCTCATGGTTTGTCCCAAAAGTCAACTTAGGGGTGAATTAGGTCAAGAAACCCTAATTCCTGATTTTTTATGAATGCATCCCCTGAGGCAAAATTGACTTGATGCATGGGTTCATGAGGTTCCATGAAGTATATTAGGTTATGTTTTGGATCATTGCCTTGTGCCCAGATGAAAATTTCCATCTGGAGGCCCTGGACGACCAAAACCCTAATTTGGTGACACTGTCGATCTTGAGACTTGATCCACCTAGAAGGGGGCAGCCTTGTGCTTAATCCTTGAAGTGGGAGTCCTTTTTGATCCATTGTGGATGTTTGAGAGATTAGACAAGTTGAAGATCATGTCATTTCTTGATTGATCCTTTGTCTAAGCACTCAGAGAGGGCTTGAAACCCTAATTTTGATTGTAGTGGATG
This sequence comes from Lathyrus tuberosus, assembly GCA_022829125.1. Taxonomy (NCBI): domain Eukaryota; kingdom Viridiplantae; phylum Streptophyta; class Magnoliopsida; order Fabales; family Fabaceae; genus Lathyrus; species Lathyrus tuberosus. The sequence goes on from JALAZF010000183.1 coordinate 5,414,966, forward strand.
CTCACCCATCTTTGGGGAGACTAATGAAGCATAAAGGTACATCCATATTGTGATGATGATTTTCACAATGATGGGAAATCTAAGTGGTCTAAATTTAGGGTATTACAGATGCCCCTATTTAATCTTCTTGGACCCGAAGGTGTGAATGACGAAGGGATTCGGGCATTCGGGGTGCAAGAGGATTAAATATCGGAATACCCGAAATTTTGATGGTGGTTATGAATGGTAGCTTACGCATTCATCTTCTTTAGCTAAGCAATGATGTTTAGAAAAGCTAAACTTCCCCCTCGATCCTGGTTTCCTACCAAGGAACTGGTCTTGGTTTCTTTTGAACTTCCCCTCGTTCTTGGTTTCCTACCAAGAACTGGTCTCAGTTTCTGAAATGAACTTCCCCTCGTTCCTGGTTTCCTACCAAGGAACTGGTCTTGGTTTCTTTTGAACTTCCCCTCGTTCTTGGTTTCCTACCAAGAACTGGTCTCAGTTTCTTTTGTCAATAAACTTTATTGACAAGGGACGCTATGTGTAGCGGTTTTCCTTCAAACTTCTCGCCGAATTTTCCTGGGGAGATGCCATTTAACGGAAAAAGGTTTGATGTCAGACTTGCTGGGGAACCCAACGTCTGAGTTGTAGAGTTGCACAAACTTCTCTGTTGGAGACGCCATTTATCAATTCTACTGGGGAAAGCGAGTCTCTTGAGAGACTGTTTTTATTTGGGATCTTTCATCATACTTTTCTCGGGATCTTCCCAGAGAAACGCCATATGATGGGGTCTAATTTTGAGGTGCCAATGACCTTCTCATCAGTGGTTTTTCGGAGCAAAACTGGCGTGCTGCTGAATCTCTGATCACGAGGCTTTCTCTGTGGATTTTCCTTAATTCGGGAAAGCAAGGATATCATCTTCAATGGCGAAGAGTGATATTTATTGAAAGTTCTCTGATCTTTCAGAGGTTCATATTATCAAAGTGGCCAAGGACCAACTTCTTTCCAGAATTAAACTGGAAGCCAGGTTGTTCAGACACGGTATTTCCTGACGAGGCAAGAACTGACAACTCGATTGAGAGGACTTCTACCACTAGGGGACAAGACCGACTAGAGTGATAGTGATGCAATATGAAAGGTGAATGCAAATAAAAAAATGCATAATGTATGTATGTATATGCTGACAAAACAGACGCGACATACAGACTAATGGATGAACACAATTGGATACTCGGCCATCGCGGGACGAAGAAGTACCGTTGATTCAAAATAGCAATTCCACCTTGCTTAGGAGAGATAGTCCCGTTGGGAGCTATGTTGATCGGGCTTAGGAGATGAGAACTCGGCCGAGGCGTGTCAGACGAAACAAGGTCTCTGACACAGTTGATCCCTTCATTCAGGCATACTGGCTTAGAAGGAGTACTTTGATTCTGCACTTTGAAGTCCGCTTACTTCGGGAGAAGCGATCGATGTTCTTCTGATGTTCAACAGTCAAAAGAAATGCCATCTTTAATTTAAAAGCAGAAAAAGTTTAACAAGTAAATTCATTTTTGTTTTATTTAAAGAATCGCTGATTAAGTTTAAACAACGTCGTTCTGTAAAACTAAAACAAGTAAAGAATTACAAACAAAAGCACAAGGGCTCAAATTTTATTGATAAGATGGAGATCAGCCAAACGCGTGATTCCAAAGAGTATATACAAAGTTAGAAAATGGTAATTTACAGGGAAAAGGGCTACGTTGAAACATAACGACCACTATCCTTCTACCAACTTTGAATTCGGGACATCCTGAGCTTCTGTCGAAGATGACCTTGACTGGAGTTTTCCTGGCGGATGATGATGCAACTGCTGCTGAGGGACTTGCCTCTGTTGAACATAGTTACTTGCCATTATCCCTAATTTTTTGCCTGGATTGTACCTTGATGTTTCCAATTCATCGGGATGATTTTTTTTCATGTCTCTAACTTTTGCCTGGACCGCCCTTTCGGGTTTTCGATCCACCGAGACGTTTTTTTTTTTTTAGTTTTAGGCGAAGTATTTCTTGACTACATCAACATTCGTGGGGTAGGCAAATTCCTCTCCGTCCATGGTTGCAAGTCTCAAGGCGCCGCCTGAGAAAGCTTTTGTGACCACATAGGGGCCATCATAATTCGGGGTCCATTTGCCCCGGGAATCAGTGAGAAATGATTGTATCTTCTTGAGCACAAGGTCTCCTTTCCTGAAGACACGAGGTCGGACCTTTTTGTCGAACGCCCTCTTCATTCTCTGTTGATACAACTGACCGTGGCATAGTGCCGTGATTCGCTTCTCTTCGATCAGGTTCAGTTCGTCGTGTCGACTTTGACACCATTCAGCTTAGGTGAGCTTCGCTTCCATCAATACCCGGATTGATGGGATCTCTACTTCTATGGGGAGAACTGCCTCCATGCCATATACTAGAGAGAAAGGGGTTGCCCCTGTTGAAGTGCGGACAGATGTGCGATAACCGTGAAGAGCAAAGGATAGCATTTCGTGCCAATCTTTGTAGGTTACAACCATCTTTTGAACGATCTTCTTGATGTTCTTGTTAGCCGCTTCTACCGCTCCGTTCATCTTGGGTCGGTAGGGAGATGAGTTATGGTGTTCGATCTTGAACTCTGTGCACGACTCTTTCATCATCTTATTGTTCAAGTTAGATCCATTATCAGTAATGATCTCGCTTGGAACACCATAACGGCAGATGATATTGTTTTTGATAAATCGGACCACCACTTGTCGGGTTACATTGGCGAATGACGCTGCTTCGACCCACTTGGTGAAGTAGTCAATGGCCACCAGGATGAACCGATGTCCGTTTGAAGCCTTGGGCTCAATCATACCAATCATATCGATTCCCCATATGGAAAATGGCCACGGGGAAGAAAGAACTTTGAGATGTGATGGCGGTACATGAATTTTGTCGGAGTATATCTAACACTTGTGACACCTCCTCATGTACTTGTAGCAGTCGGATTCCATGGTCAACCAATAATACCCGGCTCTGAGAATTTTTCTCGCCATTGTGTGTCCGTTGGCATGAGTGCCAAAGGATCCTTCATGAATTTCTTTCATGAGCATGTCTGCTTCTGGTCTGTCGACGCATCGGAGCAAGACCATGTCAAAATTTCTCTTATAAAGAGTGTCACCGCTCAGGAAGAAGTTTCCAGCCAATCTTCTGAGGGTTTTCCTGTCTTTTCTGAGTGCCCCAGATGGGTACTCTTGTTTTTGAAGGAAGCATTTGATATCGTGATACCAAGGTCTGTCATCTATGACTGCTTCAATCGCGAAGATGTAAGCGGGCCGTTCAAGACGCATTATGTCGATCTTAGGTATGTCATTCCATCGACCTACACTAATCATGGAAGAGAGAGTGGCTAATGCGTCAGCCATGTGATTCTCATCACGAGGGATGTGATGAAAGTCGACTCTGTTGAAGAAGGGTAACAACCTTCTTGCATAGTCTTTGTAAGGAATCAATCCTGATTGGCATGTGTTCCAATCTCCTTTTATCTGGTTGATAACCAGGGCTGAATCGCCGTATACGTCCAAGTTTTTGATCCTTAAATCAATCGCTTCTTCGAGACCCATGATACATGCTTCTTATTCGGCCTCGTTGTTCGTACATTTGAACATAAGTCTGGCAGTGAAAGGAATGTGGGAACCCTGATGGGTAACAATGATTGCCCCAATTCCGTTTCCATAATGATTGACTGCTCCGTCAAAGATAAGTCCCCACTGGGAACCTGGTTCTGGCCCTTCACTGGGTAGCGATTCATCGCAATCTTTCATCTTTAGATACATGACATCTTCGTCTGGGAAGTCAAACCCGATTGATTCTTGATCGTCAATCGGTTGATGAGCCAAATGATCGGCTAAAATACTTCCTTTAATGGCTTTCTGAGCATGGTACTCTATGTCATATTCTGATAGTAACATCTGCCAACGGGCAATCCTTCCCGTGAGAGCAGGTTTTTCGAAAACGTACTTGATTGGATCCATTTCGGAGACCAACCAAGTAGTATGACGAATCATGTACTGGCGAAGACGTTTGGCTGCCCAAGCCAAAGCGCAACAAGTTTTCTCAAGCATCGTGTACCGAGTCTCGCAGTCGATGAATTTCTTGCTTAGATAGTAAATGGCAGACTCTTTCCGTTTAGTTTCGTCTTGTTGGCCAAGTACACATCCCATTGAGTCCTCTAGGACTGTGAGGTAAATGATCAGTGGTCTTCCTTCCACTGGAGGTGATAGAATCGGGGGATTCAACAGATATTCCTTGATACTGTCGAAGGCGGTTTGGAAATCTTCTGACCAAATGCAATCCTGGTTCTTTTTGAGTAACTTGAAGATCGGCGCGCATGTCGCGGTCATAAGGAATATGAATCTGGAGATGTAGTTCAAACGTCCCAGGAATCCTCTAACTTGTTTTTCAGTTTTCGGAGAAGGCATTTCTTGAATGGCCTTGACCTTGTCAGGATCAACTTCAATTCCTTTCTGGCTGACGATGAACCCTAGTAATTTCCTTGAACGGACACCAAAGGTGCACTTGTTGGGATTCAAGCGGAGCTTGAATTTTCTTAGACGTTCGAACAATTTTGACAGATGTTCAATGTGCTCATCCTCTGTTCTTGATTTTGCAATCAAATCATCGACATATACCTCGATTTCTTTGTGTATCATGTCATGAAACAGAGTAGTCATGGCCCTTTGATAGGTTGCCCCGGCATTCTTCAAACCGAACGGCATTACCTTGTAACAAAAGGTACCCCATGGGGTAATGAACGAAGTTTTCTCCATGTCTTTCGGCGCCATTTTGATCTGGTTATAGCCCGAGAATCCATCCATGAAGGAGAATACTTTGAACCTTGCTGTGCTGTCAACCAGCATGTCAATGTGTGGTAAAGGAAAGTCGTCCTTTGGACTTGCCTTGTTCAGATCTCTGTAATCTACACACATTCTGACCTTTCCGTCCTTTTTGGGAACGGGTACGATGTTGGCTAACCATTGAGGATATTCAGATGTAGCGAGGAAACCCGCGTCGATCTGTTTCTGTACCTCCTCTTTGATTTTGATGGCCATGTCCGGGTGAGTCCGTCTCAACCTTTGCTTTACTGGCGGACATTCCGATCTTAACGGTAAGTGATGTTCCACGATGCTGGTATCCAATCCTGGCATATCCTGTTAGGACCAAGCGAATACATCGGGAAATTCTTTGAGAAGCTTTATCAAACCCTCTCTGGCAGTTGGACTGAGCAGTGCTCCGATCCTGATTTCTTTTCTCTCTTTTTCTGAACCCAAGTTTACCGTTTCCAGCGGCTCTTTGTGAGGTTCAATGGACTTTTCCTCTTGTCTGAGTAGTCGATAGATCTCTTCTGGAATTTCGTCGTCAACTTCTTTTTCAGCCTCGAATACCGGGAACTCAAAGTTGGGAGAAGGCATCGAATCGTATGTTTCAACGGGGTATAAAACAAGCAATCTGCATGACGTGATGATTCGTGTTTAGAAGAGATAGAGAAAATGCAAGTGTGTGCAGTGTTTTATTTTACTGCTTGTTTTTATTTTTGAATGTTTTTTAGGATTACCATTTTCTGAAAAAGCAAAAAGAGAAAACAGCAATTAATGCGGAAATTACAGAACGACGTTATTTTATTGATGAACAAAGTCGAATCTTGAAACTACAGCCCTATAAAACAAAACTCTGTCGCTTTGGGCAAAGCGAAGAGGGAAATTTACAGAAAACGAGCCCTATCAAAATATCAGTTTCACCTGGGCAGGGTGAAAGGCTTAAAGATGGCAATTACTTTGACTGACGAACGACCCTCGGAACATCGACAGCAACCCATTGGCGGCGAACTCCTCGGTGAATCACAAAGTGTGGCACCTTCCTTGATTTGTCTTCAGAAATGACGCTGATTTCTGGTGGAGCAGGATCATTGGAATCTGTCTCCCAAGCAGAATTGTCGTAGGAGGATTCCTCTGTTGTATTTTGCATAGCATTTGTGCTCTCAGCTGTATCTCCCCATCCAGTTGGCTGGATATCCTCGAGCCTGATATGAGAGCTTTCGGGAGCAGTGTACTTGACCATAAAGTCGTAATTTCCACTAGGTTGTCCCAGAGTGTCCCAAACTTCTTTGGAACTGGAGGAGTCATCCCTCTCGATGACGTTGACCTCGGGAAAAGCATAGTTGATGAATTCAAGTCCTGCAAACGTTGCAAATTCATCTTCATGTTGAGTAGTTTCCGAATGACCTGAGTGTTGATCCCATGACATGGTGGGGACACAGGTATTCTGTTCAATGATGCTCAGCTGAGTTTCATTACTCGGCTGACTTTCTTGCCCCAAGTTTCCTGGGTAAGGCTGCCACCTTGGCAGACCATCCATCGGGCCATAGTAATTGTGGTCAAAATTGTCTTTCATCGGAGTGTCTTCCTCTAATGAATTTGGCGGAGCACGGCATCCTTCCGGATCACAATCTCCATATATCATTTCGACATCTGATCTTGGTATAAATCTCATACTTTCTGTAGGAAAGCAAAAAGGCATAAGCACCTCTTCCTGAGACATATAGCCGTCCTTGTTAAGGTAGGACTTCCATTCTTCATCTGTGTCAGAGGGATCTTCCTCATTGATAGCATGAACTGTCTCAGACACTGGGAGAAGAAAACCTCCACTGTGGAAGAAGCTTTGAAGGGGATGAAGACTTTCATCGTTGGCGGCTGTATGGGTACAGGTTGCAGAAAAACCAAGACCCTTCTTTGTTTTATTGTCAATAGGAATGACAAGCCGTCCCCATCCTGTCGTATCGGTACTCTCGACCGCTTTGATAGCATCTTTGTATGAAGAAATTGAAGTTCCTTCTTTGAACTGATTGTCCTTGCTCACCGATAGTGCTTGGAACTGAGTTCCAATAACCTCCTCGGGTTCCACACAAGTAGATGATGATAAGTTGCTCACAAGCAAGGCTTGTTCCCCACAGACCGTGACAAGTTGATCGTTCTTGACGAACTTTAGCTTTTGGTGGAGGGTTGAAGTAACCGCTCCAGCCTGATGTATCCAAGTTCTTCCTAAAAAATAACTGTATGTTGCCCGGATGTCCATGACCTGGAAAATGATTTGGAAAGTGTGAGGACCAATAGTTATGGGAAGATCGACTTCGCCGATAACTGTTTTTTTGGATCCGTCGAATGCTTTGACGACGACCTCGCTGACTCTCATCGGAGGGCCCTTGAATGATAATTGCATCAAAGTGGACTTCGGCATAACATTCAGGGCTGACCCTGTGTCTACCAGTACGTTGGCTAAAGCATCGCCCTGGCAGTTAACTGTGATATTGAGCGCCATGTTATGACGGCGACCCTCTTCAGGTAATTCCTCATCACTAAATCCCAAATTATTGCAGGAAGTGATGTTAGAGACAATGCTATCGAATTGTCTGATTGTTACATCCTGTTCCACAAAGGCTTGCTCCAAGACTTTCTGTAGAGCCTCTCTGTGTGCTTCTGAACTGAGTAACAGTGATAATACTGAGATCTTTGAAGGAGTATGTAACAGTTGATCAACAATGTTGTATTCACTCCTTTGGATGAGCTTTAGCATCTCATCTTTGTCTTTTGAAAAGTCGGGATTACTAGATTGACCGACTGGTGGATCAGGAATTTCCGTCTGAAGTTCCTTTTCTCTGTTAGGGTCTCCAACTCCTCGGTTGAAGATTCGACCGCTCCGTGTTACACGACTGATGTCTGCAATATTCACGACGGAGGGTAATGGAATTTCCTTTCCATTCTCGATTATTGTTGCACCGTATTTGTAAGGGATTGCCTTAGCTGATTCATACGGTAGTGGCCCCGGTAGATAGATGACTATGGGAACCTTCTGATTTTTCTGACCATCATAAGTAACCTCGATCCGTTCCTGGTTGGGAACTTTAGATTAATCAAATAGAGGGATGATGGAAAAAACATCCCTGGTCCTATGATGACCAGAGATCGTGATAACATCCTCAACTTGATCGGAAAGGTAATTCGGCGACCAAATGATGGGTTCTGAACCTGGATATGGACTAATTTCTCCGTGATCGACCTGACCCTGAAGAGCTGCTCTCACAAGGTAACACCCTTGGTTACTTTCCGAGCAGACGTTGCAACTGTCATAGTTGTGTGGTGGCACCTGGCCACGCCCACTTTGAATACAATGCAACCTCACTAGGTTATCTTCCAATGATCGGACATCCTGACTTTGATGACGAGTAGGATTCCTGTTATTGATACTAATCTGCTGAGTATCTTCGTCCATATAGATTGGCATCCACCAGTGATTTAACAAGTGCTGAAGTGCCTCCTGGACAAGGGTACAACCTCGATCGTTTTCGCAACCTACTTTACAGTTTTGATAGTCGTGTGATATTAAGAATCCGAGTCGGACCTGCTCAGCATGTAACTCTACCAGGTTGGTATTCATCACGCGAATATCGAAGATTTGAACCATGTTGATTTGATAGGAGCTCCTATCATGGTAGTCTTGGATCCATCCAAGATCCATCTGACGCTGGAGGGCCTCTTGTATGAAAGAGCATCCCTGTTTGTTTACCGAGCAAATCAGACAGGAACTGTAATCGTGCCGCGGCAGATTATGATACTGGCTTTTCCTTGAGTGCATCGCCACCAAGTTGACATTCATCGCACGGATGTCGTGGCTTTGAATGACGTTGGAATTCGTGTAAACCATGTTAACTTCACGAACTCGGTGCTCTTGGATCCATCCAAGATCCATTTGTTCCTGTAGAGTTGATTGCACCACAGAACATCCCTGGTTGTCTTTAGAGCAGATATCACACTGGTGATAGTTATGAGGTGGCACATGGCCATATCCACTCTGTCTACAATGCATCTTGACCAGATTGTTCTTTAACAAGAGTACATCGTGAATTTGATAGACATTGTTAGTCTCTTTCTCAATCAGATTGACTGCAGCTTTCTCATGTTGAGGCAGCGGGTTCGTAAGAACATTAGGATTCGTATCTTTGAAAGATAAGAGCCTGCTCCTAACAAGCTTTTGCACGTCAGATTTAAAATTGAGACAAGTCTCAATGTTATGCCCCGAACCTCCTTGATGGTAAGGGCATGTTTGATCCGCTTTAAACCACAAAGGCAGATTTTCCGAAACTGAAATGGGAGACTTAGTCTGAATGTGCCCCTTAGCCAGCAGTAACGAAAACAGCTCTGCGTACGTTACGGGTATAGGATCAAACCCTGATGGCCGTATTGTACGGTTGTTGTTATATGGAGGACGAGCCTGCTGAAGAGGCTGTTGTGTCCTTTGTTGGTCAGGTTGGCTCTGCGCAACCTGAGGTTGATATATAGGAACAGGCACGGGGCCGATAGCGGGAGTAACAGCTGCTACTGGCTGATAACGTCGCCTTTGCTTTCCGAGAGAGATATTCCCAATATCTTGCTCTTTTTTCTTAGGGAGAGCACTACCGTATTTTTTAGTACCGCTCGTCGATCCAGTGTCTTCTACCAAACGTCCTTCTCGGACGGCTTCCTCAAGACGTACACCCATACCGACCATATCGGTGAAATCACTGGGCGCACTGGCGACCATTCGGTCATAGTAAAATGAGCTTAAGGTCTTTAAGAAGATCTTTGTCATCTCTTTTTCCTCAAGAGGTGGACAAATTTGAGCGGCAATTTCACGCCACCTTTGAGCATACTCCTTAAAGGTTTCCTTGTCCTTTTGTGACATTAATCTGAGTTTATCTCTGTCGGGTGCCATGTCCAAATTGTACTTATATTGTTGGACGAAGGCAGTACCAAGATCTCTGAATGTACTGATCGTAGTACGGTTTAAACCCATGTACCATTTGAGTGCGGCACCGGTTAAACTATCCTGGAAGTAGTGAATCAGTAGGTCCTGATTCTCCGTCTGAGCTGACATCCGCCGAGCGTACACCACCAGATGGCTCTGAGGGCAAGAGTTACCCTTGTATTTTTCAAAGTCGGGCACTTGGAACTTGTGCGGGACTTTCACATTTGGGACCAAGCAGAGGTCTGCGGCGTCCTTTCCAAATAGGTATTGAGGCTATTGTAACTGTTTCAGTTGAGTGACAGATCCAATATACTGATTTTAAAAGAGAAAATCAGTTCTTATATGAGCATCGCTGTACTCAGGGATTTGATTTGAGGATCATGGATATTTCCTTCTCTTTGAGGAAACGGGAAATCCAAAGGGTATTGAGACTGTCCGAGTCTGCGGGTTTCCTTCCTATTTAAGGAAGGGTGCTTGAGAATGTCTTTGAGACTCAAGGAAGTTAGACTGTCCAAGTCTAGAGTTTTATCTTTTGTACTATGCTTTGAGAAACAGTAGTAGACTCTATGAAAGGACTGTTCTATGAGGATGACTATGTTCTGTTCCTATACCTCTAGGAGGTCGTCGGGACAATTTGTACGAAGCCCAAGAGGAGGCTGGAAACTTTTAAGAAGCCGACGGGTCCTTGTACGAAGCCCAAGAGGAGGCTATCATTCCCGGAGGAAGAGATCATTATACGAAGCCTAAGAGGAGGCTGTGAATACTTCTAAGAAGCCGTAGTGTCCTTGAATAATGCCCAAGAGGAGGCTGATGCTTTTAAGAAGCCCGTGGGTCTTATCATCTCCTTTCCATTAGGAGAGATAACTCTTTTAAAGATAAAAACCACTAGTAAACGTGCGAGGTTTACTATCCAGCGACTTTTAGCTTTTAAAGAGGGTTCCTTAGTTAAGGTCCAAGATTATGACCGTAGTGGGTACCCAAACCCCGAGACATTCAAGGCAAGCTATCCACAAGGAATAGATCAAGTCAGGAAAGTTCGAGAATTTGGAAGAAACTTAAAGATGCCATTCACGGAGAATACATTCATCTTGGGGAGTAGAGCTTCTTGACGATTCCTAAGGAGGACAGCCGAAGAGAAGACTGTATCTGGTGCTCCTATTGGGGATCTAGGCGTCTATTTCTACGAATAAGTGAAACGGCGTCACCTAGTTCTAGACGTAGTAGCCGGGGAAACTCGAAATATCTATACTATTATTACACAGTAGATATGAGTTTATGAAAGGAGACTTACAGTGAGCAGCCCCACAATACAGTTTATAATATGAAAGCAGTAAACGAAAGTGATAACCACTTACTCGGTTGGAGTGCTTCCATGCTGTTTGGTTAGTTGTTCAACAAAGAAAGATTGAAAACAACAGTATATTCAAAATCAAAGGAGAAAGTGCTTTGAAAAAGAAAGATTTGGGGCTTACAGCTCAAGGAGAGGCCCAGGGTTTTATCAGTGAGCGCACTGTTTGGCTTTGTACAGCGGGACTTATACAAGTGACTGGGGCCCAACAATGGTTTTCTGTACAAAGGGATGGGTCTTACACTCTCTCAAGAGGCCCAAAAAGGTTTAAAGAAAAAGAGTGGGGCTTATAACACGAGGGTAGGCCCAAATGATTTTTTTGTTTAAAATGGCGATCACGCCGAGGTTTTCTTTTAACGCAGAGGGACTTATACAATAAGTGAGGCCCAAAATTGTTTTGGTTAAAAGGGGGATTGGGTCTTACACTCTAATAGAGGCCCAAAGTGTTTTGAATGGGTCTTATAGCTCAAGGAGAGGCCCAGATGGTTTTTATTTTTTAACGGGCGACGATCGCGCCGTTTACTTGTACAGAGGGACTTATACAATGGATGAGGCCCAAAAAGTTTTTTTACAAGGGGGGATGGGTCTTACACTCTCTCAAGAGGCCCAAAGTGTTTTGAATGGGTCTTATAGCTCAAGGAGAGGCCCAGATGATTTTTATTTTTTAACGGGCGACGATCGCGCCGTTTACTTGTACAGAGGGACTTATACAATGGATGAGGCCCAAAAAGTTTTTTGTACAAGGGGGGATGGGTCTTACACTCTCTCAAGAGGCCCAAAGTGTTTTGAAAATGATTTATGAGGGTTGAATTAATCCAAAACCCTAATTTGTTTTCAAAATGTATTTAATTGAATAAAAATTCAATTAAAATGATCAAAAATTGTTTAACACATGGAAAACAAATTGTGATCTTGGATTAATGCTTCAAAAATTAAGTATTGACCTACAAAATAATTAGAAAGCATCAAAAGTTGCAAAATCAATGTAGAAAAAATATTTAAAATGCCAAAAGCAATTAAAACATTAATTCTTTGCAAAAATATCAATTATATGAAATAAATAATATTTTTGGGATTTTTGTGAAAATAAAATATTTTGACATTTTTGTGAATTATTAAAAAAAGAATCAACTCAAAATCATTAAAACTCAGAGAGAAATTAATTTTTGAATCAATTAAACAAAATCACAAAATTCAAATATTTGAATTATTCAAAAATGGCGCCAAGAACAAGCTGAAGAACACGCGCGTGTTCTTGGTTTCTCAGATTTGCATTTTCTATCCAATCTCCATGAATACGTAATCATATCATGCAATCCACATATCATTATGCTCGTCTCAACCTCACGATCATGTCTATGTACTTTAATTTCATTTAAATTAAACATACAACAAGAAATCACGAACAGACCTCAAGAACCCTAATTTCTGCATGAAGGCTAGGATTTTTGATACACGATTCAAACAATGCAATTAATTGAGGGAAAACATTCCATGCATGATTATGAACATATGGCCAAATTATTGTGCGAGGAAATATGCATAGATTGAGAGATGACCAAGCATGTGCTTACCTCCAAGCCGTGACAGCAAGTTCAAAGTGATTTTTGATTTGGAGGTGTTACAGATGAGTGGTGATGATCTGAACAGCTTCCCTACACCCTATGGATTGTGTTTGGATGGTTGGACTTGATTGAAATTGGCTGGATCATTTTGTGGTACCTCAGCTGCACTTTGGTTAAAACCTTAAGCAACCAGCTGGTGATTTTGTGAAATTGATGTTTCAGAAGTAATATAAGTGTTTGATCAGCTCATATGTGATGTATGTGAGGTGTGTGAGTGATTGGTTTGATTGGAAAAGCTCTCAAACTCAAAACCCGATAGTGACTTGCCTTAGAAGGCAAAATTGGAGTGAAAGAAGAGATTTTGAGGAAAGCATCTGTTAGATGGCTTTGGTGTACTCAAACTGATCATAATTGAGCTCTATTTATAGTAGAGCAAGTTCGTTTTGCAAGGAATAGTGCATGGCAGCTGGTAAGTAGGTTTGGCCAATGTTGGCAAATGAAAATCCAAGTCTCCTCTAGCCATTGACTAGAGGTTAGGGCACAGAGCTTTGGTCCCCTTGGTCTTGGATAAGTCTTGACTGATTTCAGATGAGAATGGCTCAGTCCATGCCACCTTGATGGTTCCATTGAATGCCTCATTCCAAATTTGAAGTCTTGTCCCTATTTTGGCAACTCTAGGTTCAACATGCTATTCCTTGTTCCTTGGACCTTGGAGGCTTGGCTCAGTGATTGTCCCCTTTGGATTCAATCCTCAGAGGTGTCCAAGTGGATTGGAGCAATTGAAATTGGATGATTTTGACAAATCGAGCCAAAATGCAAATTCTGCCTTGCCTTGACAAATTTCAGCAGGGCAACTTGGCAATGTTGTATCTCATGGTGTAGGTTGAATTTGGCAATGTTCTTGGCCATTTTGGAAAGCTCTTACAAGATACAACAACTGTTTGAACAAGTTTGGTTTTGATCTCTTTTGATTCCAAGTGAAAAATCCTCCTACATTTGGCAAAAAGTGAGGCAGAATCTGACTTAGTGAAAATTTCACTAAGTGTTGGAAAAAGTGACATTTTCACTTTTCATCCACTTTGATCACTCCATAACTCAAAATCCTTAATGAATTGGAATGACTTGTAGTTGAAGTTTTTGTAGGTGATAATGAGGGCTACAAATCCATCTTTGGATGAGAAAAAATGGCCTTGTGGTTTAGGAGTTATGGTCCTTCAAAGTTGGTACCTTTGCCACTTTATTTTTAACTTAGAAAAATTTCTAAGTTTTATGGTTACCCCTTTTACAAGTTATCTCACTTTTCTTGATTTTTCTTGATGAATGATGATTCAAATCATACATTAACATCATTTTAGGGTTAAAAATCCATTTTGGTGAAAAATCTCAAAAAGTCAAAGTTGACTTTTGTGCACAGTTGACTTTTTATCAGATGAATTCCAAACTGTGCAATTCTTCAGGAAATCATGTCCTTGACCTAAATCAAACTTGATGGACATGTTCCATGGGTGTCATAGGGTATATTGAGGTATGTCCTAGGGCTTGGGAGCATGTCCTGGTCAAAAGTCAAGGTTACAGTTGACTTTTCTCTTAAAACCCTAATTGTGGTGCAGATGAAATTGAGACTTGTTGCCCAAGCTTCTTGGATCAATCCATTGTTCCAAATGGATCAATATGGTATATTAGAGACCCTTAAATCATCTCTTGAGGTCTTGGCTCATGGTTTGTCCCAAAAGTCAACTTAGGGGTGAATTAGGTCAAGAAACCCTAATTCCTGATTTTTTATGAATGCATCCCCTAAGGCAAAATTGACTTGATGCATGGGTTCATGAGGTTCCATGAAGTATATTAGGTTATGTTTTGGATCATTGCCTTGTGCCCAGATGAAAATTCACATCTGGAGGCCCTGGACGACCAAAACCCTAATTTGGTGACACTGTCGATCTTGAGACTTGATCCACCTAGAAGGGAGCAGCTTGTGCTTAATCCTTGAAGTGGGAGTCCTTTTTGATCCATTGTGGATGTTTGAGAGATTAGACAAGTTGAAGATCATGTCATTTCTTGATTGATCCTTTGTTTAAGCACTCAGAGAGGGCTTGAAACCCTAATTTTGATTGTAGTGGATGCTCACCCATCTTTGGGGAGACTAATGAAGCATAAAGGTACATCCATATTGTGATGATGATTTTCACAATGATGGGAAATCTAAGTGATCAAAATTTGGGGTATTACAGCCATCACACAACATACATTGAATTTCACATAAACAATGCATTTCATCACAAACCACAAACCACAACAATCATACAATCACAATTACTTCCACGAGGGATTCACACCACAAAGGCTACCCACAGCACATCATAACAACATACATTGATATTCAATCAAACAATGTATTTTACCACATAACAACATCATTATCACATGCCTCAACATCATATAAACCACATAAAAGCTCCACGTTACATAACAATGGCACAACACATAGTAAAACACCCACCGCACGCATTTAACGCGATAAAAACCCGACAACCCAACTATTTTTCAAAAATACGAATTAATTAAATCATATTTTACCCTCCAAACCATTTTTAATAGAAATAATATTTTATAAGCTTTCCAACGCTTCAAACGGGGGTCAAAACGGACTTACGGTTCAAAAGTTACGATCGAAACAATTTTGAAAGAAAAACCTACAGCACGGCTGACACGGCCACCCGTGTTGTGTGACACGGCCAGTGTCACTCAAAATCCCAAATTTCACTTTTTCCGCGTTTCCACCCTCAATAGGCAGCAGACTGACACGACCCCCCCCCCCCCCCCCCGTGTTGTGTGACACGGGCCGTGTCAGGACCCAGAAAAATGCATTTTTATCGTCGGAAGCCTTCCGGACCTCCGATTTCGATTCCGTAAAAAGCCCCGGTCTCAGAATTCTAAATACTACAATATTTTCACCAATAAAAGACCATCAAACACATTTTAAAATTTTGAAATATTTTGAAACATAGTTTTATCAATTTAACCCAATTCCAAACTCGATCAAAATCCCTCGAAAACACACAAATAACCATTCTCGATTAAATATCAACCTATACCAATGTTACCAGACATATCCAAACACTTTTACTCGATCACAACATCAATTTGCACAAAAACATCGATATATATCAAAAACGCAAAAGCTACAAATTCAACTCGATTCAATCAAACGATCACGCTAAATCAAGACCCAACATCACACGACTCTACTACGCGATTTATTCCGACTTTCGTCCGTGAAAACATCGATTTCTACTCATTTTTACCATTTCGACCTAAAATGAAAACTATAAGAAAATATCCAAAACAATCAAGAAAACATACACATATACATACACAAGCAAGATATAATTGAAACTTCTCACCCTTACCTGATTATTCGCGCTTCAAACGGATGAATTCCCAATTTCCTTCTTTTTTTCCTCTTCTGCCTTTCTTTCTTCTCCTCTCTCTTTTTCTTCTTTTCCTTTTCTTTCTCTTCTTTTCTCTCTTTTTCTTTCTATGTTTCTATTTAAATGAAAAACATAATATCTACCCAAGCAAAAGATGTAACGTCCCGATTTGTTTAATTGTATTTAATTATTTCAATTATGTGAATTTTGTGAAATGTGTGAATTTAGTGTATTTTACCTGCTAATTGAGTTAATTGGTTAGTTTCTCTGATAGATAAAATATTTGCATTAAATTATAATTTCTTTTCAACTTTTATTTCCCGAAATATATTTCATCATTGTTGTTATGTTTTATCGTATTTTGAGAACGTTTGCGAGATATTTGAGCCGAGGGGTATTTTGGTCTTTTGGCTTGGGTATTTTTCATAAAATAGAAACTTTGAGAGAAAAAGAGAGAAAAGAGAAAGGAAAGAAGGAAAAGAAGAAGAAAGAAAGGGAGAAGAGGAAAAAAAGAGGAAAATCGAGAATAACTCTGTTTCAAGCGCGATTAATCGGGTAAGGGTGAGAAGTTTCAATTATATCTTGCTTGTGTATGTATATGTGTTGTTTATGTATGTGTTTTGGTTGTTTTTACAACTTTTTCTCTAATTGATAAATTGATGAATAATTGTTAGAAATCGATGTTTTCGCGGTTGAAACTCGATATAAACTGCGTAGGATACTTGTTGATTATGTCGGGACATGTTTGGGTTGATATATTGTGATTTGGAAGTGTTTAGATGAGATTTGGAGAGGTTTTGGGGTGAAATTCGTAACAAAATTGATGCAGGAAAAATTCTGGGTTTTCGCTGCCCATACGCGTATGGGGCAGGGGAATACGGGTATGGGGTAGGGCAATACGCATATTGGTTAGGGCAATACGCGTATGGCAAGGAAGGAAAATAGGCAATACGCGTATGGAGCTGGGAAATACGCGTATGGCTCAGGGCAATACGCGTATGGCTCAGGGCAATATGCGTATGGCCAACAGGGGTGCAGAATGTTGTCTTTTCGCGATTACTTTTCTTGTTAAGTCCGTAACTTTTGATCCGTTTATCCATTTTGAACGTTCTTTATATCGTTGGAAATCTAATGAAATGTTCTTTCTTATTAAAATGGTTTGGGATTATTGGTCGATTAATTTATGTCGGGAATTTGGAAAAGTGTCGTTTTATCGACTTTTGCCGTTTTAATGGTGTGTAATTGATGTGTACATGCAATGTGTTGTTGATATGAATGTTGTATGACTTGTATGTTGTTATAACGTGTTGTGGGTAGCATTTGATATGTGGATCTCTTGTGTAAAGAATTGTGATGATATGATTGTGGTGGTTTGTGGTCTGTGATGAAATGCATTGTTTGAATTGATTTGCAATGCATGAATGTGATGTTGTTGATTAATTCATATGGTTGAATTGTGAAGATGCATTTGTTTGTCATGAGTCCTTGTATGCCAAGCATCATGATATGCATCTTGTAATGTCGTGTGCCCATGTGGGGTGTGAGCGACGGTTTGGTTTCAGAGGGAATCCGCTATAACGTCGTGTGCCCGTGTGGGGTGTGAGCGATGATTATAGACGATCGTGTACCCATGTGGGGTGTGAGCGATCGGGTCGTGTGCCCATGTGGGGTGTGAGCGATCCATAAACGTCGTGTGCCCGTGTGGGGTGTGAGCGACGGGGAACATCGTATGCCCGACGGGGAGTTACAGTGATGTAACGAGCGATGGTTCCAGCAGAGTTCCTGAGTGAACTAGTGATGAGAAACATTGGAAGTCGGTACCGCATGGCATTTGCATAGAGTCGTTGTGTCGGTCTCTGTGCATTTGCATAAATCATGGATGCATTATGTGTGGAAAATCATGTTTTGATTGATTATGTGTGAGAATTGTGAATGGATGCATTATGTGTGGAAAATCATGACTTGAGTGATTATGTGTGGAAATTATGCATTGATTTGTTATGTGTTGAGATTGTGATAGCATTGGTAATTTGATGTGCATATGTGATAAATGCATTGATTGTGGATAATATGTTTTATGCGTAGACATATGTTATGTGATGTGTGATGTGTTTCTAAATGCTATGACTTGGTATGCCTTATGTACAAATATGTGAGTATATTGGATACTTGATATATGTTATATCGTTGGATTAATTAATATATGTTACGTATATGTGGTATGTTATATGTATTAGTATGTGGTGTTTGTGGTGAGAATAGCTATGCATGTGAATTGTTATGTATTTGCATATTATTATGCAATCTTGATATTAGTTGTTATTTCTCACCCTTCTGCTGTGGTTTGTTGCTCTATGAGGCAATTGCATATTAGTAGTCTTGGAGGCTTTTGTGAAGATTAGTCCTCCGTCCTTTGTCAGTATGTCTGCTCTGATACGTAGCATGGGAGTCGGGGAACGTTGTTGTTATATGTATACATTTGCTGAATATATTTTGTATTACCTTTGTATGAAGGTTTTGACATTATAAAACGATTTATTTTGTAAAACAAGGCAGTTATGGATCTTTCCGCTTTATTCCATAACTGAACCTTTCCTATTATATGGAAAAAGTTTCCCTTACAGGTTTATTCCATTTTGTGTTATGTATCAAATTTATGAGCAGGGATTTTGTTTTCTTTCTTTAAATGTGGCATTCCTGTTCCTGTCGGAAAAATAAATTTTTAGTTACTCTGATTTTATTTATGTATTATTTATTCGCGATGGGAATTAGGGTGTTACATTAGTGGTATCAGAGCAGGTCGGTCCGTCCGAACAATTTGTTGAGTCAGTTGGTGTGACAGTTGAATACTGTCGATGTTGTTTGTTCCTTAGTACGTGATATGTGTGTGAAACACTGTCAGTACTTTCTGGTCTTTCTTTTCCGTTGTCTGCAGGAGTTAGAATGAGATAAGTGGGGGAGAGGCCGGTACTTCTCCATGTTGCTTCAGGTGTGGAGCGCTGGCTCAGTGTGTTATGAATTGCAAGATTGTAAGTGTTGTTGGACAGTGTGGTTCCCAGTTCCAGAAGGGATGCGGAGGTAAGGCTTATGTCAACTAAGGATTTGTGCCTTAGGTAGTTTTGTGCGCAGGATGTAAGGAATGCTATTATAGTTTGGTGAAGACGGTTTGTGCCCCATCATGATTGCCGGCTGTCTATTGACAAATTGAGGAACTGATCACCCTTAATCTCTTGTTGATAGCGGACGGGAATTATGTTGGATGGAATAGACGTGTATGTCCAGCTTTAATAGTGTGTGCAATGGATTATTTGGATTTAAGAAAATGGTTACGGAATGTTTTGATGACTTGATGAAGATTCTAATATCGGAAGATGAGACGGATTAGAGGTTTTAATATGTTGGTCAGGTTGGGAAGTCATTGAGAGAGAATGATTGGGTTTTATTTAAGGACTGCTTCTCAGAGCGTAGCGATTGAACTTAATTGGACGAAGGTGAATAGTTGAGGTTTATATCTGCTACGTAAGTAGGAAACTCTTAGTAGATGGGACTAAGATGTTTGTTTTGTCTGTGATGATAGTGTTCTGGGAAATTGGCAGGAAGTCACAGTGATGGGCCGTCAGTTGTGCACGGTTTTCAGATGTGTTTTTGGATGGAACATTAAGGTGTTATCTTAGAAGAGCTCCAGCTTTGTTAGTAACAAAAAGGAATGGATGATTGAACGGAATAACAAGTATAATGGTATTGAGACTATGGAAAGCAAAACTTAGAGTTCTGGTGTGGTTTGGAGTATTTGAAATTTCAGAGTATTAATGGAAATTTTGAGAAGACCCTAGGTGTGGGTGTAATATTTGAGAGTTATTTTTGGTTGGTTGTTGCTACATGTTGGGATTAATGGAATTTGGACTGTTAAGAGGAGAATTGTGTATGGATTACTGACAGATGGATAAGGTAACGATTGAGAATAAGGGTTCACTTTTAGGAATAGATAACTGGTATTGGTTTGGTTGAGTTTGATTGAAATTATAATTGTTTGGAATGTTTGATAAGAGTGGTGAATTTTGTGAGTTGAAGCTTTAATCTATTTAATGTGACTGGTTAGGTTTGTTATCATCGGATTAGGGTGTTATTTACTCGGTTAAACTTGTATGTGAGTAACCAGTTATCCAGTGGAAAGTTTTGCAAAGGCTTTAAGAATTTATATCTTTTGGGTTTTGGTTGGAAATTACAGCGTACAGTGGTGTTATTTGGTGTTAGTAATGCGTCTGTAATGTTGTAGAGTGGAGGAATCGTATCTTCCATATTTATTTGGATAAGTTCGTAATGGCTTTGATTGAGGGTATTCGGATCTGTTATAAACTCAGGGGAAGAACAGGTAGAGTGTTTGAGAATGGAATTACAAGTATTGAAAAGAGACGAAGTTTTATGCTAAGTTATTCAAGTGAGAATTTGGATTGAAAAAGGTTATTTTTCTTGGATATGTTATTTCAGATGAGAGTATGGCTATGGATCCATCAGGATTAGATATAGTTCTGCGATGAGAGGCTCCGAAGTTGGTTAAAGAGATTAGAGATTTTTGGGCTTAGTTGGTTGTTACTCCACGCTAGGGAAGACTTTGCTAAGTTCGTACTTCTGGTATCTCAGTTGACTTGCAAAGGGTGAGTCGTTTGTTTTGGATGTTCGTTGTGAGTAAGTTATGGTAGCTGAAGTAGAAGTAGTCTACGGCTTCAGTTTTGATTCTGGATGATCCTAATAAACCGTTGGTGAGGTATTGAGATGCGTCTTTGATGAGTTTAGGCCGTGTGAATGCAAGAGGGTAAAGTTGTAGCTTATGCTTTACGACAGTTGAGGATTCATAAAAGGGTCTACACTATTCTGGATTTGGAATTGGTTGCGGTTGTAATGTGTTGGAATATTTGGAAGTATTATCTTTATGGTTCTAGGCTCAAAGTGTTTGGTAATCACAAGAGTTTGGAGTGCTTGTTTGGTCTGAAGGAATAGAGTATGAGACAACGAGGAGGGTTGGAATTCATGACGAGTTATGAATTTGGCTTGGATTATCCTTCGGGAAAAGCTAAGGTTGTGCCTGAAAAGTTAAGTCAAAAGTTGTGATGCATGTCTGTTTTGATGGTCATAGAATTAAAATTAATTGAGCAATTTCGAGACTTGGGTCTGGTGTGTGAGACAACACAGGAGAGTGTGAGGTTGGGAATATTAATAGTGAACAGTGATTTTTGGTGAATATGAGGAAGAGTTAGACTTTGGACGTGAGATTGGTAGTTTTGATGGTTACGAGTAATCAGAGTGCGCAGAGGATGCGTGGTGTGGCACAATTTGTATTTGTGTGTGGGATTTATAAGAGTTCATAGGTTGAACATTGGGAACATGTAGGAGTGATGAGACCATTGGACGTTTCAGAATGGAAGTGTTAGGTGAAATGTTTAACTATTCTGCATGGGTTACTATGTAGATGGATGTCTTGGTTATGTGTTCGATTGGGGAATCGTAGCATTGTTGTAATAATGTTGTGTGACAAGGATGTTGGTGTTATGGTTATGTAGAGGTTGTTGAATCGATGTTGTGTCGTGGAACTTGTGTTCTTGTTTGTGTTGTTGCCTCGTTTCCATTGTGATGGTAACGATCTTGTTGTGTTTCGGTTCAAGAGTGAACCTGTGTGTGTTCGTAACTTGTGTATTCTTTGAGTTGTGAGTTGGTCGTCAAGTGCATTGTATGGGCATTGCATCTTGTCGTTGTGGTTGTTGTCGTTGTCGTGTCGTTGTTGTTGTTGCTGTTAGCTAGGTGGTTGTCAGTTTGTGCTATTCGTGGTGTGCCTTTTGTTGGCATGTTAGTTTGTTGGTCGGATGCGAGAGTCGTATCCGGAGTTGTTCGTCTCAGTTATATTTTCGAGGATGAAAATGTCTAAGTGGGGGAGAATTGTAATGCCCCGATTTGTTTAATTGTATTTAATTATTTCAATTATGTGAATTTTGTGAAATGTGTGAATTTAGTGTATTTTACCTGCTAATTGAGTTAATTGGTTAGTTTCTCTGATAGATAAAATATTTGCATTAAATTATAATTTCTTTTCAACTTTTATTTCCCGAAATATATTTCATCACTGTTGTTATGTTTTATCGTATTTTGAGAACGTTTGCGAGATATTTGAGCTGAGGGGTATTTTGGTCTTTTGGCTTGGGTATTTTTCATAAAATAGAAACTTTGAGAGAAAAAGAGAGAAAAGAGAAAGGAAAGAAGGAAAAGAAGAAGAAAGAAAGGGAGAAGAGGAAAAAAAGAGGAAAATCGAGAATAGCTCCGTTTCAAGCGCGATTAATCGGGTAAGGGTGAGAAGTTTCAATTATATCTTGCTTGTGTATGTATATGTGTTGTTTATGTATGTGTTTTGGTTGTTTTTACAACTTTTTCTCTAATTGATAAATTGATGAATAATTGTTAGAAATCGATGTTTTCGCGGTTGAAACTCGATATAAACTGCGTAGGATACTTGTTGATTATGTCGAGACATGTTTGGGTTGATATATTGTGATTTGGAAGTGTTTAGATGAGATTTGGAGAGGTTTTGGGGTGAAATTCGTAACAAAATTGATGCAGGAAAAATTCTGGGTTTTCGCTACCCATACGCGTATGGGGCAGGGCAATACGCGTATGGGATAGGGCAATACGCATATTGGTTAGGGCAATACGCGTATGGCAAGGAAGGAAAATAGGCAATACGCGTATGGGGCTGGGCAATACGTGTATGGCTCAGGGCAATACGCGTATGGCCAGCAGGGGTGCAGAATGTTGTCTTTTCACGATTACTTTTCTTGTTAAGTCCATAACTTTTGATCCGTTTATCCGTTTTGAATGTTCTTTATATCGTTGGAAAGCTAATGAAATGTTCTTTCTTATTAAAATGGTTTGGGATTGTTGGCCGATTAAATTATGTCAGGAATTTGGAAAAGTGTCGTTTTATCGACTTTTGCCGTTTTAATGGTGTGTAATTGATGTGTACATGCAATGTGTTGTTGATATGAATGTTGTATGACTTGTATGTTGTTATAACGTGTTGTGGGTAGCATTTGATATGTGGATCTCTTGTGTAAAGAATTGTGATGATATGATTGTGGTGGTTTGTGGTCTGTGATGAAATGCATTGTTTGAATTGATTTGCAATGCATGAATGTGATGTTGTTGATTAATTCATATGGTTGAATTATGAAGATGCATTTGTTTGTCATGAGTCCTTGTATGCCAAGCATCATGATATGCATCTTGTAATGTCGTGTGCCCATGTGGGGTGTGAGCGACGGTTTGGTTCCAGAGGGAATCCGTTATAACGCCGTGTGCCCGTGTGGGGTATGAGCGATGATTATAGACGATCGTGTGCCCATGTGGGGTGTGAGTGATTGGGTCGTGTGCCCGTGTGGGGTGTGAGCGATCCATAAACGTCGTGTGCCCGTGTGGGGTGTGAGCGACGGGGAACATCGTATGCCCGACGGGGAGTTACAGTGATGTAACGAGCGATGGTTCCAGCAGAGTTCCTGAGTAAACTAGTGATGAGAAACATTGGAAGTCGGTACCGCATGGCATTTGCATAGAGTCGTTGTGTCGGTCTCTGTGCATTTGCATAAATCATGGATGCATTATGTGTGGAAAATCATGATTTGATTGATTATGTGTGAGAATTGTGAATGGATGCATTATGTGTGGAAATCATGACTTGAGTGATTATGTGTGGAAATTGTGCATTGATTTGTTATGTGTTGAGATTGTGATAGCATTGGTAATTTGATGTGCATATGTGATAAATGCATTGATTGTGGATAATATGTTTTATGCGTAGACATATGCTATGTGATGTGTGATGTGTTTCTAAATGCTATGACTTGGTATGCCTTATGTGCAAATATGTGAGTATATTGGATACTTGATATATGCTATATCGTTGGATTAATAGATATATGTTACGTATATGTGGTATGTTATATGTATTAGTATGTGGTGTTTGTGGTGAGAATAGCTATGCATGTGAATTGTTATGTATTTGCATATTATTATGCAATCTTGATTTTAGTTGTTATTTCTCACCCTTCTGTTGTGGTTTGTTGCTCTATGAGGCAATTGCAGATTAGTGGTCTTGGAGGCTTTTGTGAAGATTAGTCCTCCGTCCTTTGTCAGTATGTCTGCTCTGATACGTAGCATGGGAGTCGGGGAACGTTGTTGTTATATGTATACATTTGTTGAATATATTTTGTATTACCTTAGTATGAAGGTTTTGACATTATAAAACGATTTATTTTGTAAAACAAGGCAGTTATGGATCTTTCCGCTTTATTCCATAACTGAACCTTTCCTATTATATGGAAAAAGTTTCCCTTACAGGTTTATTCCATTTTGTGTTATGTATCAAATTTATGAGCAGGGATTTTGTTTTCTTTCTTTAAATGTGGCATTCCTGTTCCTGTCGGAAAAATAAATTTGTAGTTACTCTGATTTTATTTATGTATTATTTATTCGCGATGGGAATTAGGGTGTTACAAAAGACCAAAATACCCCTCACCTCAAATATCTCCCAAACGCTCTCAAAATGCGATAAAACATAAACAACGAGGAAAAATAATATATTGTAAAATAAAAGTCAATAATAAAATAATATAAAAAGAAAATAATTAAATCGACTCGATTAAATAAATAAGACCAAACGGGGGGTTACACCTCCCATTGTAGCACTGCATCTACTTTAGATGGATCCACAGCAATACCATTACCTGAAATCACGTGACCAAGAAAACTCACTTCCGACAACCAGAATTCACACTTGGACAATTTAGAAAAAAGTTTCCTTTCCTTCAAAACCTGCAAAACAATTCGCAAATGATTCGCGTGCTCCTCCCGAGACTTAGAATAAATCAAAATGTCATCGATAAACACAACCACAAATCGATCCAAATGCTCATGGAAAATATGATTCATGTACTCCATAAACACACCTGGCGCATTAGAAACCCCGAACGGCATCACAGAATATTCATAATGACCGTAACGTGTCCTAAAAGCCGTCTTCTGAATATCTTCTTCTTTCACCCTAATCTGATGATACCCTGATCTCAAATCAATCTTACTAAACACACACGCACCCACCAACTGATCCATCAGATTGTCAATTCTCGGAAGAGGATACTTATTCTTAATTGTCACCTTATTCAACTGACGATAATCAATACACAATCGCATACTTCCATCTTTCTTTTTCACCAACAAAACTGGAGCACCCCAAGGCGACACACTTGGTCTCACAAACCTCTTCTCCAACAATTCATTCAATTGCTTCTTTAACTCAACCAACTCAGATGCCGACATTCGATATGGTGCCACCGATACAGGTTTAGTCCCAGGAACTAGATCTATAGAAAACTCCACCTCTCTCTCTGGCGGCACATCTGAAATATCCGCAGGAAACACTTCCGGAAACTCACACACAACAGGAAACACATCAAGTGAAACATGACTATCCACAGTCAATGATGCAAACAACCCAAACAACTGAGCTTCATCCGCCAAAAGTTTCTTCAACTCTTTGGTAGATAAGAAACTCGAGTCTTCGTCTTCCTCAAGAGAAGGAAACCTTACCAGCTTATGATAACAATCAATATGGACCCGGTTGAATTGTAACCAATTCATTCCCAAAACCACATCTAAACCCTCCAACGGCAAACACACCAAATCCATCTCAAAGTCTTTACCATAAATGGTCAAAGGACAACTTAAACAAACCAACGAAGTAGTTACTGGCCCCATTGCTGGAGTATCAATAACCATCTCACCACCCATCAAAGACAACACAAGATTCAAAAGCTTCGCACACTCAGACGAAATAAACGAATGAGTCGCTCCGGTATCAATAATAGCAACTAAAGGCGTATTATTAATAAAACAAGTACCTCTGATCAGACGGTCTGCACTTGAAGTCTGAGTTCCCGCCAAGGCAAAAACTTTCCCACTAGCTGGAGCTTGCTTCGGTTTTGGACACTTTGTACTAATGTGACCAGGTTCACCACAATTGAAACACTTCACCACATTCTTCCTCTTGCACTCAGCTGCGACATGTCCTAAACCTCCACAATTAGAACACTTCCTCGTATCCTTCTTACATTCGAACTAACGATGTCCTAGGTCACCACACCTAAAACATCTCAGAGGATTAGACTTACCTCCTCCACTTGGCCTTCTCTCAAAATTTCCCCTTTGTTTACCTTTATAAGCTGGTGTCACATAAGGACCACCACGAAACTCTTGCTTCCCTTTCCTTTCACTCACACTCTTATAGTGAGTAGAACGAGCCTTATTATCCTCTTCATAAATCCTACAACAGTCCACCAAGTCTGAAAACCTTCGAATCCTTTGATAACCAATTGCCTGCTTTATCTCAGGACGCAACCGCTCTCATACTTCACACACTTAGAAAATTCCGCAGTCGCTTCCGCATAATGTGGATAAAACTGCACAAGCTCCACAAACTTAGCAGTATAATCAACAACAGACATACTACCTTGTTTCAATTCCAAGAACTCAATCTCCTTCTTTCCTCTAACATCCTCGGGAAAATACTTCCTCAGAAACTCAACACTAAACAAAGCCCAAGTAACTTCTTCCTCCGCAGCTTCCAACACCTGACGAGTACTAACCCACCAATCATCAGCTTCTTCTTGCAACATGTGAGTACCCAGTCTCACCTTCTGATCCTCATTACAATCCATCACTCGGAAAATCCTTTCAATCTCTTTCAGCCAAATCTGTGCACCCTCAGGATCATATCTTCCTTTGAAGATAGGCGGTTCGTTCTTCCTGAACTCATCATTACCAGCAGCATTAGGTGCACCCTACACAGCCCGAGCCATAGCTTGCATCGCAGCAGCTAAAGCAGCGTCATTCCTACCAGCCATATTCTGTTCATTTCCAATAACAGCAATTATGGTTAAACAAACAGCTCACCGAACCACAAACACCAACAAGGACTGACACAAACTGACACGGACTGGCTCTGATACCACTTAATGTAACACCCCATTCTACACCCCCAACATATATAAGCGATAATTAAAAATCAAAATTTCATCAGAGTATATTTAAAACATTCACGGCATAGACTGAGGGGTCACATCAATTTGAAACAAACATACAACAACCCGCTCATATAGATATGCAACAATACAGGTAGCACAAAACAAAGGAATTGAGTTCCTACAACCCACAATTCAATTACAGAATAAAAGCGGAAGATCCGTAACTGAATCTCATATATACATATATATCATAAAAAGTTTGTCTGTCATATACAACATCATACATGTACAATCCAAAAGATACATGTATACATAATACAAAATAATCACACTCGATCACCCCGACTACCCGGTGCTACATATCAGAGCCGGCCGACAAAAGAATGAAGACCTAAGCTTCACAAAAAGACCTCCAGCATCTAATCTGCAATGCCTCATAGAGCATTAAAAACAGCAGAAGGGTGAGAAACACAATCATAATACAATTGCATGTAATTATATAATAACACACAATTACGCAAACATAATATTCTCACCACACTATACGCCATAAATCAAGTACAAACCAACACAATGAATTTTCTCACATATCAGTCACAAAAGCATATCAATCGTACACAATTCAATTATCACCAACACGTATATTCATATATCAACTAATCAATTTCATTCACAATTCCACACGTAATCAAACCATTCATGATTTATGCAAATGCAAAGAGACCGACACAACGACTCTATGCATATGCACATGCGGTACCGACTTCCATCATTTCTCAACACCAGTTCACTCAGGAACTATTGGAACCATCGCTCGTTACTTAGTGTAACTCCCCGTC
Source organism: Lathyrus tuberosus (assembly GCA_022829125.1). NCBI lineage: Eukaryota > Viridiplantae > Streptophyta > Magnoliopsida > Fabales > Fabaceae > Lathyrus > Lathyrus tuberosus. Next base: position 5,443,009 of record JALAZF010000183.1, read on the forward strand.
GGGCATACGATGTTCCCCGTCACTCACACCCCACACGGGCACACGACGTTTATGGATCGCTCACACCCCACACGGGCACACGACCCGATCGTTCACACCCACATGGGCACACGATCGTCTATAATCATCGCTTTAGGTCCTCTTATTTTTAAGGCACACAATCCGATCTGATCCCTTTAAGTCCTCTTATTTTTAAGGCGCACGATGTTATAGCGGATTCCCTCTGGAATCGATTCGTCGCTCACACCCACTAGGGCACACGACATCACAAGAATGCATATCATGATGCTTGGCATACAATGACTCATGACATTCAAATGCACACATATACACATTCCATAATCATGCACATATCATCAAATACCACACATTGTATTTTCTTGCCCTTAGGCCATAAATCATCATCACAACATATATCACGTGCATATTCATTTCACAACAGCACACAAGTCATACAATTCATATCACGGGCATGTTGCATAATAACACGTCAAATGCACATCATTAAAACGGTAAAAGTCAACAAACAACACATTCCAAATTCCTGACATAATTAAATCGGCCAACAATCTCCAAACCATTTTAATAAGAATGGACGACTCAAAAGCTTTCTAACGCACCCAACCACGCCCCAATCCGACTTACGGGTCAAAAGTTATGAATTTTCGAAGAAAATAATTTATTGAGAAACAGCCAGATTCGCCTGGTGACTTAGGATTTCGCCTGGCGGATCCCCATTCGCCAGCACTTCGCTTGGCGAACTAGTGGCAAACCACAAAATTTGAAAAACCCATGAGTTACAGAAGCTAACACATTTCTGTCCTTCCGATTTCGCCTGGCGACTTACGATTTCGCCTGGCGAATCCCCCTTCGCCTGCACTTCCCCTGGCGAACGAGTGGCGAGACTTAATTCGCCTGGCGAATCCCAAATTCGCCTGACGAATCACACCAGAACCAGAAAAATTCTGTTACGGGTTACATTGATCCAAAACCCCCAAAATCTCATTTTTCCTCCTAAATCAATTCCAACAACAAAACAATTATCAGCAATGACTTATAAACACTTTGTGATCATACAACGCAAATTATATCGATTTTCGACCGCGAAAACATCGATTTCTACTCGTTTACTCGTTTTCGACCTAAAACCGAAAACTATGGAAAAACAAGACAACATGCACACACACACACATACATAATCATACACAATGATAAGATAATCGAGTTTCGCACCCTTACCCGATTAAATCGCGTGTAGAAAAGTCGGTTGATCGATTCCTAGATTTTCCAAGTTTTCTCTCTATCTCCTTTTCTTTCTCCTTTCTTCCTTCCTCTTTTTCTTCTCTTCTTTTTCTTTCCTTTATATTTTCTCTCTTTTCTTTCTATTTATGTTTCTAACTTAGGGAAAATTAAAGTGAAATGACCAAAATACCCCCACACTTAAATATCTCACAAACGTTCCTAAAACGCGATAAAACATAATCACGATGAAAAATAACATATTTTCAAATAAAAATCAGAAATAAAATAATATAATAATAAAATAATCAAAATGACTCAATTAAATAAAACGGACTAAAACTGGGTCATTACATTTATCCCCAAGAGGAGGGAAGACTGTATCTAGAAATCCTATGGGGATCTAGTTTTGTTTATATTTAAGAGTGACCAACGGGGCTTTACCTAGTGCTAGACGTAATTGCCGGGGAAACTCTAAATATCTATATTAGTATTACACAGTCGATATGAGTTTATGAAAGAAGACTTACAGTGAAACAGCCCCACAGTACAGTTATATACATATGAAAGCGGTAAATGAAAGTGGGTAAACACTTACTCGGTTGTAGAGCTTCCATACTGTATTGTTAGTTGTTCAACAAAGAAATTGAAAATAACAGTATGTTACAAAATCAAAGGAGAAAGTTCTTTTGAAAGGAAAATTGGGGCTTATAGCTCAAGGAGAGGCCCAGGGTTTTATCAGTGATCACACTGTCGTTTTGTACAGGGACTGAGGCCCAAGAAAGGTTTTATGTACAAGGGGATGGGTCTTACACTCTCTTAAGAGGCCCAAAATGATTGAAAGTGGACAAAGATGGGTCTTATAGCTCAAGGAGAAGCCCAGGGTTAATTTTGAAAAGGGCGACGATCACGCCGAGGTTTTGAAAACACCGTGGGTCTTATACAATGACTAAGGCCCAAACGTTTTTGGTTTTAAAAGGGGATTGGGTCTGACACTCTATTAGAGGCCCAAAATGGTTTTGAATGGGTCTTATAGCTCGAGGAGAGGGCCAGATAGTTTGTTTTAAACAGACGATGATCGCGCCGAACTTTTGAAATACAATGGGACTTATACAACATTTGAGGCCCAAAATAGGTTTGTATTTACAAAGGATTAGGTCTTACACTCTATTAGAGGCCCAAAGGTTTGAAAATGTTTTGTGAGGGTGAAAATCAAAGAAACCCTAATTTTGCCTTTCTTTAAAAGTAAATATTTAAAGAAAATCCAATAAAAATACCAAATAAGTTTGAATAAACCATTTGTGATTTTTGTTTAAGGTTTGAAAAATGAGGGATTAATCACAAGATGAATTAAAACTCATTTGGTTTTGATTTTCCAAGTAAATATTCACTTTTAAATGTTTAAAAACAATTAAAAAGGAATTTATTCATAAAAATACTAATTATATTAAATAAATAATATAAATCTGATTTTTTTGTGGAATAAAATATTTTAACATTTTTGTGATATTTTGCAAAAAGAACCAATCAAAAGTAATTAAAATTGAAGGAGTTATTAATTTTCCAATTAATTAACAAAACATGAAAATATTGGAAAAAATAGCAAAATGTGAGAAAACACAAAATAGTCTGGGTGGGGTTTGAACCCACGAACTCAAGGTTATAGGGCGCGCGCCTTACCACTGGGGTGGTGATACATCTGTTGATTGAAACAAACCAACAAATACACAAGGCTTGCCTTGTGTCCTAGGCCTGGCCAAGGCAAGGCAAGGCAAGTTTTGGCTCAGAAACGTGAAGGCCATAACTTTCCCATTTCTCCATGGATTGAGACAAAATTTAGGTCTATCCTGCCTAGAATTTCACAAGGAATCCAATGGTGGTGGTGTTTTTTTCAGATCATGTCCCTATTTTAAAACCCGATAGTGGTTTTGAAATAGGCCTCTAATTGCATTTTCTATGCTATCTCATGATACAGGCAAGGATTGCATGACAATTTGGTGCAAACACAACACATATGACATGTAGAAGAGATGCATGATCAGTGGACTTCAAAACAATGCATATTTTGGAAAGTTCAAGTCATGATGCTTACCTCTTTTTGAGCTTTTGGAGTTTTTTGTGCAATCTGCCAAGTTTTTTGTTCCAGAAATGGTTTGATGCTTTGGACACTCTCAAATGATCTCTTAGAAGCTTTTAGGATGATTGGAATCAGCTGGAACCTGCAAAAACAAAAACTGGCCCTTTCTTGCAAAAGGGGTTAAAATGGCCAAAATAGCAACTCTCTTAAATGGTGTTCCAGATGTTGGGAGCCATTTGGGATAGTTCAAGGATGATATTTGGAGTGTATTTGAGGTTTTATCTGGTTTGGAAAGTGACTGAATCAAGACATGGCTTGAAAAATGCAAAAAAAAAAGCCTATTTTAAGGTTTTGAGAGGTGACTTTGAGATTTAAGGATTACAGGTCACTTGTGTTAGTTTGGACAGCTTAGATATGGTATATTGGATGTGTTTGGATCATGAGTTGTGATGGAAATGCTCTCTAACTCAAAAACTCAGAGTTACCTTGCTAAAGAAGATATTTTTGCCTAAAGAAAGTGATTTTGAGGAAAGAATATGTTTGATGGCTTTGGTGTACTCAAACTGAGCACAAATGAGCTCTATTTATAGTAGAGCAAGTTTATTTTGGGATCAATAGTGAATGGAAACTGCAGTAGAGGTTTGGCCAATGTTGATCAATGAGAATCCAAGTCTCCTCTAGCCATTGACTAGAGGTTAGAGAACAGAGATGTGGTTCCCTAGTTATTGGATCATTCTTGACTGAATTCAGTTGCAAATGTGTCAGTCCATGTCACCTTGGTGCATCCATTAAATGCTCAAATCCAAAATTGGAGTCTTGTCCCTCTTTTAGGGATTTCTAGGTTTAGCATGCTACTTCTTGTTCCAAAGACTTTGGAGGCTTGGATCACTGTTTGTTCCCTTTAGATTTGATCCTCAGATGTGTCCAAAGTAATGACAAGGCTTGGAATTATCTGATTTTGCCAAGTCGAACAAAAGTGCAAAATTCTGCCTAGCCTTGGCAGTTTTCAGCAAGGCATATTGCCATTGTCATATCTCATGGCTCAAGTGGAATTTGATGGAGTTCTTGGCCATTTTGGAAAGCCCTCATATGATACAATAATGGTTTGATCATAATTGGTTTTGATACTTTTTGGATCCAAGTGAAAAATGCCCCTACATTTGGAAAAAAGTGAAGGCAGATTCTGACTTAGTGAAAATTTCACTAAGTGTTGGAAAAAAGTGACATTTTCACTTTTTGTGATTTTGATCATTCCATAATTTAAAATCCATGGGGAATTGGAATGAGTGGTAGTTGAAGCTTTTGTAGAGGATAATGAGAGCTACAAATCCAGCTTTGGATGGGAAAAAATGTCCTTGTGGTTTAGGAGTTATGATCCTCCAAAGTTGGTACCCTAGCCACTTTGTTCCATAACTTAGAAAATTTTCTAAGTTTTTTATGGTTACCCCTTTTACAAGTTATCCCACTTTTCTTGATTTTTCTTGATGAATGATGATTCCAATCATACATTAACATCATTTTGGGGTCAAAGAACCATAATTGTGAAAAATCTCAAAAAGTCAAAGTTTGACTTTTGTGCACAGTTGACTTTTTGTCAGATGAATTCCAAACTATGCGATCCTCTATGAAATCAAGTCCTTGACCTAAATCAAACTTGATGGATTGATTTCACAGGTGTTATAGGGTGTATTGAATCGTGTCCTAGGTTTTGGGAGCATGTCCTGGTCAAAAGTCAAAGCTACAGTTGACTTTTTCTGCGAAACCCTAACTGTGGTTCTGATGAAATTGAAACTTGTTGCTCAAGCTTCTTGGATCAATCCATTGTTGCAAATGGATCAATGTGATGTATTTGAGACCCTCAAATCCCCTCTTGAGGTCTTGGCTCATGTTTTGTCCCAAAAGTCAACTTAGGGGTGAATTAGGTCAAGAAACCCTAATTTCTGATTTTTTGATGAATGCATCCCCTGAGGCTAAATTGACTTGATGATTGGGTTCATGAGATCCCTTGGAGTATCATAGGTTATGCTTTGAAGCATTGGCTCATGCCCAGAGTAAAATTTCCATCTGGAGGCCCTGGTCGACCAAACCCTAATTTGGTGACACTGGCGATCTTGAGGCTTGATCCACTTAGAAGGTTGCAGCCTTGTGCTTAATCCTTGAAGTGGGAGTCCTCTTGATCCTTTGTGGATGTTTGAGAGGCTAGACAAGTTGAAGATCATGTCATTTCTTGATTGATCCTTTGTCTAAGAGCTCTGAGAGGGCTTGAAACCCTAAGCCTAATTGTAGTGGATGCTCACCCATCTTTGGGGAGACTAATGGTTCATCCATATTGTGATGATGATTTGCACAATGATGGGAAATCTTAGTGGTCAAAATTTGGGGTATGACAAGGTGGTATCACATCGTTCCTAGACATATTTTGAAGGTTTGTGTTACTAGGCTAGGCATTCGAATTACTTGACTGAGGATTAGAACTACTCCCTCGAGGGTTTGGATTGTTTGGCTGACAAGTGTTCGTCGCCATTTTTCTAGTATATCTTCTCTTTGGTCTCTTTTAGTTTGTAGTGGCTACCTTACCACTTCTCAATAACATGCAACGAAGCTTTTTTAAGAAGAAAACGATGAATGAAGATTTTCAAAAATTTAAAAAGATCTTTATCAAGTTAGCACTATCCCACTGGGTGTGCCAATTTGTTTGCCGTGAAAATTGGTAAACAACCGCTGATCTTCCAAATCTAACTTTGGTGACTCACAGGATCGATCAGATTGATCCTAGGACATGTGCTAACAATCGATCTAAGGCTAATTCTAAGGAAATAAGTACTTCGACAGAACTCATAAAGAAAGTTGGTTGAAAATACAATCCAGACAATGTTTTAAGAATGTTAAGTTAAAAGACTGAAAAGGTAAAAGAAAAAGTCGAAGGCGTGTGCAGTAAAGGTTGAAACTATAGAAAGTGCAGAGATATAACTTGTGTTAAATAGGAGATAAAAACTTAACAAAAGATTGAAGTAAATTGCATTAAAGGATAAATGGTGTTTACATCACGTACATTCTCACAAGACTCTTTTCTCAACACGCGCATACTTTGAGTAAATTTGGAGTTACTTGTACAAAGTGAACACAACACCCCCAAATCCTATTGCTAGAACCCTTATTTATAATACTAAAACTAACTGATATAAACTTCCTGAAATAATAAACGAATGACAAGTGTCGCATTGCATGCTTCCATCACTTGGAGGTACGCCACCTGTCTTTCAAGAGCGAACCAAGGTAACTACTCCCTCCTTTATTTGAATTTGAATTCCCAGCGTCGGACATCATCAGCATTCTCGGTCGAAGGTGCCCTCTTCAACTCTTAGAAATATTTTCTAAGTCCCAAAAGATATCCTTTCCTCTTATGAGCACCTTCGACTTAAACCTATCACACAGATCTTGTCGGAAGCTTCTCTAAACCTCTTCAAGAGCTTAACATTCCCATCAACACTTCCAACTTCATATGGGCGTCGAATTTATGAGCTAACAATGTGTCCAAATGGATGACAAGTCTTGGAGTTGTCCAAATTTTCCAAATCGACCAATTGCACAAAATCTGCCTTGCTTGGGACAGTTGGAAATGGTGATTTTGAGGGGTTCATATCTCCCTGCTCAGGTTGATTTATGGGAGGCTCTTGAGCTTTTTAGGAAGCCCTCATATGATACAAAACATGTGTGATCATAGTTTGTTTTGAAACTATTTGGATCCAACTGAAAAAACCTCATGAACATTGATGTTCAAGGCTGGTAACTTAGGCAGATTTTCACTAAGTGTTGGAAAAAGTGTTATTTTCATGTTTTTGCCATTTTGATCACTCCATAACTTAAAATCCATAAAGAATTGAAGTTGGAGGTAGTTGAAGTTTTTGTAGAGTGTAACAAGACCTACAAATCCAGCTTTGGACCACCGAAAATGGTTGCTTGGATCTCAAGTTATGGTCCTTGGAAGTTGGTACCAAAACCACTTTTGTTCCATAACTTAGAAAAAATTTGGTTTCTCAAGGTTGCCCCTTTTGCAAGAAACCTCACTTTTCTTGATTTTTATTGATGGATGATGATCAATATCATACATTAACACTGTTTTTGACTTAGGGGAACCATTTTTGTGAAAAATTCCAAAAAGTCAAACTTGATTTTGTGCACAGTTGACTTTTTATCGGATGAAATCCAAACTGTACAATCCTTTGTGAAATCAAGTCCTTGACCTAAATTAAACCTAATGTATGGGTTCCATAGGTGTTATACGGGTTCCATAGGTGTTATAGGGTGTATTGAATCATGTCCCAAGGTTTGGTAGCATGTCTTGGTCAAAAGTCAAAGATACAATTGACTTTTTCCACGAAACCTTAATTGTGGTCTTGATGAAATTAAAACTTGTGAATCAAGCCTCTTGGGTCAATCCATTATTTCAAATGAATCAATGTGGTGTATTGGAGGCCCTCAAATCATGTCTTGAGGTCTTGGCTCATGCTTTGTCCCAAAAGTCAACTTAGGGGCGAATTAGGTCAAGAAACCCTAATTCCTGATTTTTTTTTGCACATGCATCCCCTGAGGATAAATTGAATTGATGATTGGGTCCATAAGGTCCCTTGGAGTATCTTAGGTTGTGTTTTGAAGCATTGGCTCATCCCAGATGAAAAATTTCATCTGGAGGCCTTGGTTGATCAAAACCCTAATTTGGTGACACTGGCGATCTTGAGGCTTGACCCACTTGGAATGTTGCAACCTTGTGCTTAATTCTTGATGTGGGAGTCCTCTTGATCCCTTATAGGTGTTTGAGAGGTTAGACAAGTTGAAGATCATGTCATTTCTTGATTGATCCTTTGTCTAAGTGCTCTAAGAGGGCTCAAAACCCTAATTCTTCACTGTGGTGAATGCTCAACCATCTTTGAGGAAATTGATGAGGCATGAAGGTACATCCTTATTGTGGTATTGATCTTCACAATGATGAGAAATATTGGTGGTCAAAATTTGGGGTATGACAGATGTCCCTATTTAATTTTCTTGGACCCGAAGGTGTGAATGGTGAAAGTATTCGAGCATTCGAGGTGCAAGAGGATTAAATATCGGAATACTCAAAATTTTGATGGTGGTTATGAATGGCAGTTTGCTCATCCATCTTTTTTTGCTAAATAATAATGCTTAGAAAAGGGTGAAACTTCCCCTCGATCCTGGTTTTTATCCAAGGAACTGGTCTCAGCTTCTTGATAAACTTCCCCTCGATCCTGGTCTTCAGCTAAGGAACTGGTCTCAGTTTCTTTTGTCAATAAACTTCCCCTCGATCCTGGTCTTCAGCCAAGGAACTGGTCTTAGTTTCTTTTGTCAATAAACTTCCCCTCGATCCTGGTCTTCAGCCAAGGAACTGGTCTCAGTTTCTTTTGTCAATAAACTTCCCCTCGATCCTAGTCTTCAGCCAAGGAACTGGTCTCAGATTTTTTTGACAAGAGACGCTATGTGTAGCGGTCTTCCCGAAGTTTGTAACCTTCAGGCCCAGCGGTTCCTACTGCAGTTTCCGGGTCTTCCATGACCGGTGGAATATATCCTTCAGGGATAAAGTTGATAGGCATGCCCTAGGGACGATCTTTAGGCATGTTGTACCGAGGAACATACGTCTCCACTATGGGCGTAGATGTGATCTCCGAGATCACAGTCCTTTGTTGTTGTCTCTGAACTGTTGCCAGGGATTGCATGTCACTGTGAAGTTTTCTCATATCTTCCTTCAGAGCGTCGATTTCTTCTCTTAGCTCTCTGTTCTCTTCCTCGAGATCATCCATTTTCTTTTGTCGATTGGCCCGAGTATTGTACGAATGAGACAGTTTGACTCTAGAATCGTGACACATATGTGAGATTCGAAGGGAAGAAGAATGAGTTATGTGAGAATGATGAATGCAATGATATATATTAATTTTTTTGTTTTTGCTTTAATCAAAAAGAAACTTCAACAAATAGATTGCAAATATCATACAGTGGGGAGACCCCATTTTATTGAATTCGAAAGATTGCAGAAAGGGAAATACAGTATTTTACAAAGTGCGGTAAAAGGAAAAGTCTAAGCTTATGGATCCTGAGTTCTCTCTGAGAAGGGCTCAGGTACTGGTTTTGGTATTTTCCTTTTCTTTGATCGGGGCTCTTGAGCCGTTGTCGGGTTGTCATTCCTTTGCCAAGTGAAAGGAGCGAGCAAGTTTCTTCGGTCTTCTTGATTTTCTACAGCATGTTGCTCTAATATCCTAATCAGAGCGTCATTTTATTTTAATAGTTGCTGAATTTTGGTACGCTCCACATTGAGAATACGGTACTTGTTCTTCCAAGATTTCTTTTCCCGTCGAACTTTGTTGAGAGTGACCTAGAGTTTTTCCGCATCAGACATAAAATAAAGGACAGATTCCTTTAGCGGAAGAACTTCTTGACGAGGTTAAGGCATCCTCAGCTTGAGGGCTCTAGTTTGTACCCAGTGGAGATAAGGTTCCATAGAGACACAATCTTGTTTTCCTAGAGACTCTCTTCCTTTCTTGTGAACATGTTTCCAGGCATGCACTATTTCTGTCTTTAGTGCCCTGTCATTTTCTCCTTCCTTGAAGACAAGGCCTTCCAGATGAACATTACACGGGATATGCCTCATCGGGTATCCGAGTTGACGGCGAACTAAAATTGGATGATAGTTGATTCCTCCTTTAGTTCCTATGAGGGGTACATTAAGGAAATTTCCACAATTGTCAATGATCCTTATCTCGTCATAGATTCGATTGTACCAATCTATGTCAGAGTTGGTAAGAGACATGATTCTCTGTGACCAACGTAGAGTACTCTTATGATCCCAAAAAGTAGCAGACTTGGGTAAATGGGAAGTGAACCATTTGTATAGCAGGGGTACACAGCATGTGATCATTCCTCCGATGTACAAATTCCTTAAGTGTATAGAATGATAAGCATCTGCGAGCAAGGTTAGTACGGGGTTTCCAATCAGAAATATATTAATGGTATTGGTATTGACAAAGTTATCGATATCGGGAAAGATATCTTCGAAAGCAGTTATGTTTCCTATACTGGCAAAGTATAGGGCTTTCTCTACCAAAAACTTGGTCGGTAAACCTTGGATTCCTTCCTTAGTGGTCATGTGAGTCCTGACTTCTGACTCGTCCAAATAGATTACTCTTGCAATGGTTTGATCTTTTGGAATTTATTCCAGTCCAGAAAAGGGAGCTTGGTCAGTGATGGGTAAATCAGTCAGGTGAGAGTACTCCTCCAATGTTGGTGCTAGTTGATAATCCATGTGAAAGAGTGATAAACCGGATCGTAAAACTGAATTAGCGTAGACAGGATTCCTTCAACTACATGGACCCTTAACAGAGACAGCAGTCCTCCGTACTTAGCTCTGAAAGCATCAGGGTTAGTGATCATCCTTGCCAACCCCCTTAAATCCTCTAGTTTTGGAGCCTTGAAGGACGTACTTGTGCGTCTTCCTTCTACCAAAATCCATAACACAATCTTTCTTTCAGATATTTGCAATCATTGTTTTAGTTTAATTTGAAAAAAATAGAGAGACTAGAAAATAAGATTATTTTCTTTGTTTAAGAGTTTTTTAGATGAATGCATGAATGCAGCACACAAAAACATAGAAAAAACATGGGTTCAAAGGTTCAGCGTCACGAGCATGGAGTCATGGCTCTACCCATCCCCAAAGGTTGTACTACGGTGAATTTTTGTACCTGCTCCTAAAATCATTGACCCCCCTTGGGATAACAACAGCAAGCTGGTTCACCGAGCGAGCTATAGTATCCTAGGGTAATCTTAATTGAGTGTAGTATCGCGTGTCAACTATTTCTGATAGCTACTGCACTACAAAATAGCCACATGGTTACTGTCTACTAAATCCTCAATTTCACGGATACCACATTAGGACAATCTGCTTTCACAACGGAGTCATTAAGCATTGAATCCACAAAGGGTATCTCCACTGATTTGATGGTCTACCGGGACAGCTTATTCGGGATTCACTCCCTGTAAGACCACCCATCTATGCCATCACCTATCTTAGCGTTCTCTCATACTTTCCACTTGCGACATCACTCGCATTCCCATTAACAGAAAAATAAACACGGATATCAAGTAGGAAAAGAAATATATATATATATAGTGTGATTCCTAAAACTATCATCCTAGACCTTTTAAGAATTCTAATCTTAGTCCTAGACAGATCAAAGACATCCCCAGCAGAGTCGCCATTTATCTGTAGCGTGCAATTTTTGTCAGTGACACGACCACCTTATCGCAAATTGGGTTTCTCCTCACCGCAATGGTAGGAGTGGGGTGCTACTTTCTAATTTCTTATTTATCCCGTGAAGCTGGAAGGGAAAGGAAAGTTATCTAAAACTAACCTTGCACGCGAATATTTAACTGAACAAACGCTTAAAGAGATTCGGGGAGTTCGGGGTCAGGTTATACAATGGGGAGTTGTCAATTTCCCATCCTATATGTGGTTATCCACAGGATGTTAGCTTTAGGTTCTGCTTTGTACTTGATGGTGTTTATCTTTTGATGGGTTGGTAAAGTTTGGGAATGTTTGAGAGAGAGAGAGAGAGAGAGAGTTTTTGATGATTTTGGTGAGGTATTGGACCTCAGTTTTTGGTTTGTCTGTGTGAAGGTACTGGACCTAAAGTTTTTGATTGGTATGTATGAAGGTACTGGACCTAAAGTTTTTGATTGGTATGTACGAAGTTACTGGACCTAAATTTTTTTATTGGTATGCTCGCTAAGATTTCACAATCTTATACCTATGTATTCCCGTTTAAAGAAACAGGGAAATCAGAGTAATCGTAGTTCCTCCTATTCTATGGGAGGAAAAGATGTTTTGGTGTCTTGTTCAAAGCCCAAGATTGAAGCTAAAAGGGTGAGTATTTGTGTCTTGTTCAAAGCCCAAGATTGAAGCTAAAAGGTTTGACTGAGAGAGAATTTGTCATCTCTAAAGGGAGATATCTCGTATGTTTATCACAGTTGTTGGGTGACTGTTTATAAAAGAGGATTACTTTAACTGGGATATGATAATCTAGCAATTCATAATTTCCTTTATAGGGGATTTGTCCTGAAGGAGAAAACTTTAACTCAGTGTAGAGCAATGTCATTTTTCCTTAGGATTCTTTCATATTAAGAGATGGACAGTGGCGTGGATGTAAATAATCCAGAGGCTTGCCTCTTACAGCATTTATATGAAAGAGAGGATTTATCAGGATAAAAGATGGACGACGGCTTGGATATTTGAATCAACAAGTGTGCCACTTATAGCAGTTATCTGGGATTAGGGTTTGTTCGATTTTCTGTTTTGAAGAGTGATAAACAGAGAAATGTCTTCCTACAGAGAGATTTTGATTTCCTCTGGAAAGGAATGTTGATTTTTGTGTGCCTTGATCAAAGCCCAAGGTTGAAGCTAAGAGATTGATTGACTCCACTGGCGAAGTCCTTATACAAAGCCTAAGAGGAGGCTGGAAAAGACTGACTCAACAAGAGAGTGTTTATATATGTCTTGTGCAAAGCCAAAGATTGAGGCTAAAAGAGACTGGCTCTTTTGGGGATATCATTATACAAAGCCTAAGAGGAGGCTAAAAGTTTGACTTTTTCGGGGAAAATATTATGTCTGTCTTGTACAATGCCCAAGATTGAGATTAAAAGGGATTTTGACTTCGCTGGGGAGGGTTTGTATGTGTCTTGTACAAAGCCCAAGATTGAGGCTGAAAAGAAGACTGACTCGGTGGGAAAGAAATCTTTACCTATCTTGTACAAAGCCCGAGATTGAGGCTAAAATGAGATTTTTACTGACTCGGCTGAGGATATTTTAGGTGTCTTGTACAAAGCCTATGATTGAGGCTGAGATGAGTTTGACTATGCTGGAGAGTATTATTTGTCTTGTACAAAGCCCAAGATTGAGGCTGAAAAGAGGATTCACTCTGCTTAGGAAATTTATATAGTGTCTTGTACAAAGCCCAAGATTGAGGCTGAAAAGAGTTTTCTCAATAAGAGAGTGTTTTTGTTTTGTACCCTTAACTCAACAAGAGAGTGTGGAAAGGTGATTGACTCAATAAGAGAGTCTGAAAAGGTTAGTTCAGCTGGGGAAAATCATTGTACAAAGCCCAAGAGGAGGCTGACTATGCGGAGGAAAAGAAGGATCATTATACAAAGCCTAAGAGGAGGCTAACTTCTGCTGAGGATTATTGAGATCTAGATGCAGGTCTAAATGGGGAATCAACTCTTGCTGAGGGTTTACAGAAGAGTTTGAGATATCAGATGCCTTGAGGTTCTGATTTGGGATAGTGTTATACTGATGATAAGCTGACCCTGGCTAGGGATTTTTAGGAGAAAGACTGGGTTTTAGAACCCATGGGTTTTAACTCTACTGGAGATTTATTAAAATGACCAGGGTTTCTCCTATGCTGGTAAGAAACTTGAGAATGTCTTCGAGACTCAAGAGGGAATTAGACTGTCCAAGTCTACTAGTATGGAAGAGTTTATCTTTGTATGATGCCCAAGAAGAGGCAGGTGTTTTAAGGGATGAGAATCAACCCTAAATTAGTCTGAGGTTTTGACTATGGAAAGACTGCTCTAGCAAAGGATGACTAAGTTCTGTCCTATACCTTTAAAAGGTCTTCAGGGTCCTTGTATTAAGCCCAAGAGGAGGCATGAGAACTTCTAAGAAGCCGGAGGGTCCTTGTACAAAGCCCAAGAGGAGGCTGGGATGCTTTTAGGAAGCCTGTGGGTCCAAACTTAAGAAGAGTTCAAGAAAAGTTTCACCGGGAATAATCTTTTCTTTAGTGAACAGTTCTAGGGTTTGAAGAAACTCAAGAGAGGTTTCACCGGGAATTAATCCTCTCTGGGGGAAATGAATTTCTTTGACAATTTCTAATAGTGACAGTCTGAGAAAAGTTTCACCGGGAATAATGTCTTTCTCTTTGTTCCATATTGTTTAAGCCCAAGAGAAGGCAAAACTGTATCTGGAAATCCTATGGGGATCTAGTTTTGACTGTACTTAAGAGTGACCAACTGGCTTTACCTAGTTCTAGATCTAGTTGTCGGGGAAAACCCTAAGCAGCTATACAAGTATATATATAGTTGATATATGACAAGTATTTAAAAGGATATGAAAGAAGGACTTACAGGTGAGCAAGCTTCCAGCAATACAGTTATATATATATATATATATATATATATATATATATGAAAACAAGTAAATGAAAGTTGATAAAACTTACAAGCGAGCAAGCTTCCATTATAACAGTTGTATGGTTAGTTGTTCAAGAAATTAAAGAGAGTTTTGATAACAACTATGGATTTGAACCTAAATAAAAATGGAAGTTACTTTTGAAAAGATTGGGGCTTATACTCAAGGAGAGGCCCAAAAGTTTGAAAAAAGGAAAAGAAATGGGACTTACAACAGAAGGGTAGGCCCAGATGGTTTTTGTTTTGAAATGGCGATCGCGCCGAGATTTTTTAACGCAATGGGACTTATACAATGACTGAGGCCCAAAAAGATATTGGTTAAAAAGGGATTGGGTCTTACGCTCTAATAGAGGCCCAAAATTTGTTTTAAAAGATTTGTTAGGGTGATAGCGATCAAAACCCTAATTTTTTGTTTTAAAATGTATTTTAATTAAATAAAAATTCAATTAAAATAATCAAACAGGTGAAAAAAAGTTGTGATCTTGGATTTATATTTGGAAAATCATGTTTTATTCATGGGATGATTTAAAAATCATTTGAACTTTGCAAAACCAAGAGAGAGAAAATATTTTTAATGTTGAAAAACAAATAAAAATATAATTCTTTACAAAAATACCAAATATATGAAATAAATAATATTTTTGTGAAATTTTCATGGAATAAAATATTTTAATATTTTTGTGAATTTTCAAAAAAAGAACCAAACAAAAATAATTAAAATTGAGAGAGAAATTAATTTTTGAATTAATTAACAAAAACCATAAAAATAATAAAAATAGCAAAAACATAGAAAATGGCAAAATGGTCTGGGTGGGGATTTGAACCCACGACCATCAAGCCAAACACACATGCGCGCTACCACTGGGGTGGTGATACATCTGTGTATCAAAACCACCCCATAAATACATAAGGGGTGCCAAGTTTTCAGGTCTGGCCAAGGCAAGGCAAGGTAAGTTTTGGCAATTTACGTGAAGCCTCTAACTTTCTCATTTCTCCATGGATTGGGACAAAATTTAGGTGCATCTAACCTAGAATTTCACAAGGAATCCAATAGTGCCCTTGATTTTTTCAGATGAGGTCACTATTTTAAAACCCGATAGTGGTTTTGAAATAAGCCAAAATTTGCATTTTCTATGCCAACACATCATACACACACTAATAGCATGGCCAATTGGTTCAAACACAACATATATAACATGTATGAGATGTTTATGATCAGTGGACTTCAAAGCAATGCATAATTCAAAGAGTTCAAGGTGTTATTTTCATGTTTTTGTCATTTTGATCACTCCATAACTTAAAATCCATAAAGAATTGGAGTTGGAGGTAGTTGAAGCTTTTGTAGAATGTAACAAGACCTACAAATCCAGCTTTGGATCACCCAAAATGGTTGCTTAGATCTCAAGTTACGGTCCTTGGAAGTTGGTACCAAAACCACTTTTGTTCCATAACTTAGAAAAATGTTAGTTTCTCAAGGTTGCCCCTTTTGCAAGAAACCTCGCTTTTCTTGTTTTTTCTTGATGGATGATGATCAATATCATACATTAACATTGTTTTTGACTTAGGGGAACCATTTTTGTGAAAAATTCCAAAAAGTCAAACTTGATTTTGTGCATAGTTGACTTTTTATCGGATGAAATCCAAACTGTGCGATCCTTTATGAAATCAAGTCCTTGACCTAAATCAAACCTAATGGGTGGATTCCATAGGTGTTATAGGGTGTATTGAATCATATCCCAAGGTTTGGAAGCATGTCCTAGTCAAAATTCAAAGATACTGTTGACTTTTTCCTCGAAACCCTAATTGTGGTCCAGATGAAATTGAAACTTGTGAATCAAGCTTCATGGATCAATCCATTGTTAAAAATGGATCAATGTAGTGTATTGGAGACCCTCAAATCATGTCTTGAGGTCTTGGCTCATGCTTTGTCCCAAAAGTCAACTTAGGGGTGAATTAGGTCAAGAAACTCTAATTCTTGATTTTTGGTAAATGCATCCCCTGAGGTTAAATTATCTTGATGATTTAGTACATAAGGTCCCTTGAAGTATCTTGGGTTGTTCTTTGAAGCATTGGATCATGCCCAGAGGAAATATTCCATCTGGAGGCCTCAGTCGACCAAAAACTCTAATTTGGTGACACTGGCGATCTTGAGGCTTGATCCACTTAGAATGTTGCAATCTTGTGCTTGATTCTTGATGTGGGAGTCCTCTTGATCCTTTATGTGTGTTTGAGAGGTTAGACAAGTTGAATATCATGTCATTTCTTGATTGATCCTTTGTCTAAGTGCTCTGAGAGGGCTTAAAACCCTAATTCTTGATTGTGGTGAATGCTCAACCATTTTTTAGGAGATTGATGAGGCATGAAAGTACATCCATATTGTGATGATGTCTTACACAATGATGGGAAGTCTTGGTGGTTAAAATTTGGGGTATGACAGTATATATCTATCTATCTATATATCTATCTATCTATCTATCTATCTTTCTATCTATCAATCTATCTATCTATCTTTCTATCTTTCTATCTATCTATATATCTATCTATCTATCTATCTATCTATCTATTACTCCGAGTATACTAATTGAGGCATAGATACACAGCCAGAGACAGTTATTATGGCTGCAGACCCACCTCCAGCAGAGAGATTTCTAGGGGATTATGGAAGAGAGCATGCTCCAACAGGCCAGTTGACCATCATAAATCAACCGGTTACTGTTGACCACTTTCAGTTGAATCCGTCGACCATCCGACAGCACGAGAGGAGACCTTTCTCTTGAAGAATTAATGAAGATGCCAATAAGCACCTCCAAAGGTTTCTAACTATGAGCACATCACTAAAAATTGAAGGACATTCTGAAGAAGCCAAAAAGCTGGTTATGGTCCCTTTTACTTTGTTAGATGATGCAGAAGAGTGGTTTTATTCCTTACCTGCCGGGAGTATCACCACTTGGCAAGAGAAGGAGACGACATTTTTGAATGAGTACTTTCCCGCTTTTGTGTGCATTAGAAAGAGGTACGATATAGTAAATTTTAAGCAGAAGGATGAAGAGTCACTCGGAGATGCATATAAGAGATTTAAGAGGTTGTTGGTTGCATGTCCTACTCATAACATGGATGCAACCGAACAGATGCAAAACTTTGTCAATGGCCTCCAGATGAAGACTAAGCAACTAATTGATACAGCTGCTGGTGGCTCATCTAATTTTACAACAGCCACTGGTGCCAAAAAGATCATTGAAGCCATAGCCGCTAACGAGCATTTGGAGTTGTATGATCACAGTGTGAGCCAACCAGAAAAGATGATTGATTTGAAGCTTACTGAGCAAGTGGTAAAGATGGAAGACCAGATTGCAGCTGAGGTATAGAGAATACTTAAGAAGATGAATCTTGGTGCTCAAAGTGTGCCACAAGTTCAAACTGGTCAACCCATGAGTTATGAGATTTGTAGTGGACCCCATTATACTGCACATTGTGTTGCGACTCCACAACAAATTGAAGAGATAAAACTCCTGAAGCTGAATAATCCCTATGCTCAAACTTATAATCCAGGGTGGAAGAATCATCCTAACTTCTCCTGGAAAGATCAGAATCAACAACAATACCCACAACAGTAACAAGCTCCCCAAAAAGCACAATGGGAGATTGCCATTGAGAAGATGGTCGCTCAAAGCTTCCAATTTCAAGAAGAGACAAGAAGTAATCTAAGGAACACAGGTGCTTCCGTTAAAAATCTTGAAGTTCATATGAGCCAGATAGACAACAATTAGCAACTTTTCAAACACCAGGCGCCCTCCCAAGCGCCACAATATCCAATCCGAAGAATCATGAGAATGTCAATATTGTTACCATAAAAAGCCAGAAAGTTGCAGAAGAAGAAACGGCAGCCAATGAGTATCAATGTATAGAGGTGGATCTGGAAGTGCGAGAAAGTCAGAGAGAGCCAGAAGAAGCCAGGTCACCAATAAATCCAACCGATTAGAAAAGAAAAGAAGCGGTTAAACCTAAGATCAAGTTATCGTACCCCTCAAGAGTGACAAAGAAGGAGACACAAGAAAAAGACTTTGAGAAAGTCAGCTCATTGTTCAAAAAATTGGAGATTAATATGCCTTTTTTTGAAGCACTTGAACAAATGCCTTTATATAAGAAATTCATGAAGGAGGTCATTGGGAAAAAGAAACCTAGTGGAGAGGAGCTAAAGAGTATAATTGAGGAGAGCAGTGGGGGATCACAAGGTTGGAGAATTCCAATCAAACGGAAAGATCCTGGTTCTGTATCAATTCCCTGTAGCATAAAGGACAGAACTTTTAAGAAGGTTTTGATTGATTCGGGTGCTAGTGTTAGTCTCATGCCCCTCTCAATTTTCAAAAAGATGGATATAGGAAAAATAAGTGAAACGGGAACAAATATGAAGTTTGTCGACCACACTACCAAGCGATCATACGGGCTAGCAGAAGATGTGCTTGTGACTATTGATAACTTCACCTACCTAGTATACTTTGAGATCATTGATCTTCCCGAGGAAGAGGAGACAATTATCATACTAGGTCAACCATTCTTGATGACCAGTCGGTGCAGTGTAGATATTGAAGTTGGCACTCTAACTTTGAAATATTTTGAGAAGGAAAGAACCTTAAAAGTGTTGGAGCTCGAGAAGCAAGGTCAAGAGGAAAGTAATCACCCCTCAGTTGGAATGATTCGAACAGTGGGGAAAGGCAAAAGCTCAAAACCACTTCTTGAAAAAGTCTCTGGAATAATCCATCAGGTTGCAGCATCTGAGTCATCTATTGCACCTTGCAAGACTCCAAAATCCAGTCAAGAAGTCAATAAGAGGAAGAAACATCAAAGAAAGAAGAGAAAAAAACATCAAAGGAAGAATGTGGAAGTTGGATGTGAGTTGAATCACAATGTAGCTCTTATTCCTGAATTTAACTGGTGCTCTGTTGCGGAAAGGTCAAGCAACAAAACGTGTAAGCTGAAGTATCCCCCATAGCATTGGGGAGTAACTCGTCGAGCCATGCGACGTTAAACGAAGCGCTATGTGGGAGGCAACCCATGCTTGTCTGATTTATTACTTTCTTTTTGCTGTTTGTTTTGTTTTGGTTGCAGGAAATAATCGGGATCCTACATATGCAAACGATGATGTAGCAGTGGTGTTGCATTACCGTCAGCATCCCGAGAAGGATCTCTGTGAGTGATGTAACACCCCATTTTAATTTATTTAATCGACGTGTGTTATTTCATTTGTTTGGCCTTGTTTAGGGTGTGTATAGTTGAGCTTGTAAGCGTAGAGTCCGTAGCGGAACGGGGAATTAAGGATGTCGGAATTATAATAAAGTACTAATGAATAATGTGGGGACATATTTAGTAATAGTAGAAAGAAGAGTATTATTATTTTTATGTCCAATATTATTATTATTATTATTATTATTACTACTATGGTTATTATTATTACTACTATGGTTATTATTATTACTATTAATATTGTTATTATTAACTAAAATCAGAATTTTTAATAATAATAATAGAGTTAGTGTTATTAAAATAAGAAAAGAGGAGGATTAGGAAATTGAAACATAATCACATTTCCACCAAGAGAGAAAGTTGGAGAGGAAGAAGCTAAGCTTGGCATCATCAATTTTCATCAGAATTTAATCGAGAATTCGAGGTAATGGGGAGAATGGATTTCAATATGGGTGTCGATAACATGAGAGGGTAGTGAGGATTCTTTGCCTCATAGGAATTGTATGTATAATTTTGTTGTTGTGGATTTGTTGTTGAATAATTGAAATTGTGATGGAAAGTGTGTAAATCGATCCATTCTGTCATGATATGTGAAAACTGTAACGCCCCGGTTTTGTCTTATTTATTTAATTGAGTTGATTTAATTATTTTTGTTTTATATTATTTTATTCTTGACTTTTATTTGACAATATATTATTTTTCATCGTTGTTTATGTTTTATCGCGTTTTGAGAGCGTTTGCGAGATATTTGAGTTGAGGGGTAAAATAGTCTTTTAGGGGTTTAAATATTTATATAAATAGAAAGTGGAGAGAAAAAGAGAGAAAAGAAAAGGAAAGAAAAAGAAGAGAAAGAAAAGGAGAAGAAAGAAAGAGAGAAGAGGAGAAAGAGGAAAAATCGTGGGAACTCCGTTTCGAGCGCGAATAATCGGGTAAGGGTGAGAAGTTTCAATTATATCTTGCTTGTGTATGTATATGTGTTGTTTGTTGTAATTGTTTTGGTTGTTTTGCGACTTTTCGTATCGATTAGAATTAGGAGCGATTGATAGAAATCGATGTTTTCACGGATGAAATTCGATATAAACTGAGTAGAATACTTGTTATTAGGTTTGGATCATATTTTGGTTGTTATAGCATGAATTGGAAGTGTTTGGGGTGGGAGAATGATAGATTTGGACCCAAATGACCTATGTTAGCGCTGCTGGGATTTTTTCGTTTCGTAGGTTCGCACTGTGAATGGCCAGCGAAGGGGAAAGCGAACGTTCGCGTGAGGTTCGCACTGCGAACGTTGTGTTATTTTTCTTTCTGTCACGGTTCGCTGGGGGATTCGCACTACGAAGGGGACAGCGAAGGTTCGCTGGGAGTTCGCACTGCGAAACTGTAGGCTATTTTCCTTTCTGCCATGGTTCGCTGGGGTATTCGCGCTGCGAATGAGGGGGCGGAGGACTCGCTAGGAGCTTCGCATTGCGAACATGACAGTTTCCCCAATTTGTTTTCTTTATAACTTTTGATCCGTAAGTCGGTTTGAGGTGCTGTTTGATGCGTTGGAAAGCTTTTGACATGTTCTTTCTTATTAAAATGGTTTTGATATTGGTTGACCGATTTAATTATACCGGGGGTTTGGAAATGTGTCGTTGGTCGACTTTTACCGTCGTAACTATGTGTATTTGATGTGTTATCATGCAATATGCTTTTGATATCCATCGTATGACTTGTGTGCTGATATGTAATATGAATGCATGTGATTAAATGATGTGATGATGGTTTGTGGCCTTATGGCAAGTAAATGCATTATTTTGGGTTAAACTTCGAGGCATGATTAATGATGTTGTTGTGTGGTAAAATACATTGTTGAATTGGATATCAATGTATGTTGTTATGATGTGTTGTGGGTAACCTTTGTGGTGTGAATCCCTTGTGGAAGTAATTGTGTGTGCATGATTGTTGTAGTTTGTGGTTTGTGATGAAATGCATTGTTTGAAGTGTTTTCAATGCATGAATAATGATGATGAGATAATTCATATTGTTGAATTGTGGTGATGCATTTGATTGTCATGAGTTCTTGTGTGTTAAGCATCATGATATGCATCTTGTGATGTCGTGTGCCCTAGTGGGTGTGAGCGACGAAACGGTTCCAGAGGGAATCCACTATAACATCGTGAGCCTTATACAAAGAGGACCT
This sequence comes from Lathyrus tuberosus, assembly GCA_022829125.1. Classification (NCBI taxonomy): domain Eukaryota; kingdom Viridiplantae; phylum Streptophyta; class Magnoliopsida; order Fabales; family Fabaceae; genus Lathyrus; species Lathyrus tuberosus. The sequence continues at coordinate 5,464,989 of JALAZF010000183.1, forward strand.
AAAGCGATGATTATAGACGATCGTGAGCCTTATACAAAGAGGACCTAAAGCGATCGGATTGTGAGCCTTATACAAAGAGGACCTAAAGCAATCCATAAACGTCGTGAGCCTTATACAAAGAGGACCTAAAGCGACGGGGAACATCGTTTGCCCGACGGGGAGTTACACTAAGTAACAAGCGATGATTCCAATAGTTCCTGAGTGAACTAGTGTTGAGAAATGATGGATGGATGGTACCACATATGCATTGCATAGAGTCGTTGTGTCGGTCTCTGTGCAGTTGCATAAATCATGAATGGATTAGTTATGTGTGAGAATTATGAATTGATTGAGCATGTGTTTAGATTTATGTTTGAATTGGTGAATTGATGTGCATATGTGAAAAATGCATTGGTTGTGGATAATATGTTTTATGCATAAACATATGATATGTGACGTGGTGGGGTGTTTCCATATGTTATGACTATGGTGTGCCTTATTTGTGAATATGTGATTATGTTGGTATAGTTGATATATGCTATGTGGTAGCATTATTAGAAAAATGTTATGCATCTGTAGCGTGCTATATGTATTGGTATGTGATGTTTGTGGTGAGAATAACTATGTATGTGAATTTATATGTTTTGCATATTATTATGCAATCTTGATTTAGTTGTTATTTCTCACCCTTCTGCTGTGGTTTATTGCTCTATGAGGCAATTGCAGATTTGTAGTCTTGGAGGCTTTTGTGAAGATTAGCCCTCCGTTCTTTTGTCAGTCTTGGTGTCTGCTCTGATACGTAGCACGAGAGTCGGGGAACGATTATGTGATATATGTATACCTATGTTAGATTTATTTTGTATTACCTTTGTATGTATATTTTGATGTTATAAAATAATTTATGTTGTAAAACAATTCAGTTATGGATCTTCCGCTTTATTCCATAATTGACCTTTCCTTTTGTATGGAAAAAGTTTCCCTTTGAGGTTATTCCATTTTGTGTTATGTATCAAATAAATGAGCAGGGATTATGTTTTCTTTCTTTAAAATGTGGCATCCTTGTTTCTGTCGGAAAAATAAATTTTTAGTTACTCTGATTTATTTATGTATTATTTATTCGCGATGGGAATAGTGGGTGTTACATTAGTGGTATCAGAGCAGGTCGATCCGTCCGGCCAAGTTGTTGAGTCAGTTGGTGTGACAGTTTAATACTATCGTTGTTGTTTGTCCCTTAGTACGTGATAGGTGTGTGAAACACTGTCAGTACTTTCTGGTTTTTCTATTCCGTTGTCTGCGGGAGTTAGAATGAGATAAGTGGCGGAGGAGCTTGTACTTCTCCAAGTTGCTTCAGGTGTGGAGTGTTGGCTCAGTGTGTTGGGAATTGTAAGATTGTAAGTGCTCTTTGGACAATGTTGTTCCCGGTTCCGGAGGGAATGCGGAGGTAGTGGTGTGCACGAGATGCATGAAAGGCTATTATAGTTTGGTAAGGACGGTTTATGCCCCATCATGATTGTCGGATGTCTATTGACAAATTGAGGAACTGATTACCCTTAATCTCTTGTTGATAGTAGATGGGAATTGTGTTGGATGGAATAGACGTGTCTTTCCGGCTTTGATAGTGTGTGCAATAAATTGTTTGGAATTAAGAAAATGATTACGGATTGTTTTGATGAGTCGATGAAGATTCTTATATAGGAAGATGAGACGGATTAGAGGTTTTGGTATGATGGTTCAGTCAGGAAGTTTTGGAGAGAAAACGATTGGGTATCGTTAATGGTTATTCTCAGAGAGTAGAGTGTGAACTCAAATTTGGCAAAGGTGAAGATTTGAGGTTTGGATCTGCTAAGTAAGTAGAAGAACTTTTAGGAAGTGAAACTCAGATGGAAAGAGCGGTTGGAAGATTTACTGGAAAAGGGATTTGTGAGACCAAGTGTGTCGTCTTAGAGAGCTCCAGTATTGTTAGTAACAAAAAGGATAGGTGATTGAATGGAATAACAAGCATGAGGTGTATAATGGTATTGAGACTATGGGAAGCAAGACTTAGAGTTCTGGTGAGGTTTGAAGTCTTCAGAGTTTTAAGGCATTAATGGAAATTGTGAGGAAACCCTTGTGGGTGGGTGTAACATTGTGTTTGAGAGTTCTTTTGTTGGTTGTTGATACAGGTTGGAATTTGTGGAATTGGACGGTCAAGAGAAGAAATTGTGTATGGATTACTAACAGTTGAATAAGGTAACGATTGAGAACAAGTGTCCACTTTCGGGAATAGATGATTGGAATGGTTTGGTTGAGTTTGGTTGAAATTACAGTTATTTGGAACGTTTGATAAGAGTGGTGAATTGTGTGAGTTGAGGCTTTGATCGATTTAATGTGACGGGACGGGTTTGTTATCATCGGATTAGGCTATTATTTACTCGATTAAGCTTGTATGTGAGTAACCAGTTACCCAGTGGGGAGTTTTGCAAAAGCTTTAAGAATTTATATCTTTTGGAATTTGGTTGGGCATTACAATGCACAGTGATGTTGTTTGGTGTTAGTAAGGTGTCTGGAATGTTTGTGGAGTGGATGAATCATATCTTCCATATTTAATTGGATAAGTTCGTAGTGGTTTTGATTGAGGATATTCGGATTTGTTATAAACTCAGAGGAAGAACAGGTAGAGTGTTTGAGATGTGAATTACCAGTGTTGAAAAGAGACGAAGTTTTATGCTAAGTTATTCGAGTGAGAATTTGGGTTGAAAAAGTTTATTTTTCTTGGATATGTTATTTCGGATGAGAGTATGGTTAATAGATCCATCGGAAGTAGATGCAGTTCGACAATGAGAGGCTCCGAAGTTGGTTGAGGAGATTAGAATCTTTTTGGACTTTAGTTAGTTATTACCGGAGGTTATGGAAGGCTTTTCCAAGTTAGTGTTTTCGTTACTTCGATTGACTTGCAAAAGGTAAGTTTCTTGTTTGGGATGTTCGTTGTAAGGAAAGTTTTAGAGAGCTGAAGTAGAAGTGGTCTACGGCTCCAGTTTTGATTCTGTGTGATCCTGATAAACCGTTTGTGGGGTAATGAGATGCGTCTTTGATGAGTTTGGTCAGTGTGTTAATGCAAGAGGGTAAAGTCGTGGCTTATGCTTTACGACCATTGAGGATTCATAAAAGGATCTATACTATTCTGGATTTGGATTGGGTTGCGGTCGTATTGTGTTGGGATATTTGGAGGTATTATTGTTATGGTTCTAGGTTCAAAGTGTTTGGTAATCACAAGGATATTGAGTACTTGTTTGGTTTGAAGGAATAGAGTATGAGACAACAAGAATGGTTAGAATTTGGGATGAGTTATGAATTTAACTCGAATTATCCTATTGGTGAAGTTAATGTCGTGCCTGATGAGTTAACTCGAAAGTTTTTATGCATGGCTGTTTTGATGGTCCGAGAATTAGAATTATTTGAGCAGTTCAGAGACTTGTGTCTGGTGTGTGAGATAACACAGTAGAGTGTGGAGTTGGGTATATTAAAAAGTGAACAGTGATTTTTGGAGAATATGAGAAAGAGTTAGACTTTGGACGAGAGATTGGTAGTTTTGATGGGTACGAGTAATCAGAGTGCGCAGCGGAAACGTGATGTGGCACAGTTAGTATATTCGTGTGTGACTTGTAAGAGTTCATAGGTTGAAAATTGGGAACATGTAGGAATGATGAGACCATTGGACATTTCAGAATGGAAGTGTTAGGTGAAAGGTTTAAATATTATTCATGGGCTACTATGTAGATGGAGGTTTTGGTTATATGTTCGTTTGGGGAATCGTAGCATTGTTGTAATGTTGTTGTGTGACAAGGAGGTTGGTATTGTCGTTATGTAGAGGTTGTTAGAACGATGTTGGGTCGTGGAACTTTATGTTCTTGTTGTGTTTCAGTTCAAGAATGAATCTGTGTGTGTTCGTAACTTGGGTATTCTTTGAGTCGTGAGTTAGTCGTCAAGTGCATTGTATGGGCTTTGCATCTTGTCGTGGTAGTTGTCGTCGTTGTCGTGTCGTTGTTGTGGTTGATGTTAGCAAGGTGGTTTGTCAGTTTGTGTTATTTGTGGTGTGCTTTTGTTGGCATGTTAGTTTGTTAGTCGGATGCGAGAGTCGTGTCCGGAGTTGTTCGTCTCAGTATATTTTTGAGGACGAAAATGTCTAAGTGGGGGAGAATTGTAATGCCCCGGTTTTGTCTTATTTATTTAATTGAGTTGATTTAATTATTTTTGTTTTATATTATTTTATTCTTGACTTTTATTTGACAATATATTATTTTTCATCGTTGTTTATGTTTTATCGCGTTTTGAGAGCGTTTGCGAGATATTTGAGCTGAGGGATAAAATAGCCTTTTAGGGGTTTAGATATTTATATAAATAGAAAGTGGAGAGAAAAAGAGAGAAAAGAAAAGGAAAGAAAAAGAAGAGAAAGAAAAGGAGAAGAAAGAAAGAGAGAAGAGGAGAAAGAGGAAAAATCGTGGGAACTCCGTTTCGAGCGCGAATAATCGGGTAAGGGTGAGAAGTTTCAATTATATCTTGCTTGTGTATGTATATGTGTTGTTTATTGTAATTGTTTTGGTTGTTTCGCGACTTTTCGTATCGATTGGAACTAGGAGTGATTGATAGAAATCGATGTTTTCACTGATGAAATTCGATATAAACTGAGTAGAATACTTGTTATTAGGTTTGGATCATGTTTTGGTTGTTATAGCATGAATTAGAAGTGCTTGGGGTGGGAGAATGATGGACTTGGACCCAAATGACCTATGTTAGCGCTGCTGGGATTTTCTGGTTTCGCAGGTTCTCACTGCGAATAGCCAGCGAAGGGGAAAGCGAACGTTCGCGTGAGGTTCACACTGCGAACGTTGTGTTGTTTTTCTTTCTGCCACGGTTCGCTGGGGGATTCGCACTGCGAAGGGGACAGCGAAGGTTCGCTGGGAGTTCGCACTGCGAAACTGTAGGCTATTTTCCTTTCTGCCATGGTTCGCTGGGGTATTCGCACTGCGAATGAGGGGGCGAAGGACTCGTTAGGAGCTTCGCATTGTGAACATGACAGTTTTCCCAATTTGTTTTCTTTATAACTTTTTATCCGTAAGTCGGTTTGAGGCGCGGTTTGGTGCGTTGGAAAGCTTTTGACATGTTCTTTCTTATTAAAATGGTTTTGATATTGGTTGACCGATTTAATCATGCCGGGGGTTTGGAAATGTGTCGTTGGTCGACTTTTACCGTCGTAACTGTGTGTATTTGATGTGTTATCATGCAATATGCTTTTGATATCCATCGTATGACTTGTGTGCTGATATGTAATATGAATGCATTGGTCGACTTTTACCGTCGTAACTGTGTGTATTTGATGTGTTATCATGCAATATGCTTTTGATATCCATCGTATGACTTGTGTGCTGATATGTAATATGAATGCATGTGATTAAATGATGTGATGATGGTTTGTGGCCTTATGGAAAGTAAATGCATTGTTTTGGGTTAAACTTCGAGGCATGATTAATGATGTTGTTGTGTGGTAAAATACATTGTTGAATTGAATATCAATGTATGTTGTTATGATGTGTTGTGTGTAACCTTTGTGGTGTGAATCCCTTGTGGAAGTAATTGTGTGTGCATGATTGTTGTAGTTTGTGGTTTGTGATGAAATGCATTGTTTGAAGTGTTTTCAATGCATGAATAATGTTGATGAGATAATTCATATTGTTGAATTATGGTGATGCATTTGATTGTCATGAGTTCTTGTGTGTCAAGCATCATGATATGCATCTTGTGATGTCGGGTGTGAGCGACGAAACGGTTCCAGAGGGAATCCACTATAACATCGTGAGCCTTATACAAATAGGACCTAAAGCGATGATTATAGATGATCGTGAGCCTTATACAAAGAGGACCTAAAGCGATCGGATTGTGAGCCTTATACAAAGAGGACCTAAAGCAATCCATAAACGTCGTGAGCCCGCATATGCATTGCATAGAGTCATTGTGTCGGTCTCTGTACATTTGCATAAATCATGAATGGATTGGTTATGTGTGAGAATTATGAATTGATTGAGCATGTGTTGAGATTTATGTTTGAATTGGTGAATTGACCTGCATATGTGATAAATGCATTGGTTGTGGATAATATGTTTTATGCATAAACATATGATATGTGACGTGGTGGGGTGTTTCCATATGTTATGACTATGGTGTGCCTTATTTGTGAATATGTGATTATGTTGGTATAGTTGATATATGCTATGTGGTAGGATTATTAGAAAAATGGTATGCATCTGTAGCGTGCTATATGTATTGGTATGTGATGTTTGTGGTGAGAATAACTATGTATGTGAATTTATATGTTTTGCATATTATTATGCAATCTTGATTTAGTTGTTATTTCTCACCCTTCTGCTGTGGTTTATTGCTCTATGAGGTAATTGCAGATTTGTAGTCTTGGAGACTTTTGTGAAGATTAGCCCTCCGTTCTTTTGTCGGTCTTGGTGTCTGCTCTGATACGTAGCACGGGAGTCGGGGAATGATTATGTGATATATGTATACCTATGTTAGATTTATTTTGTATTACCTTTGTATGTATATTTTGATGTTATAAAACAATTTATGTTGTAAAACAATTCAGTTATGGATCTTCCGCTTTATTCCATAATTGACCTTTCCTTTTGTATGGAAAAAGTTTCCCTTTGAGGTTATTCCATTTTGTGTTATGTATCAAATAAATGAGCAGGGATTGTGTTTTCTTTCTTTAAAATGTGGCATCCTTGTTTCTGTCGGAAAAATAAATTTTTCGTTACTCTGATTTATTTATGTATTATTTATTCGCGATGGGAATAGTGGGTGTTACAAAAAACATTATGTTGTGCTGCTATATGATTTCTGGTATTACAGATTTGGGTGTTAGAATTGAGTAGAATTGGACTGGTGTGAAAACAGGAAAAATCTGGGTATTAACTGCCCATACGCGTAATGGGCAAGGCAATACATGCATTGGGTAAGGCAATACGCGTATGGCAAGAGCGAAATGTGGGTGTTATGCGTATGGAACCCATTTGACATGACCCTCTGCTGAAATGCGTAATGGTATGCTTAGGGGGCAAGACATTACGCGTAAGGGGGTGGTACTATGCATAATGGGATTAAAATATAATCAAACGGGAATTTTTGAGAGAAATCAGTCTCTGCCCGTACGCGTAACCCTCAGGGCAATACGCGTATGGCTGGCGGGAGAAACTGGGCATTACGCGTATGGCTGGGGGCAATACGCATATGACCATGGAGAGTGCAGAATTTTACTGTTTCGCGATTTCTTTCCCGATTTCGCATTCGATGCGGTTCCTTTTTGTTCTGAGAGGTTGGGATAGGCGTCAGAACTTGTTGAATTTAGGAATGGTAGAAAAAAATGATTTAAAAATGGAATTTGGATGGTTTAATTAGATAATTAACTAATTAAGGCCACGTGAGGTATTTTCCTTAATTGTGTGTATTATGATGAATTGTTTGTATAGTTGTGGCAATACTAGTGTGTATTACGGTGAGTATGTATCTCACGTGTGATCATGAGGATCGTGAAGATGTATAATTTTTATTATATGTGTGTTTTATGTATAATTCGTGTCATGCATTTCATGATGTGTCTGGTGGAGACAGCTAGGTGGGAATCCATGATGGGTGCCTAGTATTGTCCGGACTCCAATGTGGAGTTGTATAGAGACAAATCATTGCTCAGTGGGTGTGTATGTGATTTGTCCGGACTCCAATGTGGAGTTGTATGGAGATAAATCATTGCTCAGTGGGAGTGTATGTGATTTATCCGAATTCTTTTATGAATCGGGTTCAATTGAATGAACCATGTTGTGTGGTACCACTTGCATTGCATTATGTCATTGAGTCACATTGCATTATTATGTCTTTGTTGGATTATAATCAGAAAGTGACAAGTGTGTCGTGAATGTGTGCATATTATGTGTGATTGCTTGATTTCTACTCCTTAGCATATATTTTACACCGCTAATTATTGAATGTAGTTCTCACCCCTTTGTTGTTTCTTGTGTCTGTGCTTCTTGGGAAGTACAGATAATCCAGGTACTTGAGTAATGCATGGAGTACGTATTGCCTGATCAAGTCTTAGGAGTCGCTCTGATACGTAACACGGGATAATGGGAATTTCATCTTTTGTTGTATATTTTGTATATTGTGTTAAGCATCATTACTCACTTTAAAACATGGTGAACCACGAGTTTATGTGGACCATAATTTTGTTGGCCAATGGCCTTGTTATTTTGGGGTTCGATATTTCATTCCGCTGTTTTAGCTTATTTTTGAGAAACAAGAAGTGAATGAAGTAAATAGAGAAATTCAGGTTATGTTTTTATGGTGTGACATCCCACTATTTAGGGGAACTCTGATTATATTTGTAGTATTTGTATATTTTTGTTAAATTGGGACAGTGGGGTGTTACAATTGGTATCAGAGCAGGTCGGTCCGTCCAACCAAATGTTGTAGTAGAGTCTGTCCTTAGAATAGGAGTAGACTTGGGTGTTCTTCTAACCGTGTTGTGATTGTTGAACAGTATGGCAGGGAGGAATGATGCTGCTCTTGATGCGGCGCTGCAAGCTATGACGCAGGCAGTGCAGAACAACAATCAGATTGTTGGGGAGGCGCAGTTCTGTAACTTAGAAAGGTTTCAGAGCAATAAGCTGCCTACATTTGAGGGTGGTATTCTTGATCCTGAAGCGGCACATAAGTGGCTGAAGGCTATTGAGAAGATCTTCAGGACCATGAGATGTAATGAAGCTTAGAAAGTGCAGTTTGGCACTCATATGCTGGAAAGTGAGGCTGAAGCTTGGTGGGATAATAGTCGTCAGAGGTTGGAAGTTGTGGGTACTCTTGTTACGTGGGCAGTGTTTCAAGGTGAGTTTCTGGAAAAGTATTTCCCGGAAGATATTCGCAGTGCAAGGGAGATTAAGTTCCTGGAACTGAAACAGGGTAGCATATCTGTTGTTGAATATGCTGCTCGGTTTGAGGAGTTGGTGCAATATTGTGCTCACTACAATACCGATGAGGCTATGACTTTGAAATGCTTGAAGTTTGAGAATGGGTTGCGTCCCGAGATCAAACAGGGCATTGCTTGTCAGAAGATACAGAGTTATCCGGAACTGGTAAGCAGAAGCCAGATTTATGATAATGATAACAAGGTCCGGATTGCTCATTACAAAGCCTTGAATGACCGGAAGGGTAAGCAGAGGTATAGGGGTACGCCTTATAGTGCTCCAGCTGACAATGTAAAATAGAAAGCCGTTGTGGGAAAGAAATTAAGTGGGGGAGAAAAGGCTCCTAATCCTACCAAGTGTTTCAAATGCGGTGGCACGGGTCATCGTGCTAATGATTGTTAGAATGAGGAGAAGAAGTGCTTCAAGTATGGACGACCAGGTCACGTTGTGGCAAATTGTAGGGTTACCATACCTACCTGTTATAATTATAGAGAACGGGGTCATATCAGCACTCACTGTCAGAAGCCTAAGAAATCTCAGACAAGTGGAAGGGTGTTCGCATTGGTCGGAGCCCAGCCTATCGGTGATGAGCGTTCCATTAAAGGTACTTGTTTTATTAATGACATTCCTTTGATTGCTATCATTGACATGGGTGCAACCCACTCGTTCATTTCTGTTGATTGTGTGAAGAAATTAGGAATTGTACCGTCTACTTTGGATAGGAGAATGACTACTGAAACTCCATCTATTGGTTTTGTGGTTACTTCTTTAGCATGCTTGAATTGTCCGTTGACTATTTTTGGTAGAGAATTCGGCGTGGACTTGATTTGTTTGCCACTCAGTAATCTGGATATCATTTTGGGAATGAACTGGTTAAAATTCAACCGAGTTTATATTGATTGCTTTAGGAAGAGGCTGTTGTTCCTTACTCCTGAAGAGGAAGTGTTGGCTAATTATTTGTCTACTAAGGAATTGAGAACCCTGTTAGAAGACGAAGCTAAGATGTTTGCAGTGGTTGCCTGGTTATTAGTAGAAAGCAATACATCAGTTAATGAGTTACCGGTGGTAAGGGAATTTCCTGAAGTGTTTCCGGATGATATTACCGAATTGCCTCCGACGAGAGAAATTTAATTTACTATTGATCTTGTTCCTGGTACCAGACCTATATCTATGGCACCATACAGGATGTCGGCATCAGAATTGGCAGAGTTGAAATTTCAAATCGGAGAATTGCTTGATAAAAAGTTTATTAGGCCAAGTGTGTCGCCGTGGGGAGCTCTAATGTTATTGGTGAAAAGGAAGGATGGTAGTATGCGTTTGTGCATTGATTACCGTCAGTTGAATAAGGTGACCATTAAGAATAAGTATCCACTTCCAAGGATTGATGAATTGATGGATCAGCTTGTGGGGGCTCGTATTTTCAGTAAAATTGATTTGAGGTCGGGTTACCATCAGATTAGAGTGAAGGAAGGTGATATTCAGAAGACTGCGTTCAGAACTCGATATGGACATTACGAATATGCAGTGATGCCTTTCGGAGTGTCTAATGCGCCGGGTGTGTTTATGGAATATATGAACCGTATCTTTCATTCTTCTCTAGATCAGTTTATTGTGGTATTCATTTATGATATATTAATTTACTCCAAGTTTGAAGAGGATCATACAGAACACTCGAGGATTACATTGTAGGTGTTGAAGGATAATAAATTATTTGCAAAGTTCTCCAAAAGTGAATTTTGGTTGCAGACTGTGAGTTTCTTGGGTCATGTTATTTCTGGTGATGGCATAGCAGTGGATCCATCTAAAGTAAATGCAGTGCTTTAGTGGGAACCTCTGAAGACTGTAACAGAAATTAGAAGCTTCTTGGGTTTGGCAGGTTATTACTGAAGATTCTTCGAAGGATTTTCTAATTTCGCATTACCGTTGACTCAGTTAACTAGAAAGAGTCAAGCTTTTGTTTGGGATATGGCGTGTGAGGAAAGTTTCGAAGAATTGAAAAAGAAATTGACTACAGCACCAGTATTGATTCTACCAAATTCAAATGAACCTTTTGTAGTGTATTGTGATGTGTCTAAGATGGGATTAGGCGGGGTGTTAATGCAAGATGGCAAGGTAGTGGCATATGCTTCACGGTAATTGAGAGTACATGAGAGGAATTATCCTACTCATGATCTTGAATTAGCTGCGGTGGTTTTTGTATTGAAAATTTGGAGACATTATTTGTATGGATCGAGATTTGAAGTATTCAGTGACCATAAGAGTCTGAAGTATTTGTTTGATCAGAAGGAATTGAATATGAGGCAGAGAAGATGGTTAGAGTTCTTGAAAGACTATGATTTTAATTTGAGTTACCATCCGGGGAAAGCTAATGTTGTAGCGGATGCTTTAAGTCGTAAGACAATTCATATGTCGACATTAATGATAAAAGAAATGGAATTAATTGACAGTTCAGAGACTTGAGTATGGTTTGTGAGACTACACCGGAAAGTGTTAGATTGGGTATGCTTAAAGTGAATAATGACTTTTTGGATGAAATTAAGGAAAATCAGAGGCTTGATGTGAAACTGGTGGACATGATGCCTACAGGAGGAAATGATCCTGATAGTGATTTTAAGGTAGATAAGGATGGTGTGCTGAGATTTCGAGGCAGGATTTACGTGCCGGATAATATGGAATTGAGGAAAGCGATCTTAGAGGAGAGTCACCGGAGTAGCTTGAGTATTCATCCGGGAGCCACGAAAATGTATCAAGACTTGAAGAAATTATTTTGGTGGTCCGGTATGAAGAGAGATATAGCTCAGTTCGTTTATGCTTGTTTGACATGTCAAAAGTCAAAAGTGGAGCATCAGAAACCTTCGGGGTTGATGCAACCGTTGGAGATTCCATAATGGAAGTGGGATAGTATTGCTATGGATTTTGTTACTGGTTTGCCAAATACGACGAGGGGCTTTGATGCTATTTGGGTAGTGGTGGATCGGCTTACGAAATCCGCACATTTTATACCAATTAATATCAGTTTCCCATTGTCAAAGCTGGCGGAGATTTATATCAAAATAATTGTGAAACTGCATGGTGTTCCGGCGAGTATAGTGTCGGATAGAGATATGAGGTTTACTTCAGAATTTTGGAAGAGTTTGCAGGAAGCTTTAGGTTCTAAACTGAGGTTGAGTTCGGCTTATCATCCATAAACCGATGGTCAGTTGGAGAGGACTATTCAGTCGTTAGAGGATTTGTTGAGAACCTATGTGTTGGAGAAATGTGGCGCGTGGGATACTCATTTGCCATTGATTGAGTTCACGTATAACAATAGTCACCATTCTAGTATTGGTATGGCACCTTTCGAAGCTTTGTATGGTAGGAGGTGTAGAACGCCTCTGTGTTGGTATGAAACTGGTGAGAATATTGTGCTTGGGTCTGAAATTGTGCAACAAACTACTGAGACAATTAAGATGATCCGTGAAAAGATGAAGGTGTCTCAGAGTAGACAGAAAAGTTATCATGATAATCGGAAGAAATACTTGGAAATTAGCGAAGGCGATCATGTATTTTTGAGAGTCAATCCTGTGACAGGTGTTGGACGTGCATTGAAATCGAAGAAATTGGATTCTAAATTCATTGGACCGTATCAGATCTTACAAAGAGTGGGTACAGTTGCTTACAGGGTGGCGTTGCCATCGGAGCTTTCGAACTTGCATGACGTATTTCATGTATCGCAATTTCGGAAGTATGTGTCGGATCCATCTCATGTTATCCAGAGGGATGAAGTGCATATTCGTGATAATCTTACTGTGGAAGCGATGCCGATAAGGATCGAGGATCGCAAGATGAAGCAACTTAGAGGGAAAGAGATTCCTCTAGTGAGGGTAGCTTGGGGAGGAGCTGTAGGAGAAAGTGTGACCTGGGAATTGGAAAGCAAGATGCGAGAGTCATATCCAGAATTGTTTCCATCAGGTACATTTTCGAGGACGAAAATATTTTTAGTGGGGGAGAGTTGTAACATGCCATTTTAATTTATTTAATCATCGTGTGTTATTTCATTTGTTTGGCCTTGTTTAGGGTGTGTATAGTTGAGCTTGTAAGCGTAGAGTCCGTAGCGGAACGGGAAATTAGGGATGTCGGAATTATAATAAAGTACTAATGAATAATGTGGGGACATATTTAGTAATAGTAGAAAGAAGAGTATTATTATTTTTATGTCCAATATTATTATTATTATTATTATTATTATTATTATTATTATTATTATTATTATTATTACTATGGTTATTATTATTACTATTAATATTGTTATTATTAACTAAAATCAGAATTTTTAATAATAATAGAGTTAGTGTTATTAAAATAAGAAAATAGGAGGATTAGGAAATTGAAACATAATCACATTTCCACCAAGAGAGAAAGTTGGAGAGGAAGAAGTTAAGCTTGGCATCATCAATTTTCATCAGAATTTAATTGAGAATTCGAGGTAAGGGGAGAATGGATTTCAATATGGGTGTCGATAATATGAGAGGGTAGTGAGGATTCTTTCCCTCATAGGAATTGTATGTATAATTTTGTTGTTGTGGATTTGTTGTTGAATGATTGAAATTGTGATGGAAAGTGTGTAAATCGATCCATTCTGTCATGATATGTGAAAAACATTATGTTGTGCTGCTATATGATTTCTGGTATTACAGATTTGGGTGTTAGAATTGAGTAGAATTGGACTGGTGTGAAAACAGAAAAAATCTGGGTATTCGCTGCCCATACGCGTAATGGGCAAGGCAATACACGTATTGGGTAGGGCAATACGCGTATGGCAAGAGTGAAATATGGGCGTTACGCGTATGGAACCCATTTGACACGGCCCTCTACTTAAATGCGTAATGGTACGCGTAAGGGGCAAGGCATTACGCGTAAGGGGGGTGGTACTACGCGTAATGGGATTAAAATATAATCAAACGGGAATTTTTTAGAGAAATCAGTCTCTGCCCGTACGCGTAACCCTCGGGGCAATACGCGTATGGCTGGCGAGAGAAACTGGGCATTACGCGTATGGTTGGGGGCAATACGCGTATGACCAGCGAGAGTGCAGAATTTTGCTGTTTCGCAATTTCTTTCCCGATTTTGTGTCCGATGCGGTTCCTTTTTGGTCTGAGAGGTTGGGATAGGCATCAGAACTTGTTGAATTTAGGAATGGTAGAAAAAATGATTTAAAAATGGAATTTGGATGGTTTAATTAGATAATTAACTAATTAAGGCCACGTGAGGTATTTTCCTTAATTGTGTGTATTATGATGAATTGTTTTGATAGTTGTGGTAATACTAGTGTGTATTACGGTGAGTATGTATCTCACGTGTGACCATGAGGATCGTGAAGATGTATAATTTTTATTATACATGTGTTTTATGTATAATTCGTGTCATGCATTTCATGATGTGTCTAGTGGAGACAGCTAGGTGGGAATCCATTATGGGTGCCTAGTATTGTCCGGACTCCAATGTGGAGTTGTATGGAAACAAATCATTGCTCAGTGGGAGTGTATGTGATTTGTCTGGACTCTAATGTGGAGTTATATGGAGATAAATCATTGCTCAGTGGGAGTGTATGTGATTTATCCGAATTCATTTATGAATCGGGTTCAATTGAATGAACCATGTTGTGTGGTACCACTTGCATTGCATTGTGTCATTGAGTCACATTGCATTATTATGTCTTTGTTGGATTATAATCAGAAAGTGACAAGTGTGTCGTGAATGTGTGCATATTATGTGTGATTGCTTGATTTCTACTCCTTAGCATATATTTTACACCGCTAATTATTGAATGTAGTTCTCACCCCTTTGTTGTTTCTTGTGTCTGTGCTTCTTGGGAAGTACAGATAATCCAGGTACTTGAGTAGTGCATGGAGTATGTGTTGCCTGATCAAGTCTTAGGAGTCGCTCTGATACGTAACACGGGATAATGGGAATTTCATCTTTTGTTGTATATTTTGTATATTGTGTTATGTATCATTACTCACTTTAAATCATGGTGAACCACGAGTTTATGTGGACCATGATTTTGATGGCCAATGGCCTTGTTATTTTGGGGTTCGATATTTCATTCTGTTGTTTTAGCTTATTTTTTAGAAACAAGAAGTGAATGAAGTAAATAGAGAAATTCAGGTTATGTTTTTATGGTGTGACATCCCACTATTTAGGGGAACTCTGATTATATTTGTAGTATTTGTATATTTTTGTTAAATTGGGACAGTGGGATGTTACAAGTGAACTCTCTCGCTCTTGTTCTAACACATTGGGGCCAATGTGTAGCTCAAGTTTGGGGGGGGATTTACTGCTTTTAGTTTTTCCTTTTTGTGCGGGTCAAGTCTGTTTTGTTTGTTGTTGTATGAAAACCACTTTGAATTTCCCCTCGAATTAGAGCCGAAAATTTTGCTTGTGAATTCTGTGATGTGTGAGGTAGTCAGGAAAGTATATAGAGTTCGAGGGAAGAAAAGTATAACTAGGGACATTGGGAAAGTTTGAAAACTTAGGAATGACCCGAACACCCTAGATTCCCCGGAGTAAGAAAGCGAGTCCAACGTGTAGATTTCTACCATAGTACTTGGATTTGAGAAGTATTCCCCGATTAGTTCATAGTGATAGTCCAGCATGACTAGAAAGAATTGCATGTATAAAGTTGATTGATAGAATGACTTAAGGCACCGAAAAAGTGAATAATGGCGATAAAGACAACTAGTCCTTCTAAGTTGGGTAACCCTCACCCGGTTACTTAGCCTTACGGCGGCTGAGTCTCAATTGTCGTCCCAAAGTGGACTAATAAACGCCAATGAGCGAGAAAAAGAGATAATGGTGCCTAGAAAAACTTTCGATCAATCTTGTACATGTGAGGGAAAACGGAAAAAAATGCCTTAATCTGATTATCCGAATGAAAGGGGTAGAAAATCGAAGAAAAGACTTAAGCCCAAAGCATAGTTAAAGAGGTAACCGAAAGGGGTATTTAGGTCTGTGGTTTTACCACGGTATGTGTTTATGTAATACCTTCGTTAACGGACGATTACCAAGAGAACTAGTTTTAGCCGATCGGAACAAAAGCTCACTTATGAGTATCGACACACCTTCCCTTCACATGTCTTTCATTTGATATGTACCATTTAATCTGAAAAATCTTTATGCAAGCTTGTTGCTTGAGGTCAAGCAACAGTTTAAGTTTGGGGAGTTTGATCGGTGGTTTTCATACGTTATTTCATTGTTTGTTTTAGTTACTATTTTGTTATTGTTTATTTGTTTTATATCTCTTTTACCGCATTTTATGCCTTGGTTGTGTTCTTTAGTGTTTTCAGGTTCAGATAAACATTCAGGAGGAATTGGAGCGAAAAATCGAGAAAAATCGCAAGACGCGGAATGAAATTGGAATGAACACAATGGCCTAACACGACCACCCGTGTCGCCTGACACGGGTCTTGTCATGGAGAAGCCAAGAGAACGAAATTTTGAAGAAAAACAGTGGGCTGACACGAGTGCCCGTGTCACCTGACACGGCCCATGTCAGCAGGTTTGGAGCGAATATATTTTTTATCAGATAACAGGGATCCAACACGGCCGCCCGTGTCAGTTGACAAGGCCCGTGTTGGCTTGGACGCTTCATCTTCTTATTTTCTTGTATTTTTGACCTTTGTGTTCCATGAGGGTATTTTAGGTATTTCCCCATTAATGTATTGGACTTGAGAGTATTTTAGACACTTTCTGAGAAGGAGAAAGGGACTTTGGAGGGGACGAAAGATTTGACGTGAAAGTGGAATGCTGTCAAGTGATCGGGAGAAGGAAGATTTTTCATGAGCCATCATGATTGAAGATCAAATTCCTCTGTTATTCTTGTAATATTTATCTACTATTTTGTAATTTCTTTTAGTACTATTAGTAGCTAAACCCCCAATGCTAGGAGGTGTCCCTGAATTGCATTGTAATGACTTGAATTTTCATTGTTCTATGAGATATTACTTTTTCCCTTAATCTTTTGTTATGGAATATTTTTAACGCTTTTCGATCGGACAAATTGAAATTGATTTACAGTTAGGGTTTAGGTCGGACCAACCAACCTAACGCTTTTGCATAATAATATTACAGTAGATATTGCCTAGGAATGGGGATACCCTGTAATAACCGAATTATTCTTAATCAAATATAATGCTTTTGATTCTTTCTCAAAGGTTTTTCTACTAAGGAATTAGGGAAAAATAACCTTAAGAATCGGTAAGGTTTGTTTAGAGTAATGTTTCATCGAATAAGGATTTAGAGTTTTTGCAGTGCAATTCATACACTACCTCTAGCATGCTTCTAACATCTGTTTCAAGTCAAGTTTATAATTTTGTTCATTTTATTATTCTTAGTTATAATTTTTAAACAATCAAAACCCAAGGAATTTTTGTTTAATTGAATTAGCATCTACACTTACAATCACACGCAGTCCTCGAGATCGATTCTGGGGATAACCCCTATTATTACTACATCGTAAAAATAGTACACTTGCTATTTTAACGATCAGACCACAGCTTGAATTTTTGAATTAACAAATGTGCCACTTACAGCAGTTATCTGGGATTAGGTTTGTTGATTGTCTGTTTTGATGTGTGTTATATAGTGAAAGGTCTTCCTACAGAGAGAACTCTTGATTTCCTCTGAGGGGATTTTTATATGTGCCTTGATCAAAGCCCAAGGTTGAAGCTAAAAGGTCGACTCTACTAGGGGAGTTTTTATGTTTGTCTTATACAAAGCCCAAGATTGAGGCTGAAAGAATTGACTCTTCCGAGGAAAATTTTGTCTGTCTTGTACAAAGCCCAAGATTGAGGCTAAAAGAAATGACTCCACTGGGGAGAGGTTTTATCTGTCCTGTACAAAGCCCAAGATTAAGGCTAAAAGGATTTATTGACTCAGCTGGAGAATATGATCTGCAAAGCCCAAGATTGAGGCTAATTCAACTGAGGAAAAATCATTATACAAAGCCTAAGAGGAGGCTGGTTTGGGGAAATTCTTATATGAAGCCTAAGAGGAGGTTAGCTTCTGCTGAGGATTGTTAAGATCCAGAGACAGGTTCAAATTGGGGAATCAACTCTTGCTGAGTGTAGAAGAGTTGAAATATCAGATGCCTTGAGGTTCTGATTTTTTTTAGGGTTTATTGGTGGTAAATTACCTTAGCTGGGGAATTTAGAATGAAAGTTTTAAAGATTTAGTTTTAAAACCTATGGAGGTTTTAACTCTACTGGTGATTGATGAAGTGATCAGGGTTTTTCCTGTGCTTTTAGGAAACTCGAGGGTTTCTTTGAGATTCAAGAGAAAATGAGACTTTCCAAGTCTACTGGTATGAAGAGGTTGACTCTTTACTGGAGGATGATCTTTGTATGAACCCCAAGAGAAGGCTGTGGTTTTAAGGGATGAGAATCAACCCTAGAATGGTTTGATATTCTGGAATTCTGACTCTCTGGAGGATTGAACTAGCAAAAGATGACTAGGTTCTGTCCTATACCTATAGGAGGTCTTTGGGTCCTTGTACTAAGCCCAAGAGGAGGCTGAGAACTTCTAAGAAGCCTGAGGGTCCTTGTACAAAGCCCAATAGGAGGCTAGGGATGCTTTTAGGAAGCTTGTGGGTCCAAACCTGAGAAAAGTTCAAGAAAGGTTTCACCGGGAATAATCCTTTCTTTAGTGAACAGTTCTAGGGTTTGAAGAAATTCAGAAGAGGTTTCACCGGGAATAATCCTCTCTAGGGAAATGAATTTCTTGTACATATATTTCTAGGTTGTGACAGTCTTGAGAAAATTTTCACCGGGAATAATGCCTTTCTCTGTTCCATATTATATAAGCCCAAGAGGAGGTAAAACTGTATCTGGAATTTCCTATGGGGAACTAGTTTTGACTGTGTTGAAAGAGTAACCACCGGTTTGATCTAAACCTAGACCTAGTTGCTGGGGAAAACTCTAAGCAAGCATATACAGGCATACATATACAGATGAAATATATAACAAGTATATTGAAGAGATAGTGGAACTTACAGGTGTGCAAGCCCAAGCATAGCAACTGCATCTGTATGGTTAGCTATTCAAGAAATTGAAGAAAGTTTTGATGAAACTTAAGATTTGAATCTAAATTAAAAAGAAAGTTTATTGTAAAAGGAAGTTTGGGGCTTATACTCCAGGAGAGGCCCAGATGATCTCTTTTGAAAAGGCGACTATCGCGTCGGCAGCTTTGAAAACCAAAGAGGGACTTATACAATGACTGAGGCCCAACTTATTTATGTACAAAGGGGGTTGGATCTTACACTCTATTAGAGGCCCAAAGGTGTTTTAAAAAGAAGAAAAATGAGACTTACAACCAAAGGGAGGCCCAGATTGTTTTTGTTTAAAAGGCGGCGATCGCGCCACGGTTTCGGAAAACGCAGTGGGACTTATACAATGACTGAGACCCAAAATTTATTGATGTGACAAGTGTGACGCCCCCAATCTAATACCCCCAAAAACACGCAATTAAGGCGGTAAAAGAAAATTCGAAAATTCGTCAGAGTATATTTGAAATACGGCATAGAAAGGGGAATCACATCAAAGTAACCAAACATACACATAACATGCAACACCTGCCCATAATGATATGCAACTGTGGGGTAGCAATCACACAGAGGAAACTTTGTTCCTTACACCCACTTTTCAGAAATTAGAATTAAAGCGGAAAATCTAAAATCTGATTAACATATATACATATACACATATAAACAGTTTGTCATACATCAGGTAGCATATGTACAACCAAAATATATCATCCGATATACAAAATAATAGCACGCGGCCACCCTAACTACCCGGAGTCACATATCAGAGCCGACCGACCAAAATAATGAAGACGCAACGCTTCACAAAAAGGAATACCTCCAGCAGCTCTAATCTGCAACGCCTCATAGAGCGTTATAAAACAGCAGAAGGGTGAGAAAAACAACCATAATATAATTGAATAAAATTATATAGTAACACAAACATACGCAAGTAAACATATTTCTCACCACAGTTGTACCACAATTTCTCATAGATCAAACATAACGTAATACAGCACAATTCTCACGCATTAACGCCAATACACATCAAACCTACAACATACCCGTAATCACCAACCCAATCACACATATTCCATCCCATCAATCACATTCACAATTACATGCACAAGTAATTCATGATGAATGCAAATGCACAAAGACCGACACCACGACTCTATGCACATGCCATGCGGTACCGACTTCCATTGTTTCTCATGTCTCATCATCAGTTCACTCAGGAACTATTGGAACCATCGCTCGTTACTGAGAATCTCAAGTAACTCCCCGTCGGGCCTACGATGTTCACCCGTCGCTTTAGGTCCTCAGGCATCGCCTCATATTTTCGAGGCACACGACGTTAAGGATTGCTTTAAGTCTCCAAAGGAGCCCACAATCGTCTATACCCATCGCTTTAAGTCCTCAGGCATCGCCTCATATTTTCGAGGCCCACGATGTTATAGCAATTCCCTCAGGAATTAAACCGTCACTCAGGACGTTCCACAATGCACACTATGATGCTTGGCATACAATGACCCATGACATTCCATATGCACACATAAATACATTTATTTCATCGATAAAACCACACTTTGCACTTATGCCCAAAACAATGCATTTAATTTCCATACGGCCACAAATCACCACAACATCATCTAAACACATACATTTACATCATACAACAGCACCTTGCACAATATACCTCAATTACGCACACGTATAACGACAAAAGTCGACAACCGACACTATTCCTGATTTTCCGACATAATTAAATCGGCTAACAATTCCAAAATCATCATAACAAGAAAGTACAGCTCAATAGCTACGCAACGATACCAAGAATGTAAAAATCGGACAAACGGATCAAAAGTTACGAACGAAAACGAAAAACGATATTTTGAAAAGTCACATTTTGCAAAAGCTCTGCCCATACGCGTACCACCATGAGCCATACGCGTATGAGCAGAGACTCATTTTTCCCAAGGTTCACGTGTAAATGACCATACGCGTAATGCCCAAGCCCGTACGCGTATTGCCCTGAAATGCTACGCGTATCATACGCAAATGGGCAGATGGCCGGGGAAAACAACATCCCATACGCGTATTGGCCCATGACTCGCCCTCCATACGCGTATTGCCAAGGTCCATACACGTATGAACATGCCCCATACGCGTATGACCTGGAAAAACCAGAAAAATTCCTGCATAATTTGTTCCACGATTTTCCACCCAAAAACCTCTAATTCATCATCCAAATCTCAGAAAAACAACAAATGGAAGTGTAATAATACCTATCAAACATGTATAGACAATCTCAACACATTCAACACAAGTTTTAACACATTTAAATCAATTCCTACTCAATTGTTCCAAAAATGATCTTACTAATTTTCTCTAAATCAATCCAACATCAATCACAAACACACATACATAATCATATACAATTATACAATAATCGAGTTTCGCACCCTTACCCGATTTAATCGACTCTAGAACTTGATCTTGATGATTTTTCCACACTTCTCCAATTTTCTCTCTTCTCTTCTTTTCTTCTCTTTTTCCTTCTTTCTCCTTTCTTTCTCTCTATTTTTCTTTCTTTCCCTTTTCTATTTTCTATTCTTACTAACTTATCCAAATATCTATGAAATGCCCAAAATACCCCCACACTCAAATATCTCGCAAATGTTCCCGAAACGCGATAAAATATATTCACGACTAAAAATAACATATTTTCACACAAAAGTCGAAAATAAAATAAAATAATAATAAAATAATCAAAACGACTCCATAAAATAAAATTGGCAAAACGGGGCGTTACAACAAGGGATGGGTCTTACACTCTATTAGAGGCCCAAAAGTGATTGAGAAGAAGAAAGATGGGCCTTACAATACAAGGGAAGGCCCGAAAGAAAATTGTTTTGAAAATGGCGATCGCACTGAGATTTTTAAAATCGTATCGGGACTTATACAATGACTGAGGCCCAAAAAGGTTTATTTACAAAGGGATGAGACTTACACTCTACCAAGAGGCCCAAAAGTGGTTCAAATGAAGTTTAAAAAATTAAAATTGAAGGAAACCCTAATTTTAATTAATATAATATTATTTTCAAAGGAAAATAAATATAGAATATCAAATATATTTAAAAACAAGTGGTAAGCATTGAAAAATATTTTGGAAAATCATGTTTAATCACATGAAGGCTTGAAATTCAATTGGTTTTGAAAGATCAAGGTGAAAATTTCATTTTTTAAATGTTTGAAAACAAATAAAATGAAATTAATTACAAAAATTCAAACTATATTAAATAAATAATATAAATTCAATTTTTTCGTGGAATAAAATATTTCAACATTTTTGTGAATTTTCAAGAAAAGAACCAATAAAAAATAATTAAAATTGAGAGAGAAATTAATTTTGAGATTAATTAATAAAATCATGAAAACATAGAGATGACTTGCAGAGACAACTCTTGCTCTTACAATCTCCCCCTTTTTGATGATGACAAAACCATGTATTTTGATAGAACATTTTATACAAGGTAATCACCAAACTAAACATATTCAGAGTCCGGAACAACAACTCCCCCTGAATGTGTTAACCCCAAAATTTTATTTGTGATCGTCTAGAATCTTATCTGACCCAAAGACTCACAAAATAACAATTTGAGTTGTCAGAACATAGAATAGAGAATGACTACTTCCCTATCTGTCTTAGGGAGGCAAAAGTCTTCAGCATCTGGACTAGTTCATTGAAACCTCTGTCTTCAGATCTTTAGAACTTAGTTCCTTTGGTCGTCGTATCAGAGCTCATAATCTTCAGAGTCTTCTGAAGTAATTTCTACTTTTCAGCAAAATCATTTTAGCACAGAGATAGACAATTCTCTTCAAATAACTTAGCCACGCTATTTATCAAAATTAAACTTGTCTTTTGACGTAATAAACTCCCCCCTGAGTTTTAGACTTTATGATCTTCAGATTCTTGATTTGGTTATACCGGTTCTGATCATCATTTAAGATATTGACTTTTCAGAGTTTGACTAGACAACAAGTCTTCATCTCAGAACCATGTTTCTATCAGAACTCGTTGGAAGATCACAACTTGATTCTTGATCTGATTGAAAAATATTTTTGTGATCAATCGAAGCTTGATTCTGAATCTGATACCAACGTACTTTTGATTCCTAGTTTGCTGAGTTTGATACCAATTGTAGGTTTAGTCTGATGCCAAATCATTTTCTTTTGAGTTGAAATCTTGGTTTATCAGATCTTCTTCTTCTTGGATCTTTTATCCAGATCTTCAGACAGTCTTCGACTTCTGATTTGCTCAGTTTTTCTGAAAAGCATCTTGGATTGTGGATTTTGTCTTGACTGCTTTCAGGAAGATTTCTTCTTCTGATTCTTATGTTCTGAATATCATATTCTCAGACAGCTTACATCTTTTGAACAAAGTGAAACAGGAATCACGAGAACTTTGACTTTCAGAAAGTTCTCAACTTCTTAACAGTGTCGTGTCAATCTGATTCTGAACACATGTTCACGAAGTGTACAACTTTGAAAATATGAACAAATATTTCATAAGAACTTTTAACAAGGTTCTTTCAGTTTAACCTGTTCTAAGAATGCCTAGTGAACTTGTTCAGAGTTCCTTGGTTAAACATCAAACAATCGTTAGTGTTAAAACGCATTTATATCAGAGTTGATGTTTAGCATTCTTATATCAAAATCATATTCTATTTCTCCCCTTTTTTTACATCATCAAAAAGTTAGAGAATATTTTAAGTATTTAAATGTGATCAATATGATAATGAATAGTCTATTATAAAAATATGCTAATTTTTGAATATGATAAGGATATTTCATTTAAAACAAAATATAGATTATTCTTAACCTTAAGTAGTTTGGAGCGATCGAAACATAGGCTCATAGATTTCTAGGGGATAGTCTAGGAGGTGCCTAAGGATATAGAGGAGGTGGAAGACGAATTTCCAGACTCATTGGTTCTTGAAGCATGCAACTGTTTATTTTCAGCTTGTGAGATTGCCAACTGCTTGTTCTTCATAATTTCTTCAGACATCCATCCATGAAATTCAGTCCAGATATTTCCCATAGAAGTGGGATCCATGTTGGAACCTGATATATCTATTAAGTTTTGGATTTTGTTGATAGTATTATCCTTGAAGGATGATAATACTTCATTAACATTCTTTGACCTTTTCGAAGAAGGTTCTTCGCTAACAACTCTTTTCTGCTTCTTTCCCTTTTTCTTCCATTCTGAGAGCTCTTGAAGCACATCAGTAATGTTTTCCAGATCAATACATACACCACTGTCTTCATCTTTGAATCTTCGCAGATAGTTTGCCACTTCTACTTGATCATGTGTTTCTTTGAAGTTAGGAAATCCTTTAACAGGAACTCTTATAGCTATCATCACTTGCCTTAGTGACGTATCATCAAGATTAGCGTCTTCTTTCTTTTTCCTTAGATCCTTAAATCCGAGAATTTTTCCTGCACTTTTTAGAAGTTTGCTCGATTCTCCTTCATTGACCAGGATGTCATCAACTATTCCTGATCCCACCAGAATATCAGAGATGAGTCTTCCATATGGAATATGTCTGATTTCCATGCCAGAACTCATCCTGGAGTCCCTTATAGATTCTTTCAGAAGTTTGAACAGAATTGCTGGAAGATGTATCTTGATTCCTTTTAGTATAAGGAATAGGACACACTTCTGAGTCTCATTGAATCGATCTGAAGGAAGATGATGAAACACATTTCCTTGCAGGATTCTAAACCACACTTGTAGGGAGTCCTTCAGACTTGAGAATATTTAATCTTCCGTATTAACCACAGTTACTTCTTTGAAAATATAAGCCAAGACTTTTGCTTCTCTTTCCTTGCTTAGTTGATCCTTGGTGATCCTTAATCAGGTATTGTCATGCATCAGTAAATCTGAAAGAGTCTTTTCAGATATAACTATTTTCATTCCAAACACCGAAGATACAATGACAGTTGTGCACGCAGTACCATGAATCCAAAAATATTTAACCAGACAAGCGTAGGTTGGTCCTTCCAACCTTTTGAAGTAGTTGCTCCACCCTTGATTATTCATGGAGTGAGTCACATCGCATCCGTTTGCTTACAAATTTTAAAATTCACAATTGTTTCAAACTTGACAATGAGTTTTTCAACTGGTGCTTTTATGGTAATGGGGCATAATACACTTTGACAGAAGGAGGCCATTGTTGAAGGTGAAATACACTAACCGAGTTTACTCAAGATTTAGATGTTGTGAAGAGTAATTTAAGGTTGATTTTATTTATAGAATAATGAGGAGAGTAAGGCTTAAGAATTTGAAAGAGTAACTATTGATCTTTCCTAGGTTGGTAAGGGACGTGGGAAAAGAAAGTGGATGATTGGTTTCTTTAATGAGGGAAAATTAAGTGATCATGAATCATAACTGTTTTCTTATGAGTGGTGAGAGTAACTGTCGCACATTTACGTCTTAAGGAGATATTGCAGTTTCTTGATAATCTTAAGGCTTTTCGTGTGACGTATAATAGATGCATGTAATTGATTATAATGCTTAATTATTTTATTATGGTAAATTCATGGAACGTATATTTAAACAATGCATCATGATAAGATGAACATAAAATTAATCATTCCAAAAGATAAGCAGTTCACCATCAGAGTTACTTCATTAATTGATCAAGGAGATACAAGTCGAATTCAAAACAAAGAGTCAGACAAGCAAAGACCTTGAAAAACTATGACTCTAGGAAATCTAACTTCCTATTTTAGACTAGGAAAGTCATAGGTTGACAGAACTCTAGAAGAATCTTCTCAGTCATTCCATTTCTCCTGCAATGACTAACTACTCCTTGAAGATCAAGAATGTGGGAGATAACTCTGCAGTAGGGAACTTGATAGACTGTGTCTTCCCTAGACACATTAATTTCATCCTTTAGATGATTATACATGGATTGAGGTAAGTTTATTTTGATCCTAGAAACTAAGAAGAAAATAAATAACCTTTTTTTGTCAGATAACCATCATGCTCTTCTTTCTCTTGGTCTTAAATTAGTTACCATTAGCTTGTACCAATCTTTAGCTATGGGAGTGAGAGTACATGGTTGAGTGGGACGACCTTCAGTCTCAAAAATGACATGTAGATGCCTGTCAAAGCTATGACTGTTGATGTTTCTTTCCACAGTCACACCATCTTTAACACACCTAATGGCTTTAGCAATGATGGTAGGATTGATCAAGACTGGACAGACAACAACCACAGACAAAATAGCATTCTTGCCATAGTCATACTCTAGCAGTCGAGCATTTACCCAGAACTCAGTTACAAGCGTGGGAAAGACAAGTCCAACAAGCATGTTCAAGTAGTTTCCCCAGTTCTAAAATTCAATTCCAGAGAGAATACTTGTTTTATTTAGTTGAGGCAGAAGGTTTAAATTCAGAGAGTATTCCTTCAGGAGTTCAAGATCAGAAATTTCACCTCTGATGTTGTGGGAAGTCATTTTGAACAGGAGTGATTTTGTTTGAGAGAGAAAGAAATTAACCTATGAGATAGTTAAAGAGTGATTCTTCTTTGAATAGAGGAAATGATATGGGAAGGACTTAGGATCAATAGCTATTTAATGAACTGGAACAGGCAGGGTTCATTATTTTCGAGAATAGCTATGAGTAGCTATAGAGGTCAGTTTTAAGATGACAAGACATGTTATAGACTCTATATAGAGGTTGTCAGAGCAGATCATAAATAAGGATATGAATAGATGTACACTTATGAGCCGTAAGGGAGTGGCTGACACAAGGTAATCATAACTGCTTATTTTATTCACAATATTCGTCGAATCATAAATGCCTGAGAATCTTATTATATTTTCAATAAATCTTACGAAACCTAATGAGTCAGTGAATGATTAGTGGTTATGATGAGATTCAAAATATTGCTACTGTTTTAAATTCAAAAAATAAGGATGATCATGAATGAGGAAAAACGTACCTTAGAGATTCTGAAATCTTTTTACAGCGATTCTATATCTGAGTGCTTTCCATTCCGACTCTGTTTCTTCGAACAGATGCAGGGCTTGTTTAGAGACAAGTATCATCAAACATGTGTATAACACATGACATAGTTTGCATGATAATCTTGTTCTTGCAATGCTGATCTAATTTGTTTAGATTTAGTCCATCAAAGGATTGACAGCATATCTGCTTCTGAAAAGAGTGTCTACTGATTTTTTTTCATTCTGAACAACATCAATGACTTAGATCCTTTTTGGCTTAGAGTAGATGACTTTTGACTTTGCATCTAGTCGAGCATCTTCTGATTCCAGAATTTATGCAACATGAGCTTTTGAAAGAAATATCAGATAACATTCTGACCAATTATAGTTGGTTCCACTGAGATAGAATCTCAAGTTAACAGAACTTAATCGTTAATGTTATTTCCACCAAGACTCAGAATTTGTTCTTATTCAGATTCCTAATGAATCGCTAGATTTCCTCTTTCTGAATGTTCTTCAGTTTTCTGCAAGGCTTCCCAAGAAGACAATATTCAATTCTTTGTTGAATCTTTTAACTGCATACTTCATTCTGAAAAATCATAGAACAATAATCTTTCTTCTTTACATGAAGAAATTCTTAATGAGCTTTAAATGAGAAAGTCAAGGGTGGACTAATCCGTTTCTTGAAAACATCTTAGAAACTCATGAAGAATTAATCTTCAGCAAACAATATTTCTTGTTTTCTGATGATCTAATCTTGAGCAAATACATTGTTTATCCAAACATATTTCTAATATAGGTATTCAACAGAAACTACTTCTTATCTGATGAATCTATCTTATCAGCTGATTCTTCAATCTTCTTCAAGGCTTTAATGAGGAAGATCTTGTTGTTGACAACTTCAAGACTTCAAGAATCAGTGACTTGCTCTGGTGATCCATTTGATTACAATTTAGTACACAATCATCTTCTGAACTGATACTAAAATTGTAAGTGGATTGAAATCTTACCCAGAGTATTTCTACACACCATATCTGGATCCTTTTCTAAAACTGTTAAGTGTTTGATATCTATCAATAATAGAAACGGAGCTTTGATACCAATTGAAGGTGTGAGAAAGACACAAGAAATGGGGGGTTTGAATTGTGTTTTAACTCTTAATAACTTTTTGCCTCTTATCTTTAACGTGCAAGAGAATATAAGAGTTGCGTTGAGAGACTCTGACTTGCGAAGTGTCATTTAGATTGTGTGATGCATGAAGCATAAGTAATAAGGAAAATTTGAATTAGCGATGCTTGAATCAGACTTGCAATGCGGAAGCTCATCAGAGTTTGGTTGCAAGGTTCTGATAATTGATACAGAAACATAAACAATCATACAAAGCATAAACAAGAGTAAAGAACACACGATATATCCTGGTTCACTTGAGCCATTCCCAAGCTAGTCCAGTCCACCCTTCCAAGGTGATTTCGCCTTGAACACAAGGACTTAATCCACTATAATCAACACCGATTACAGATGCACGGGCAACAGCCGGTGACTAACATCATGCACAACCGCAGCTGTGACTAACCCACAATGAACCGTTCAGGGATCCAAGTTAATGGATATAATGAACATTGACCCAATAGGTTCCAATCTCGCAAGATCTACTATCAGGATTTCACAGCTAAACATTCAGGGATCCGATTCAACAGATATAACGTTTACTGACCATTCTTCCAAGATTTTCAATGAGTTCCATCAGTGATCTCACAAGAGTCTGACCCACACTTGGTCCTATTTGAGATATGACTATCATTGACCATATTTCAGGATTTCCATAATGACACCAAGCCATTGTCTTCTCAAGTCTCCGATCACACTGATCACTTGAGGAATCCTAATTCACATATAATTAGTTGTTCTGGAGATTACATTGATGCTTCTTAATAAGTAGATAACTCCTAATTTTAAGTACAAATGAACACTCAGTGTTCTAGCAAGATATGAGCAACAGCTCCTTGCTATCTTTATATTCTACAAAGATGCATGTTAATTTGACAGTTTGATGACATCTTGTAGATCTTCTTCATCTTCTTTGTTGAGCAAGCTTCGAGCAACAACTCCTTGCTTCAGATCTTCAATATAGCCCAGATGATGAAGTTGGTTGATGACTTGACTGATTTTTAATGTTGTCTTGTTCATCAACAGCTTCTGTTCTAATTGATTGTTGTTGTGTTGAATGATGACTTTTGAGCTTCAACAACAATGGTGGTGTGTTAATGGTGATAGCTTTAAATGTTTAGTGTAACAACGATAACTGATCATTGTGACTATCATTACATCGACACCTTCAGAAGCACATACTCCTTTCCTTTAAATAGCCAAGTAAATTATAGCCGTTGAAGAGCTGTTGGCTATTTGAAAAGAGTCGTTATGCAATGATGAAAGTTGTACTGCCATATCTTCTTTTTACTGTAGAAGAAGTGATGGGATAGATCTTTTTATCACGGTGTACGTTAACGGTAACATTTGTCTTCAAATCTTCAGAGGCTTCTGATGGTAATTAATCGAAGCATGAGTAGAGACTTTGTAACTGGGTCTTCCGAAACTTCAAGTCTTCAGTCTTTAGAACTTGTCCATTAGGAATCTGTCTTCAGAGCTTCAGCACTTGCCTTGAAACCCGTTATCTTCACTGCTTCAAGTCTTCAGAATCTTCAAAACCTTGTTCACTTAGAACGTTGTCCTCAGAGTCTTCAGCACTTGATCATTTAAATCTTAATCTTCAGAACACTTCAGTCTTCAGAATCTTTCTGCACTTGGTCTTCAGAGCCTTCAGCCTTCAGAACTTCAAGTCATGAGAATCTTCAGCACTTCAGTTCTCCAAAAGATTATCTCTTCAGAAGCTTCGCTATCTTCAGAATCATAACCATTTTCAGAGTAGCATCCATAAGAGCATTGCAACAGCAATATCGGCATCCTTGGATCTATCTGATTATGATCAGATACAAAAGCATACTTGCTTCTTGCGACTTGTGTTACACATAGTAACTCGCATATGATTATTTACACACATCTTGCTGGTGTTTGTTGGATCTGATATCTTCTATGATTATGATCTGCACACAACACACATTAGAACATAAAATAGTTCTTTCACAAATACTCATTGTTATCATCAAAACATAGAGATGACTTGCAGAGACAACTCTTGCTCTTACAGTCTTGCCTTCTCTTGGGCTTAAACAATATGTAACAAAGAGAAAGACATTATTCTCGGTGAAACTTTTCTCAGACTGTCACTATTAGAAATTGTCAAAGAAGTTCATTTCCCCAGAGAGGATTAATTCCCAGTGAAACCTCTCTTGAATTTCTTCAAACCCTAGAACTGTTCACTAAAGAAAAGATTATTCCCGGTGAAACTTTTCTTGAACTTTTCTTAAGTTTGGACCCACAGGCTTCCTAAAAGCATCCCCGCCTTCTCTTGGGCTTTGTACAAGGACCATCCGGCTTCTTAGAAGTTCTCATGCCTTCTCTTGGGCTTAATACAAGGACCCTGAAGACCTCTTAAAGGTATAAGACAGAACTTAGTCATCCTTTGTTAGACCTGTCTTTCTGAAAGAGTCAAAACCTCAGACCAATTTTAGGGTTGATACTCATCCCTTAAAAGAGTCAGCCTCCTCTTGGGCGTTATACAAAGATAAACTTTTTCATACTAGTAGACTTGGACAGTCTAAATCCCCTCTTGAGTCTCAAAAGACATTCTCAAGTTCCCTACAAACACAGGAAAAAACACTGGTCATTTAATCAATCCCCAGTAGAGTCGAAACCTGTGAGTTCTAAAACTCTGTATTTTATCCTAAACTTACCCAGCGAGGGTCAGTTTATCATCAGAGCCTCAAGGCATCTGATACCTCAACTCTTCTGTAAACCCTCAGCGAGAGTTGATTCCCCATTTGGACCTGCCTCTAGATCTCAATAATCCTCAGTAGAAGTCAGCCTCCTCTTGGGCTTTGTACAAAGATTTTCCCTAGCTGAGCTAACCATTTCAGACTCTCTTGTTGAGTCAATCACTTTTCAGACTCTCTTGTTAAGTCAATAACCTTTCAGACTCTCTTGTTGAGTCAATCACCTTTCAATACTCTCTTGTTGAGTCAACCCTTTTTAGCCTCAATCTTGGGCTTTGTACAAGACAGATAAGAGCACTCTCTTGTTGAGTCAATCTTTTTCAGCCTCCTCTTAGGCTTGGTATAATGATTTCTCCTAGCAAAAGTTAGCCTCCTCTCAGGCTGTGTATAATGATTTCTCCAGTTTGGTCAGCCTCAATCTTGGGCTTTGTACAAGACATATATAAGCTTTCTACAAAAAAGTCAAAATCTTCATAACCTTCTCTTAAGCTCTGGATAAATATCTTCCCCAGCGAAGTCAATTCCTCCCAGCCTTCTTTTAGGCTTTGAGAAATAATATCCCTAAGCAAAGTCAACCCTCTTTCAGCCTCAATCTTGGGCTTTGTACAAGACACGTAAAATATCCTCAGCCGAGTCAGAAAAGTGTCATATCAGCCTCAATCTTGGGCTTTGTACAAGACAGATAAAGACTTCTTTCCCACAGACTCAGTATTCTTTTCAGCCTCAATCTTGGGCTTTGTACAAGACACATACAAATCCTCCTCAGCGGAGTCAAAATCCCTTTTAGCCTCAATCTTGGGCTTTGTACAAGACACATACAAATCCTCCTCAGCAGAGTCAAAATCCCTTTTAGCCTCAATCTTGGGTTTTGTACAAGACATACAAAATATTTCCCCGAAAAAGTCAAATTTTTAGCCTCCTCTTAGGCTTTGTATAATGATATCCCCCAAAGAGTCAGTCTCTTCTAGCCTCAATCTTGGGCTTTGTACAAGACATATATAAACACTCTCTTGTTTGAGTAAGTCTTTTCCAACCTCCTCTTAGGCTTTGTATAAGGACTTCCCCAGTGGAGTCAATCAAATCTCTTAGCTTCAACCTTGGGCTTTGATCAAGGCACGCAAAAATCAACATCCCCTCAGAGGAAATCAAAATCTCTCTGTAGGGAGTCGTTTCTCTGTGTTATCACACATCAAAACAGAATATTCAAAACAAACCCTAATCCCAGATAACCACTGTAAGTGGCACACTTGTTGATTCAAATATCCAAGTTGTCATCCATCTTTTATCCTGGTAAATTCTCTCTCTCATCTAATTGCTGTAAGCGGCAAGCCTCTGGATTATTTACATCTACGTCACTGTCCCTCTCTTAGCATGAAAGATTCATAAGGAAAAATGGCATTGCTCAATACTGAGTTAAAGTTTCTTCCTTCATGACATCACCCATATAAAGGAAATTATGGCATTGCTGGATTCTCATATCCCAGTTAAAGTAATCCTCCTTTATAAACAGTCACCCAACAATTGTGATAAACAGATGAGACATCTCCCTTTAGAGATGACAAATTCTCTATCAGTCAAACCTTTAGCTTCAATCTTGGGCTTTGAACAAGACACAAATAACCTTTTAGCTTCAATCTTGGGCTTTGAACAAGACACCAAAACATCTTTTTCCTTCCATAGAATAGGAGGAACTACGATTGCTCTGATTTCCCTATTTCTTTAAATGGGAATACGTAGGCATAAGATTGCAAAATCTTAGCGAGCATACCAATCAAAACTCTAGGTCCAGTACCTTACCAACAACATCGAAAAACCCGAACATCAACAAAAACTCACTCTCTCTCTCTCTCTCTCTCATATTTCCCAAGAAACTTTCCTAACCCATCAACAGATAAACACCATCAAGTACAAAGCAGAACCTAAAACTAACAACCTGTGGATAACCACATATAGGATGGGTAACTGACAACTCCCCATTGTATAACCTGACCCCGAACTCCCCGAATCTCTTTTAGCGTTTGTTCAGTTAAACAATCGCGTGCAAGGTTAGTTTGAGATAGCTTCCCTTTCCCTTCCAGCTTCACGGGATAAATAAGAAATCAGAAAGTAGCACCCCACTCCTCCTCATTGAGGTGAGGAGAAGACCCTTCTGCGATAAGGTGGTCGCGTCACCGACAAAAATCGCATGCTACAGTTCTCGAAACCAAAACAAGAAAAAGTGCTCTGTCAAAAGGGACAAGGTTCACTACAAGCCTATTCTTGTGCCACTGAGCAAACTTTTCCCATTGCTGATTCAAAACAAGCTGGTGACTCCCCGACTTCACAACCGTGTGTCAGGACCTTGGCACAATGCAAACCTAACTTGTGAATTCCACAAGGGGCTGAAGGGCATGACTTGGATGGTTGTCGAGCCTTAGAAGCTACTGTGCAAAGGCTGATCCATGACAAGGAGTTGAGTGCAAATTCCATACTGGTACCATGGGGCACCCTGTT
Source organism: Lathyrus tuberosus (assembly GCA_022829125.1). NCBI lineage: Eukaryota > Viridiplantae > Streptophyta > Magnoliopsida > Fabales > Fabaceae > Lathyrus > Lathyrus tuberosus. Next base: position 5,498,419 of record JALAZF010000183.1, read on the forward strand.
GAAGAATGCAGGGACTTTGAAGAGCGACTCCTAGGTCTGCTAAAGCTGCTAAAACCTCAAGAAGGTGGGTCAGATGCCAATGTCCCGATTCCCAGAGCAAAAGACAAAGGACTTGTAAGGCCTCTTAAGGTTATATATCACAAAGAGCAGATAATCAATGATGGAGGTGTTCCCCCGCTTAGGCCCGAAAACTGAAGTCAATTTGCCAAAGCTGGCTGTATTTTGTATTTTCTGTTGTGTTTCCTTTATATGTTGAATTTGTTTTTGCTTATAAGCTATTGTACTTTTTGAATTGGCAAGATTAATGAAATGTTCATGCATTTTTTGGGTCAATCCATTCGTGTTCACTCATTTACTGTTATGTTCATAAAAGCAAAAAAATATTTATCTGTATATCCATATCAAATTATTGTTAAGCAAAGATTGGGGAGGATGATGAAAATATTATCCATAACTGCTATGGTATACTGCCAATTAAACCGTGCCGATGATGTAAGGCATTGTTTTAATTCCCAAACACTGGAGAAATAAGGAAGATGATCCCTCGTTAACCCCTTCGAGCCTAGAAGTAGGAGTTTTCTTTCCTTACAAAAAACCCTTAAATCTCAACCTTGGGGTGGGTAGTTCTCAGTTTAACTTGGTTATGCATTTTAATGCAAGCGCTTCATGCAAGACACCAGTCAGTTCTCTCAAATCAAATGAGTAAATGTTGTACAAGCTGGTCTTCAAAGCCACAAATAAGGAAGGATCGTTATGAAATTCTTACCCGAGGAATGAGCCGAGTCTCTTTCAAGGCAAAAGCTAAGAAAGATGGGAAGCTCCTAATCATCGCCTCATGCAAAAGGGCTTGTATGACAACCAAAGAAGAGGTCTCATAACCTCAAAAGACAAGACGGGGTCTCATAACCTCAGCGAAGACAAGAAGAGGTCTCATAACCTCAACAAAGACAAGACGGGGTCTCATAACCTCAGCGAAGACAATAAGAGGTCTCATAACCTCAATAAAGACAAGACGAGGTATCATAACCTCAATAAAGACAAGACGAGGTCTCATAACCTCAGCAAAGACAAGAGGGGGTCTCATAACCTCAACAATAAAGGGTAACCAAATTTGTAAGGGAGTAATAACTATCCAAGGTGTCTGAATCATCATCAACTATCATCAGTTCAATTCCTAGCCTGTAGGAACCTAAATGAATAACTTGAGTTAACAGAGAGTAGGATGGGAGTTCATCACGAAGATTGGGTGGGGATAAATAAACTTTGAGCCTTTATCTTTTGTTTCATAAACCGTGAACCAAGCCACCTTACAACCCTTAAAAGACCTAATAGAGGTAAGGTTGTTTTGAAAACATACTACAGCAAGGTTGATCAACCTGACTCCTAATGATCTTTGCTAATTGCGTGTGTTGATCACTTCATCTGTCATTCTGTAAATGACTAGATCCACCCTTGTTTTTTATTTAATCACTCTATTGTGTGTGTTTCATCAATAAAACTTGATTTCAAAAGCTTGCATGAATTTTGCATTGAAATTGTCAAAATTTAATGAACAATACTTGTTTGCAAAACAATTTAATATTAAAGGAATCCCAAAAAATGCAGCCAGCTAGGGAATTTGACTTGATAAAGGAAGCTCAGCCGGGGGCAACCAAGTGTAAGGATTTGACAATCAACCATTCTAAGAGTTTTTGAACCAGGGGCATAACTCTTCAAAGTTCAGAATATTGGGGCAAGCCGTCTTGAGGTCATCTTATGACAAGTTTGGACTCCAATGACCCACCAACAGGGGCAAGTTTGTTTCCCAGTTGTTACTCTCACAGTCCAAGGACTTTGTTCTACAAATGCAGTTAATCTGGGGCAGTTATGTCGAAATCCATAAATCTCTCCAAGAGTTTGAAGATATTGAAAGCATATTGTATGCCAATTCTTCTGTAGAATCCTCTTGATATTTTCTTCTGACAGACCATGCAATCTGGGACAGATAAGACTTGAAGATGATCATTATGCCAATAGTACGCAGAACTACTCTGTTCTTGGGTTATCCTTTGCCAGCTCCCCAGTAAGCTGTTACTTCAGCTAATCTTGGCAATTCTCCATGGATTTTCCTCCAGTAAAGAAATCAAGCTCATGATGGCAATCCTAGTGAAGTCATGATGTTGTACCCCGAGTGGATTACTCTTTTCCCTTAGAGCAGTTGGTAACCTTAAAGTAGAGTTGCTAATCCTACTTATTCATCCCCAGTAATGGTCTAATCTGTTGAGGTTGGCTGGGTATCCTTGTCGAGATGTTTATTTCATCTCTAGTGTCGCTTCTATTTGTCTGTTTTGTCAGCATAAACATGGCATACATGCATTCTCATATGCATAACATCTTAGCATCTCTGTTACACTGTCTTGGTGTTTACCTGTTTTTGTTCACTTTGGTGTTTATCTCCCCAAGTGACTGTTTTTGTCTATTCTCTCCAATAGAGTCGTCAGCCCTAGGCATAAAGTGCTAATTCTTTCTATATTCCCCACAGAGTTCAATCCTCGTGGATGATGGTTGGTTCAGTTATCTTTTCCATATTTGGATAAGATAAATCCCCATTCGAGCTCATTCCTCAATGGTTGGAGTCTTGTTTGACCGTTTCTTTCTAGCTTGTACCTAGATTGAACTTTGGTCCCTGGCAGGTGTGGTTTCCGAGCCTATCTTAAACATGCATTTATTTTGCACCGTGTCTCGCAGGAAGAATCTTTTACAGATCCTCATTGAAGACAAAATTATTTCTCCAGCAGTGTTGTAATATCAACATCTCTTTGGAATTTATACCCAACAACTGTTATACCTCAAATTTTACCACTTAGATGTCATAACATATTGCACTTACATTTAGGGTTTAATCATCTGTGCATTGTTAACTAACCACCATATCTTGCTAGTTTGTTCTTTTACGTGAAAGCCAGGGTTTGCACAGGAAAAAAAACAAAAGTCAATAAGCCAGACTCTCACATGTTTCAATGTCTCATAAGACATTCTTTGGCTCCATACAACCATCACAAGTTCCACGAGCCTCAAGTTCATCTTGCCCCAGATTAGGGTTTTGGTCAAGAAAGTCAACCATTGTCTTTGGTGTCTTTTCTTGAAATGCAAGTTTCACACTTAGTGCATAATGATGCATTACCACTTCTAATCACCAAATCATTTATGAACGTTGTTTAAAAACTGAAAAAGGAAAGGATGTAGATGGCACTGGCCATGATATAGTGGCGCCTGCCATGAAGAAGTGTGGCACTTGCCATGAGAATATAGCGTCTGCCATGATGTGTATATGGCGCCTGCCATGAAGAAGTGATGGCATTTGCCATGATATGTATATGGCGATTGCCACGATTTCCACAAGCTGCACACTTAAAATAACATTGTTTAATCAACTTGATGCAAGTGGACATCTTAAGGAAATATAAACTTTTTCAAAAGTATGGCAGCTCCTCTTTTCCTTTAAACTTGGACTCTGCTCCAATCCCATCAGCACACAAAAGTGATAGTTCTGCAGCTTTTGGTGTTGGCATTAATTTTGGTAAAACTGATTGTGATTGATATATGCCTAAAAAGATGTTCTGACTTCTGTTTTCTGCTTCTGCATTTTCCTTTAATATGATGTGTATGATCAAATTATGTTTTGGACAAAAATTTGCCAAAGGGGGAGATTGTAAGTTCTGAGTTGGCAGCATTTTTTGCAAAACATGTTGCTCAGGAAAATGTTATGAAGGATGTCTTGACATGTTGTGCTGCACCTAACTAGTATGAGTGCATGGCTGTAATGGTGTGACATGTTGAAGGAGATGTCATGACATCTTAGTTGGGTATAACAGGTGTTGTTAATGATGTCATGTGTCTGATGTCTTAACATTGAGTCATAACATTAGTGAATGTTAAGGTGTTGAAGAGTTAAAGTGCTAAAGAGTGATGTCACATGCGATGTCTTGACATCACTATACTAGAACATTAAAACATCAGGTTGTGATGTTTTTAGGGCTGTGCGCATTAGTTTGATTTGAGGAGATTTGTTAGTTAGATTGGATGCGAATTTCTTGGTGAAGATATATTCTGGTGCAATCATATTTAGAGCAGGTCTTGTTGCTATTTTCATGCAAAAAGATACGGAGAATAATTGGATTTAATTATGAAGATTTGATTGAAGATTTAATTAAAGATCTATTTAGTAGCAGAATCTTTTGCAGATTTGTAGCAGAAGATTAGTTGTGATTTGAAGGCCCAAATCCAGTTGGGTATAGGTTATAAATAGGGTCTTTGTAACCTAGAAAAAGGAAGCCAACCATCATGTAGATTATAAGGGCTGTGTTGGTTGATGAACCACCCGATTTGTGGGATGGTCATCGTGCTTATCTCGAAGCCTGTAGGTAAGAGATGTATTGTTCTAGGAGGAAGTTGTTAAGAAACTCTAAGTATTGTTCTTAGTCATGTGTGTCATGTCTAGGTATTATCATGGAAGTGTGTCTTCTACTTTTCTGTGATTGAAGAGTTTTTGGAAATCAAGTTGTTGATGCAGTGACTGAGATGTTGACTACTAGACATCATTGCGATGATTGGGAGTGAGATGGAGTCTCTTATCTAGGGAGGACTTAGATAGAAGGGTCATTGGGTAGTGATTAAATTAGGTAGATTGTCAACTGGTTTGTTGAGTCTGTAATTTGATACTGCTAATAGTGGAATTCCTTCTTGGCTTGGTATGCCCCCAGATGTAGGTTGTTAGACCGAACTGGGTGAACTAATTCTGTGTGCATTTTCTGATTACTATTATTGCCTTGTTCATACAATAGATATTGATGTTATGACATCGCACTTGACATCACATATCTGATACCATAATTTTAATTGGTATCAGAGCAGGCATCCTGTCTGTTTCTGGATGAGATCTAGGGAAGATACTTTTTGGTTCATGTGCAAGGAAGATAGTTTTGCTGAGTTATGGACTTGGTCAGTTCATATAGTTGTTTGTATGATCCCTTGAAGTGGAGGACGAACTATTTGTGACAGGGTATGTATTGGCTCTGTTTGAAGTTGTCAGGCTTGTGGTGAACTGCTTTGTAGGGTGACTTAGTTTCAACCTATGCTGACCTGTTGCACCTGGAGTGTGGTGTTTGTGCAATAGTTATTAAGGTTTGCCTGAAGGTTGTAGAGGAGTTTTCTGGTGTGTGTTCTGCTGCATATATATATCTGATGGAAAATTCCCGGTGGTTTTGTGTGTGTTGAGGCCACAACACTCTGAAGGTGTATCACATGGTGTTGTGATACTTAAGGATAATATTGATTGACTTATTAAAGTGACCAAAGATACTTTAGGTTTGACCCAAGTCCACTCATAAAGGCATTTTCAATAAGTTTGTTGATGAGAGATCAGAAGGATGCAATTTATTTTTGCTCTCTTCTCTGAAAGACCATCCACAGGTTTAAATTGAAGGATCCCATGGTATTGCTCTTGAATGATCTTCTACCAGTTGTTATGACATCAAACCAGAAGAGTATGCTGGTTCCTGCATGTGTGTATGATCTGGTTTTGAAGGGTGGTCAGCTACTGTCCCTTGCAAGAGATGTGTGTGTGGTTTACTATGGGTGTTGTCTCCAAAGCCATAGCAGTTGTTTAATGTGATATAGACTGATGTCAGAAATGATGTTGAAACATCATTTCAGTTCTTTGCTTTCTCAGCCAAAGAAAGTTAGTTGTGCTCATGGTGAAGTATCAGGTCAAGCCACTTACTTAATCTGAAGTGATCAGTGGTGTGGATTAACAAAAGAGGGATCAGCTAGTGCCTCAAGTGTGCAGGAAAAGAATGTCAGACCAGATCAAATGTCATACCTTGTGTGAGAAGGTTACCTTATCACATATGATAAATAGCTTGACAGTAGTTGAGTATTTGTCTGCTTTTGATAAGGTTATGCATCTAACCGATAGTGAATACTCTGACGGGAGCTGAGCGTTTATCTAAGATGTTGTGCATTCAACTAATGACAATATACATTGACGAGAGACTATGTATATGTCTGATGTAAAAGTGCAGGACTGCAGAAGTGTTGAGAATTTACTTTTCTCTATGTGGCTGTATATTTCTCTTTGTGGTGTGTTGGTGTGTGACGACCTGAATTATGTTGTTGAAGATGGAGATGGAAGACTATGAAGACATCATAGTCTTGATGGTTGGATCAGTTTATTTCTGATCTAGGTGCTTTGGAGCATGGGTTTTGTTGTGTGAAAGTCGAGGATATGTGGATGTTATCTCTGGCTTTCTACTGACGGCTCTACTAAGGGAAGAGGCATTCTTTGGTATAGCGGTGGGGTAATCTTGAACTACTTATTTTCTGAAGATTCAGATGTGGTAGGTTTGAAGTCTTTGGATTTTCTGAGCAGGATGGAGGTTGTCTACTCAAACTTGATTGTTGAATCAAGTCTATGAGAGCATGGAAATCTGTTTCTGCAAAGGGAGGAGGTTCTTCTAAGTGGCAGAAGGAAGAGCTGAATTCAACAGTTGGATATCATAATGTTTTGAGATCTAGCTTAACATCAGAAGTATCAGCTGGTGATGTGGCACATCAGCTTAAGATAGAGGTGATCTACAGTAATGGAAGTTATGGATGCTTCAAAAAGATCTATCTCATACAGTTTGCGGGAGCTGTGGTTTGAGAAGATGTTACATGACTAAGAGGCTTGGTGAATCCAAGATGTCTTGCTTTTGAGCAAGTAGTTCATATGACTTAAAGATCTGGTTTCATAGGTGGATCAGGATATCTTGTGGGAGTTCTGAAGAAGATTGAGATCAATCAAAAGGTGGAATTTGGTTGGTTTCATTGTGTGCATTCAAGCAGGATGCTTGAAACTGATTGCTCTTGTGCAGAAGAGTATTTAGTTGAAAATGTAAGGAGGTTCTAATTCTCTTGGAGCTTTTGGCAGAAGTTCTAGGTTGAGGATGGAAGTATACCTTCTTTTGGTGGATGAGAGTTTAGTCCTCTCTGGCTTTCTGTGGCTCTCTTTGTTCAAGCTGGTGACGCAGTGTTCAGTTTGGATTACTATGCTGATAGTAAGCTCAGTAGTGGAGCATATCTAGAACCATGGTGTGTCAAGAATGTTCTAACAGATGTTAGAACATTTTTTTTGGGTTGGATATCCTTGGTAAAGGATGATTTTGTTCTAGTTCTGGAGTTTGGTGCATACATTATGCCTAAGGAGCGCCTACATAGTCATAAGGGAGAATGATGAAGTAGAAGGCCTGCCTTGGATGGAGAATGTAGAGAAGACTGAAGTAGATCAGGTATTGATTGATTGGAAGTTTGAAGATGAAGAGTATGATAGGGAATGACTGCCTTTGGAGAAAGGGACAATGGTACTAAAATGCATGTGCTCAGCAAGTGTGCTCAGCAAGTGTGCTCAAATGTTCATCTTCATCAAGAGCATTAGTTAACCATGACTGGGGGAGTACTTGTCTATGGATTTTGCTGCTAAGGTACATATATTATGAAGATTACATGTTGATCAAGATTGTGAAGATTAGTTGAATCTTATGAGGATATAATGTCAGATAACATGTTATGACATTAGGTTGTTAGATGACCTGTTGGTGTGGACATGAATGGTTCTAGCCATGTGGAGCTAATTGTTTAAATCATATGTGCACATGCTTCTGAGGAGAAGTCTGAAGGACAACTTTGGTTGTGTATGGGAGAATTTATTTTTCTCTACAGATTTTGGAAGAGCTTTGTGAGGGTCCTTGTTGATGGGAGATGTCACACTTGTCTTGGTGAGTGTAAGAGGAGTTTATTTAGAGTTCAGTGGAAGGCATTGTGTGTGTGCTTCAAAACTTGTGGATGATTGTGTAAAGCATTTCTGACTGGATGAATGAAGACTATGTCTGGATTTTCCAAATATTATGATATACTGGTCAAGTAGCACCATTTGTGAAATATAAGGGGAGAACTTATGTCTGTACTAGTGTGGTACTTGGATTGTTTGAGGATTAAGCATTATGTGAATGCGTTCAGCAGGTGTATTGAACAGAGGGTGCGCTCTTGAAGACATGAAGATGAGTCTTATGTTTTCCATTCATTTAAGGTTTTCTTCTTGCAAAGATGCACATGTTATCCTTGATAGGGGAGAGTGTTACAATTTTGTGCAGCTGGAATTGTGGTGTTAAGGGGGAGCAGTGTTCTTATTGGTGTTCTAGCTGGTGCATGTCGTTTGTTTGGTTTGCTCCTATTATGGCTAAAAAGGGGGAGAATTGAGAAACATCAGGTGTCCCTTGGTTGAGGAGGAGCTGGATGTGTGGTCAAAGAAGAAGGTTTTAGCCAAAATATGCCAAAGGGGGAGATTGATAGTTCTGCAACTTTTGGTGTTGGCATTAATTTTGGTAAAACTGATTGTGATTGATATATGCCTAAAAAGATGTTCTGACTTCTATTTTCTGCTTCTGCATTTTCCTTTAATATGATGTGTATGATCAAATTATGTTTTGGACAAAAATTTGCCAAAGGGGGAGATTGTAAGTTCTGAGTTGGCAGCATTTTTTGCAAAACATGTTGCTCAGGAAAATGTTATGAGGGATGTCTTGACATGTTGTGTTGCACCTAACTAGTATGAGTGCATGGCTGTAATGGTGTGACATGTTGAAGGAGATGTCATGACATCTTAGTTGGGTATAGCAGGTGTTGTTAATGATGTCATGTGTCTGATGTCTTAACATTGAGTCATAACATTAGTGAATGTTAAGGTGTTGAAGAGTTAAAGTGATGAAGAGTGACATCACATGCGATGTCTTGACATCACTATACTAGAACATTAAAACATCAGGTTGTGATGTTTTTAGGGCTGCGCGCATTAGTTTGATTTGAGGAGATCTGTTAGTTAGATTGGATGCGAATTTCTTGGTGAAGATATATTCTGGTGCAATCATATTTAGAGCAGATCTTGTTGCTATTTTCATGCAAAAAGATATGAAGAATAATTAGATTTAATTATGAAGATTTGATTGGAGATCTATTTAGTAGTAGAATCTTTTGCAGATTTGTAGCAGAAGATTGGCTGTGATTTAAAGGCCCAGATCCAGTTGGGTATAGGTTATAAATAGGGTCTTTGTAACCTAGAAAAAGGAAGCCAGCCATCATGTAGATTATAAGGGCTGTGTTGGTTGATGAACCACCCGATTTGTGGGATGGTCATCGTGCTTATCTCGAAGCCTGTAGGTAAGAGATGTATTGTTCTTGGAGGAAGCTGTTAAGCAACTCTAAGTATTGTTCTTGGTCATGTGTGTCATGTCTAGGTATTGTCATGGAAGTGTGTCTTCTACTTTTCTGTGATTGAAGAGTTTTTAGAAATCAAGCTGTTGATGCAGTGACTGAGATGTTGACTGCTAGACATCATTGCGATGATTGGGAGTGAGATAGAGTCTCTTATCTAGGGAGGACTTAGATAGAAGGGTCATTGGGTAGTGATTAAATTAGGTAGATTGTCAACTGGTTTGTTGAGTCTGTAATTTGATACTGCTAATAGTGGACTTCCTTCCTGGCTTGGTATGCCCCCAGATGTAGGTTGTTAGATCGAACTGGGTGAACAAATTCTGTGTGCATTTTCTGATTACTATTATTGCCTTGTTCATACAACAGATATTGATGTTGTGACATCGCACTTGACATCACATATCTGATACCAGAATTTCAAAAAGCAAACCAAACCCTATCCTGATCAGTTACTAGAGCTCGTGAAGACTTTTTGACCCAACCAGCTCACTTGCACGAGGGAAAACTTGGAAAAGGGCAAATTTGGCAAGTATAAATATCTGACCATACCTCAAGCTCTCCATTTTTCCTATAAATAGAGACTTACTCTCCACTCCAAAGGACACCAGATTCACCTAGGCATAGGCTGAATACTCTCCCCATTTTCTCCCTCACTTACTCTTGCAAATCTGCAAGAACATTGTTGCAGGAGTTTTGGCTGAGCTTTCCACCATCCAGCACCACGTATCATCCAAAGCACTAGCATTTTGTGATTTTTCTAGGCAACTAAGAGGAGGGATAAAAATAGTTCTGCAGCAGCTGGCACTTTGAGGGAGAAGAAGCTCATCTATTTTTTCCAGAACTCGTACTTGTGAAGAGGCAGTGGACCATCTCCACTAGGTAACACTCACTCTTTTTTTACTTCGTTTTCAAAATAGCATGATCATTGGTTCATATTGTTATCATGTTAATGTCTGATTCTTGAATAAATATTGCAAATCATAATGTGAACTTGTTTGATATATTGTGATTTTGATTCGTGTTTTTTGTTTGAAAACTGAACAAGGAAAGGATTTAGATGGCGCCTGCCATGCATTATGATGGCGCTGGCCATGGTTTTGTGGCACTGGCCATGCTTTATATGGCACCTGCCATGCTTGAACATGGCGCCTGCCATGGTGTATATGGCACTAGCCATGAAAAGGCGGCGCTTGCCACAATGTTATGGCGCCTGCTGTTACACCCCGATTTTTAACAGCGCGAGTGTATTTTCAAAAGGTACAATTCCTCGAATAAAATGATAAATGGTTTTCTTTGTATGAAAAAAGAGGGTTTTTTTTTAAACACTACGATTCGTTTTTATACATAGCTGCACCATTTTTAAAACATAAACATACTGTACATATATACAACGAAGCGTTAAACGAGATACAGATAGTGGTTATGTTACAGGACATAAAAACATAGATAAAGTCCTCGGCAGACACTCACGCAGGAGAGCTGCTCCAAGGAGAGGATTTCGAACCAGGTAGTCATGTGATGAGAATTCGTCGTCCAGTACTAACTACTCCTATCAATTTAAGTATTTCCTTCCCTAACTAGGTCGATCGATCCCTAATGGCAACCACAGTACCCACTCGCACCAGCTCCGCATAATCCATCGCAAGTGCTCGTCAAGGTGGTTCGGATCCATCCCTATCGTATCCGGGCTCATACTCGTACTTGGAGGGGTCCTCCTCCTCAGTATCGTCCTCCTCTCCCTCACAGATGATGGCCTCGAGTGGCGGCACGTATGTTGGATCAATAAGAGGAAGCTCGTCTAGGGAATAGACGCCAGGGGTGAAGGTAGGGGGTAATCCTAGTGACATCCCTAAGTCTAGAGGAGGCATGGGTATGTCAGGAAAGGTCGACCATCCTCCCTCAACTAGGGCGTACGAGGGTCCAGGTGGGGCGTAAGGGTAGATCGGTAATCCGTAGCAATCAATATCCCTTGAGAGGAAACTGGAGATGATCAACGAAGATAGAATCGGAAAAGTTATCGCTCGGCGTGACATGGTGGTCTTTGGATCCTGTACCACGACAGCAGTGGTCTCCATCACGTTCCCGATGTATGACAGTTGTCCCAGGGTCGGGTTGAATTCCCAGGACGCGTCAGTCCCTGAATCAGGAAAGATAAATTTCGTCGTCTTCGACGGTGGCATCTCCCCGGGTCCCGGGAGCGTCATAATCTATTGGCGTATAGCCCACACAATCCACTGAAAGGGTCATCAATCCGAAAATAACAAATATACAAGAGCGGAGCAAAAAGCATAAACAGAGGATACATTATACATGGCTAGAGATCTCATTCTAGCACATGTATATACACATTCATAACAATAATACATATAGCAGAATTAAGACTCATCCCTAATGCAATGTCTATATGTCAATGCTTATGATTCCAGAATATCAATCCCTTCGCAAATGGTCGTGGTCTCGCTTCAGGATTTAGCACCACTAAGGTGATAGGTATCGCAGACCCATCAATCAGACTCAATGATCCACTTCGGGATAAAGTGGTTCTCTCACAGACACACACCCCGTGCCACCTCTCTAGTATACACCTCGTGACTCCTCTCCGGTAGCCACGTAACCATGAAATGAACGAGCATACAATTCCCAAATACACAGTTCAACATATGTGTAACATCACCATATGTAATAAATCATATCATGCATCAAATCTTCGCACAGATATATAACAGGTATTCACCTTCACAATTAGGCACCTTCAAAATAACACATGATCAAAAATAGAGCAGGTATAAAATATATTTCTATTAGTGGAAAAGTATATAAAAATTGAAAGATGCCCTTACTGTCACAACAGTTGTGCGGATTGATATTTTGTCGGTCGGTCGATCGTACACCTTTATCCAAAATGAATTAAATTAGAACGAACTAATAAACTCGTAGTCATCCGATTTATTTTTCTACTTAATCAATAAATTAAGTTTTTTTTTTAAATCATTATTACTAGATTTTTCTAAAAATAATGTATTATATTTTCTTTACTGAAATACCAAGTACGAAAGCGTTAACCCGACAAAATCGGTATTATTCTAAAATACTATTATAAAAAAAAATAATAATTATTATTATTATTATAAAAAAAATTAATAATAATAATAATTATTATTATATATATACACCTAGTATAATACTAATATATATATATATATATATATATATATATATATATATATATATATATATATATATATATATATATATATATATATATATATATATATATATATATATATATATATATATATATATATATTAGTAACCAAAAAAAGGAAAAACAAAAATAATAAAAAAAAACAAAAAGAAAAAGAAAAAGTTTGGAAACAGAGGTGTGGCCCTCGCCACCAGAACTTGTGGCGCTCGCCACAGGTTGTTTTTTTTTTTTTTTAACGTAAAAAAAATTATTTTTTTTTCAACGAAAAAAAATTTTCTTTTATTTTTTAATACATAAAAAAAATAGGTTGGTTTTTTTATTATGCCAATCCGGACCTAATGTAAAAAAAAAATTCTCAAAACATTCAATAAGATGACATCAAATAATTATTTTTATCAACAAAAAAAAAATTTAGGGAGAAAAGTTTTTACCTGAAATAACAGCAGTGGTAAAATTTTAACAAAGGGGTTTAGCTAAGGAATAATTATTTTAGAGAGAGTGAAGAGAATTTCGTTATGAGTGAGTGAGAAATACAGTGACAAGCTTCAGTATTTATAGGTGTAAGGTAATGGTCATATGGTAAATTGAAGACGTGGTTATCAGATAACAATCAATGGATTCATCTAACACAGTCCATTTCTTATCCTTCTCATTAATTACCCTGGTAAGAATATTCTTTGTTCAGGATATTCTAAGTGATCCAAATATTCTTACCAGATACGTATCTTCTTCCTCTATCCATATCTACTTCATATATCACTTTTGTCACATAAGTGCAATTTCCGGTGTCATGTGATACTAGTAAAAATTCCGAAATAGTTTTTTTTTTCCGATAATAAAACTTTTTTTTCCGGTTATTCTATACTGCAATATAAAAAAAAATCGATCGAGAAAATAATTTTTTTTTAATACTAATATCTTTTCAATATACTATTAAAAATAATTTTGTGACTTTATCGATAAAATTTCGTAACCATAAAAATAAAAATTTATTTTCAAAAATTAAGACGGCTATTTTTTGTTTGTTTTCCGAGCATAAAAACTGAAACGAGAGTTTTTAGAAAATTTCTATCGTGGACCACTAATAAAATAAAAACTCTAAATTATTTTGAGCGTAACTTGAACTTATTGATATAAATAATATTTAATTTATATCTGATCATGATAATATATTATAAGAGTATTTATTATAAAATTACGGGTGTTATAATACTCCCCCCCTAAAATAGTTTCGTCCTCGAAACTAAGTGTCTGTGAACAAGTCTGGGTATTTCTCTCGGATTGCGCTCTCAAGTTCCCACGTTGCATCACCAGTGGTTTGGTTCCAAATTATTTTTACTAATGGAATTTCCTTATTCCTTAGCAGTTTCATCTTTCTATCCTCGATCCTAACGGATACTTCTTCAAATGATAAGTTGTCTTTAAGCTGAATAGTGTCTGGTTTGATTACGTGAGAAGGGTATGGAATGTATTTTCGTAGTTGTGAGACATGGAATACATCATGCATGCCAGACAAAAAGGGTGGTAACGCGATTCGGTAAGCCACGGGTCCAATCTTAGAAGTTATTTGATAGGGCCCAATAAACTTTGGAGTTAACTTCCGCGTCTTGATTGCTCGCCCCACCCCAGTGGTGGGTGTGACACGGAGGAACACATGGTCTCCTTCTCGGAAATCCAATGGCCTACGTCTTTTGTCAGCATAGCTTTTCTGACGATCTTGTGAAGCTTTCATTCTTTCCATAATGCTTTTAACCTTTTCTGTAGTCTGTTGAACCAATTCTGGACATACCATCATACTCTCACCATCTTGATACCAGCATAACGGCGTTTGACACTTTCGTCCATATAGAGCTTCAAATGGAGCCATTCCGATACTAGTATGAAAGCTGTTGTTGTAGGTGAATTCAATCAAAGGTAGTATGTCAACCCAACTCCCTATATCATCCAATACGCAAGCCCGTAGTAGATCCTCTAACGTCTGATTCATTCGTTCTGTTTGTCCATCTGTTTGTGGATGATATGCCGAACTTAATCTGAGCTTTGTTCCAAGTACCTCATGTAACGCGCCCCAAAATTGTGAGGTGAACTTTGGGTCTCGATCCGACACGATGCTAGATGGCACCCCATGTAGTCTAACAATCTCGGCAATGTAAATTTCCGTATACTTGGCTACTTTATAGGTGGTCTTTACAGGTAAGAAATGAGAAGATTTGGTCAAACGATCGACAATTACCCAAATTGAATCATGCATTCTCCGAGTTTTAGGCAATCCGGTGATAAAATCCATTGAAATGCTATCCTATTTCCATTCGGGAATGTCTAAAGGTTGCAACATTCCTGCTGGCCTTTGGTGTTCTATCTTCGCTTTCTGGCAAGTCAAACATGATGCTACATAGTCTGCCACCTTCTTTTTCATTCCCGGCCACCAATAGTTTTGTCTCAAATCTTTATACATTTTTGTGGCTCCAGGGTGAATGCTGAGTTTCCTCTTGTGGGCCTCCTCTAAAATTAGCTTCCTTATCTCTGCAACATTGGGTACACAAATTCTCTCGTTGCACCTTAAGATATTATCTGGTCCTACCTTAAAACCGGGTGCTTTTCCTTGTACCATCAATTCTCTTTTCTCTTCCAAGAGTGGATTGTTCTGACAGTTTCGAATGTCTTCCAAGAGTCCATTTAAGATCTTGATCATTCCACATTGAAGAGTTCCATGTCCAAGTTTTACGTCTAGGTGCATGTCTCTGAATGTTTCCCATAGTTCTTGTTGTTTGGCCATCAGTGATGCTGTTGCTAGGATACCCTTTCTACTTAGCGCATCTGCCACCACGTTTGCTTTTCCTGGGTGATATTGTAATGTGAAATCATAGTCCTTTAAGGTTTCCATCCATCTTCTCTGTCTCATGTTTAATTCCTTCTGATGAAACAAATACTTCAAGCTCTTATGGTCGCTGAATATCATGAACGTACATCCATAGAGATAATGACGCCAAATCTTTAGTGCAAACACTACAGCTGCAAGTTCCAAATCATGAGTGGGATAATTCCTTTCGTGAGTCTTTAATTGTCTCGAAGCATATGCTACCGCCTTTCGGTGCTGCATCAATACGCATCCTAATCCTTGATGAGATGCATCGCAGTAGACTTCGTATGGCTCCTCAGGTTGCGGCAGAATCAAAATAGGCGACGTCGTAAGTTTCTTCTTCAACAACTGAAAATTAGCTTCACATTTCTCAGTCCAAGCAAAAGGTTGATCCTTTCTAGTTAGTTGAGTTAATGGAGCTACTATCTTTGCGAATCCTTCAATGAATCGTCGATAGTATCCAGCCAATCCTACGAAACTTCTTATGTCCGTGACTGTCTGAGGTTGTTTCCATGCGAGCACGGTTTCAATCTTTGCTGGATCTACATCAATTCTTTCCTTTGATACAACGTGTCCCGGGAAATTCACCTTTTCTAGCCAGAATTCACATTTGGATGGATTAGCATATAACTTCTTTTCACGCAGAATTTGTAGCACTTAACGTAGATGCTCTTCGTGTTCTACTTTACTTCGAGAGTAAACAAGGATATCGTCAATGAATACAACAACAAATTTGTCCACAAATGGGTGGAAAATTTGGTTCATGTAATCCATGAAAATAGCGGGTGCATTAGTCACTCCAAATGGCATGACTAGGTACTCATAATGTCCATATCGAGTCCTAAATGCAGTCTTTGGTATGTCTTCTTCTCTTACTCTGATCTGATGATAACCGGACTTGAGATCAATCTTAGAAAATACAGATGCTCCTGTAAGTTGATCCATCAAGTCATCAATGCGAGGTAAGGGGTATCGATTCTTCACGGTCGCCTTGTTAAGTTGCCTGTAGTCCACACATAGTCGGGAACGCCCGTCCTTCTTCTTTACCAAAAGTACTAGAGCTCCCCATGGGGAAACACTCTGCCTAATGAATCCTTTCTCCATCAAGTCTTCCAATTGTTCTTTAAGTTCTTGGAGTTCTTTTGGCGCCATCCGATATGGTGCAATGGAAATGGGTCCAGTTCCCGAGTGTAAGTCAATGAAGAACTCAATGTCTCTTACAGGTGGTAAACCAGGAATCTCATTGGGAAACACATCTTGAAAGTCTTGAGTAACTAACATGTCTTCAACCTTGACTTCAGCCATCATCCCCGTATTAGCAAGTATGGCAAGGTCAAAGGCTCTCTTCTTTATAGAACCTTTGAGTTGGTTAGCTGATAGGTATTTAACAACCCCCGGCTCAGGCAAAATAACTAACTTTCGAGCACAATCTAACATAAAGTAATGAAATGACATCCAATCCATTCCGAGAATAATCTCAAGAGATTATAGGGGTAAACATATTAGATTAACTAGAAAGTCTCTATCTTGAACCACTACCTTACATAGCAAGCATGCAGTGTTCACAGTTAGAACCTTAGCAGGGGTAGACACTATCAAGTCAAAAGGTAGCGGGGTTACTTTCATTTTCAAACGATCAACGTAATCCTTGGATATGAATGAATGCGTTGCCCCAGAATCAAAAAGTGCAGTTAAAATGGTACCTTCAATTTCGCAATTCCCCTGGATTAAGTTGTTGGACGGAGATCTTCCCTCTGCACCCATGCAATATACTCGCCCTTGGGCTGTTGGTCGGACATTCCTGGCAGTATTAACAGCTAACTCCGCCTTTGGAGCTCTGCAATCCTTTGCTATATGCCCTTTCTTATTGCATTTGTAGCAGGTAGGGCCCTTATTAGGACATTCATTCGCATAATGCCCACTTTCTCCACACCCGTAACAACGTACCCCTGGGGTAGCTTGAGTTTCTCCACCTCTGGTGTTGTGGTTGTCTGGTCATTGAGGTCCTCGATTGTTTTGGTGTGGTCGTTGGTATGGCCTCATCTGCTGTTTATTACGTCCATGATTCTGAAAATTTGAACGACTTGGCCCTCTAGAGTTCTGGACTGCCCCGCGATTTGCCCTCCTGCTTTTCATGTCCTCCACTTCTCTGCATTTTTCCACCAATGGTTGAAAGCGTTGTATCCCTAGTGGTACCACTGAGTCTTGTAGTTCGTATTTAAGTCCTTCTTGGAAACGGTGACACATGTAAACTTCATCTACTCCTTCCCTGAAGAATCGGAAGTACATGGACAAAGTTTCAAATTTGGCGGCGTACTCACCTACAGTCATACCCCCTTGTCGAAGTTTCAGAAAATCGTCGCCCAATTTGGTCCTTGCACTTATGGGAAAGTATTTGTCTAAGAATTTTGTTTTAAAGGCTTCCCAATTTATTTCTTCTTGTGCGCTTTCCATCATCAATCTAGTGCTCCTCCACCAGTACTCTGCATCTCCTAGGAGAAGATATGTGGCATATAACACCTTCACTCCTGGGGGACAATTGATTACCTCAAAGATCTTTTCAATCTCTTGTAACCATAAATCAGCCTTCTCGGGAGTAACATCCCCTTGAAATTTAGGTGGATCGTGGTGACGAAAATCAATTAGTCCTTTTGATTCTCTGGCTCTTATCTCTCTGTCCCGCTTCTCCAAATCTCGAAGGTTCTTAGCAGCAGTTTGAGCGGTAACAGCGGCTGCCATATCAGTCATAGCCTGGGCTATTTGATCCACCTGATGGTTGTTCATCCCATCATTAGTATTGTCACGTCTTGGAGGCATAGCTTTCCTACAAAACCAATACCTAATTAGAATTCTCATTATCTGTTTCAAGAGAATTTCCAATATCTCATTTTCAAATCGTAAGTGGGTGTCAGATCTTAACTATCTTTAAAATGTTGATATAACTCTAAATTTTTCCCGGACATGTGACCAACTTAATCTCTCGGTTCCTCAAGATAAACCTAAGCTCTGATACCACAATGTTACACCCCGATTTTTAACAGCGCGAGTGTATTTTCAAAAGGTACTATTCCTCGAATAAAATGATAAATGGTTTTATTTGTATGAAAAGAGAGGGTTTTTTTTTAAACACTACGATTCGTTTTTATACATAGCTGCACCATTTTTAAAACATAAACATACTGTACATATATACAACGAAGCGTTAAACGAGATACAGATAGTGGTTATGTTACAGGACATAAAAACATAGATAAAGTCCTCGGCAGACACTCACGCAGGAGAGCTGCTCCAAGGAGAGGATTTCGAACCAGGTAGTCATGTGATGAGAATTCGTCGTCCAGTACTAACTACTCCTATCAATTTAAGTATTTCCTTCCCTAACTAGGTTGATCGATCCCTAATGACAACCACAGTACCCACCCGCACCAGCTCCGCATAATCCATCGCAAGTGCTCGTCAAGGTGTGTTAGGATCCATCCCTATCGTATCCGGGCTCATACTCGTACTCGGAGGGGTCCTCCTCCTTAGTGTCGTCCTCCTCTCCCTCACAGATGATGGCCTCGAGTGGCGGCACATATGTTGGATCAATAAGAGGAAGCTCGTCTAGGGAATAGACGTCAGGGGTGAAGGTCGGGGTAATCCTAGTGACATCCCTAAGTCTAGAGGAGGCATGGGTATGTCAGGAAAGGTCGGCCATCCTCCCTCAACTGGGGCGTACGAGGGTCCAGGTGGGGCGTAAGGGTAGATCGGTAATCCGTAGCAATCAATCTCCCCTGAGAGGAAACTGGAGATGATCAACGAAGATGGAATCGGAAAAGTTATCGCTCTGCGTGACATGGTGGTCTTTGGATCCTGTCCCACGACAGCAGTGGTCTCCATCACGTTCCCGATGTATGACAGTTGTCCCAGGGTCGGGTTGAATTCCCAGGACGCGTCAGTCCCTGAATCAGGAAAGATAAATTCCGTCATCTTCGACGGTGGCATCTCCTCGGGTCCCGGAAGCGTCATAATCTATTGGCGTATAGCCCACACAATCCACTGAAAGGGTCATCAATCCGAAAATAACAAATATACAAGAGCGGAGCAAAAAGCATAAACAGAGGATACATTATACATGGCTAGAGATCTCATTCTAGCACATGTATATACACATTCATAACAATAATACATATAGCAGAATTAAGACTCATCCCTAATGCAATGTCTATATGTCAATGCTTATGATTCCGGAATATCAATCCCTTCGCAAAGGGTCGTGGTCTCGCTTCAGGATTTAGCACCACTAAGGTGATAGGTATCGCAGACCCATCAATCAGACTCAATGATCCACTTTGGGATAAGGTGGTTCTCTCACAGACACACACCCCGTGCCACCTCTCCGGTGTACACCTCATAACTCCTCTCCGGTAGCCACGTAACCATGAAATGAATGAGCATACAATTCCCAAATACACAGTTCAACATATGTGTAACATCACCATATGTAATAAATCATCTCATGCATCAAATCTTCGCACAGATATATAACAGACATTCACCTTCACAATTAGGCACCTTCAAAATAACACATGATCAAAAACAGATCAGGTATAAAATATATTTCTATTAGTGGAAAAGTATATAAAAATAGAAAGACGCCCTTACTGTCACAACAGTTGTGCGGATTGATATTTTGTTGGTCGGTTGATCGTACACCTTTATCCAAAATGAATTAAATTAGAACCAACTAATAAACTCGTAGTCATCCGATTTATTTTTCTACTTAATCAATAAATTAAGTTTTTTTTTAAATCATTATTACTAGATTTTTCTAAAAATAATGTATTATATTTTCTTTACTGAAATACTAAGTACAAAAGCGTTAACCCGACAAAATCGGTATTATTCTAAAATATTATTATAAAAAAAAATAATAATAATAATTATTATTATATATATACACCTAGTATAATACTAATATATATATATATATATATATATATATATATATATATATATATATATATATATATATATATATTAGTAACCAAAAAAAGGAAAAACAAAAATAATAAAAAAAACAAAAAAAAAAAGAAAAAGTTTGAAAACAGAGGTGTGACCCTCGCCACCAGAACTTGTGGCGCTCGCCACAGGTTGTTTTCCTTTTTTTTTTTAACGTAAAAAAAAAATATTTTTTTTTCAACAAAAAAATTTTTCTTTTTTTTTTAATACATAAAAAAAATAGGTTGGATTTTTTATTATGGCAATCCGGGCTTAATGTAAAAAAAAATTTGTCTTAAAACATTCAATAAGATGACATCAAATAATTATTTTTATCAACAAAAAAAAATATTTTAGGGAGAAAAGTTTTTACCTGAAATAACAGCAGTGGTAAAATTTTAACGAAGGGGTTTAGCTAAGGAATAATTATTTTAGAGAGAGTGAAGAGAATTTCGTTATCTGAGTGAGTGAGAAATACAGTGACAAGCTTCAGTATTTATAGGCGTAAGGTAATGGCCATATGGTAAATTGAAGACGTGGTTATCAGATAACAATCAATGGATTCATCTAACACAGTCCATTTATTATCCTTCTCATTAATTACCCTGGTAAGAATATTCTTTGTTCAGGATATTCTAAGTGATCCAAATATTCTTACCAGATACGTATCTTCTTCCTCTATCCATATCTACTTCATATACCACTTTTGTCACATAAGTGCAATTTCCGGTGTCATGTGATACTAGTAAAAATTCCGAAATAAATTTTTTTTTTCCGATAATAAAACTTTTTTTTCCGGTTATTCTATACTGCAATATAAAAAAAAAATCGATCGAGAAAATATTTTTTTTAATACTAATATCTTTTCAATATACTATTAAAAATAATTTTGTGACTCTATCGATAAAATTTTGTAACCATAAAAATAAAAATTTGTTTTCAAAAATTAAGACGGCTATTTTTTTTTTGTTTTCCGAGCATAAAAACTGAAACGAGAGTTTTTAGAAAATTTCTATCGTGGACCACTAATAAAATAAAAATTCTAAATTATTTTGAGCGTAACTTGAACTTATTGATATAAATAGTATTTAATTTATATCTGATCATGATAATATCTTATATATTATAAGAGTATTTATTCTAAAATTACGGATGTTACACCTGCCATGCATTGGTGGCGCCTGCCATGTTTACTAACGGCACTTGCCATTCTTTAGATGGTGACTTCCATACTGTTAATACTTAATTTAATCTTTTCATAATTTTATTTCTTATGGTTATTTTATTTTCTTATTCATTTCTAAAAATTTCAAAAAATATGCATAACCTTGTGTTTAATTCTTAGACTTTTTTGAAAAATCAACCTTTTCTTAGAACTTTTTGGGAGGATTCCTTGGAGTGTTTTATGACATATGAGAGGTTTGTTGGGAGGTTGTTTCTTGACCTTGGACATTTTGTCTTTGATTTCAAACTTAAAGATGCTACCTTTGTCATATTTGTATGTGTTCACTTATTCATGTTTGTTGTGAACTATCTCATTATCTTTTGTCGTGCTCATACATGGATGCTTATATCATATTTTGATGTTGTTCATACTTGATTAATGTTCATCCCCTTTGAGTCCTTGAACTCTCATGCTTATCGCTTAATTTCAATCCCACTTCAACACTTGTTTTTACAAAAAGATTCTCATCCTTCCAAAGGAAAGTCTCTCTATTGACCTCAAAGTCATATATAGCTCATTATCTCTCCCTCATTGACCTCATAGTTGTAACACCCCAATTCCCATCGCAAAATAAATAACACATAATAAATATCAGAGTAACTAAAATTTTATTTTTCCAACAGAAACAGGGATGCCACATTTAAAGAAATAAAATACAATCCCTGCTCAACATTTTTGATACATAACACAAAGAGAAACTTTTCCTTACAAAAGGATGGTCAATTATGGAATAAAGCGGAAAGATCCATAACTGACTTGTTTTACAAATAAATGGTTTTAGAACATCAAAATATAAATACAAAATATATTCAACAATTATATACATATAACAAAACGTTCCCCGACTCCCGTGCTACGTATCAGAGCAGACACCACGAACGACAACGGAACGGAGGACTAATCTCCACAAAAGCCTCCAAGCCTCTAAAGCTGACAATCTGCACTATGCCATAAAAAGCATATTCCAGCAGAAGGGTGAGAAATAACAACTATAACAAGTTTGCATAA
The DNA here is from genome assembly GCA_022829125.1 of Lathyrus tuberosus. NCBI lineage: Eukaryota > Viridiplantae > Streptophyta > Magnoliopsida > Fabales > Fabaceae > Lathyrus > Lathyrus tuberosus. The sequence continues at coordinate 5,520,982 of JALAZF010000183.1, forward strand.
TAATATGCCACAACACAGATAATTCACATATGTAATATTTCTCACCGCATACATCACATACTAACACATATAGCATGGCACCAATACATAATATATCACACATAATAAATCGAATCATGATTTTCCACACATAACACATCCCTTCACAATTCACACCACCATTCATCACAACTCACTCATATACATCACAATGTATATATCTATACGAAACCAAGCATATAATCATGCATATTCCATTAATTCCATACTTCCACAAAGCATACTTTTCCATATTCATTCATCAATGCAAAAATACAAAAGATGATCAATGCATACCATAGAGATCGACCAACGACTCTATATAGATGCAAATGCGGTACCGACTCAATTGGTGATACATTAGTCCCCCAGGAACTCTTGGAATCATCGCTCGTTACATAGAGTAACTCCCCGTCGGGCATACGATGTTCCCCGTCGCTTCCACTTATCATCAAGCACACGACGTTTATGGATTGCTTCCTCCTATATGGATCAGGCACACAATCCGATCGCTTCCACTTATCATCAAGCACACGATCAGTTGTAACGTCGCTATCGTCCCATAGTGTGTAAGGCACACGAACGTACAACAGATTCATATAGAATCCAAATAGCAAGAGCGCATGGTATTATGCTTGACACATGCACGACTCATGCTAAATAAATGTTCATGCATATATAATAATCATGCATATCAATCACAACCAAAGTGATATATAACAATGCCCAACGACCACAAACCATCAACAAAGTATTCCACAACAACCAATTATCATCAAAGAATCATCACACAAGTCATACACATCCATCATGTATATTCACATCATATAAACCACATAAAAGCTCCACGTTACATAACAAAAGCACAACACACGGTAAAACCTCAACCGTGCGCATTTAACGCGATACAAACCCGACAACTCGACTATTTTCCCAAAAACACGAATTAATTAAATCATCTTTTACCCTCCAAACCATTTTTAATAGAAAGAGCTTTTCATTAGCTTTCCAACGGTATAAAGAACGTCCCAATCCGAGCTACGGATCAAAAGATATGAATTTCCGAAGTTTCCCCGAAAAACCAGATTTTCTGTTTCAGCACAGTAGGCATCGATCCCTAACTCGCATGTATCGATCCCTGCTGTAGTAAAATCCCATTTTTCCCAATTTTCACAGTAGGGATCGATCCCTGGGATTAGGTATCGATCCCTAACCCTGTTTTTCACAAAAAAACCAGATTTTTCAAATTACAACTATGCTGTCCTTTTCCCGAAACACCCAAAAACTCGACTAAATCGAACATTTTCACCGAAACAAACATATACTCATAAACACCAAATACATAAGAACAATTTAGAACACTTAAACGAAATTTCTACGACGTTCGATTTTTCGATTAAATTTCAACCGTTCAAAAACCAGAATTTTCAAACCTCGCCAAATCGAATAAAAAGCACGATATACGACGACCTAACCTTCCTCGATACAACTACGTAATTTATTTCGAATTCTAACCGTGAAAACATCGTTTTCTATCAATTTCCTATAATTCGACCTAAACGGAAACAACAACGGAAACATACCGAAAACTAACCGAAACATAACCAAACTTCGTGAAACTTCAAACAGCAGCTCACAAACATATAACCAACCAACACATGTATTTATACGACTTTCCGACCGTAGAAACATCGGTTTCTATCGATTTCGTCCGATACGGCATAAACGGAAACATATAAAAACCAACCAAAATATTCACACAAAACATACACATATACATACACAAGCGAGATATAATTGAAACTTCTCACCCTTACTCGATTATTCGCGCTTTAAACGGAGTTTTCTCGACTTTCCTCTCTTTTCCTCTTCTCCCTTCTTTCCTTCTCTTTTCTCTTCTCTTCTCTTTCTATTTTTCTGTTTTTCTTTTCTCTCTATTTTTCTCTCAACTTTTCTATTTAAACAAAATATCTACCCAAATGACCAAAATACCCCTACACTCAAATATCTCGCAAACGCTCTCAAAATGCGATAAAACATAATAACGATGAAAAATAACATTTTTCTAAATAAAAGTCGAAAATAAAATAATATAATAATAAAATAATCAACTAAACTCGATTAAATAAAACTGACTTAAACTGGGGCGTTACAATTCTCCCCCACTTAGACATTTTCGTCCTCGAAAATCTAACCGAGACGAACAACTCCGGACACGACTCTCGCATCCGCCGAACAAACCAACATGCCAACAAAAGGCACACCACGAATAACACAACAGATAAACACCTTGCTAACCGCAACTACAACAACACGATACGACAACAACTACAAGATGCAAAGCCCATACAATGCACTTGACGACCAACTCACAACTCAAGGAAAACCACGATACCAACACACAGGTTCACTATAGAACCGAAACGCAACAAGATCGTTACCATCACCGTAGGTAACACTCCCCTAATCCCCCACACAGGAATTAGCTACACGAACTCGAACCAACACAATGGAAACGAGGCAACAACACAAACAAGAACATAAAGTTCCACGACACAGCAAGATCTCAACAACATCAACAAAACCAGAATACCAACATCCTTGTCACACACCCATGCTACCACAATGCTACGATTCACCAATCGAACATATAACCGAAACATTCATCTACATAGTAGCCCATGGATAACATTTAAACCTTTCACCTAACACTTCAATTCTGAAACGTCCAATAGTCTCACCATTCCTACATGTTCCCAATGTTCAACCTATGAACTCTTACCAGTCACACACACGCAAATACAAATTGTGCAACACCACGCATCTGCTGCGCACTCTGATTACTCGCAACCATCAAAACTACCAATTTCACGTCCAAGGTCTAACTCTTTCTCAATTCACCAAAATCATTGTTCACTTTTAATATATCCAACTTCACACTCTACTGTGTTATCTCACACACCAGACACCAGTCTCGGAACTGCTCCAATTATTCTAATTCTCTGACCATCAAAACAGACATACCCTGAAACTTTCGACTTAACTTTCCAAGCAAGACCTTACCTTTACCAACAGGATAATTCCAACTAAAGTCATAACTCATCAAAATTTCCAACCATCCTCATTGTCTCATACTCTATTCCTTCAAACCAACCAAGTACTCTAAACTCTTGCGATTACCAAACACTTCGAGCCGAGAACCATAAAAATAATACCTCCAAATTTTCCAACACAATACAACCGCGACTAATCCCAAATCCAGAATAGTATAGATCCTTTTATGAATCCTCAATTGTCGTAAAGCATAAGCCACGACTTTACTCCCTTGCATTAACACACTGACTAACTCATCAAAGACATCTCACAAACGGTTGAACCGGATCACGCAGACTCAAAACTGCAGCCGTAGACAAATTCTACTTCGGCTCACCCAAAACTTACTCACAACGAACATCCAAAACAAATGACTCATTCTTTGCAAGCCAACTGAAATAACAGAAGTACGAACTTAGCAAAGTCTCCCATAGCCTGCAATAACAACCAACTGAACCCAAAAGTTTCTAATCTCCTTAACCAACTTCGGAACCTCTCATTGCAAAACCAGATCCACTTCCGATGGATCCATAACAATACCATTACCTGAAATAACATATCCAAGAAGACTAACCTTTTTCCAACCCAAATTCTCACTTGAATAACTTAGCATAAAACTTCGTCTCTTTCCAACACTTGTGATTCAAATCTCAAACACTCTACCTGTTCTTCTTCCGAGTTTATAACAGATTCGAATATCCTCAATTAAAACCACTACAACTTATCCAATTAAATAGGGAAGATACGATTCATATACTCCACAAACATTACGGACGCATTACTAACACCAAGCAACATCACCGTACTTCGTAATGTCCAACCAAATTCCAAAAGATATAAATTCTTAAAGCTTTTGCAAAACCTTGCACTGGGTAACTGGCTATTCACACACAAGCTTAACCGAGTAATTACCAGTCTATTCCGATGATAACAACATAACCAGTCACATCAAATCGATCAAAGTCTTAACTCGCACAATTCACCACTCTTATCAAACATTCCAAACAATCGCAAGTTCACTCAAACTCAGCCAAACCATTACAGTCATCTATTCCTGAAAGTGGACACTTATTCTCCACCATTACCTTATTCAACTGTCAGTAATCCATACACAATTTCTTCTCTTAACCGTCCAAATTCCATAAATCCCAACATGTAGCAACAACCAATCCAAAAGAACTCTCAAATAGTACATCCACACTTAAGGTTTTCTCAAAATTTCCATTAATGCTCTAAAATTCCAAAAACTCCAAACCTCTTCGGAACTCTAAGTTTGGCTTTCCATAGTCTCAATACCATTATTCACATCATGCTTGTTATTTCGGTCAATCATCCTTCCTTTTTGTCGCCAACAACACTGAAGCTCTCCAAAACGACACACTTGGCCTCACAATTCTCCTTTCCAGTAAATCTTCCAACTACTCTATCAGTTCGGGTACCTCTAATGCTAACATCCAATATTCCATCCGGGAATACATCTGAAAATCACGCACAACCGGTAGCTCATCACTGTGTCCTTCTTGCCAATTTCTAGAAAACTATCATCACGAACATAACAACATCTTAGTTTCACTTCCTAAAAGTTCTCCTGCTTACTTAGCAGATCCAAACCTCAAATCCTTACCTTCGTACAATTTGAGTTCACACTTTTCTCTCTGAGAACCACCATTAACGATGCCCAATCATTCACTCTCAAAACTTCATACTGAACCAACATACCAAAACCTCTAATCCATTGCATCTTCTGATATTAACACCTTCATCGACTCATCAAAACAATCTGTAATCGTTTCCTTAAATTCCAAACACTCATTTCACACAATATCAAAGCCGGAAAGACACGTCTATTCCATCCAACACAATCTCCGTCTGCTATCAACAAGAGATTAAGGGTGATCAGTTCCTCAATTTGTCAATAGACAGCCGACAATCATGATGTGGCATAAACCGTCTTTACCAACTATAATAGTATGTCTTGCATCTTGTGCACAAAACTACCTAAGGCATAAACCTTACCTCCGCATTCCCTCCGGAACCGGGAACCACACTGTCCAAAGAGCACTTACAATCTTGCAACCAACGGTACACTGAGCCAACGCTCCACACCTGAAACAACATGGAGAAGTACCAGCTTCTCCCCCACTTATCTCAATCTCACACCTGAAGACAAAGGATTAGAAAACCAGAAAGCACTGACAGTGTTCCGCACACCTATCACGTACTAAGGGACAAACAACAACGACAGTATTCAACTGTCACACCAACTAACTCAACAACTTGGCCGGACGGACCGACCTGCTCTGATACCACTAATGTAACACCCCAATTCCCATCGCAAAATAAATAACACATAATAAATATCAGAGTAACTAAAATTTTATTTTTCCGACAGAAACAGGGATGCCACATTTAAAGAAATAAAATACAATCCCTGCTCAACATTTTTGATACATAACACAAAGAGAAACTTTTCCTTACAAAAGGATGGTCAATTATGGAATAAAGCGGAAAGATCCATAACTGACTTGTTTTACAAATAAATGGTTTTAGAACATCAAAATATAAATACAAAATATATTCAACAATTATATACATATAACAAAACGTTCCCCGACTCCCGTGCTACGTATCAGAGCAGACACCACGAACGACAACGGAACGGAGGACTAATCTCCACAAAAGCCTCCAAGCCTCTAAAGCTGACAATCTGCACTATGCCATAAAAAGCATATTCCAGCAGAAGGGTGAGAAATAACAACTATAACAAGTTTGCATAATAATATGCCACAACACAGATAATTCACATATGTAATATTTCTCACCGCATACATCACATACTAACACATATAGCATGGCACCAATACATAATATATCACACATAATAAATCGAATCATGATTTTCCACACATAACACATCCCTTCACAATTCACACCACCATTCATCACAACTCACTCATATACATCACAATGTATATATCTATACGAAACCAAGCATATAATCATGCATATTCCATTAATTCCATACTTCCACAAAGCATACTTTTCCATATTCATTCATCAATGCAAAAATACAAAAGATGATCAATGCATACCATAGAGATCGACCAACGACTCTATATAGATGCAAATGCGGTACCGACTCAATTGGTGATACATTAGTCCCCCAGGAACTCTTGGAATCATCGCTCGTTACATAGAGTAACTCCCCGTCGGGCATACGATGTTCCCCGTCGCTTCCACTTATCATCAAGCACACGACGTTTATGGATTGCTTCCTCCTATATGGATCAGGCACACAATCCGATCGCTTCCACTTATCATCAAGCACACGATCAGTTGTAACGTCGCTATCGTCCCATAGTGTGTAAGGCACACGAACGTACAACAGATTCATATAGAATCCAAATAGCAAGAGCGCATGGTATTATGCTTGACACATGCACGACTCATGCTAAATAAATGTTCATGCATATATAATAATCATGCATATCAATCACAACCAAAGTGATATATAACAATGCCCAACGACCACAAACCATCAACAAAGTATTCCACAACAACCAATTATCATCAAAGAATCATCACACAAGTCATACACATCCATCATGTATATTCACATCATATAAACCACATAAAAGCTCCACGTTACATAACAAAAGCACAACACACGGTAAAACCTCAACCGTGCGCATTTAACGCGATACAAACCCGACAACTCGACTATTTTCCCAAAAACACGAATTAATTAAATCATCTTTTACCCTCCAAACCATTTTTAATAGAAAGAGCTTTTCATTAGCTTTCCAACGGTATAAAGAACGTCCCAATCCGAGCTACGGATCAAAAGATATGAATTTCCGAAGTTTCCCCGAAAAACCAGATTTTCTGTTTCAGCACAGTAGGCATCGATCCCTAACTCGCATGTATCGATCCCTGCTGTAGTAAAATCCCATTTTTCCCAATTTTCACAGTAGGGATCGATCCCTGGGATTAGGTATCGATCCCTAACCCTGTTTTTCACAAAAAAACCAGATTTTTCAAATTACAACTATGCTGTCCTTTTCCCGAAACACCCAAAAACTCGACTAAATCGAACATTTTCACCGAAACAAACATATACTCATAAACACCAAATACATAAGAACAATTTAGAACACTTAAACGAAATTTCTACGACGTTCGATTTTTCGATTAAATTTCAACCGTTCAAAAACCAGAATTTTCAAACCTCGCCAAATCGAATAAAAAGCACGATATACGACGACCTAACCTTCCTCGATACAACTACGTAATTTATTTCGAATTCTAACCGTGAAAACATCGTTTTCTATCAATTTCCTATAATTCGACCTAAACGGAAACAACAACGGAAACATACCGAAAACTAACCGAAACATAACCAAACTTCGTGAAACTTCAAACAGCAGCTCACAAACATATAACCAACCAACACATGTATTTATACGACTTTCCGACCGTAGAAACATCGGTTTCTATCGATTTCGTCCGATACGGCATAAACGGAAACATATAAAAACCAACCAAAATATTCACACAAAACATACACATATACATACACAAGCGAGATATAATTGAAACTTCTCACCCTTACCCGATTATTCGCGCTTTAAACGGAGTTTTCTCGACTTTCCTCTCTTTTCCTCTTCTCCCTTCTTTCCTTCTCTTTTCTCTTCTCTTCTCTTTCTATTTTTCTGTTTTTCTTTTCTCTCTATTTTTCTCTCAACTTTTCTATTTAAACAAAATATCTACCCAAATGACCAAAATACCCCTACACTCAAATATCTCGCAAACGCTCTCAAAATGCGATAAAACATAATAACGATGAAAAATAACATTTTTCTAAATAAAAGTCGAAAATAAAATAATATAATAATAAAATAATCAACTAAACTCGATTAAATAAAACTGACTTAAACTGGGGCGTTACAATAGTCATAGGATTCCCTCTTGACCTCATAATCATAGAGCCATCTTCAACCTTTGACCTCATAGTCATTGGTGTCATCTTCACCCTTGGCCTCATAGCCATTCAATATTACAACTTAGAATTAAATTAGAGTTCTTGGACTCTACGTGAGACTCATCACCTTGAATATTCACTTCACCCCATCACAACTTAGACTTAGAGAGTTTCTTAAACTCTACATGAGCTCATACTCATTCCCCCTTGGAACTTTGGCCACAGTCAATGGTTCCTCACCCTTAGTTAGGTGAACTACGGTTGCTCTGATTCTTTAGTCAGGATACGTAGTGTAACACCCCAAAATTTGCCCTATTGTTATTGCCTAGCTTATGTTTCATTGCATTGTAGTTAGATCTCATTTCATCTCATATTGCATAAGGGCATGTGATCAGTAGCCTTTAGAGCATTGATTTCCAAAGCAAGAGAGCAAGAGCCAAGGGTCTCCCAACAAGCCTCAAGGGTCTCTTATATCATATATCATCTCACTTTGATCCCACAAGTCATTGGAAGATGGGAATTCATCAAGAAGATTGAGCAGTTCATCATCTCCTATCAAAAGCAGTCCAAATTAGGGTTTTGAGTTCAAGCATTCTCCTGATGAAATTTTGGTTCAAACTTGATCTCAATGTTTTCTACATGATGTCAAGTATCTAAGGATGGAAGATTGCCCATTGGTTCATTTCAGAAGAGGTTCAATTGGTCAGTTGCTTGAGAATCAAGAAATTGGGAAAAAAGTCAACTGTGTAGTGAAAAAAGTCAACTCCTAATCTTTTTAGGTCAAATTCATGAAATTCAAGTTACATATGTTCATTGGATAAGATTTGATCAAGAAATGATGGAGGAATAATAAAAAATCAAGAATTGTGCAAAGTTTCCATTTTTAGAAACTTAGGGTTTCCAAAAATGGCACGTTTGGACCATTTTGCACTACACTTCAAGGCATTCTTTCTTCAAGATCAAAGCTTCAAACTTTAGGCCCAAGTTGAGCCAATTAAAGATCACACTCCAAGCTTCAAATCCATATAAAGAACTCTTCCATTGGATCAAAATTGAGAGAGTTATGATCAATCAAAGTTTGGCAAAATCAAGGCAAATTCCAAGTCATGGCAAGGCAAGTTTAGTCCTTCAGGCCATAATTTCATCAAACAGGTGGTGTGCCAAATGTCAGGCTATTTTTCTCAATGATGGAGACTCCAAATGGGAAAATATTGAACATCAAAGTTGTTCATCTCCATGTCCTCTTCAACTTTGATGTTGGACATTTTTTCATTTGAGCATGTTATGAAGGTCATATAAGGGTCCCAAGTTGATGGTTTCACTATGAATTTTCCACAAGTCATGTTGCCATGCGTGCCACAATTTGCCACGCCCATGATGCAGTTTGGATCCCTTGAGTTTCAAGCCATTTTCCATTATCTTCCAAACCTCTATTCATCCTAAGTCTAACACCTATCTTGTTCTATAATGTATCATCTTTCATTTGCCACCAAAATTATACATTTTCATCCATTAATGTGAGAGATATTCACCCTCAAACTTCCAATTTTTCACTGCATGCATGGCTGCCAAGAATAGCATGTTGTAACATTGTTTTGTTGTTAAAACTCAGTTCACACACATACTACACACCATCCACCTGTTGCCTCTTTTGAACACACATGACTCTTACACACTATGTACATGCCATGTCCATACATCAAAGAGGAAAAGTGGAAAACTTGTTCTACAAGTTTCACTAGCTGCAGCAACATCATGTATCAGTATAACATCACCATCATTGTTTCTCAGCCTCACCATAAGTGCCATGAGCTCACCATCACCATAACCAAACTCACCAACTCGTGTCACTAACTGACCTCACTCATTCTGTTAACTCAGAACTCACTTAACCAACTCATTTAAATCAACTTCTAACTGTTAACTACAATGGTTAACATCTTAACCTTGCATATATAAGCTCCACTGCTCACAGAATTGGAGAGAACACTTCATTTTCACACATTTCGCAGACTCTCACTCTCAAATTTCTCTCTGAACTCTCTCTCTCTCTCTCTCTCTCTCTCTCTCTCTCTCTCTCTCTTCACGAATTCATCTTCATTTTCATTCATTGTTCATATTATGGTGTTTCTGGATCAAGAACAAGCAAAAGTAAGATTGAATTCTCAAGTGTAGCAACTTCTCCAATTTGAATATCAATCGGTTTTCTTCAAGATCCAAGGATTCAAAGCATTTATTTTGCTCTTAGGAAGCTCAAGATCAAGTTCTCCCCTCTGGTTTTCCATTTGATTCAAGTTCTTCAAATTTCCAGGTTTGAGATTCTTCAACTGTTTTGCTTCGATTTCAACTGGTTATGCTTGGTTTCATGTTGATTTAGGCTTAATAGAAGCAGTGTGAGTATTCAGGCTAGTTGATAGACCTTTTAGAGGTGTAGATCCAAACCTAGGGCAAATTTGATGTGTTCGATTCTCTGCATATGTGTGTGATATGTGAAAACTGATTGTGGATTCTTGGTCTCCTTAACTTCCTCTTTCATTTGATATGCATTTTGTGAATTTTCGGTGAGCTTGAAGAGTTACAGTCGCCGGAGGTGGCCGGAGAAGATGACCAGAGGTCCTTCTCCGGTCGGTGAGATTTTGGTTAGGGTTTAACGTAACTTTAAAACGTGGTCATAGATTCATTTCAATCCAACGCTCCCTAATCTGCCAGCGAATAAATGACACACCCTCCCCCTCACGTGTTTCTCTCTCTCTTAAAATTGACTCTGAATTGGTTGCGTGTGCGTGCGTGTATGAGAGTTACCATGTGCTTGCATTCTAATTCATATGATTGTTATGCTTTTCTTGATTGTGGTTGACTGATTAATCCTATGGCTGTAATTGAGTCAAATTGTTTACTAGAGTGCACCTTAACCACACACACACGCGCCTTATTGGACTGGGTTGATAATTGCTTTCCACACACCCCTCATTTAAGCCCAAATGCATTTCTGAACTACATAATTGCTATGTTTGTACCCCCTTGTCTATTTCTTCTATTTTTTTAATTTCTTTTATACTGTTTTGATTTTCTATTTTTAAAAATACCAAAATGCATTAAATAATTCTACAAAAATTCATATAGCATCATAATTCATTAAACTAATTTTCCATTATTTTTATTTCTGATTTTAATATTTCTTGCTCATATTTGCATATTTTTTTATTAATTTTTTTTTAAATGTTGTTCTTCATGATACTTGTGCATTTCACATTTATTTTTGCATATTTCTAAAACCATTTTACATCCAATATTTTTTATATTATTAAATAATATCTTAAAGCATCTAAAAAATTTTTCTTTTATTTTTAGAATCATTTTTGCATAGCATTTGAACCATATCTTTGTGCATTATCCATTTGTATACCTAATGTGACTTTGTTGCTTTGTTTGAGCATGCTCCTTCTTGAATTTTTGTGTGAGCTTTTGACATGTGTTTAGATTCTGACTTAGGTACTTTTTGACCTAATTCCATAATTTTTCCAAGTCTCTTTCTATTTTTTCCTTGTTGGTTGATTACATGTGCATTTATGAGCTTCATTGTATGCATATGCCATGGTTTTGTGTCATATTGCCTATGGTTTCTTGAGATGATTGATTTTATCTTTTGAAACATGTTTACTTGAATGTTATAGGTCATGTATGTCAAATTATAGGTCTTCCATGTTTCATTTTGACATGTTTTGCAATTGATGTTCATCTTGCATTCATACTTAATTGTGCATCTATCACTTGTTCTTCTTCAACATAGCTTGTGTGTATCTCATATTGGTATGCCATTCCCATTCCTTCTTGTATATCCCTCTACTATATTTGAACCATTTCATCTATTTTTATTGACTCATAATGTCATATCATATGCATTACAATTACATGAACATTTGAAGCATGTTTCATTTTGTATGAACTTCAACTTGTGTTTTCTTCTTTCTAATCTCTAATGTGACTTGTGTATGAACCAAACTTGTTCATTTGTGCATTCTCATGTCATCTTATAACATGTATGCTACTGATCCATGTTCATTTACATTCATAATTGCATCCCCCTCTCCTTTGTGACTTGTTTTAACATTGTGAATTCTTGTGTGATATTGTTCTACTTCTTCCCACTCCTTCTTCTTGAGTTTTATTCTCATGTTATGGATGGTAATTCATGGTTACTTAATGGCATTTATGAAGTGGTTTCCTACTGTTTGTAGTGTTTCATATTGCATCATTGCATGTTTTACATCTCTTAAATGTTCATGATGCATCTTTAGTGCATATCATTGCACTCTTTTGATGTTTGGTTGATTGTTTAGACGTAGGTTGATATAGTAAGTCTTTGTAACCATTGGTAGATGTAAATAGGGTTTGCTACTGCCCTAGGCCAGTACCACCCTTTAGTGATCTTTTCTTTTTAGGTTTAACCCTTGAGAAGTTTCCTAGAGTTTCCTTTAGAACACTAGGATTTATTTGCTTACATCTTTCAATTGTGCTTTCTTATTTCATTGTTGAACTAACCATTTTGTGTAGGGGCTAATGGTAAGTTGAGTGTGTGGATATGCTTCCACACACACCTTCTTCCCTCATCTTTTAAAGCTTTCTCTTTTGTGTTTGTGATAAGCATCTTATGCTTTCTTTGTTCAATCTCTTTCATCCCATTTGAGTACTTAACTTAACTTCAATCTTTGAAGTAAGTTAAAACTCATTCTTCTTCTCTTTTCTTTTAGAGGTAGGTTTCTAAACCACACTTAACCATTAGGAACATCCATGTATGATAACTTTAGGGTTTGAGTCTTAGTCTCCCTTATTAGATTTTACCTTTCTCAACCTTTGAGTCTCTCTTCTTCTCATCTTAAAACAAAAGCAAAAATATCTAATAAAAGATTAACGCATGTTGCATGCGAGCCTTGCATGTGGGAAATGAAAGGAGGGGAGTTTCTCTCCACCTTTCTAGAGTGTTTAGTATACGTCCTGTTAGGACGACCATGCGATGCATTCGATCCTATATCATAGACTTGAATGCAATACGTGTTACTAACATAAAGATAATCAAAACACTTCTTTCTAAAAGACAAAAACAAACAAATTCTCTTCTCATCTCCTTCCTTCCATTCTTAAGGACTCGTCATGTCCATTCTACCGCAAACAGGTAACGCCTAAGTCTCCCTACAACGAGCTGCAACACCTAACTGCTGGGACGTGCACTTTGATGTTTCCACTAAAAAACACAAACAAAGCAACCCTTGTTGAGGGGAACTACGTCGCTCTGATTCTCATGTTCCCGATGAGATACGTAGGCAGTGGGGTAGGGCCCATTCGAGCACTTCTTTTATTTTCCCTACATTTGTTTCTCGTTCTCTCTCAGTTCCTTTTCCAGTATCTTTTCTATCACCCTTTGAGCAGTACTTCAAGCGTGGATCCCTTCGAGTACGACGGACGTGAAGGGGTGTGATAACCTTCCCTTCGCGTAACCGACTCCCTTACCTATTTCTCTTGGTCGCGAAACCATGTTTTTTTCTTCCCCTCAGGTTTATGCAGTGTTTCCTTTCCCTCTCTTGGGATAAATACACATTGCTGGCGACTCTGTTTCCGTGCCACTTTCGCGTTTGTACTTGGATGAAAATCCAGGGAGCGACACGTAGGCACAAGATGCGACGTCTTGGCGAGCATACTTAGTGTATATACCCATAGGTGTTTACCTCACCCTTAGTATAGATCCCTTAGCAAGCAAACATAGCATAAAACAAATACAAACAAGAGGTTCCTGTAGAGTACTACAAATACTTAGGGTGTTAATACCTTCCCTTAGTATAACCAACCCCCGAACCCCCGATCTCTTAGCCGTGTCTTCACATGGCGCAAAAGGGTTTTCTTTCGATCTTTACCCTTTCCTTTGGATAAATCAAAGCTCGGTGGTGAATTTCAAAGATGTGTGATTCAAGTTAATTAATAGCTTGACATCCAATTCTCACCGCAAGAGAGGGTAAGAAACCCTTTCTATCCTTTTTGCATAAGCACCCACACATGAACAATTCTCCCCTTTACCTTATAATTGCAGAATCTCTAAGCTTTGTCAATGGTGTCTCCTCCTAGCCCTCTCTCTTCCAAACCCTTGCTTGCCTCTTCCCTCAAATTGCTCTTATTTCACGTACCGTAAACTAAACCTCTTTCTCCCAATTTTTCTATGTAAACAAAACAAATAAAACCTAATTGTTTGTTTCTAATATTACTCATGACCCCCCATCTCTTGCTAATTACTCCCACACCCCAAATTCTACTGAATTTTTAATTTCTACCCCAAACTCCATTTTTCTCAATTTAAATAACTAAATCAATTAAAATTGAATAAAAATCTTATTTTATTTCTAAAGGGCGTGCTCTCTCTACTTAGGTCATATACCCCCAAACACATAAAATAAAATAATTCACTAACACATCACAAATTTAAAATAGCACAAATTAACTAAATACGAAAAACACGGTGTTACATGGACAACAAGCTGTTCGTCGGATAAAAATGCGGCCCATGTTAGTTTTACCAGGGCCTCACGGTGAACGCCAATTGTACTTTCTAAAAAGTACAATAAGGGTAGCCATGCATTTGGAGGGTTGTATATGATGTTCAAGGTAGTTAATGATGTTTATAACTAGTTGACACAAAGTGATGAAAAACTCTGTATACATGAATTTTGGGTGAAAAATAATTCTCCCCCTTGGCTTAAGGTTGGCGTATTTATATAGGGTCATTGGGTTTGGGCTAGAGAGTGGTGGCCTTTGCTCGTCTCTTAGAAAATATGGAGAGTACGAGAGTTATTCTTCTTCAAATTAAGGAGATGTTAGTTATCCTCTTTGACCCTTTCTCATAGCCCGTTATGGTGAGATACATTATCTCCCACGACCACTGGACAAATTGGTAATCTAAAATCGACCAGCGAGCGATTACTAAGATAAAGGCGATCTCATGGCCCATTTCTGGCGGCCTTTGACTTTGCAGGGCAACTCGCCATTTCTAGTGTATTTTGCATTCCTTACATGGGCTATTATTTCTTAAGGTCTAATACAATTATAACAGTAACAATTCCTCTAGTACGAGGGCTTGTAAAGAACAAAATAATTTAGTTAAATTGTTTTCAATTTTCACACTAGGGCTAACTCTAAAAAACTTTCCAGACCGTGAGCTTTTGTAAGTCGACCTTACTTAAGGTTATGTATTGGATAAATGAAATAAGGGGGAGTTGAGTTGTATAAAATACAATAAAATAAAAACCCTATAAATTAAATTATATAAAATTAGATTAAGCAAAATAAAATGGAGTGATTTCTCTAATACTATCTTATTCTATAATATCTTTAGTATATCTTATTCTATTTTATTTTGTTCATTTTAAAATATTCAATCAAAGTTCAAGATACATTGTTCACATGTATTTACAAACTAAATAGGCATTTGTGTTATTTAAAGGGAGCTCACAAAATTTTACTATAATTTTCTCTTTTATAAAGAAATAAAACAAAACCTAAAATAACTTTCAACAATATAGAGAAAAAGTATTGGGCTTCTCCTTTGGACCTCCGGGTCAACCCGTTATCCATCCATCCATCCATCACTCTTCTGATTCGCTCCAGAGGCATAAAAAAACCAAAACCAAAACCCTAATTCAAGCTATAAATCCCTTTCGTTTTCATAAACCCTCTCTTCATTCTCTTCACTGTCATAAACCCTTTCGTCGCCGCTAACACCCATCTCATTGCATCCAAGATGGTTGTTCCCCGAGGTATCAGAAATCACCACCAACCCTTTTCCGTTTCACTCTATGATGATTTGTTCTTAACTATTTTCTCAGCAATTTTTTTTAATGAATTTTTATGTATGTGCAGTGTTTGAAGTAATGTTGCTTTAATGATTTATTTGATTATATATTGTTAATTGTGTCTTGGGTTTATGTAGGTCGTGGTGGTTCTGGTGGAGGTTTCAGAGGAGGTAGAGGTGGCAGAGATGGTGGTGGAGGTAGAGGTTTTGGTGGAGGAAGAGGAAGTGATTTTAAGCCTCGTGGAGGTGGTAGAGGACGAGGATCCGGCCGTGGAAGAGGAAGGGGTGGTCGTGATGGCAGCAGAGGTGGAATGAAAGGAGGAAGCAAGGTTGTTGTTCAGCCTCATAGACATGATGGTATTTTCATTGCTAAGGGTAAAGAAGATGCTCTTGTTACAAGGAATCTTGTTCCTGGGGAGGCTGTTTACAATGAGAAGAGAGTTTCAGTGCAGGTAATTTCTTGGCCATCTTTATCAATTTATCGTTTGAATTAAATAGGTAGATTGGTTTTAGATTTAGTTGGTTTTAGCTTGTGTATTTGCTGTTTTAGTTCATTTTATGCTATTACTTGCAATCAACCATTCACTATATTAAGGATCTGTTTGGATTGTGGCTTATTCGAGCTTATTTACAAAAGTTATCTACAAAAGTTTTATGACACTGTTTGAGAGATCTTCCCATAAGTACTTATTTTGATAGTTCTAAGCTGTTAATATGCTGTTTATCCAAACAGGCTCTAACTCATTTTTATTGTACATCTTTACTATTACTATACAATAATGTTCTCTCGTTTACTTGATTTTATAACAACAATATCTGTTCAAAGTGTGCAAAATAATTCTGGATTTGTTAAAGTTGATAATTAAGTTTATCCGTGCAACATCTTTATATGTAAAATCTGCAGAATGAAGATGGAACTAAAGTCGAGTATAGAATTTGGAACCCTTTCCGTTCCAAGTTGGCAGCTGCAGTCCTTGGTGGTGTTGATAACATTTGGATTGTAAGGGGCTTCATTTTCTTGAACGTTATCTATTACTTGACACTATCATTCAAATACTGATGTCTATGTTTTATTTTCCTTTACAGAAACCCGGTGCTAAAGTCCTTTACCTAGGAGCTGCTTCAGGAACAACTGTCTCTCATGTGTCTGATATTGTTGGTCCCGTAAGTATCAATAAGATTGTGTATTTTTAACATGTTGTGTTTCAAGGCTGATTTGAATGATCGGATCTGTTTATGTAGACTGGAGTTGTGTATGCAGTAGAGTTCTCCCACCGTAGTGGGCGTGATTTGGTTAACATGGCCAAAAAGCGTACTAATGTTATTCCCATTATTGAAGATGCCAGACATCCAGCCAAGTACAGAATGTTAGTTGGCATGGTAGATGTCATATTTTCTGATGTTGCTCAGCCTGATCAGGTGTGGTTTACATTGTGGCTAATTTATTTTTAACTGATGGAACAAGATAACTTTTTGTTGTGTGTTTACATTGTGGCTAATTTATTTTTAAAGGATGGAACAAGTATACTTTATTCAATTTTCATATTTTTCACTGTGGCTAAGTTTTTCATATTTTTAAAAGTGTACTTTATTCATTTTAAATGTTTTGGTTACACAATATAAGTGCATATGATGAGTTACTTGGATTCCCCTTCAAGACTTCTTGGATGATGTAGACCCAAGATTCTGATGTACAAAACAAACTGTCTTTTTTATCCTTCTATATTGTTTTTTCTATTTGTTTTATTATGTCAATTAACTTCCTATTTTAACCATGTCAGGTCTAAGAACTTGCTTTTTTTGTTTAAATTCTCTATTTTCAAGTACAACAATCTGTATTTGGTCATTCTATAGTTGATTACCTTACCTTATATTTTTCATTTGTTAATTTTGATGTTTATTTGTTCTCTCTAAAATTTATTCTATAAATGGATTTCATTTTAAGAAGTTTTGAATAGACTAACAAAATATTATTTCATTTTAGTATCTGTTTTGTTTGTACTGATGTGATTATCGACGCAGGCAAGAATTTTAGGTCTGAATGCTTCATACTATCTTAAAGCTGGAGGCCATTTTGTTATATCCATCAAGGTTTGTTCAGAAACCAAATTTAATTTGACATGTAACTTTTGTCACAATGATTCATTTGTAGCTGAATCCTTTTATAGGGCTGCTTGTTTTTCAATTGGCTTCTTGTGCGCCTAAAAGATCAACGGCACTCAACTTTTTTTTGGTATTATTGCAGGCCAATTGCATTGATTCTACAGTTCCTGCAGAGGCAGTGTTCACCAGTGAAGTGAACAAGTTGAAGGCAGATCAATTTAAGCCATCTGAGCAAGTGACTCTTGAACCATTTGAAAGAGACCATGCTTGTGTTGTGGGTGGATACAGAATGCCTAAGAAGAAGAAAGATGCTGAATAGTCTAGCCAGCCTCCTGCTTTTGAGTTAACATGTAATTCTGTCACTTCTGCAACTTAGGATTTCAATTTTGTTTTTAGAAGAATACTCTCCCAGTGTGTACTCATTATTATCTGTGATATTTATTAGAGTTTTTGTTTGTTTAATGATAAATTATGTGCTTTATATTTGCAAATAGAAGTGCTTCTAGAGTAAAGTAACAATGCAATTTTCTTTATATTACTAAGCTCTCTGATAGAACAAGAGTAATTGTAACTAAAACAAAACAAAAATGAATTAGTTTTAGAAACTAGTGAGCTTTATAGGGAATGTGTATCTTTATTATACATGAATATCATACATGACCTTCAAACGTATGAATTGAAATAAGCTTCTCACGCAAAATCAATTTCAATCACTTCCATTTAAAGTATATTCATTGTTAGTAACCCAGATTCGCATTCGATTAGCTGTTTGCTCTACCTGCAACAATGTTTCAGAAAATAAACAAAAATTAACAAATCCCCAAATAGTAAATAGAATCAATCTTTTTGGTTGTACTGAAAAAAAGGGAGAGAATTCTTTCCCGTAAACTTGATTGATTTGATTTGATATAGTGTATTGAAAAGTGTCTTTTTGAGCACTTTTACTCTTTGACTTCCCTTCAAAAATTGTGTACATGATATTGTCATCGATACCCAAAAGGCACTAAATTTTATTATGGTCAAGCATAAAAACTTCCTCCATTCTTTTTTATAAGAAAATTTTGGTTTTTTAAGTCTATTGAATAAAAGATATATTTCAGTGAAGAACAAAGTACGTTTATTTGCGGAAGACTCATCTCATCACCGATAATGCTCTCATTGCTATGGAGTGTTTTCACTGGATGAAGCAAAAGAGGAAGGGTACCATGGCTCTGAAATTAGATATGTCTAAAGCTTATGACAAATTGGAGTGGGTTGTGATTGAAACTTTGAGAAATTTGGAATTTCCTCAGTCGATGATCTCTTTGAGATTCACAAGTGTATCACCACGGTCTCTTACCAAGTGCTAATTAATGGCCAGCCTAGTAAACGCTTCTTTCCGGAAAGGGGTCTCCGTCAAGGAGACTCACTCTCACCTTATTTGTTTGTTATTTGTGCAGATGTGCTTTCGGGGATGCTAAAACGAGATGTGACAGGAAAGAAGATTCATGGAATTAGGGTCGCGAGGAAGTCTCCAATTATCTCCCACCTTTTCTTCGCTGACGATAGTCTTCTATTTGCAAGAGCTAGCGAGGAGGAAGCTGGGCGTATTCTTCACATTCTGAATTCTTATCAAAAAGCGTCTGGACAGGTCATTAACACTGATAAATCAAAGGTCTCCTTCAGTGGGAATGTGGTGGATGAAGTCAAGGATAGAATCAATGCCAAACTTGGCTTTCGTTTTGTTAACAGCCATTCTCGCTAGCTGGGCCTGCCTGTTGTTTTTGGAAGGTCAAAAAAAGAGGTTTTTAAACTTGTAGCAGAAAGAGTGTGGAAGAAGGTTAAAGGTTGGAAGGAGAACTTTCTGTCAAGAGCAGGTAAAGAAGTTTTGATCAAAGCAGTTGCTCAAGCCATCCCAACGTACATAATGAGTTGTTACCGGATTCCAGAAAGTTGTTGCAAAGAAATAGAATTCATGCTTGCAAAGTTTTGGTGGGGCTCAAAGAAAGGAGAAAGAAAGATTCATTGGATGAGTTGGGAGAGGCTGACTCAATCAAAAGGGGAAGGAGGAATTGGCTTTAGAGGTATTCATGATTTCAATACTAGTTTGTTGGGTAAACAGTTCTGGCGCCTAATGCAAGAAGATGGTTCCCCGCTGGAGAGATTCTTTAAAGGCCGTTATTACCCTCGATGTTCTATTACGACGACTCCTACTGGCTTTAGGCCTAGTTATGCCTGGCGAAGTATTTTGAGTTCGAAAGATGTGGTTCTTCAAGGATCTCGATGACATATTGGCAATGGTTTGAAGGCTAGTATTGGGAATGATAAATGGATTCCAACTCTCCCTGGCTTCCAACCCTCTTCTATGGCTTGTATCCTTGCTGCGGAAACCAAAGTTAGTCACCTCATTGATTGTGATCTGGCTTGCTGGAATATGGAGATCCTAAGAGAGAGCTATGATGTCCAAGATATAAACCACATTAGCAGCATCCCTCTCTCTTTCAATCTTCCAGAGGACAAACTTGTCTGGCATAATGAAAAGGACGGTAAATTTTCGGTGAGGTCTGCGTATCACTGGCTGGGAGAGCAGCGTAGGAAAGGGCACCCTGGTCCTTCAAACAAAGAGAATCAGAAGTTTTGGAAGGACCTTTAGAAGATGAATGTCAACCCAAGGATGAAGAATTTCCTGTGGCGCCTTTCCAAGAACATCTTGCCTACAAAAGCCAATTTGAAAAAGAAAGGTACGTTTACTGATGAACTGTATCCTCTGTGCAATAATGAGTCTGAAAATTCTCTTTATCTTTTTCTCCGGTGTGAGTTTGTTAAGAGAACTTTATTCTCTGCTCCTTTGGGAATACGTGTCCCTGAGTCGGGTGGCATATTGGACTGGTTGTGTGATATTTTTTCTAAGAAAAATGTGTTGTTTGGACAACTAGTGGCTACATACCTGTGGAAAATTTGGCAAGTTCGTAACAACATAGTCTTTAAGAATGTTAAGCCAGACCCGCGAGTGGTGGCTGTGGAGATTTGGGAGGCCTTTAATGAAGGAGTTGGTGTTGGATTGAAAAGTGCAGCTATAGAGCCTGGTGCTTAGAGAAAACTGGATAATTATAGTGGCTGGATTGTTCAGACGATGCGGGTTGCTTCGAAGGGGGAGTTGTCTCTCTTGGATGCATCATTAGAGATCCTACATCCAATATTTTTCTTGCTGCCTCTAAAAGAATCCTTAGTGTGACTGATCCTGCCAATACTGAATTACTAGTTATCCGCTGGTCGTTGCAAGTGGCGAAAAATTTGGGCTCAAAGAGCTTTATGGTTCAATCTGGCGCGTTGTCTGTAGTTGATTGTATCAATGGTGTAACGTTTATTACAAATTTGAATCCTATTGTCTGTGATTGTAGGAATTTAATGTCTAGTTGTAATAGTGTTACCATTATGTTCATTAGCAGACTGAGTATGTTGATGCTCATCATATGGTTGGTATTGGCAAGTCCTTATGCTCTAGAACTTGGACTGGTCACATACCATGTTTAGGACCTTTTATTTGTACTTCTGGTTTTTCTTCTTAATGGAATATGTTTGTCATAAAAAAAAGAATAAATGATATATTTAGACAATATATAGACTAGATACATTAATTACTCAATAAATTTAAAAAGTTAAAAATTTGCTTATAAAAGAGAATGGAGGACGTACATTCTTATCACCATGTGAGATCCTCCGATACATTATCCAATCGGTTTTAACTAAGAGAAGAAAATGTAGTACTTAATTTGAATTTGAATCAGAAAATGATTGGAGAGTCTAAAAACCCTAATAAGGAGATTTAGGGCTAGTTTGTTTTATCTTTAAAAAAATAAATTTTTTCTTTATATTTTTAAAAATGAATTTTTAAAAATTGTTTTTCAAAATATTATGTTTTTTTTTATATTCATTTTTTTTCTTTCTAATTTTGAAAGATTAATTTTGACATTCTATAACATAAACATACATTATTGAAGATAAAAAATTAGTCGAAATCGTATTTAAAAAAAAAAATTCAAAAATGATTTTTATGAAAAGCTATTTGAAATATCTTCAATTATTTTACACATCATAATCATATTTCATATATATAATTAAGATTATACAAAAATAACAGGCAAACAGGCAACAGGCTGTGCTGCGATCCCTTTTTGGATGACAACAATCATTTTAAAAACTACATTCATTATTCTAGTGACACAACATTGTTATGCATGATCCTTTGCACCCTCCATAAAAGATACAATGCCTTTGGTGCTAGAAAACCAAAAATGTCAATGGCGAATGGTATGAAAGAATGTTGATTGTTGGAACACACTTTCTCATGCTTGGACACTTTACATGAAGCGACTTTGAGAGCTGTCTGTCCCACAGTAAAACCTTCAGTCCTCAGTCCCACCAGTGGGGAAACCCTAGTCAAGTCTACACATGAATGTTTCCCTTCTACCAACACATAAACCAGAACATCTGCTAGCCTAAGAGATGATCTCCCATCTTGTGGGTCAATCAAGACATTCACATGCGCCTCTTTCTTCACATATATCCCTGCACGCCTAAAAATATCAAATAGGACATGCCTAATAAAGCCATGTTGATATTTGAATCCCAAAAGCTCCTTGCAATGAATAGTGTGTTCCCCAAATGTATCCCAGCACGCCTTGCGACAAATAAGAAAAACCTCATCAACGGGAAATAAGTGAATCATAAGTTGATATTTAAGGATGATACGGTTTTCACAGGGAAATATGTTGGCCTAAACCGTCAATAGGGATAGCAAGGAGAAAATCTTGAGCATGTGCTGCTTGCCGGTCATTTAATTAGAACACGTTGTGATTTCGTGTGAAAAACTTGATTGCCGGTCACAACGCCGTTCGTAGCTAGCACAGATGTTGATGGAAGCTTCGATTGCGTTTCGTATGGGGAGAGTTAGGGGTGTACATGGGTTGGGTAAACCCAACAAATCCAATAAAATCCACCAAAACCGACCAAAAAAATGGGTCGGATCGGGTCATTGGGTGAACATGATTTTCAAAAATAAAAAAACCATTCAAAATAATTGGGTTTTGGGTAAATCCACACCCAATCAACAAAACCCATGAGTTATTGAGTGACTATTTTTTAGCTATTTTTTTATAGTTTGATGAGTGATGACTTTGATGTATATAATCTTGGTTGCTTCAATTACAACCTATTGAACATCTTTTATTTTATAAGCAATGGTTTTAACTTATTTAGGATGTCACAGTTTTATAATTTTGATGCTAATTCTTGTAAGTTGTAAGTATTTTATAAATTTTATGTATTACTGTAATGTAACTTTACTTTTTGTAAATATGTTTATGATGAATTTTATTGTGCATTTAGAAATTTGATGTTTTAAAAAATAACGGTAATAAGTTAAATTATTTATTAAGAAAAAATGTGACAAATCATTTATAATTATATAAGGAAGAAAAGAAAGAAAAAAAAATTGGGTAACTCACTACCCAACCCACAAATTTGTGGTTTTACCCAACCCGACCCAATGATGTTGTGGGTGGTTATTTTACCTCACCCAAACCAGTGTACCCTATATGGGTTGAGTCATGGTTTTGGCTAAATTCAACCCAAACCAACCCATGTACACCCCCAGGGAGAGTTGCACATCCCTTGTGAAATGGTATTGACACAAACCTTGTTTTCTTTTAATTTACTGATATCTATTGGGCCTAAACTTCTTGTCTTTTTCATCCATATCCTTATATGGAGAATTTTACCTGCCACCCCCCAATTAAAACTGACACCCCCCATATTTTTTAAATGGCGAAAATGTCCTTTAAATTTTTTCAAACAATCTCTGGACGAAATTCCCAGTAATGTTAAAAAAAATTTCGGTATTGTTCAAAATTCCTGGTAGTGTATTTGAAATTCTCGGTATACCGGAAATTTCAAATTCCCGGTAAGTGGTAAAAATCCGGTAATGCCCTGAAAATTACAGTTTGATACCGGGAATTTCACCCTAATTGAAATTCCCGGTAGTTCTAATTTTAGGGTTTTTTTTTTAAACGGTCGAGATTTTGCCGACAGTTTTGTATGGTTGTGATTGCACCGACACTTTGTGCGGTCCAGAATGGATGAACGTTTGTATAAATAGGGGTTAGGTCTTGTGGTAAAACATATCTGAAAAAAATGGCTTCTCCCGCATTTTTTATTAAGTCAAAAATTTACTTCCAGAGAGGTTCTCGTCCTGTCGAATTCATTCTTCCCGATGACACAACCTCCTTTGCCGGCCTAACTTCGAAGTTGAAGGGATTGTTGCCTGATGGTGACAATAGAAAGGTGTCGAAGATTGAGTTTCGGGAGGATTGGGTGGATGATAGTCTGAAATACAACCTAATTGAGCTGAAGAACGATGAAGAGTTCATCAAAATGTGGAGATCATTTCGCCGTAGGCTAACAAGGGGTCCAATGGAGTTTGATGTGCAGCTTTCAAGATCAGTTGATGAAATAATGGAGATGCTGAAACGCCCTAAAGCATCTGGTAGTGTTTAAGTTTTTAATGTTGATTAATTAAGTTGTTTATGTAATGTTAAGCGTTGATTTGTTTAAGTTGTTTTTTCATATCACTGTGATTTAAGATTTTAATCGAAGGTATAATAATAATATATTGTTCTGACATAATATACATACAACACAATAATATACATATGATACAATATATTGTTCTGACAAAATATACATATAATACAAAAATACATATACAATACTAAATAGGACCCCCACGGGCTAGGTGTGCAATCCTAGCTAATCCAGCAGAAACACTGCCATCAGGGTCTACCAAGCCCATTAGCTCATCCGCCATGACTGCTATCATCTGAAAGCGTTGTGTGTCATCATGGTGATGTGCTGGAGGAGGAGGGGGAGGAGGAGTTGCGTCATGAGAAGGCACACCCCCAGAAGGTGTATCCTCAGAAGGTGCTTCCTCAGCCGGCGGTGGAGTAATGCGTGGATGTGATACGCTGAGAAACCACTCCAAGTAGCCATCCTCACATTGCGAGGGATACTGAACCGGTGCAGATCGGGCTACAATGGCACGACCGGAGCTGAGGAAGTGCGTCTGAAACCACCGATCAATACCTTCAGAAGGTGTATCTGGAACTGGTGGTGGTCTCCTCTGGATGTAGCCATACTGGCGCAAGCATCTCTCTGGAAGGTGCCTGGTAACCAGAGTCTCCCATCTCATATATCCGGAGTATAATGACGACTCCTCGAACTCAAGAACGGCTCTGTGCTCTTCGTAGGGTGTCCATATGACATCCTGTCACACCCTCATTTTCACCCTGCCATTTTCATAACATCTCCATCATATAGGCATCCCTCTAGGTCATCATTATTCTTGCTTCGCTCTAGTTTTAAAAATTTGGGATCAAGGCATCTTGGGTATCATCAATAGGCAAGAAGATATTCTCAACACATTGGCTCTCTCAAGCTACCTGGTCCTCTTGGGGTACCGTGCCAAGCATCCTTTCATGCTTCAAGATTCATCATTGTCAAAGAAAACTCTTAAAAAAAAAACACATTGTTATTGGTGTGAGATTATCCATGATGGAAGGCTTTTGTTAGGACATATTATTTTCATGGGTTAGGATTGCAAATATAAGTCAAGGTAGCAAGGCATCATCATTATTTATTTGTTCGTCATGAATTTGAATTAAAGGTTAAATACCATTCCTTCAAATGACGTTGGTTTGAGTTCAAGATTTCTAGAAAGGATAGTCAATGTGCTTAAGAGGCCAACATGCAAAATTGAAAGGTTTATCTAAGTGCTCTTCTTACATCCTCATCCAGTTCAAACTCATTTTAATTCATACCATATCTCAATTCCAAGTTGTGATGTCCATTCTAAGTTACCAATTCCGTGTCCAAATTACGTAGCCAAAAGTTCATATTTCATTCTATCTCAAGGGCTTACGTACCATTGTTTTCATGTTAAACAAAAGTAGTCCATTCTTTTTTTCAAAAAAAAAAACACAACAAAGGTCATATTTCCATTACAAGGAAAATCCATCACAAAGTTATCGTCTCACTCTCAGAACTAAAATACATCCAAGGCTACCCATACGTCAATGGAGATGCAAAGCACAAAAATAAGATCAAAGGTGACAAGATTACATCAAGATTAGTGTACAGCAAAACCAAAAAAAAAGGCATCAATGCTTTGAACTCTATTCTATTTAATGTCCTTTAAGTTTTTCACAAGCCAACTTTGCTTAGAAGTTCTGATCGTGGCCAATTTCGTAAGAAGTCTTGAACATCCCAGGTCATGATAGCCTTGTGGATTTGCAACGGACACCTTCGTCACACGTACAACCTGCAAAAAGACATAACCACAATTAAGTCCTTCACTCCAAGCCATGCCACAATTCAAATTTCAGTTCATACCAAAGCAATTCAATTCAACCAAACACCAAGTCATGCCACAAAAATTCCAAAAGAAAAACAACAACTTTCAAAATCCAAATCCTTCGTGCACACATCCACAAGTTTACCCAAAGTCAGAAGCAAAAGGGACAACACATGTTCAGAATGGAAAAAATAGAAAAATAAAAGCAACAGCAGAAATTCACCATACAACCACTGTAGCATAAAATTGGAAACAGGACAAAATTCACAGCAGAAAAAAGCACGTAAGCATAGCAGAAGGAGCAGGGACCAAGTTTCACCAATTCGGAATTCTTTTTGAACAATAAGAAATTTTTACAAGGAATACCATAATCAGAATTCAAGGGTACCTTCTAACCCTAAAATTTGTGAATTTAAAGGGAAGAGGATTTCAGAGGAAAAAGATCAGAAACGACCGCACTAAAAAAAACCTAAAGTTTCTACACACACAAAAAAATCCCAAAGCGGTCGTGTAAGAAGCAGTTTGGAAGAAGAAGAAGGGAGAACGAGAGAGAAAGTTTATACCTGCGATATGGGAGCTCCGAGGGTAAGTCTTTTGCTTCAGAACTCGCTTCATGTGAATCTTCGTTAGCTTGAATACATCGTGTCGTTCACCTACTTTTTTTTTAATTTTATTATTATTTATTTCTCACTTATGAATTCAAGCTATTTCAAAAATAAATTCCCGATTCAACGTCGAGCCATTTTACACCCTTGTAAGTCGACCGCCTCGTGCGTCGCAATCGACCTTATCCTAGTCAATTAGGTCCTTCATCCCGTTTAATCCAATTCCTTTGACCGATTCAAATGCAAACTCAAAACACTTCTTTAAAATAAGGTTCTCTTTGTATTGAACTAAAGAGAGGGGATTGGGTGAAGACCTCTTCCTCTTCGAGTATTAGGATTCTCACTTTAGAGTGTGTAGTCTCGATACTCGTCTTTCAATACGAAGACGTGACTATATTCACCACCCATTCTTTCAAAAACCTTTTTCTCTCTTTATTTCATCTCCTTGTGTCTAAAAACCTTGGTCGTGTACCAAGTGCATTTTCAAACATTTTCTTAATAAACTTAGATGGTCGTGGAGTGTTTAGGCGAAGGCCTTCTCCTATCCCGAGTGCTTGACATTACCTTTAGGGTTCACTGTCGTAAAGCACTTACCATCTAAAACCAAAAACACTTTAATAAGAGAATAAAGTTCTCTTTGTATTGAACTAAAGAGAGAGGATTGGGTGAAGACCTCTTCCTCTTCGAGTATTAGGATGCTCACTTTAGAGTGTGTGGTCTCGATACTCGTCTTTCAATACGAAGACGTGACTATATTCGCCACACAATTTTCATAACAAAACTTTCGAGATAAAGAATTGGGTACTACCCGAAGGGGTTCCTATCCGAGGACTTATTCCGCCCTTAAAATAAACCTTCACAAATCAAATGAGACATCTTGCCTTGATGGCGAAAATCAACCTTTTCAAAAAGGACATGTTGCGTCCGTTCTACCGCAAGCAGGTAACGCATAAGACTCCACGAGCGAGCTGCAATACACCTAACTGCTAGAACCCGCACGTTAACATCGTCCATAAAAAACACCAACAAACCGTAGTCGGTCGAACTACGATTGCTCTGATTCTTTATTCTTGTCCGAATGTAAGATACGTAGGCACAAGATTGTGATGATCTTGGTGAGCCACCTTCCATCCATCTTCCGTTTTCACCCCCTTCCATTTTCTTCACCCGTAGTCCTTCGAACTACGCTGACTCTGACTTTCCCATTGCACGAGGGAATACGTAGGCATAGGACTGCGAAGTCCTATCGAGTCCCCTCTTCTTCTCCCTACCTTTTCCTTTATTCTTTTCTCATTTTTCGGTTCTCACCTTTCTCTTCTTCTCTTAGAACACACTTAGAAAGCAATATCCTTTAGCAAACATCCTTACACATAGACAAGCAAATGGTTCCCATCGAGTATGATGGATGTGGAGGGTGCTAATACCTTCCCTCCGCATAACCGGCTTCTGAACCCGTAATTTGGTTGCGAGACCATCTTATCCTTTCTTCTTTGGGTTTTCTCGATGTTTTCCCTTCCCCTCATGGGATAAATAAAGTTCGATGGTGACTCTCCTGTTTCTTTCCTT
The DNA here is from genome assembly GCA_022829125.1 of Lathyrus tuberosus. Classification (NCBI taxonomy): domain Eukaryota; kingdom Viridiplantae; phylum Streptophyta; class Magnoliopsida; order Fabales; family Fabaceae; genus Lathyrus; species Lathyrus tuberosus. The sequence continues at coordinate 5,549,568 of JALAZF010000183.1, forward strand.
TTCGCCTCCGGTCGACTATTTTTCGAGTAGCGACACATCCTCTACGGCCAGCACGTCCAGTCTCCTCCTGTACTCAAGAATGCCCCCGGGTGTTTCTGCCTCGCCCTCCACCTCTTCGCCCGTGGCTCGCTCTGGGTATATGGCTGGAACCTCCTATCACATATCATAGGGAAATGCTCATAGATCCAGCACTGAGATCGCAACAAACAATAAATTAGAAATAGACGTATCTATTGGCCCGCTAGGGAATCCTAGCTCAGTGTGCACCGATGGCTCGGTCGATGGGACCGTGACATCGGTCTCAATGGTCTCCTCGACCCCTACTGTGCCAGCAACCCCTGCTGTGCCAGCAACCTCTGCTGTACCAGCTGCCTCTACTGTACCAGCCGTCTCTCCTGTACCAGCCACCTCAACCTCAACTGCCACTCTAACATCAGTCTCCTCTACCACATCCCTAACAACAGTCTCCACCGGAACATCTCCAACAATAGCCTCCTCCGGCTGAATAACAGGGACGTCCGCATCTGTGGCCTGCACTGAGGAAAGGCCTTCACGTCGCCTAACAGAGCGAGGTGCCTGGAAACGCCCCCGCTGCTCGGCCATCCGCCTTCGGTGTGAACCGGTTGGGACCACCCGGCCTGCTCGTACATGTGCAGACTCAGGATCAGAATCTACTGTACCTCTACCCCTACCACCTCCCGCCAAATCAAGCGCCCTCCCAGCAATGCTACCATCACGGCCTCTAGTTTTCTGAAAAAAATAAGATTAAAAAAAATAACAAATATTGAAAAAATACCGGATTTTTTGAAATTCTCGGAAAAGGAAAAATTTACAACTACCGGATTTTTTGAAATTTCCGGAAAAGAAAAAATTTACAACTACCGGTTTTTTTGAAATCCCCGGTGGCGATTACCGGTTATTTCAAAATTCCCGGTAAGATGTTACCGGGATTTTTGAAATTACCGGTAATATTCACCGGTTATTTTAAAAAATCCGGAAATTCTTACTTGTTAATTCTAAAATCCCGGTAGGTGCTTGAAATTCCCGGTATCTTCTGAGAATTTGAAAAATCTGTGCGTCTACCGGATATTTCAAAATGAAAAAATGTTTTTTTGAGAGAGACTAATATGTCTTTTCACAAATCATGGGGGAGGGGGGGGGGGGGGTGCCAGGTTTAATTGTGGGGGTGACAGGTAAAATTCTCCCTTATATGCTATCTTCATCATCTCATGTGGTTGTCCTATTGGGCTGTGGCCCAAGTTACCTTACCTTTTGCACCATAACCAGCAATGAACCCCCCTTGGAGAAAGTCCTAACTTTTTCCCTTGTGTTTTCGTTTAATCATTTTTTTTTAATATTTTTGATAATAGGTCATACTAATTATACGTATTTGTTTTATTTTGATACCAATTTTAACGTTAGGATAATTTTGGTATTGAATTTCAATAATTAAGTTTTGATTAATGATTAATCTTGAGTTATTTGTTGAGAAACTTTGATCTTAATGCTAGATTTGTCACTTAAATTTGAGAATGTTTTTTGATTTAAATATATTATTAATTCCTAATTTAAGTTTGTGACTAATTTCTTGAATTAACACTGGATTGGCCTTGTTGGTCTTTATTTAGAATCGATTAGGATTTTAGTCGAAATTATTTCATATTTGGTTAGGATTTCTCGATTGATTTTTGCAAATTTCTCTATCAATTCCTACCCTGATTGTAATACTTGGCCTAATGATAGCTCATGGTACTTATTGCATATGAATGATTGTTTTCCTGTATGATTACCATGATCTCCTAGGATATATTGATTCAATTTAATCTGCGATTATTTTGAAATAAGAATAGACTCTAAGATTAAACTATCGCATGATAATTTTTAGGATAGTTTCCCTAAATCGTATTCATAGATCTTAGAATTATGATAGGTTTCCTTTCCCTTTAAGTTTAAAATTTCTTTTAAAAAAAAAATACAAAAATACTTTAATTATGTCTCTAAACTTTTCCTCAAACCCTATCACTTCACATCTCAAACCATTTTTGCCTCTTGGATTTTTCGTTTAAACTTTTCAGAAAGGGCATGCTACTTAGCATCGTCCATAAAAAATGCACAACAAACAAAAAATATTTTCAACAAGAACTACGAAGTTCTGATTCTCTCTGGGATACGTATGCATTGGGTTGAAAACTCAGACGAACTCAATAATAAAAATTTCTTCTTTTCCCTCAAGCAATCATCCACTTTTCCTTTTAGTAATCTTATAGATATCAAATACCATTCATACCTAGAAAACTTAGACCGTTTCCATCGAGTACGATGGATGTGGGGAGTACTAATACCTTCTCCTTACATAACCGACTTTCGAACCCAACATGGTTGCATGACCATTGTAACACCCTTCTACCCCACAAACAATTTTAGGAAAACATGTAATATTATCAGAGTAAAATTAGCAAGAAAGGTGCCACATATACTCAAACATCATTCAAAATCACTGTCCTGTCCCGTAACACGGGTTACACATTCTGAATAATAAAATCAACAACTACGCAGCGGAAATCAACTTTTTATGTCATTTCAATAAAATACTTCATACGAAATACATCCAAATCAAATCATCACCAACAATGTAAAAATTCAACGTAAAACAAAAGAACGCGAGGTCCACAACAAATCCCAACCCGATGTTACATGACACAGAGCAGGACACCTCTAAACTAAATAGCGATAAAGACACACTCCAAAGCTACATCCTCCATCGTCGCGAATCTACTCTTGGTTATCTGCAAGTTACCCACATAAGAGGCAACATTTCCAAGCAGGCAGGGTGAGAAATCACAATTCATTATAGTAATATAAGTACATGGAAAATGAACAGGAAGGCAACAACAACATCATAACATAGCCAACAACAACATCATATCATAATCAATCAACAACATCATAGCATAATCAACATCAGTCTCATAGCATAGTTAACAACAACATCATAGTATAATCAACTACAACATCATGACATAATCAATAACAACATCATGATACAATCAACATCAACATCATGGTAGAATCAACAACAACATCATGATACCCTCAACATCCACATCATAGTATAATCAACGGCAACATCATGATATAATCAACAACAACATCATAGTTCAATCAACAACAACACCATGATATCCACAATAAAACATACATATTATTCGACAATCAACTCATACACATGCAATGCCACTTAGAACAAAATGCAACTTCATCGGAAACATGCATGTGGTACCAATTCAACATGGATGGACACTTGGCCATCAACCCTCCAAAAGGAGCACAACGTAATCAACGTATCACTTCAATCCGTACAATGGGATTGAAGCTACCAATAGGCTGAACCCCAACATAAAAATGCTATGAAATGCAATGATGCTAAATCTCCTCAATTCATCAATTATCAACGTGTGCATCATTCATTTCATATTCAACAAGTGTTTATCATACAATCATGTTTTATCATCTTACATCAACAACAACTCGACAACAAAAGATCAGTACGAGAAAACGTCAAGAAACCTCAAGAAAACAACAAAAGCAGCAAAACATCATGTCTGACACGGCCACCTGTGTCCTGGGACACGGCCCGTGTCAGGGAACCTGCACTCAAAACACGAAACAGACAAAATACAACAAATACAGTGGTCTGACACGGCCGCCCGTGTCCTGTGACACGGCCCGTGTCAGAAGCTCTGTAGCACAAATCCAACAAAAGAAAAATACAGCAAGAATGGTGGTCTGACACGGCCGCCCGTGTCCTGTGACACGACCGTGTCAGGACGCGAAAACTCAGAATTTTTCAAAGGGTTTTTCTGCTGCCTTTTGACTTTAATTATCTCAAAATTCAGTTTTTTCCCAATACGAAACTTTGATCAAAGACTCACACAACACACATACATTAACACACAACATTCTATCTCATTATATTTCATCGAATCATTCATCCCTAACTCATTCTACATCATCAAACACCACAATTTCTCAAAATCCACAAATACCTAATCTAGTCATAACCAAACCTTATAGAACTATAATAAACCATGAAAACTCCCCATACCTTAGAGTAATCCGAAGCTTTAACCTTCTTTCTCCAAGATTCTCCTAGCAATCCTTCAAAACCCTTGTTTTCCTCCTCCTCTTCTCTTCTTCAGCGTTCTTCACAAAAATACGATCCCTTAGAAAATTGATCGATCTTTCTTCTTTAGTTACATTATCCCAGTTTATGAACTTACAACTCTACCATTACTCCTTTTCCTTTATGACTATCTTGCCATTTTCTTAATACTTTTAAATAATAAATAATAATCTAAATAATACATGATTATTCACTCTATTAAAATTATTTAAAAATACTCTTTTAATCCATAATTCTCCAAATTGCCAAAAATCTCTTAATTCCTTATAAATTAATTAAATAAATAAATAAATGATTAATTTAGATTTTTGGGGTGTTACAACTCTCCCCTACTTTAAGAATTTTCGTCCTCGAAAATTTACTCGATGCAGACCACTCCAGATACGTTATCACCTCCGACTAATCAACGCTCATGCCGCGTGTGGCAATACCACGAATAACGCAATACGACAATACACCTTATCAATGCCAACGACAAAAAGATGAAATGCTCACGCGATGTACTCGACGACCAACTCAAAACACCGAGAATAATCAGGTTAGGAACATACAGGTTCACTATGAACCAGAATACAACACGATCGTTACCATCGCCATAGGCAACCCTCCCCTAACTCCCCATCATAGGAATTAGCTACTCGCACTCGAACCATCACCATAGGTAACGAGGCAACAACAAAGGTAAGAACACAAAGGCCCAAAGCACAATTTCAATGTAACCAACTACCGACATCGTTGATACTCACATAAGAACCAACTGCGCTACCCACGCTTTCGCTGCGCACTCTGAGTACTCGCAACTATCTAATCTACCAAGTTTACATCAACTTCCGACCATCAAAGCAGACATAAGAAAATACCTTTCAACTTAACTCATCGGAAATTCCATCCAAACAGGCATTCTATACTCTTGTGGTTACTGAATACTTCGAACTTAGATCCGTAAACAATACCTCCGAATATCCAATACAACTACAACTGCAGCCAATTCCAATTCTTGAATAGGATAGATACTTTCAAGAATTCCTAATTATCGTCAATATAAGCTACAACTTCACCACCTTTTATTAACACATCATCAAAATTCATCTCAACGCATAACAACCTCACCACAGCATAAGGATACATGTGTCCAATTAATCTCAACAAGAAAAAAAAATCATCTTCCAAACAGAGCTTAATACCCAATAGCCATAGATTTAGCCTCAATAACCTACACTTAACATGGCATATTAACTAAACCAATCAAACAAACAAATTCCTCAAGTCCTACTCATACTAGCACAATTCTCCAAAATCCCTCATCCGAATTAACACAACCACTCAACTTCATCTTTACAAACCATAATTCACACCTTGCTAACTCAGCATATAGCTTCACTTCTCTCAATACTTGCAACTCAAGTCTCAAATATTCTACGCGCTCTTCTTCTGATTTTATAAAACATCAGAATATCCACAACGAACACCAGTTATAACTCATCCAAATAAGTATGGAAAATACCATTCATATTTCCATATATACACTTTAAGGCATACCGGCCACTACCCTTCTCGATCCGACATCCTTGGTCAAAGCATAGTCTTAGATCACCATTTACTTCCTACTTGGTTTATCTCTACAGTCCTTCAAGTCTCATGTTAGTCGAATTCTCGATCCACCACAAACCAAAACCCAAGTTATCCAGAACACAACTGTGAGTTTCCAAACTACTCATTGATCAACTCGCAACCTCATACTAACAACCTTAAGTCTGCCTCATTTCCCTATCTAGGAATCCGCATCGACAACTCAAACAATTCATAAGCACTTGGCTCAACCCCAAACAATTCACTGTGCATACTATTCTAGTTGGCAAGACACGTCTACTCCATCCAACATGATTCCGTCGACTATCAACAAGAGATTAAGGGTGATCAGTTCCTCAATTTGTCAATAGATAGCCGGCAACCATAATGGTGGCATAAATCATCATTACCCAACTACAATAGCGTCCTTTACCTTTTTCTTAAAGCTATCTAAGCATACTGCTCCACCATCTCTCTAAGGCTTACAAACGTTTTTCCTAATTTTTCTTATTTTCCATCTCGTCAATGATACGAAAAGTCCAAAATCCAGTACATATTCTCCTATACAAGTTAGTTGCACAACACAATTATTAAATATCCTTCTAATACCGGAAACGTTACTACATCACGTACAATCCAAATCGACCCACTTCAGTCGAAACATTTATATAAGTTCAAACTTTTGACGACCCTAACCAATCTTTCATCTTCCTTTTTAATCTCACAACTTCATTGATCAGTATAATTTCACACTTGATCATCATTCCAATCACAATCTCAACAATACCATCTCATCATCTGGTTGGTGATATAACTTCCAAAAATTTCCGACTCATGCCGACACATCTCGCCAACAACACATAATCCAATTTACTATTTAACATTCCTCAAAGATTCCTATACTTTAATCATTCTCAACTATCATACGCCGCACTTCCATGTGCTTCTCCGATATTCCTCTTCTTATTACTAAACATTACATACTTGACTTCATCTTACTATTTCCAGCAAGAATTGTCCAACTTCAAACACGATTATCTTCTTCAATACAGACTTCCCAGACACAAAATTATATTCCAAAATGAAGGGAATTTCATGTAGATTCCAGAACTTCAAGAATCGCTCAAATCTGAATTACGAGTAAAAAGTTATCGTCTTGCAATGGGACTGGTCAAGAAATCTCGTGTACAAACTCCCACCAAACAAAATCAGCATCAGACCCAACTATTCTAACGCGTATTTCTCCCTGCTCAAAAACATGCCGAAGACAAAATTTATATGTAAACTGTAGGGAATTTCGTAAACTTTCCAAAAAGTCCAGAATCGCTTTCATCGGGGTTACGAGTAGAAAGTTATGCCTCTTTTACTGACGACTGTTCCATAAATGTGAAAATAAAAACCAAAATTGGTGAACATGAGTTCTACCTCTTTCTCTTGCTTCCAAACCCTTCCAACAATCCTTGCTTTTCCACCCAGCTCTGAAAATCATCCGACCTCACTCTAGATATACTCCACTTGCATATCACTATTCGTCACATTGCCTTATCTTCTCCGAGAAGCAAACATCAACCATACCAGGTTGTTCTCCCTCCAGGAATCTCAAACTTAACAAGCAACTAAGAATTCGTGAATCTGTACTCTCATCGGTTCGCGACATTACAACTCCAACAACACTTGTACTCTTATCCTTAATATCACCTTGAGTCAACTCCTCACACCAGAAACATCTCCGGGAAACAAACTTCTCCCCCACTTATTTCAAACCAACACCGGGAGCCAATGGTTAGAAAACAAACAAGTACCGACAGTGTTCCACACACTTGTCACGTACCAAGGGATAAATGCCATTAGACAACTTGGCCGGACAGACTGACCTGCTCTGATACCACTAATGTAACACCCTTCTACCCCACAAACAATTTTAGGAAAAACATGTAATATTATCAGAGTAAAATTAGCAAGAAAGGTGCCACATATACTCAAACATCATTCAAAATCATTGTCCTGTCTCGTAACACGGGTTACACATTCTTAATAATAAAATCAACAACTACGCAACGAAAATCAACTTTTTATGTCATTTCAATAAAATACTTCATACGAAATACATCCAAATCAAATCATCACCAACAATGTAAAAATTCAACATAAAACAAAAGAACGCGAGGTCCACAATAAATCCCAACCCGATGTTACATGACACAGAGCAGGACACCTCTAAACTAAATAGCGATAAAGACACACTCCAAAGCTACATCCTCCATCGTCGCGAATCTACTCTTGGTTATCTGCAAGTTACCCACATAAGAGGCAACATTTCCAAGCAGGCAGGGTGAGAAATCACAATTCATTATAGTAATATAAGTACATGGAAAATGAACAGGAAGGCAACAACAACATCATAGCATAGCCAACAACAACATCATATCATAATCAATCAACAACATCATAGCATAATCAACATCAATCTCATACCATAGTTAACAACAACATCATAGTATAATCAACTACAACATCATGACATAATCAACAACAACATCATGATACAATCAACATCAACATCATGGTACAATCAACAACAACATCATGATACCCTCAACATCCACATCATAGTATAATCAATGACAACATCATGATATAATCAACAACAACATCATAGTTCAATCAACAACAACACCATGATATCCACAATAAAACATACATATTATTCGACAATCAACTCATACACATGCAATGCCACTTAGAGCAAAATGCAACTTCATCGGAAACATGCATGTGGTACCAATTCAACGTGGATGGACACTTGGCCATCAACCCTCCAAAAGGAGCACAACGTAATCAACGTATCACTTCAATACGCACAATGGGATTGAAGCTACCAATAGGCCGAAGCCCCAACATAAAAATGCTATGAAATGCAATGATGCTAATTCTCCTCAATTCATCAATTATCAACGTGTGCATCATTTATTTCATATTCAACAAGTGTTTATCATACAATCATGTTTTATCATCTTACATCAACAACAACTCGACAACAAAAGATCAGTACGAGAAAACGTCAAGGAACCTCAAGAAAACAACAAAAACAGTAAAACATCATGTCTAACACGGCCACCCGTGTCCTGGGACACGGCCCGTGTCAGGGAACCTGCACTCAAAACATGAAACAGACAAAATACAGCAAATACAGTGGTCTGACACGGCCGCCCATGTCCTGTGACACGGCCCGTGTCAGAAGCTCTGTAGCACAAATCCAACAAAATCAAAATACAACAAGAATGGTGGTCTGACACGGCCGCCCGTGTCCTGTGACACGGCCGTGTCAGGACGCGAAAACTCAGAATTTTTCAAAGGGTTTTTCTGCTGCGTTTTGACTTCAATTATCTCAAAATTCAGTTTTTTCCCAATACGAAAATTTGATCAAAGACTCACACAACACACATACAACACACAACATTCTATCTCATTATATTTCATCGAATCATTCATCCCTAACTCATTCTACATCATCAAACACCACAATTTCTCAAAATCCACAAATACCTAATCTAGTCATAACCAAACCCTATAGAACTATAATAAACCATGAAAACTCCCCATACCTTAGAGTAATCCGAAACTTTAACCTTCTTTCTCCAAGATTCTCCTAGCAATCCTTCAAAACCCTTGTTTTCCTCCTCCTCTTCTCTTCTTCAACGTTCTTCACAAAAATACGATCCCTTAGAAAATTGATCGATCTTTCTTCTTTAGTTACATTATCCCAGTTTATGAACTTCCAAATCTACCCTTACTCCTTTTCCTTTATGACCATCTCGCCCCTTTCTTAATACTTTTAAATAATAAATAATAATCTAAATAATACATGATTATTCACTCTATTAAAATTATTTAAAAATACTCTTTTAATCCATAATTCTCCAAATTGCCAAAAACCTCTTAATTCCTCCTAAATTAAATAAATATATAAATAAATGATTAATTTAGATATTTGGGGTGTTACAACCATACCCTATCCTTTTCCCCCTTAGGTTTTCTCGATATTTTCCCTTTCCCTTCTTGGAATGAATAAAGTTCACTGTCAACTCTCATAAGTTCATCCGTGATTGTGCAAGCCCTAGTTTTGCGCATCGCGAAGATCGTATTTTTTGAGGTACGACAGATGGCGACTCTGCTGGGGACCGGTTCACCCCTAAGCAAGTCAAGCCAAGTCTAGGTTTTCTTCGCATGTTTGAGTGTTTGTTTATCTTTCTTGCTTGCTTATTTCTTTTGCTTTTAATTGCTTCCCATATTATGTATATATCTATGGTTCTTGGCACTTTGGAAACTTTGATTGCAAAATTTGTAAGATAGGTTCTATACCCAAGCCTGAGAAAAAAACATAAGCACATGATGGTGGTTGTGTAGTAGAGACTTGTGGGGAATCTTCCTCGTGAGGCCGATACGAAAACCCCGCTTAGAGTAGATTCCCTTGGAGATATTATTGTTTTGATGAACCTTCATCTTGATGATAATGTTTTCAGTCTTGAATCATTGACTCTAAGTACCTTTAACCCGTTCTATCCATGGTGGTTATGTAGTGCTAACCTACGAGACCTTTGGACTCATTGGGTTAATACGAAAGCCCCAATCAGATGATATCCCTCAAACGTATTACTAGTTGATAGTAATGGGTTCAACCTTGATATATGACTCTGAGAACCTTGTTTTAGAAACCTTGTGTCGATGGTTGTGTAGTAAAATCCCACGAGGAGCCTTTTTCGTTGGGACAATACAAAGACCTCACCTAGAGGAGATTGTTTCAAGGGTATTATTCTCTGAGGAACCTTCGTCATGGAAATAATGTCTTTGATAGGGATCCATGACTCTAGGCACCTACCTGTTTAGAGCTTACCCATGAGGTTCTTTTGATCGGTGATACCGGTCACTTACTCGTTTTAGAGCCTACCTAGGGAGTTCCTTTAATTAGAGATATCCGTTATTTACCTGTTGTTATAGCTGACCTAAGAACATAATGAACTTGTGATCATGAGCACTGCATTGCATTCATTTGCATACAACTACATTGCATATCATTTTCCAAAACAAACAAAAACTCATCCCATCATCAGCTCATTGCCAACTCCAGTTGATTTCCCGACACTCATACTGAACTTGTGGTAGTTGCAAGGCATTTGAAGCAAGTCCAATTAGAGATAAGAGGATCATAGACAACTTGAAAGGCCAGTCAGATAAACCAAGTTGGAATTTGTGGTAGCCATGTCGGAAAACAACTTTCAGCATGTTAAGGTGAAGAATCTTGATCCCCTAGCAGGTTTCACTGTGTCAACCAATCCATTGTACGATCTTCTACTCGATGATGATCTTCCACAAGTGAATATTCCTACTCAGCCTCGAATAATGCCATTGACTTATTCTATGAAGGAAAGGTTCTGTGTCCTTGAGAAGGAAGTTCGAACTATGAAAATGCATGATACACCTATGCTCGATGTTGTTGATATGTGCCTAGTACCAGACTTGGTGATTCCTCTAAGATTCAAAGTACCCAATTTCGAGAAGTACACATGTCTCAGTTTCCCAAAGCATCATTTTTTGATGTTCTGATGACAGAAAATACATATCCTTTCCAGAAGGAACCTTGGTTGTGCACGTCAACTTCTCGCCTAAATGAGTTTGAAGACTTCAAGAGGCATCTTCTAAAGCTAGTGGTTCAGACAAGAAGACATCCTCCTTGGAACTGTCAATCATTGGATCACTTTTATTATTTGTATTTATAGTTTCTTTCTTGTTAAATGCTACTTGTTTTTAAACGATGTTGTTTTAAATTGTAATATTAATGAAGTGATCATGCATTTTTTGAATTAATCATGTCGCATTCGCTCATTTTTCTTCACTTACATAAAAAAACAAAAAAATACATCCACATACCTCTTGTCGACTTTCTTTATCAAATCGTTTGTTTTAGCAAAGCTTGGAGGGAGGATGATGAAAACGAAATACCCATAATTGCTGCTAGTGTGCTTTCGAATAAAATCCTGCTGATGATGTACATACATTGTTTCAAATCCTCAAACACTGGAGAAATAAGGAGTTAGTCCCTAGTTAACCACTTCGAGCCTAGAAGTAGGAGTTTCCTTCGGATTTCTAAACCCTTACGCTTAACCTGGGGCATGGGTAGTGTTCAGTTAATCTGACTACACATTTGAATTTCAAGATGAAACACCCCGTCTGAGGATCTGCCACATGGTATTCTTCGCACACATCCTGAAGTGTCAAATGAACCATGCAAGATTCAGAAGTTATGGTGTTTTTTCTTCAATGACCAATGACTTGGCAGTCATATGCCTTTCCAAAAAAAAAGCCCGCTAAGTCGAACACCCAAAGAGGTGACTTAGGCAAAAACTAGGGTAATCCTGGTGGACTTGAAAAAAATCAGTCCAGGCAAAAGTTAGGAAAATCAAATCCTCAAGAAAAAAAGGGATTCAGTGACCACCTTATCAAAAATCAAGAGGTCACTGATATCCTTGACAAAAACAAAATAAGGTGTCTGCCATTTCAAACAAATTTTGAATCCTCATTTACACTTTCACACTGTTGAGCTCTCTTGAAAGACGAATGTGTGTTGAATTAACTGAACGTAGGACTGAAGTTCATCACGAAGAATGGGTGGGTACAAATCAAATTTTGAGCCTTATGTCCTTTGTTTTAATAACCGTGAACCAGGCCACATTACAATCTTTAAAATACCTAATTGAGGAAGGGTTTATTCTAAAAGCATACCACAACAAGGTTGCGTAAACTGACTCCTAGAGATTTTCTAATCTTCTTGTTGTTGTTTCTTTCACACACTTGCTAAATCAGCACTGCGTTTGGACTAATGGTCTACTCGTCACACAATATCACATCATCCCAATAAATGATTTTATCAAAACTTGCATGAACATTGCCTTAAAATTACCATTTGTGAACAAACACTTTTAATTGCAAGACATCACTTAACACCAAAGAAATTCCAACAAAGGAACAATCAAAGAGGACTTGATCATTCGTCAAACTTGACAGAGTCAAGATCACCTCATGGATAAAAGGCATTGACATCCAATGATTATGGAATCAGTCAATCCAGAGCAAGTCCCCAAGCATCAGTTGATTATGGGACGAATAATTCAAGAATCAGGCTGATCAGAAGAGCATCATCTCAAGACTCTACTTGCCAAGAGGCAGGCATCCAATGGTTCCTTTTGGTTAAGGGAGAATCCCTCCAATACTCAGTTAACACAAGTTAAGTCGCTTCAACGCTCATTCTAGGGCAAGCTACCTCAAGGGTACTTTGAAGCCAAATACTCAAAGATTCAGTCAATCAAGGACGAATCTTTTCAAAATTCAGGGCCAAACCATCTCGAGTTCATCTCATGGTACAACTGTTTCCAAATTCCTTTCAAGGACAAATCCTTTCACTACTTGGAATTTTGGGGCAAACCATCTCGAGTTCATCTCATGGTACAACTGTTTCCAACTTCCTTTCAAGGACTAATCCTTTCATGACTTGGAATTCTGGGGCAAGCCATCTCAAGTTCATCTCATGGTACAGTTGCTTCCAAATTTCCCTTCAAAGACCCAGACTAGGGCACGATGAGCCACAGAGGGGTAAGACCTCTCCATGCTTTCAAGCAATTCAAGCAAACTCTATCGACAACCTTTGAGTTCAAGACGAGTGTCGGGGAATCATGCGACCACCCCACCAAATAACCTTTTTCCTTCTAATAGACAAGAAGCCTCGCTGCAAAGGAACCATTACCTTCCATTACCCTCTGCTGGGGCATTTTTGGAAACCTTCATATCATTGCATAGATCATTCGCATGCATTAATCATGTCGCTTTGCTCATGCATAGAGCCTTGCATATCATATCATTCATTGGGCCTAACCCCTATAACATGAATTTGACATCTCAAAAGCCTTGTAACACAAGATTTGACACCAAAGTCCAAGTTCCCGTCTGGCAGTTAAAAGTTCAAGTTCTCGTATGGTAATTAAAAGTCCAAGTTCCCGTCTGGCAAATAATTCAAAAGTACAAATCCCCGTCTGGCAATTAAAAGTCCAAATCCCTGTCTGGCAATTTTTATTGGCAACTACTTAAAAGTCCACCCTTGTTGGCACCTTCATAATCCAAAAGTCTAATTTTTATTGGCAACCACCAAAAGTCCACCCTCGTTGGCACCTTCATAATCCAAAAGTCAAATTTTTATTGACAACTACTGAAAGTCCACCCTTGTTGGCACCTTCATAAAACCCAAAGTCCAATATCACTTGGCAATTCCTAAATCCAGTGATATCCAAAAGGGTCTTACCCTCAAAGGGAGACCTATTCTAAGCATACTCCATCATTTGCATCGTCACATGCATGACATGTATAACATTCTTGCCCAAAACAAGACAGTCATCAAATAGAGTCATTGCACTCATCAACATAACAAAATCATGTGCATTCATACATGCACAAGAATCCCTAACATTTGCACTCTCATAAGTAACTTAATGCATCATGTAATGCATATCATTTCCACCCAAAGTGGAATGACGTATCATAAAAGGATCCAGGATCGATCAGCAAGCATCCCGGCCAGTCCTCCTTCAAAGTCGGCTGTATTATTCTGAAAAGAGTTGATATCTCGCAACTGCTCATGGGATTTATCTTCCCCAGTAAGTCGTTCATCAACTTTATGGTTGATAATAATTTTCCCCAGCATCATCGCTTTTGTCGCTCCCAAGCAGAGGTTACCCTAAAAGTCTCTTATGAGCTTTTCCACTGCAGAGCTTTGCCAATAAACTTGTTCTTCCTTTATTTATTTACTTTTCACTGCTTTCTCTTTCTGCCTCAATTCTGCATTTTTCCCTATTGGTAGAAAAATTTTGGGGTCTTCTTGTATCTAATTGACTTTTACCCTAAAAACAAACTCCATGAAGCAGTTCATTCTCACGGGTTCAAGGCAGTTAGATAGGGGCATCTGTCATACCCCAAATTTGTCATACATTTCTGAGTTCTTTCTTAAGATCATTTGTCCTTTGGCCATGATCTTCTAAGAATTAGGTCATAGGACTTTCGAGTGCATGTTCATTGTGATTGACTGTTTTGTGCAGGAACATTGGCTTCAAGTAGAAATGGCAGTCGTCCTCTCAGTTAAGTACTTCGAGACGTGACCAGGTGGTTGTGATTTAGAATGGTTCTAGGGTTTTCTATTGGTTCATTTTCCTCGATATTTCTCAAAAGTTTCAGTGTATACTCTCGAAGAGAATCAAGGTGTTGAGTGTGGTCATGTGGAAACTGGCTAGGGTTTTGGTGGCCAGATGAATTTCAAGTTGTATCCTTATTTTCAAGAATTTCTTAAAGCACGACTCTTGTATCAAGTTCAATTTTGGACTATGAGGCTAACAAAGATCAAGATTAATTCAAAAAGGACTTTGTTTTTATCCGTAAGGTTGGATCATGATTTGTTCCTTTTGGTCTCCAGGGAAAGAGATTCATGATTGTCTTGTTGATTAGTTTATGAGCAACATGCTAGGAAGTTGTAGCGAGCGATTTTGGACGCGGTTCTTAAGCGCTGGTCGCTCTCTGCGGTTTGAGCTTTGACTACAGGTCAATTCATTTTTTATCCTATTGTGAGCTGAATAAGGAAGGGAAATAGATGTCTCCAATTAACTATGCTTTGCATACTGAGTTTAAACAGCGGTCTGTTAGGTTACGAATGCTATCAATGTGGGGGGGCCTTGTACTGGTTATTTGTATTTTCGCCAATACTGTTTTCTTTCTTTTTACCTGGGCAGAAGGTTTTTGGCGGGGGACAAGGATTAGGATGTTAGGACTGATGCTTTTGAATTACTACTTTTGATTGATGGAGATATGGGATTTTGGTTTTTTGTTAATTGTGCTCGCTAAGATCTTTTCTTTCGATCTTATGCCTACGTATTCCCGTTTACAGAAATAGGGAAATCAGAGCGTTCGTAGTTCCTCCTATTCTATGGGAGGAAATTGGTTTTTGGTGTCTTGTTTAAAGCCCAAGACGTGAAGCGAAACGTGGTTTGTATCTTGTTCAAAGCCCAAGATGTGAAGCTGAAAAGTCTATTTGTGTCTTGTTCAAAGCCCAAGACGTGAAGCTGAAAAGTCTATTTGTGTCTTGTTCAAAGCCCAAGACGTGAAGCTGAAAGACCTCGACTTTAGAGAGAATTTGCCATCTCTAAAGAAGGGTTTGTCTGTCACAACTATTGGGTGACTGGTTATAAAGGAGAATTACTTTAACCGGGATACGCGGATCCTAGCAATGCCATAATTTCCTTTAAAGAGGATTTTAACCTGAAGGAGAAGACTTTAACTCAGTGTAGAGCAATGCTATCTTTCCTTAGGAATTTATCATGCTAAAAGAGGGACAGTGGCATGAATGTAGATGATCCAGAGGCTTGCCGCTTACAGCGATTAGATGAAGGGGAAAGGAGTTGTTGATGTTTGTGTACTGTGAATGAGGCACAGCTTTGATGCTAAAAGGTTGATTGGATCAACCAGTGGTTTTCTTATACAAAGCCTAAGAGGAGGCTATCGGCCCAACAAGAGGGAGTTTTTATGTGTCTCGTACGAAGCCCGAGAGAGAGGCTAAAAGGGTTGACTCAACAGGAGAATCTTTTATACTCAACAAGAGAGTGTTTTTGTATCTCGTACGAAGGCCGAGATGGATGGAGGCTAAAAGTTTGATTGGCTCAACAAGAGAGCCTTTTTTGTATCTCGTACGAAGCCCGAGATGGAGGCTACAAGGTTTGACTCAACAAGAGAGTCTTTGTATCTCGTACAAAGCCCGAGATGGAGGCTAAAATTTGTTTGGCTTAATAAAAACCTTTTTGTATCTCGTATAAAGCCCGAGATGGAGGCGAAAGGGGTAATTGACTCAACGAGGGAGCCTTTTATATGTCTCGTACAAAGCCCGAGAGAGAGGCTAAACATTGTTTGACTCCGCTGGGGAGAATTTTGGTATCTCGTACGAAGCCCGAGATGGAGGCTAAACGTTTGCTTCGCTGGGAAGAATCATTGAACAAAGCCCAAGAGGAGGCTATGGTAACTATTTCAGTTGAGTGACAGATCCAATATACTGATTTTAAAAGAGAAAATCAGTTCTTATATAAGTAACACTGTACTCAGGGATTTGATTTGAGGATCAGAGATATTTCCCTCTCTTTGAGGAAACGGGAAATCCAAAGGGTATTGAGACTGTCCGAGTCTACGGGTTTCCTTCCTATTTAACGAAGGAGTCACTTGAGAATGTCTTTGAGACTCAAGGAGATTAGACTGTCCAAGTCTAGAGTTTTTATCTTTGGTACTATGCTTTGAGAAACAGTAGTAGACTCTATGAAAGGACTGTTCTATGAGGATGACTAGGTTCTGTTCCTATACCTCTAGGAGTTCGTCGGGACAATTTGTACGAAACCCAAGAGGAAGCTAGAAACTTTTAAGAATCCGACGGGTCCTTCTACTAAGCCCAAAAGGAGGCTATCATTCCCGGAGGAAGAGATCATTATACAAAGCCTAAGAGGAGGTTGTGAATACTTCTAAGAAGCCGTAGGGTCCTTGTACGAAGCCCAAGAGGAGGCGTGGTTGCTTTTAGGAAGCCCGTGGGTCCTTGTATAATGTCCAAGAGGAGGCCGATGCTTTTAGGAAGCCCGTGGGTCCCCAAACCCCGAGATATTCAAGGCAAGCTATTCACAAGGAATAGGTCAAGTCAGGAAAGTTCGAGAATTTGGAAGAAACTCAAAGATGCCATTCACGGAGAAGACATTCATCTTTGGGAGTAGAGTTCCTTGATAATTCCTAATGAGGACAGCCGAAGAGAAGACTGTATCTGGTGATCCTATTGGGGATCTAGTTGTCTATTTCTACGAATAAACGAAACGGCGTCACCTAGTTCTAGACGTAGTTGCCGGGGAAACTCTAAATATCTATACTATTATTACAAAGTTGATATGAGTTTATGAAAGAAGACTTACAGCGAAACAGCCCCACAATACAGTTATATATATATATATATGAGTTTGTGAAAGGAGACTTACAGTGAAACAGCCCCACAATACAGTTATATACATATGAAAGCGGTAAATGAAAGCGGGTAAACACTTACTCGGTTGTAGAGCTTCCATGCTGTTTGGTTAGTTGTTCAACAAAGAAAGATTGAAAACAACAGTATATTCAAAATCAAAGGAGAAAGTGCTTTGAAAAAGAAAGATTTGGGGCTTACAGCTCAAGGAGAGGCCCAGGGTTTTATCAGTGAGCGCACTGTTGAATTTGTACAGAGGGACTTATACAAGTGACTGAGGCCCAAAAAGGTTTTCTGTACAAAGGGATGGGTCTTACACTCTATCAAGAGGCCCAAGTGAGTTTTAAGAAAAGATATGGGTCTTACTACTCGAGGGTAGGCCCAATGGTTAATTTTGAAAAGGGCGACGGTCGCCCCGAGCTTTTGTAAACACCGTGGGACTTATACAAGTGACTGAGGCCCAAAATTTTGGTATTTATAAAGGGATTGGGTCTTACACTCTATTAGAGGCCCAAAAAGTTTAAATAAAAGAAATGGGGCTTACAACACGAGGGGAGGCCCATAGTCTTTATTTTCAAGATGAATATTCACTTTTAAAATGCTTAAAAACAATTAAAAATGAATTTATTCACAAAAATACCAACTATATTAAATAAATAATATAAATTTGATTTTTTTGTAGAATACAATATTTTACTATTTTTGTGATTTTTCAGAAAAAGAACCAATAAAAAATAATCAAAATTGAGGGAGTTATTAATTTTCCAAATCATTAAAAAACAATATGAAAAATGAGAAAATATAAAAAAAGGGTTGAGTCTTACACTCTATTAGAGGCCCAAAGTGTATTTTTGTACAAAAGATGGGGCTTACAACTCAGGGAGAGGCCCAAAATATTTTCAGTTTGAAAATGGCGATCGCGCCGAGATTTTTAATGTATCGAGACTTATACAATAACTGAGGCCCAAAATTGTTTCGTAAAAAAAAAGGTTGGGTATTACACTCTAATAGAGGCCCAAGTGTTTAAAAATGAAAAGAAATGGGACTTACAGCTCAAAGAGAAGCCCAGTTGATTTTCGTTTGAAAATGGCGATCGCGCCGAATTTTTCTTTTAACGCAGAGGGACTTATACAATAAGTGAGACCCAAAATTGTTTTGGTTAAAAGGGGATTGGGTCTTACACTCTAATAGAGGCCCAAAGAGTTTTGAATGGGTCTTATAGCTCGAGGAGAGGCCCATGGTTATTTCTTAAAAAGGCGACGATCGCGCCGTTTGTTTTTGACGGTATCGGGGCTTATACAATGAATGAGGCCCAAAAATGATTTAGTCAAAAAAGGATTGGGTCTTACACTCTATTAGAGGCCCAAAAAGTTTAAAAAAGATTTGTTAGGGTGAAAATCAAAGAAAACCCCAATTTCATTTTTTATGCATTTTTTCAAGAAAAATTAAGTAAAAAAATGATAAAAATATCAAATAAAATCATTAAATAATGATTAAAGTTTATGAAAAAAAATATTTTATCAACATAAATATTTAAAATCATTTTGGTTTTAAAAATCAAGAAAAAAAAAAGAAATCATTTTAAAAGCATTTAAAACAATTTAAAACACTATTTTTAAATATATTAAAAATAATACTTTTTTTTTTGTGATTTTTTTGGATTAAAATATTATGGGGTACGAATTGAAAAACGATGATTTTTTGCTATGTGAAAAAAATTGGTTGAGTTTTGAAAATAAAAAGTAAGAAAAAGAGGAAAGATATCAAAATATCATCTCCGACATTTTTTGGGGTAAAAACGAGTTCCGAAACTTTAATTTTCAACACGTTTTTATCAAATTTCAAACACTCATAACTCTCTCAATTTTTATCGGAATCAAAATCCGGAAGTACCTACCTGACCTATTTTTCGCAAGGAATCCGATGGTATTACTCACGCGCACGGAAAATCGACGCACAAAATGCAGAAAAACTGCTATCGTTTTTGAAAATATCGTTCCGCGCCGAATTTTCAACACGCGTAACTCTCTCGATTTTTATCGGAATCAAAATCCGGAAGTACCTACCTGACCGATTTTTCGCAAGGAATCCGATGATATTACTCACGCATGCGGAAAATCGACGTATAAAACGCAGAAATTAAAAAACAAAAACTGCTATCGATTAAAAACATCGTTCCGCGTTGAATTTCAAACACGCGTAACTCTCTCGATTTTTAACCGAATCAAGATCCGCAAAAGCCTATCCTGACCGATTTTTCGCAAGGAATCCAATGGTATCGCTCACGTACACCGAAACTCAACGTACAAAATGCAGCGATAAAAAAACAGAGCTGCTGTCGTTTAAAACATCGTTACGCGTAAAATTTCCAACTCGCGTAACTCTCTCGATTTTTAACCGAATCAAGATCCGCAAGAGCCTATCTTGACCGATTTTTCGCAAGGAATCCAATGGTATCACTCACGCACACGGAAAATCGACGCACAAAACGCAGAAATTAAAAAACAAAAACTGCTATCGTTGTTTTCGACGCCGTTTCGCGTAAAATTTCCAACGCGCGTAACTCTCTCAATTTTCATCGGAATTGAAATCCGTAAAAACCTATCTTGACCGATTTTTTGCAAGGAATCCAATGGTATTATTCACGCATGCAAAAACTTACTGTACAAAGCGAAAAAACAGAACCGCTATCGTTAATTCGACGCCGTTTCGCGTAAAATTTCCAACGCGCGTAACTCTCTCAATTTTCATCGGAATTGAAATCCGTAAAAACCTATCTTGACCGATTTTTCGCAAGGAATCCAATGGTATTATTCACGCACTCGGAAACTCACTGTACAAAGCGAAAAAACAGAACCGCTATCGTTAATTCGACGCCTTTTCGCGTAAAATTTCCAACGCGCGTAACTCTCTCAATTTTCATCGGAATTGAAATCCGTAAAAACCTATCTTGACCGATTTTTCGCAAGGAATCCAATGGTGTTACTCATGCAAACTAAAACTTAATGTATAGAACACACCAATGAAAACAAGGCAGAACTGTACATGGTTTCAAAACAACCAAAATTCCACATAAAAACATGTCAAAATGCAAACAGTGGGAGGATCACAACATACACATTAAGGACTACATTTTTACCTCAAGAATTGTTCAATATGATGCATGTATGTGGACAACAAAGGAAAGCATGATTCAAAGAATTCAAGTTGTAGATTTTACCTCTTTTTTGGAGATTGAGGGCAACCTTCCAAGTGCTTTGTTCCAGAAATGATTTGATGCTTTGGGCACCCTCAAATGACCTCTTAGAAGCTTTTAGGATGGTTGGAATTGGCTGGAAACCTCTGGAGCAAGTTTGTGCACTTTCTCGCGAAATGGTCAAAAACGGCCAAAATGCCAACTCTCTCAAATGGTGTTCCAGATGTGTGGCACCATTTGGAATAGTTCAAGGATGATATTTAGAGTGTGTTTGAGGTTTTATCTGGCTTGGAAAGTGACTGAATCAAGACATGACTTGAAAAATGCAAAAAAGTATCATTTTGAGGTTTTGTGAGGTGACTTTGTGATGTTGTGATTACATGTCACTTTTGCTGGTTTGCACAGCTTACATATGATATATATGAGGTGTGTGTGTGATTAGTTTGAGTGGAATTGCTCTCTAGCTCAAAAACTCAGAATTTCCTTACTAATGAAGGCATTTTGGAGTGAAAGAGAGAATTTGAGGAAAGCATCTGTTTGATGGCTTTGGTGTACTCAAACTGAGCACAAATGAGCTCTATTTATAGTAGAGCAAGTTTGTTTTGGGATCCACAGTGAATGGTGGCTGCAGCAGAGGTTTGGCCAATGTTGGCCAATGGAAATCCAAGTCTCATCTAGCCATTGACTAGAGGTTAGGGCACAGGCTGCTGGTTCCCTTGGTCTTGGATAAGTCTTGACTAATTTCAGATGAGAATGGCTCAGTACATGCCACCTCTAAGCATCCATTAAATGCTCCAAACCAAAATTGGAGTTTTGTCCCTCTTTTAGGGATTTCTAGGCTTTGGCATGCTTTTCTTTGTTCCTTGGACTTGGGAGGTTCATGGATCAGATCATCCCACTTGGATTTGATCCTTAGATGTGTCCAAACTGATGACAAGGCTTGAAAATTCGTGTGGCACAAAAAATGTGCAAATCTGGCTTGAAAAATTCAGCTTCAGCAAGGCCTTTTGCAAGATCCATAACTCCTTGCTCTAGTATGCTACATGGACGTTCTAGGACTTTTCGGAAAGCTTAGATGACGTACTTCAACTTTTATGTTTAACATTAGACCTGGTTCAACTTGGATCATGGAGAAAAACAGCCTTGAAGTTGGGACATTGTGCTGAAAAATGTCAATTTTAACTTTTTAGCCATTTTGATCCAAGCATAACTCAAAATCCTTAATGAATTGGACTTAGGTCTAGTTGAAGTTTTTGTAGAGGGTAATGAGGGCTACAAATCAAGCTTTGGATGGAGAAAAATGGCTTTGTGGTTTAGGAGTTATGATCCTCCAAAGTTGGTACCCTTGCCACTTTTTTTCATAACTTAGAAAAATTTCTAAGTTTTTATGGTTACCCCTTTTACAAGTTATCCCACTTTCTTTGATTTTTCTTGACGAATGATGATTCCAATCACACATTAACATCATTTTAGGGTTAAAAAACCATTTTTATGAAAAATCTCAAAAAGTCAAAGTTTGACTTTTGTGCACAGTTGACTTTTTATCAGATGAATTCCAAACTGTGCGATTCTTCAGGAAATCATGTCCTTGACCTAAATCAAAATTGATGGATATGTTCCATGGGTGTTATAGGGTGTATTTAATTGTGTCCCACGGCTTGGGAGCATGTCCTGGTCAAAAGTCAAAGCTACAGTTGACTTTTCTCGCGAAACCCTAACTGTGGTTCAGATGAAAACGAAACTTGTTGCTCAAGCTTCTTGGGTCAATCCATTGTTGCAAATGGATCAACGTGGTATGTTGGAGACCCTCAAATCATGTCTTGAGGTCTTGGCTCATGATTTGTCCCAAAAGTCAACTTAGGGGTGAATTAGGTCAAGAAACCCTAATTCCTGATTTTTGATGTATGCATCCCCTGAGGCTAAATTGACTTGATGATGGGGTTTATGATGTTTCATGTAGCATTTTAGGTTATGCTTTGAAGCATTGGCTCATGCCCAGAGGAAAATTTCCATCTGGAGGCCCTAGTCGACCAAACCCTAATTTGGTGACACTGGCGATCCTGAGGCTTGATCCACCTAGAAGGGAGCAAACTTGTGCTTAATCCTTGAAGTGGGAGTCCTCTTGATCCATTGTGGATATTTGAGAGGCTAGACAAGTTGAAGATCATGTCATTCCTTGATTGATCCTTTGTCTAAGAGCTCTGCGAGGGCTTGAAACCCTAAATCCTGTTTGTAGTGAATGCTTAACCACCTTTGGGGAGACTAATGAGGTACAAAGGTACATCCATATTGTGCTGATGATTTGCACAATGATGGGAAATCTTAGTGGTCAAAATTTGGGGTATGACAGATGCCCCTATTTAATCTTCTTGGACCCGAAGGTATGAATGACGAAGGTATTCGGGCATTCGGGGTGCAAGAGGATTAAATATCAGAATACCCGAAATTTTGATGGTGGTTATGAATGGTAGCTTACGCATTCATCTTCTTTAGCTAAGCGAAGATGCTTAGAAAAGGTAAACTTCCCCTCGATCCTGGTCTTCAGCCAAGGAGCTGGTCTCAGTTTCTCTTGAAATAAACTTCCCCTCGATCCTGGTTTCCTACCAAGGAACTGGTCTTAGTTTCTTTTGTAAACTTCCCCTCGATCCTGGTTTCCTACCAAGGATCTGGTCTCGGTTTCTGATATAAACTTCCCCTCGATCCTGGTTTCCTACCAAGGACCTGGTCTTAGTTTCTGATTTAAACTTCCCCTCGATCCTGGTTTCCTACCAAGGATCTGGTCTCGGTTTCTGATATAAACTTCCCCTCGATCCTGGTTTCCTACCAAGGACCTGGTCTTAGTTTCTGATTTAAACTTCCCCTCGATCCTGGTTTCCTACCAAGGACCTGGTCTTAGTTGCTGAAATAAACTTCCCCTCGATCCTGGTTTCCTATCAAGGAACTGGTCTCGGTTTCTGATAGAAACTTCCCCTCGATCCTGGTTTCCTACCAAGGAACTGGTCTTAGTTTCTTTTGTCAATAAACTTTATTGACAAGGGACGCTATGAGTAGCGGTTTTCCTTCAAACTTCTCGCCGAATTTTCCTGGGGAGATGCCATTTGAGTGGAAAAAGTTTTGATGTCAGACTTGCTGGGGAACCCATTCGTCTGAATTGTAGAGGTACACAAACTTCTCTGTTTTGGAGACGCCATTTGTCGATTCTACTGGGGAAAGCGAGTCTCTTGAGAGACTGTTTTCGTTTGGGGGCGTACATCATACTTTTCTCGGGATCTTTCCGGAGAAACGCCATTGATGGGATCCAATTTTGAGGTGCCGATGACCTTTTCATCAGTGGTTTTTTCGGAGAAAAACTGCCGTACCGCCGAATCTCTGGTTAAGAGGCTTTCTCTGGGGATTTTCCTTAATCCGGGAAAGCAAGGATATCGTCTTCGATGGTGAAGAGCGACATTTGTTGAAAGTTTTCTTGTTTCTCAGAGGTTCAAGTTATCAAAGTGGTCAAGGACCGTCTCTAATCCAGAGATAAACGGGAGAGAGATTACTTAGATGATTCACTTCCTAACAAGGAAAGGTCTGACAACCTGATTGAGAGGACTTTTACCACTAGGGGATAAGACCGACTAGAGTGATAGTGATGCAATATGAATGTGAATGCAAATCAATAATGCATGATGTATATATGTATATGCGGACAAAACTGATGCAACATACAGACTAAGGGATGAACACGATTGGATACTCGGCCACCGCGGGGCGTGTAGAAATATCGCTGGTTCAAGATAGCAATTCTGCCTTGCTTAGGAGAAATGGTCCCTGTTGGGGGTGACGCTGGTCGGGCTTAGGAGATGAGAACTCGGCCGAAGATGTCAGATGGAACATGGTCTCTGACATTGTTGATCCTTCATTTAGGCGTACTGGTCTAGAAGGAGTACTTTGATTCTGCACTTTGAGGTTCGAACACCTTTGGATACACGATTGATGTTCTTTCGATGTTCAACAGTCAAAACAAATTGCCATCTTTATTAAAAAGCAGAAAAAGTTTTAACAAGTAAATTCATTTTTGTTTTATTTCAAGAATCGTTAATCATGTTAACAACGTCGTTCTGTAAAGCTAAAACAAATAAGAATTACAAACAAAAGCACAAGGGCCCAAATTTTATTGATAAGATGGAGATCAGCCAAACGCGTGATTCCAAAGAGTATTTACAAAGTTTGAAAATGGTAATTTACAGGGAAAAGGGCTACGTTGAAACATAACGACCACTATCCTTCTACCAACTTTGAATTCGGGACATCCTGAGCTTCTGTCGAAGTGACCTTGACTGGAGTTTTCCTCCGATGAATGCTGTAACTGCTGCTGAGGGACTTGCCTCTGTTGAACATAGTTACTTGCCATTATCCCTAATTTTTGCCTGGATTGTACTATGATGTTTCCAATCCATCGGGATGATTTTTTTTCATGTCTCTAACTTTTGCCTGGACCGCCCTTTCGGGTTTTCAATCCACCGAGACGTTTTTTTTTTAGTTTAAGTGAAGTATTTCTTGACTACATCAACATTCGTGGGGTAGGCAAATTCCTCTCCGTCCATGGTTGCAAGTCTCAAGGCGCCGCCTGAGAAAGCTTTCGTGACCACATAGGGGCCATCATAATTTGGGGTCCATTTGCCCCGAGAGTCAGTGAGAAATGATTGTATCTTCTTGAGCACGAGGTCTCCTTTTCTGAAAACACGAGGTCGGACCTTTTTGTCGAACGCCCTCTTCATTCTCTGTTGATACAACTAACCGTGGCATAGTGCCGTGATTCACTTCTCTTCGATCAGGTTCAGTTTGTCGTGTCGACTTTGACACCATTCAGCTTCGGTGAGCTTCGCTTCCATCAATACCCAGATTGATGTGATCTCTACTTCTATGGGGAGCACTGCTTCCATGCCATACACTAGAGAGAAAGGGGTAGCCCCAATTCCGTTTCCGTAATGATTGACAGCTCCGTCAAAGATAAGTCTCCACTGGGAACCTGATTCTGGCCCTTCAATGGGTAGCGGTTCATCGCAATCTTTCATTTTTAGATACATGACATCTTCGTCTGGGAAGTCAAACCCGATTGATTCTTGATTGTCAATCGGTTGATGAGCCAAATGATCGGCTAAAATACTTCCTTTAACGGC
The DNA here is from genome assembly GCA_022829125.1 of Lathyrus tuberosus. Classification (NCBI taxonomy): domain Eukaryota; kingdom Viridiplantae; phylum Streptophyta; class Magnoliopsida; order Fabales; family Fabaceae; genus Lathyrus; species Lathyrus tuberosus. The sequence continues at coordinate 5,575,751 of JALAZF010000183.1, forward strand.
TTTCTGAGCGTGGTACTCTATGTCATATTCTGATAACAGCATCTGCCAACGGGCAATTCTTCCCGTGAGAGCAGGTTTTTCGAAAACGTACTTGATTGGATCCATTTTGGAGACCAACCAAGTAGTATGACGAATCATGTACTGGCGAAGACGTTTGGCTGCCCAAGCCAAAGCACAACAAGTTTTCTCGAGCATCGTGTACCGAGTCTCGCAGTCGGTGAATTTCTTGCTTAAATAGTAAATGGCAGACTCTTTCCTTTTGGTTTCGTCTTGTTGGCCAAGTACACATCCCATTGAGTCCTCCAGAACTGTGAGGTAAATGATCAGTGGTCTTCCTTCCACTGGAGGTGATAGAATCAGAGGATTCAACAGATATTCCTTAATACTATCAAAGGAGGTTTGGCAATCTTCTGACCAAACGCAATCCTGGTTCTTTTTGAGTAACTTGAAAATCGGCGCACACGTGGCGGTCATAAGGAATATGAATCTGGAGATGTAGTTCAAACGTCCCAGGAATCCTCTGACTTGTTTTTCAGTTTTCGGAGAAGGCATTTCTTGAATGGCCTTGACCTTGTCAGGATCAACCTCAATTCCTTTCTGGCTGACGATGAACCCTAGTAGTTTCTCTGAACGGACACCGAAGGTGCACTTGTTGGGATTCAAGCGGAGCTTGAATTTTCTTAGACGTTCGAACAATTTTGACAGATGTTCAACGTGCTCACTCTCTGTTTTTGATTTAGCAATCATATCATCGACATATACCTCGATTTCCTTGTGTATCATGTCATGAAACAGAGTAGTCATGGACCTTTGATAGGTTGCCCCGACATTCTTCAAACCGAACGACATTACCTTGTAACAAAAGGTGCCCCATGGGGTAATGAATGAAGTTTTCTCCATGTCTTTCGGCGCCATTTTGATCTGGTTATAGCCCGAGAATCCATCCATGAAGGAGAATACTTTGAACTTTGCTGTGCTGTCAACCAGCATGTCAATGTGTGGTAAAGGAAAGTCGTCCTTTGGACTTGCCTTGTTCAGATCTCTGTAATCAACACACATTCTGACCTTTCCGTCCTTTTTGGGAACGGGTACGATGTTGGCTAACCATTGAGGATATTCTGATGTGGCGAGGAAACCCGCGTCAATCTGTTTCTGTACTTCCTCCTTGATTTTGATGGCCATGTCCGGATGAGTCCGTCTCAACCTTTGCTTTACTGGTGGACATTCCGATCTTAACGGTAAGTGATGTTCCACGATGCTGGTATCCAACCCTGGCATATCCTGATAGGACCAAGCGAATACATCGGGGAATTCTTTGAGAAGCTTTATCAAACTTTCTTTGACAGTTGGATTGAGCAGTGCCCCAATCCTGATTTCTTTTCTCTCTTGCTCTGAACCCAAGTTTACCGTTTCCAACGGTTCTTTGTGAGGTTCAATGGACCTTTCCTCTTGTCTGAGTAGTCGGGAGATCTCTTCAAGAATTTCGTTGTCATTTTCTTCTTCAGCCTCGAATATCGGGAACTCAAAGTTGGGAGAAGGCATCGGATCGTATGTTTCAACGGAGTTTAAAACAAGCAATCTGCATGACGTGATGATTCGTGTTTAGAAGAGATAGAGAAAAATGCAAGTGTGTGCAGTGTTTTATTTTACTGCTTGTTTTTATTTTTGAATTGTTTTTTAGGATTACCATTTTCTGAAAAAGCAAAAAGAGAAAACAGCAATTAATACGGAAATTACAGAACGACGTTATTTTATTAATGAACAAGTCGACTCTTGAAACTACAGCCCTATAAAACAAAACTCTGTCGCTTTGGGCAAAGCGAAGAGGGAAATTTACAGAAAGCGAGCCCTATCAAAACATCCGTTTCACCTGGGCAGGGTGAAAGGTTAAAGATGGCAATTACTTTGACTGATGAACGACCTTCGGAACCTCGACGGCAACCCATTGGCGGCGAACTCCTCGGTGAATCACAAAGTCTGGCACCTTCCTTGATTTGTCTTCAGAAATGACGCTGATTTCTGGTGGAGCAGGATCATTGGAATCTGTCTCCCAAGCAGAGTTGTCGTAGGAGGATTCCTCTGTTGCATTTTGCAGAGCATTTGTGCTCTCAGCTGTATCTCCCCATCCAGTAGGTTGGGTATCTTCGAGCCTGATACGAGAGCTTTCGGGAGCGGTGTACTTGACAATAAAGTCGAATTTTCCACTCGGTTGTCCCAAGGTATCCCAAACTTCTTTGGAACTGGAGGAGTCATCCCTCTCGATGACGTTGACCGCAGGAAAAGCATAGTTGATGAATTCAAGTCCTGCGAACGTTACGAGTTCATCTTCATGTTGAGTAGTTTTTGAATGACCTGTGTGTTGATCCCATGACATGGTGGGGACACAGGTATTCTGTTCAATGATGCTCAGCTGAGTTTCATTACTCGGCTGACTTTCTTTCCCCAAGTTTCCTGGATAAGGTTGCCACATTGGCAGACCATCCATTGAGCCATAGTAGTTGTAGTCAAAATTGTCTTTCATCGGAGTGTCTTCCTCTAATGAATTTGGCGGAGCACGACATCCTTCCAGATCACAATCTCCGTAGATCATTTCGACATCTGATCTTGGTATAAATCTCGGACTTTCTGTAGGAAAGCAAAAAGGCATAGGCACCTCTTCCTGAGACATATAACCGTCCTTGTTAAGGTAGGACTTCCATTCTTCATCTGTGTCAGAGGGATCTTCCTCATTGATAGCATGAACTGTCTGAGACACTGGGTGAAGAAAACCTCCACTGTGGAAGAAGTTTTGAAGGGGATGAAGACTTTCATCGTTGGCAGCTGTCTGGGTACAGGTCGCAGAAAAACCAAGACCCTTCTTTGTTTTATTGTCAATAGGAATGACAAGCCGTCCCCATCCTGTCGTATCGGTACTCTCGACCGTTTTGATAACATCTTTGTATGAAGAAATTGAAGTTCCTTCTTTGAACTGATTGTCCTTGCTCACCGGTAGTGCTTGGAACTGAGTTCCAATAACCTCCTCGGGTTCCACACAAGTAGATGATGATAGGTTACTCACAAGCAAGGCTTGTTCCCCACAAACCGTGACAAGTTGGCCGTTCTTGATGAACTTTAGCTTTTGGTGGAGGGTTGAAGTAACCACCCCAGCCTGATGTATCCAAGGTCTTCCTAATAAACAACTGTATGTTGCCCGGATGTCCATGACCTGGAAAGTGACTTGGAAAGTGTGAGGACCGATAGTTATGGGAAGATCAACTTCGCCGATAACCGTTTTTCTGGATCCGTCGAACGCTTTGACGACGACCTCGCTGGTTCTCATCGGAGGGTCTTTGAATGATAATTGCATCAAAGTGGACTTCGGCATAACATTCAGGGCTGACCCTGTGTCTACCAGTACGCTGGCTAAAGCATCGTCATGGCAGTTAACTGTAATGTTGAGCGCCATGTTATGACGGCGACCCTCTTCGGGTAATTCCTCATCACTAAATCCCAAATTATTGCAGGAAGTGATGTTAGAGACAATACTATCGAACTGTCTGATTGTTACATCCTGTTCCACAAAGGCTTGCTCCAAGACTTTCTGTAGAGCCTCCCTGTGGGCTTCTGAACTGAGTAACAGTGATAATACCGAGATCTTTGAAGGAGTTTGTAACAGTTGATCAACAATGTTGTATTCACTCCTTTGGATAAGCTTCAGCATCTCATCATCATTTTTCGAAAGGTCGGGATTACTGGATTGACCGACTGGGGGATCGGGAGCTTTTGTCTGAAGTTCCTTTTCCTTGTTAAGTTCTCCAACCCCTCGGTTGAAGATTCTACCACTCCGTGTTACTCGACTGATGTCTGCAATATTCACGATGAAGGGTAATGGAATTTCCTTTCCATTTTCAACTGTTGTCGCACCGTATTTGTAAGGGATAACCTTAGTTGATTCATACGGTAGTGGTCCTGGTAGATAGATGACTATGGGAACCTTCTGATTTTTCTGACCATCATAAGTAATCTCGATCTGTTCCTGGTTGGGAACTTTAGATTCGTCAAGTAGAGGGATGATGGCAAAAACATCTCTGGTCTGGTGACGACCAGAGATTGTGACAACATCCTCAACTTGATCAGCAAGGTAGTTCGGCGTCCAGTTAATGGGTCCAGAACCCGGATATGGACAAATTTCTCCACGATCCACCTGACCCTGAAGAGCTGCTCTCACAAGGTAACACCCTTGGTTACTTTCCGAACAGACGCTACAACGGTCGTAATTGTGTGGTGGCACCTGGCCACGCCCACTTTGAATACAATGTAACCTCACTAGGTTAGCTTCCACTGATCGGACATCCTGACTTTGACGACGAGTAGGATTCCTGTTACTGATACTAATTTGCTGAGTATCTTCGTCCATGTAGATTGGCATCCACCAATGATTTAACAAGTGCTGAAGTGCCTCCTGGACAAGGGTACAACCTTGATCGTTTTCGCAACCTGCTTTACAGTTTTGATAGTCATGTGATATTAAGAATCCGAGTCGGACCTGCTCAGCATGTAACTCTACTAGGTTGGTATTCATCACGCGAATATCAAAGATCTGAACCATATTGATCTGATAAGGGTTCCTATCATGGTAGTCTTGGATCCATCCAAGATCCCTCTGACGCTGGAGGGCCTCTTGTATGAAAGAGCATCCCTATTTGTTTACCGAGCAAATCAGACAGAAACTGTAATCGTGCCGTGGCAGATTATGATACTGGCTTTGCCTTGAGTGCATCGCCACCAAGTTGACATTCATTGCACGGATGCCATGGTTCTGAATGATGTTAGAATTCGTGTAAACCATGTTAACTCCACGAACTCGGTGCTCTTGGATCCATCTGAGATCCATCTGTTCCTGTAGAGCTGATTGCACTACCGAACATCCTTGGTTATCTTTAGAGCAGATATCACACTGGTGATAATTATGAGGTGGCACATGGCCATATCCACTCTGTCTACAATGCATCTTGACCAGATTGGTCTTTAACAAGAGTACATCATGAATTTGATAGACATTGTTAGTCTCTTTCTCAATCAGATTGACTGCAGCTTTCTCATGCTGAGGCAGCGGGTTCGTGTGAACATTGGGATTCGTATCTTTGAAAGATAAGAGCCCGCTCCTAACAAGCTTTTGCACGTCGGACTTGAAATTAAGACAAGTCTCAATGTTATGCCCTGAACCTCCTTGATGATAAGGGCATGTCTGATCCACCTTAAACCAAAAAGGCAGATTTTCCGGTACGGTAAGAGGAGACTTAGTCTGGATGTGCCCCTTAGCCAGTAGTAACGGAAATAATTCTGCGTACAACATGGGTATAGGATCAAACCCTGATGGTCGTGTTGTACGGTTGTTATTGTATGGAGGACGAGCCTGCTGAAGAGGCTGTTGTGTCCTTTGCTGATCAGGTTGGCTCTGCGCAATCTGAGGTTGATACGTAGGAATAGGCGCAGGGCTGGTAGCAGGAGTCACAGCTGCTACTGGCTGATAACGTCGCCTTTGTTTTCTGAGAGAGATATTCCCAATATCTTGCTCTTTTTTCTTAGGGAGAGCACTACCATATTTTTTAGTACCACTCGTCGATCCAGTGTCTTTTACCAAACGTCCTTCTCGGACGGCTTCCTCAAGACGTACGCCCATGCCGACCATTTCGGTGAAATCAATGGGCGCACTGGCAACCATTAGGTCATAGTAAAATGAGCTTAAGGTCTTTAAGAAGATCTTTGTCATCTCTTTTTCCTCAAGAGGTGGACAAATTTGAGCGGCAATTTCACGCCACCTTTGAGCATACTCCTTAAAGGTTTCCTTGTCCTTTTGCGACATTGATCTGAGTTGATCTCTATCGGGTGCCATGTCCAAATTGTATTTGTATTGTTGGACGAAGGCAGTACCAAGATCTCTGAAAGTGCTGATTGTAGCACGGTTTAAACCCATGTACCATTTGAGTGCGGCACCGGTTAAACTATCCTGGAAGTAGTGAATCAGCAGGTCCTGATTCTCCGTCTGAGCTGATATCCGCCGAGCGTACATCACCAGATGGCTCTGAGGGCAAGAGTTACCCTTGTATTTTTCAAAGTCGGGCACTTGGAACTTGTGCGGGACTTTCACATTTGGGACCAAGCAGAGGTCTGCGGCGTCCTTTCCGAATAGATCCTGACCGCGAATGGCTTGCAGCTCCTTCTGCATTTCCAAGAATTGCTCCTGGAATTCATCCATTCTGTTAAACATAGTTTCCCTTTTACCAGCAGGTATTGGTGGAATCTGTCCTTCCAGGACAGTGTGCTCCACAGGGGGTGGTACCGTGACTACGGCAGTGAGTCTTGGCGTTTCCCGAAGTTTGTAACCTTCAGGAGTCTTCAGTATGCCCCTGGCATCTTCGCTTTCCCGAAGTTTGTAACCTTCAGGCCCAGCGGCTTCTGTTGTGATTCCCTGATCTTCAGTGATCGGCGGAACATATCCTTCCGGGATATAGTTAACAGGCATGCCCCAAGGACGATCTTTCGGTATCTGATACCTAGGATCATACCTTTCCACTATGGGCGTTGAGGTGATCTCTGAGATCACAGTTCTTTGTAGCTGAGCTTCTGCCATGGCTTGCATGTCGTTACGAAGCTTTCTCATATCCTCTCTTAGAGCGTCAATTTCTTCTTTCAACTCTCTGTTTTCTTCCTCAAGGTCATCCATCTTTTTCTGACGATTGGCCCGAGTATTATACGAATGAGACAGTTTGACTCTAGAATCGAGACACAAACGTGAGATTTGTAGGGAAGAAGAATACGCGATGTGAGAATGATGAATGCAATGATTATATTAATTATTTTTTTGGTTTAATCAAAATAAACTTCGACAATTAGATTGCAAATATCAAACACTGGGGAAACCCCTTTTTATTGAATTCCAAAGGATTACAGAAATGGAAATACAGTAGATTACAAGATGCAGAAACAGAAACCTAAGCTAATGGGTCCCGAGTCCTCTCTGAAGAGAAATCGGGTGCTGATTCTGATATCTTCCTTTTCTTTGACCGGGGCTCTTGGGCCGTTGTCATTCCTTTGGAATTCAATTTGGTCAAGTGAAAGGAGTGAGCAAATTCCTTTGGTCATCTTGATTCTCTACAGCATGTTGCTCCAAAATTTCAATCAGAGCATCTTTCTCTTTCAGTAATTGCTGTATTTTGATGCACTCTACGTCGAGGGTGCGGTACTTGTTCTTCCAAGATCTTCTTTCCCGTTGAACTTTGTTGAGAGCAACCTGAAGCTTTTCAGTTTCCCTCATGAAGTACATGACAGATTCCCTCGGCGGAAGAATTCCGTAACGAGGATAAGGCATCTTTAGCTTGAGAGCTCTAGTTTGTACCCAATGGAGATAAGGCTCCACCGAGACACAGTCTGGTTTTCCCAGAGACTCTCATCCTATCTTATGAACATGCTTCCAAGCGTGCACTATTTCCGTCTTTAGTGCTATGTCGTTTTCCCCTTCCTTGAAGAAAAGACCTTCCAGATGAGCGTTGCACGGAACAAGCCTCATCGGGTATCCAAATTGACGACGAACCAATATCGGGTGATAGTTGATTGCTCCTTTAGTTCCTATGAGGGGTACGTTGGGGAAGTTTCCACAACGATCAATGATTCTGATTCCATCATAGATCCTTTTACACCAATCTATATCAGAGTTGGTAAGAGACATGATCTTCTGCGACCAACGTAAGACACTCTTGCAATCCCAAAAAGCAGCAGACTTGGGCAAGTGGGAGATAAACCATTTATAAAGCAGAGGTACACAACATGTGATCTCCCCTCCGCTGTACAAATTTCCTAAGTGTACAGAATGATACGCATCTGCGAGCAAAGTCGGCACAGGGTTTCCAATGAGAAAAACCTTAATGGCATTGATATCGACGAAGTTATTGATGTTGGGAAACAAAAATAACCCGTAGGTGAGCAAGACAAAGATGCTTTCAAAAGCAGTCACGCTCCCTATACTAGCAAAGTACAGAGCTTTCTTTGTCAAGAACTGGGCTGGCAAACCTTGGATGCCACCCTTAGTAGTTATGTGAGTCTTGACCTCAGACTCGTCCAAATGAATTGCTCTTGCAATGGTCTGATTCTTTGGAATTTCTTCCAGTCCAGAAAATGGAGCTCGATCGGTAATGTGTAGATCAATCAGATGAGAATACTCCTCCAGCGTTGGTGCAAGCTGGTAATCCTGGAATGTGAAACAGTGATAAACCGGATCGTAGAATTGAATGAGCGCATCCATGATTCCCTCAATCACATGGACTCTTAACAGTGGTAGCAAACCTCCGTGCTTGGCTCTGAAAGCCTCAGGGTTAGTGATCATCCTTGCTAACCTTCTCAAATCCTCTAGTTTTGGAACCTTGAAGGTGTACGTATGAGTTCTCCTTCTACCGAAATCCATTAGCGTAATCCTCTTCTCTGATATTTGCAATCACAGTCTTAGTTTAATTTGAAAAATAGAGAGACTAGAAGAGAAGTTTTTTGAATGTTTTAATGTTTTTTTTTTAAATGAATGCATGAATGCAGCACACAAAAACATAGAAAAAACATGGGGTCAAGGGGTCGTTGTCATGAAGTCAAGGCTCTACCCATCCCCAAAGGTTTATACTAGGGTGATTTTTGTGCCTGTACTCATTATCATCAGCTCCTCCCAGGAAAGCAAAACAACAAGCGGATCGCCAGCGAGTTGTAGAGCAATCTTAGAGTAAGTGCCATTCACCGAGAATAGATCACCAGCCTCAAATGAGGGTAGTATCGCGTAACAACTATTTTCGATAGTTTCCGCACTACGAAAGGGTTTGGCTCCTCAGCTTCTCAGACTTAACAACCGGCCCATTGGCTAAAAGAGTGAATGGGTTGCGTTGGTCAGCCTCTACTGAGGTTGATGGTCGACCCCGTCGCCATCACTTATCTTAAGTGTATACTCATTCTTTCCACATACGGCATCACCCGCATTCCCATTAGCAGAAAAATAAACACTTATAGCAATTAGGAAAAGCAGTATATATATTTGTCCTAAACATCCTAGACTTATAAAGCTAAGAATCCTAAGTTCCTGACAGAAAATGGGTTCCCCGGCGGAAGCCCCAATCTGTGGTATTCACACAAGTGAAGAGAAAAAAGGTTTGTCCAAGGTTTTCACCTTAAACGTTTAAGAAAGAATTTTATGCCCCACGGTGGGCGCCATTTTTCTGTAGCGAGCGATTTTGGACGCGGTTCTTAAGCGCTGGTCGCTCTCTGCAGTTTGAGCTTTGACTACAGGTCGATTCATTTTTTATCCTATTGTGAGCTGAATAAGGAAGGGAAATAGATGTCTCCAATTAACCCTGCTTTGCATACTGAGTTTAAACAGCGGTCTGTTAGGTTACGAATGCTATCAATGTGGGGGGGCCTTGTACTGGTTATTTGTATTTTCGCCAATACTGTTTTCTTTCTTTTTACCTGGGTAGAAGGTTTCTGGCGGGGAACAAGGATTAGGATGTTAGGACTGATGCTTTTGAATTACTGCTTTTGATTGATGGAGATATGGGATTTTGGTTTTTTGTTGATTGTGCTCGCTAAGATCTTTTCTTTCGATCTTATGCCTACGTATTCCCGTTTACCGAAACAGGGAAATCAGAGCGTTCGTAGTTCCTCCTATTCTATGGGAGGAAATTGGTTTTTGGTGTATTGTTCAAAGCCCAAGACGTGAAGCGAAACGTGGTTTGTATCTTGTTCAAAGCCCAAGATGTGAAGCTGAAAAGTCTATTTGTGTCTTGTTCAAAGCCCAAGACGTGAAGCTGAAAAGTCTATTTGTGTCTTGTTCAAAGCCCAAGACGTGAAGCTGAAAGACCTCGACTTTAGAGAGAATTTGTCATCTCTAAAGAAGGGTTTGTCTGTCACAACTATTGGGTGACTGGTTATAAAGGAGAATTACTTTAACCGGGATACGCGGATCCTAGCAATGCCATAATTTCCTTTAAAGAGGATTTTAACCTGAAGGAGAAGACTTTAACTCAGTGTAGAGCAATGCTATCTTTCCTTAGGAATTTATCATGCTAAAAGAGGGACAGTGGCATGGATGTAGATGATCCAGAGGCTTGCCGCTTACAGCGATTAGATGAAGGGGAAAGGAGTTGTTGATGTTTGTGTACTGTGAACGAGGCACAACTTTGATGCTAAAAGGTTGATTGGATCAACCAGTGGTTTTCTTATACAAAGCCTAAGAGGAGGCTATCGGCCCAACAAGAGGGAGTTTTTATGTGTCTCGTACGAAGCCCGAGAGAGAGGCTAAAAGGGTTCAACAGGAGAATCTTTTATACTCAACAAGAGAGTGTTTTTGTATCTCGTACGAAGCCCGAGATGGATGGAGACTAAAAGTTTGATTGGCTCAACAAGAGAGCCTTTTTTGTATCTCGTACGAAGCCCGAGATGGAGGCTACAAGGTTTGACTCAACAAGAGAGTCTTTGTATCTCGTACAAAGCCCGAGATGGAGGCTAAAATTTGTTTGGCTTAATAAGAACCTTTTTGTATCTCGTATAAAGCCCGAGATGGAGGCGAAAGGGGTAATTGACTCAACGAGGGAGCCTTTTATATGTCTCGTACAAAGCCCGAGAGAGAGGCTAAACATTGTTTGACTCCGCTGGGGAGAATTTTGGTATCTCGTACGAAGCCCGAGATGGAGGCTAAACGTTTGCTTCGCTGGGAAGAATCATTGAACAAAGCCCAAGAGGAGGCTATGGTAACTATTTCAGTTGAGTGACAGATCCAATATACTGATTTTAAAAGAGAAAATCAGTTCTTATATGAGTAACACTGTACTCAGGGATTTGATTTGAGGATCTGGGATATTTCCCTTTCTTTGAGGAAACGGGAAATCCAAAGGGTATTGAGACTGTCCGAGTCTACGGGTTTCCTTCCTATTTAACGAAGGAGTCACTTGAGAATGTCTTTGAGACTCAAGGAGATTAGACTGTCCAAGTCTAGAGTTTTTATCTTTGGTACTATGCTTTGAGAAACAGTAGTAGACTCTATGAAAGGACTGTTCTATGAGGATGACTAGGTTCTGTTCCTATACCTCTAGGAGGTCGTCTGGACAATTTGTACGAAACCCAAGAGGAGGCTGGAAACTTTTAAGAAGCCGACGGGTCCTTGTACTAAGCCCAAGAGGAGGCTATCATTCCCGGAGGAAGAGATCATTATACGAAGCCTAAGAGGAGGCTGTGAATACTTCTAAGAAGCCGTAGGGTCCTTGTACGAAGCCCAAGAGGAGGCGTGGTTGCTTTTAGGAAGCCCGTGGGTCCTTGTATAATGCCCAAGAGGAGGCCAATGCTTTTAGGAAGCCCGTGGGTCCCCAAACCCCGAGAAATTCAAGGCAAGCTATTCACAAGGAATAGGTCAAGTCAGGAAAGTTCGAGAATTTGGAAGAAACTCAAAGATGCCATTCACGGAGAAGACATTCATCTTTGGGAGTAGAGTTCCTTGACAATTCCTAATGAGGACAGCCGAAGAGAAGACTGTATCTGGTGATCCTATTGGGGATCTAGTTGTCTATTTCTACGAATAAACGAAACGGCGTCACCTAGTTCTAGACGTAGTTGCCGGGGAAACTCTAAATATCTATACTATTATTACATAGTTGATATGAGTTTATGAAAGAAGACTTACAGCGAAACAGCCCCACAATACAGTTATATATATATATATATATATATATATATATATATATATATATATATGAGTTTGTGAAAGGAGACTTACAGTGAAACAGCCCCACAATACAGTTATATACATATGAAAGCGGGTAAACACTTACTCGGTTGTAGAGCTTCCATGCTGTTTGGTTAGTTGTTCAACAAAGAAAGATTGAAAACAACAGTATATTCAAAATCAAAGGAGAAAGTGCTTTGAAAAAGAAAGATTTGGGGCTTACAGCTCAAGGAGAGGCCCAGGGTTTTATCAGTGAGCGCACTGTTGAATTTGTATAGAGGGACTTATACAAGTGACTGAGGCCCAAAAAGGTTTTCTGTACAAAGGGATGGGTCTTACACTCTATCAAGAGACCCAAGTGAGTTTTAAGAAAAGAAATGGGTCTTACTACTCGAGGGTAGACCCAATGGTTAATTTTGAAAAGGGCGACGGTCGCGCCGAGGTTTTGTAAACACCGTGGGACTTATACAAGTGACTGAGGCCCAAAATTTTGGTATTTACAAAGGGATTGGGTCTTACATTCTATTAGAGGCCCAAAAAGTTTAAAGAAAAGAAATGGGGCTTACAACACGAGGGGAGGCCCATAGTCTTTATTTTCAAGATGAATATTCACTTTTAAAATTCTTAAAAACAATTAAAAAAGAATTTATTCACAAAAATATCAACTATATTAAATAAATAATATAAATTTTATTTTTTTGTAGAATAAAATATTTTACTATTTTTGTGATTTTTCAGAAAAAGAACCAATAAAAAATAATCAAAATTGAGGGAGTTATTAATTTTCCAAATCATTAAAAAACAATATGAAAAATGAGAAAATATAAAAAAAGGGTTGGGTCTTACACTCTATTAGAGGCCCAAAGTGTATTTTTGTACAAAAGATGGGGCTTACAACTCAGGGAGAGGCCCAAAATATTTTCAGTTTGAAAATGGCGATCGCGCCGAGATTTTTAACGTATCGGGACTTATACAATAACTGAGGCCCAAAATTGTTTCGTAAAAAAAAAGGTTGGGTCTTACACTCTAATAGAGACCCAAGTGTTTAAAAATGAAAAGAAATGGGACTTACAGCTCAAAGAGAAGCCCAGTTGATTTTCGTTTGAAAATGGCGATCGCGCCGAATTTTTCTTTTAACGCAGAGGGACTTATACAATAAGTGAGGCCCAAAATTATTTTGGTTAAAAGGGGATTGGGTCTTACACTCTAATAGAGGCCCAAAGAGTTTTGAATGGGTCTTATAGCTCGAGGAGAGGCCCATGGTTATTTCTTAAAAAGGCGACGATCGCGCCGTTTGTTTTTGACGGTATCGGGGCTTATACAATGAATGAGGCCCAAAAATGATTTAGTCAAAAAAGGATTGAGTCTTACACTCTATTAGAGGCCCAAAAAGTTTAAAAAAGATTTGTCAGGGTGAAAATCAAAGAAAACCCCAATTTCATTTTTTATGCATTTTTTCAAGAAAAATTAAGTAAAAAAAATGATAAAAATATCAAATAAAATCATTAAATAATGATTAAAGTTTATGAAAAAAAATATTTTATCAACATAAATATTTAAAATCATTTTGGTTTTAAAAATCAAGAAAAAAAAAGATATCATTTTAAAAACATTTAAAACAATTTAAAACACTATTTTTAAATATTTTAAAAATAATACTTTTTTTTTTTGTGATTTTTTTGGATTAAAATATTATGGGGTACGAATTGGAAAACGATGATTTTTTGCTATGTGAAAAAAATTGGTTGAGTTTTGAAAATAAAAAGTAAGAAAAAGAGGAAAGATATCAAAATATCATCTCCGACATTTTTTGGTGTAAAAACGAGTACCGAAACTTTAATTTTCAACACGTTTTTATCAAATTTCAAACACTCATAACTCTCTCAATTTTTATCGGAATCAAAATCCGGAAGTACCTACCTGACCGATTTTTTGCAAGGAATCCGATGGTATTACTCACGCGCACGGAAAATCGACGTACAAAATGCAGAAAAACTGCTATCGTTTTTGAAAATATCGTTCCGCGCCGAATTTCCAACACGCGTAACTCTCTCGATTTTTATCGGAATCAAAATCCGGAAGTACTTACCTAACCGATTTTTCGCAAGGAATCCGATGGTATTACTCACGCACGCGGAAAATCGACGTATAAAACGCAGAAATTAAAAAACAAAAACTGCTATCGATTAAAAACATCGTTCCGCGTTGAATTTCAAACACGCGTAACTCTCTCGATTTTTAACCGAATCAAGATCCGCAAAAGCCAATCCTGACCAATTTTTCGCAAGGAATCCAATGGTATCGCTCACGCACGCCGAAACTCAACGTACAAAACGCAGCGATAAAAAAACCAGAGCTGTTGTCGTTTAAAACATCGTTCCGCGTAAAATTTCCAACTCGCGTAACTCTCTCGATTTTTAACCGAATCAAGATCCGCAAGAGCCTATCTTGACCGATTTTTCGCAAGGAATCCAATGGTATCACTCACGCACACGGAAAATTGACGCACAAAATGCAGAAATTAAAAAACAAAAACTGCTATCGTTGTTTTCGACGCCGTTTCGCGTAAAATTTCCAACGCGCGTAACTCTCTCAATTTTCATCGGAATTGAAATCCGTAAAAACCTATCTTGACCGATTTTTCGCAAGGAATCCAATGGTATTATTCACGCACGCGGAAACTCACTGTACAAAGCGAAAAAACAGAACCGCTATCGTTAATTCGACGCCGTTTCACGTAAAATTTCCAACGCGCGTAACTCTCTCAATTTTCATCGGAATTGAAATCCGTAAAAACCTATCTTGATCGATTTTTCGCAAGGAATCCAATGGTATTATTCACGCACTCGGAAACTCACTGTACAAAGCGAAAAAACAGAACCGCTATCGTTAATTCGACGCCGTTTCGCGTAAAATTTCCAACGCGCGTAACTCTCTCAATTTTCATCGGAATTGAAATCCGTAAAAACCTATCTTGACCGATTTTTTGCAAGGAATCCAATGGTGTTACTCATGCAAACTAAAACTTAATGTATAGAACACACCAATGAAAACAAGGCAGAACTGTACATGGTTTCAAAACAACCAAAATTCCACATAAAAACATGTCAAAATGCAAACAGTGGGAGGATCACAACATACACATTAAGGACTACATTTTTACCTCAAGAATTGTTCAATATGATGCATGTATGTGGACAACAAAGGAAAGCATGATTCAAAGAATTCAAGTTGTGGATTTTACCTCTTTTTTGGAGATTTTGGGCAACCTTCCAAGTGCTTTGTTCCAGAAATAATTTGATGCTTTGGACACCCTCAAATGACCTCTTAGAAGCTTTTAGGATGGTTGGAATTGGCTGGAAACCTCTGGAGCAAGTTTGTGCACTTTCTCGCGAAATGGTCAAAAGCGGCCAAAATGCCAACTCTCTCAAATGGTGTTCCAGATGTGTGGCACCATTTGGGACAGTTCAAGGATGATATTTAGAGTGTGTTTGAGGTTTTATCTGGCTTGGAAAGTGACTGAATCAAGACATGGCTTGAAAAATGCAAAAAAGTGTCATTTTGAGGTTTCGAGAGGTGACTTTGTGATGTTGTGATTACATGTCACTTTTGATGGTTTGCACAACTTACATATGATATATATGAGATGTGTGTGTGATTAGTTTGAGTGGAATTGCTCTCTAGCTCAAAAACTCAGAATTTCCTTACTAATGAAGGCATTTTGGAGTGAAAGAGAGAATTTGAGGAAAGCATCTGTTTGATGGCTTTGGTGTACTCAAACTGAGCACAAATGAGCTCTATTTATAGTAGAGCAAGTTTGTTTTGGGATCCACAGTGAATGGTGGCTGCAGCAGAGGTTTGGCCAATGTTGGCCAATGGAAATCCAAGTCTCCTCTAGCCATTGACTAGAGGTTAGGGCACAGGCTGCTGGTTCCCTTGATCTTGGATAAGTCTTGACTAATTTCAGATGAGAATGGCTCAGTACATGCCACCTCTAAGCATCCATTAAATGCTCCAAACCAAAATTGGAGTTTTGTCCCTCTTTTAGGGATTTCTAGACTTTGGCATGCTTTTCTTTGTTCCTTGGACTTGGGAGGTTCATGGATCAGATCATCCCACTTGGATTTGATCCTTAGATGTGTCCAAACTTATGACAAGGCTTGAAAATTCGTGTGGCACAAAAAATGTGCAAATCTGCCTTGAAAAATTCAGCTTCAGCAAGGCCTTTTGTAAGATCCATAACTCCTTGCTCGAGTATGCTACATGGACGTTCTAGGACTTTTCGGAAAGCTTAGATGACGTACTTCAACTTTGATGTTTAACATTAGACCTGGTTCAACTTGGATCATGGAGAAAAACAGCCTTGAAGTTGGGACATTGTGCTGAAAAATGTCAATTTTAACTTTTTAGCCATTTTGATCCAAGCATAACTCAAAATCCTTAATGAATTGGACTTAGGTCTAGTTGAAGTTTTTGTAAAGGGTAATGAGGGCTACAAATCAAGCTTTGTATGGAGAAAAATGGCTTTGTGGTTTAGGAGTTATGATCCTCCAAAGTTGGTACCCTTGCCATTTTTTTCATAACTTAGAAAAATTTCTAAGTTTTTATGGTTACCCCTTTTACAAGTTATCCCACTTTCTTTGATTTTTCTTGACGAATGATGATTCCAATCACACATTAACATCATTTTAGGGTTAAAAAACCATTTTTATGAAAAATCTCAAAAAGTCAAAGTTTGACTTTTGTGCACAGTTGACTTTTTATCAGATGAATTCCAAATTGTGCGATTCTTCAGGAAATCATGTCCTTGACCTAAATCAAAATTGATGGACATGTTCCATGGGTGTTATAGGGTGTATTTAATCGTGTCCCACGGCTTGAGAGCATGTCCTGGTCAAAAGTCAAAACTACAGTTGACTTTTCTCGCGAAACCCTAACTGTGGTTCAGATGAAAACGAAACTTGTTGCTCAAGCTTCTTGGGTCAATCCATTGTTGCAAATGGATCAACGTGGTATGTTGGAGACCCTCAAATCATGTCTTGAGGTCTTGGCTCATGATTTGTCCCAAAAGTCAACTTAGGGGTGAATTAGGTCAAGAAACCCTAATTCCTGATTTTTGATGTATGCATCCCCTGAGGCTAAATTGACTTGATGATGGGGTTTATGATGTTTCATGGAGCATTTTAGGTTATGCTTTGAAGCATTGGCTCATGCCTAAAGGAAAATTTCCATCTAGAGGCCCTAGTCGACCAAACCCGAATTTGGTGACACTGGCGATCCTGAGGCTTGATCCACCTAGAAGGGAGCAAACTTGTGCTTAATCCTTGAAGTGGGAGTCCTCTTGATCCATTGTGGATATTTGAGAGGGTAGACAAGTTGAAGATCATGTCATTCCTTGATTGATCCTTTGTCTAAGAGCTCTGCGAGGGCTTGAAACCCTAAATCCTGTTTGTAGTGAATGCTTACCCACCTTTGGGGAGACTAATGAGGTACAAAGGTACATCCATATTGTGCTGATGATTTGCACAATGATGGGAAATCTTAGTGGTCAAAATTTGGGGTATGACAGAAGTAATGAAGTTTAGGTGAAGGAAAATGTCTTGAATTGAGTTTTGGCAAGAATTTTTACAAAGGTTTAAATTGATTCATTACATTTTTTGGCAAACTTCAAGTCTAAATTCAAGATTTACATCAAGGCTATAATTTCAAAGGGATTTTGTGTATCCTTACAAGTCTGAGATCCAATTGAGATTATGCCATAAAACCATCACGAGTAGAATTTTTATTCAAGTTTAAATAAAGGAGTTTAGACATAATCCAAGAAATTAAAGTTGTATCAAATTCAAAGTTCCATTCAAAATAAAAAAAAACTTGAATGCTCTAGGCCAAGGTAAAAGAGAAGACTATTTTGTACATTGGGAATTTATCATCAAAATCCAAAGTTACAAAGTTATAGAACACAAAGTGGTGTCCATATCCCCATGGTTCTTTACAAAATATGAAGTGATTTTACATTCAAAATGTCAATGATCAAAGACAATTACAACATATACAAAACTTAAGGACAATTCCATCATGTTTAATGGGTGGTACGATTCATGTTTTTTCCAACAAAGACTGCCTTTGCTATACTACAACCGTGGCTTTACAAAAGTGTGATTTGTGTCTCCGGCCGACAGTGGATACCAGCAATCAATGATTTTGAGGACACATTAAGCACTCGCACTTTTGAGTTTCTTTTCCCTTGGCTCAAATTTTGATGGTTGTGATGTCGCAAGTCGTAAAACTGCAAAAAGGGCAGAAAGATTAATATAACAAGTAGCAAGAGTTTTTGCTATTGTTCAAGTATCCAAGGCCATCACATGCTAGCCAAAAGTCACAACGGTGCGTGTTTCATGAATAAGTTTCGGTCATGATTTTAGCAACAACATCAAAGATCAAATTGAAGCTTTACATGAAAAATCATTAAAAAAAACAAGAACACCTTGATGATTAAAATATAACTGTGGAACTTGGAGGATTGAGGATGAAGCAGCAGCTGGAACTGCCAAAAGGGAGTCAAGCAAAAGCGTACAGGGAGTAGAGACAATCCTTGAACTTCATATTATGTCAAGAATCAAATAACTTCAGCAGGGCAGGTCACGAGTTTTTTCCAAATCCATCTCAGCAGTAATGATTCAAGAAGTCAGTATGAAAAATCAAGCAATAAAGTTCATTAAATCTCAAGACAAATTCAAATATTTTCTAAAAGCACATATCAAGCATGTTGGACTTAAAAAGGAAAAGATTAGAATATGTTTCAGACCAGATTCTCGTCATTAATTTCTATTCTCCAACACATTCAGACAATTTCGAATTCTTTCCAAAACACATTCAAACATGCTGAAACCAAAATGGAAAAAATTCATTCAATAATTTAATTCTACAAGATCCTATAAAAAGAGCCACCGCACTGCATCAAAGAAAAAAAAGAAATTCAAAACCAAAAAAACTCTAAGAACCTCTCCACACCAACAACACACGAAATAGCAGGCTGAAGCAATAATACATATCACACACATACCCACAACGGCAGTGTTCACACAAAAAGAAAGCACAACATCTCATACAAACAACAACTGCAAACCTATATGCAGAACACACGGCTTTCATTTCAAAACCACAAGATTGAAGCGATAACAACAACAGTAGAACAACCGCAACGCAGGAATAAAACATCAGCAACACAAGTGCAAAAAGATGAAATAAGAAAAGAATCGAGGAAGAGGAAAATCGTTACTTGTAAAGTCGACACCTTCGAAAAACCACTACGCCGGATTCTGCCTCGAAGAACTCCAATAGGTGAGACATACGAAGAATCAAAGACGAAGATTTGAACACATTGTGATTTCGAGTGAATAACTTGATTTCCGGTCACGATGCCATTCGCAGATAGCACATATTTTGATGGAAGCTTCGATTGCGTTTCGTTTGGGGAGAGTTGTGCATCGCTTGTGAAATGGTATTGACACCAACCTTGTTTTCTTTTAATTTACTGATATCAAATGGGCCTAAACTTCTTGTCTTTTCATCTAGGGCTAATATCTATTTTTCCCCTGTCATATGGGCGTGTTTTGAAAAACCTTCCTGCGAAAAAAAAAGTTGAAAGACTGACCTTAACAAATTTTAAAAGTTTTGATTTAAACCTTTATCAAGCCACATCATCAAAAATGCTTATGTGACATCCATTTTTTTAATTTTTAATTGGAACATATTGTCACATCAATTAATTAGGAATTGCAATGACTCTTTTACCCTCAGCACTTTTTTCTTTTTTAATTTTTTTTTTTTTTTACGTTTTCGTAAATTATTTGTATTAATATTTTTTTTAATTATTATTTTAAATTTATCAAATAATTTTTTTTTACAAATTGTTATTTTAAAAATTATTTAAATTGAGCCAAGCCCAATAGACACAAGCCCATTCCTACCACAAGCCCATTCCATCCCCTTTTGGTGTAATTTCATTTCAAATTGTGTAGTGTGTGTTTGATATATAAACACTACTAGTATGTTCAATACTTTCGATGTGGGACTTATATTACACCCAAACCCACTTAATCAAGTTACAAGCCACAAGCAAAGAAGCTGCAAACCCACTAATTTCTAAACCAAAAAATTCCAAATTCAACTTCAACTCCATCACTTCAACTCCACATTTCACCTGCAATGGAAAACCAAGTTCAGAAATCACTCATGAATTTGCTTATACCTGACACCTCCCATATCAGTCACGAATTTGCTTAAACTAAATACAAGCTGAAAGAATGGAAGCTTTTGTATCATAGTTCTGTTAATGGTCTTTGTATCATAACCTTCTCTTGGCTTCAAGTAATATGCTTTAACAGTAAAACCATAACCACTATCAAGTTGCCAGCTCCAAGAATCCACAGCATCACAATGCAACTCAACCTGATCCAAAATATTATTCAGTGCAAACAGGTCCAACTGTTATCAATGTTACTGTGTAGGAAAATAAATTTGCTTGTGTGTGAGTGAATATATATGTTTTTTTTGTTGGATTTTGTTTATATTTGGAGTTCATGCTATGCAGGTGTTGCCGGTTTGTGGTCCGAGCACACACCATGGTCGTTCAATCAACTTCCTAAGAGCAATAGCTTTTTGATGAAACATGGCCCATTGTTTGAAGTTTATTTGTTAGGCTTTATTTGTTATCACTTAATTAATGCAGCTTATATAAGGAATGTAAGTGTGAAGTTTAAATATCAATGACATCCATAATTTTGTATTTTTAATACAGTAACATGTCTCCTCATGGAAAATTCTTGTGATCTTGAAGTTTGGATAATGTTGAACTTGCTTTATAGTTGCTTATTTTCTGACTTCATCTTTGAAACTTGTTCTTTACATTTTAAGGACCCTTTTCATTTATATCACTAAATAAGGATGATTTGCTTAATTATTTTTGCGTTTGTGTATATAATCTTGGAGATACATAATATTGTTTACTCACATAGATTTTCGAGGTTTATAATGTGATCCACAAATTGTTTGCTCGCACTGTCGATAGCAATGTTTGGAACCATGTTGCCTCTGTTACTGCGTTGGCAAGCCTCATCTTGTTGTTCAATCTACTGTCATCCTTGTTTTGGGAGATATCGTTTGGTTAAAGAAAGTGGATGATGTGACCGTAAAGGAATTGCTTTGTGTTTGTTGGATTGGTTCATGAAGAGGTAGAAGTGGTGCTTTGAGAATGGGTGATGATGGAGTTTGTTCTTCAGACATGGGGGGATGGAGAAAACAATGGTGGAGTTTGTCCCACATCGGATAGTTTTGCAATGAATTTAGTGTATATATTACTTACATGTACATTAGATAGTAAATGAAATATTAAATGTGCCAAAAAGAGTGCTATTGAAAATTGTCTTGTGTCTATTGGTCTTGGCTCAATTTAAATAATTTTTAAAATAACAATTTGTAAAAAAAATTTATTTGATAAATTTAAAATAATAATTAAAAAAATATTAATACAAATAATTTAAGAAAACGTAAAATAAAAATATTTAAAAAAAGAAAAAAGTGGTGAGGGTAAAAGAGTCATTGCAATTCCTAATTAATTGATGTGGCAATATGTTCCAATTAAAAATTAAATAAATGATTGCCACATAAGCATTTTTGATGATGTGGCCTGATAAAGGTTTAAATCAAAACTTTTAAAATTTGTTAAGGTCAGTCTTGCAACTTTTTTTTTCGCAGGGAGGTTTTTCAAAACACACCCATATGGCAGAGGGGAAAATAGATATTAACCCTTTCATCTATATCCTTATATGATCTCTTCATCATCTCACGTGGTTGTCCTATTGGGCTTTGGCCCAAGTTACCTTACTTGTTGCACCATAACCAACGATGCACCCCCCTTCGAGAAAGTCCTAACTATTTCCCCTGTGTTTTCGTTTAATCATTTTTATTTTATTTTTGATAATAGTTCATACTAATTAGAAGCATTTGTTTAATTTTGATACCAATGTTAACGTTAGAATAATTTTGATATTGAATTTTAATAATTAAGTTTTGATTAAGAATTAATCTTGAGTTATTTGTTTAGAAACTTTGATCTTAATGCTAGATTTGTGACTTAAATTTGAGAATGTTTTTCGATTTAAATATATGATTAATTCCTAGTTTAAGTTTGTGACTAATTTCTTGAATTAACACTAGTTTGACCTTCTTGGTCTTTATTTAAAATCGATTAGGATTTTAGTCGAAATTAATTGAAATTTGGTTAGGATTTTCTCGATTGATTTTTGCGAATTTCTCTATCAATTCCTACCCTGATTGTAATACATGGCCTAATGATAGTTCATGGTACTTATTGCGTATGAATGATTGCTTGCCTATATGATTTTCATGATCTCCTAGGATATCTTGATTCAATTTAATCTGCGATTATTTTGAATTAAGATCAAACTCTAAGATTAAACTATCACATGATAATTTTTAGGATATTTTCCCTTAATCGTAATCATAGATCTTAGAATCAGGGTAGGTTTCCTTTCCCTTTAAGTTAAAAATTTCTTTTCTCAAAAAATACAAAAATACTTTAATTATGTCTCTAACCTTTTCCTCAAACCCTAAAAAACACTTCACGTTTCAAACCATTTTTGCCTCTTGGCTCTTCCGTTTAAACTTTTCAAAAAGGGCATGCTACTTAGCACCGTCCATAAAAAACACAACAAACAAAAAAACATTTTTAACAAAAACTACGGAGTTTTGATTCCCTCTGGAATACATAGGCACTGGGTTGAAAACTCAAACGAACTCAATAATAAAAATTTCTTCTTTTCCCTCAAGCAATCATCCAATTTTCATTTTAGCAAGCTTATAGATATCAAATACTATTCATTCCTAGACAACTTAGATGGTTCCCATCGATTACGATGGATGTAGGGAGTGCTAATACCTTCTTTTTACATAACTGACTTACGAACCCAACATGGTTGCGATGACCATATCCTATCCTTTTTCCCTTAGGTTTTCTCGATATTTTCCCTTTCCCTTCGTTGAATATATAAAGTTCGGTGGCGACTCTCATAAGTCTATCCATGATCATGCAAACCCTAGTTTTGCGCATCGCAAAGATCGTATTTTTCGAGGTACGATAGTGAGGTGAAATCAGTGTCATAAAATGTATTATTTGTAGTAGTGACTATTGCGATTAAAGCTGTTTACAATTGTAATGTTAGATTGATTTAATTAATTATTATAATTCCATTTAGTCATGTTGTATAAATTTCATTTTTACTTGATTAATTCATTGATTGAATAGATTGTTCATAATTCCATATTTCATTCTATTGTCTAAACATAAAGTAACATCTAATATCGAATCCAACACAGACACAATAAATTTTTTGTTGTCTGTTTTTTAAAAACTTTAATTTTTTGAAAAAAAAAATTGTAAGGTAAGGTACGTTCAACCCTCATTCTAGACCTTTCTCACCCATATTCTCCCGCAACAATTGGCATTAAGAGCTGTTCTTTTGATCATGTCTCGTAACTTAAAAAGTTGAGAATACGTGCAAGGGCGATCCAAAGGGTGCGTACAATTGAGCTCCCGTATTCAAGGGTAAAAACTATGTATACTGGAAGGATAACATGTATGTTCACTTAATGTCAATAGATACAATGCTTTAGGTTGGCATCGAAGATAATACTTTTGTCTCAAAAAGGACTGTTGAAGGTGTTGAAATTATAAAACTCTCAAAGAATTGGAATGATGAAGAAACTAATAATGCTTCATATGATTTGAAATCAAGGAATATACTAATTTCTGCCTTAAGTGCAAATGAATATTACTCGATTCACTACTACAAATAATACATTTCATGACAAAATTTGCACCTCACACAACAAAAAACCGAGGTATAATGCCAAGGCGCGTCGTGTTTTATTTTTATTTTTAAATATAAATGCCACATATTCCCTTGGTTTCTAAATATAACTGAAGGGAAAAATAATTATGGACATGCTTCGAGTCCCAGCAAATGCAATTTATGTTTTTATTTCTTTAAAAGTGGTATCTTTCTTTTTATTTTTAAATTAATGATTTATTCATTCGGTTTTATTTAATAACCAAGGGGTTAGTTAATCAAATTTTACTATAAAAGCATTGTTAATGAGATTTTACCCTAAAACGAACTTATATGTAACCACTGCAAACTTGTATGCATCATTTTTTCGGATGGATTGCAAGACAGAAAAAGTCTTTAATGTTCTCCTATCTTGAACAAAACATTTTTTCTGCTCTTCCATTCTATCTCACATAATGGGGTTGATGTTGTTGTTGTTGTTATATTTTAGGAATAACCTTCCTATATTGTCAATCAAAGAAAACACTCCATAATTAATTGCTTTCATCGATTGACATAATTGAGAAATTTATTCATAAACATTTGCCATGAAAACATTTGCTAAAGATAATAAATATTTGAACAAATCTCTGGGATGGATTGCAAGTGTAGAATTTTTTCCCCATGGTTGGAACAAATAACTTATTAAAAATTGGATGCATGCAATCTAGTGCACTTGAAAAGAATGTTCACAAAGGGTATACAACTAAATCTGGATAACAACAAAGATTTATTATTCTCCAAGAATCCATTGTAAAAATCTGGATTTGTTTAAACAATGTATTTAAATATTGTGTAAACAATGTAATTTAAAATAAATAAAATAGCTTACTCCCCTAAGTGTTTTAGAGAAATCGAGAGGTATATGGCGCTTGGGATGAAAAATATTTTATTCTATTTTTTATTTTAAAAGAAACACATTTTATCTTTGTTTTGAGTAATAAGGGGAAATATAAGCGTGTTTAATGAGTTTCTTCACTGTTCTTAAACAAATCTTTGCCGTCCATTTAATGAGTATCAACGCCCAAGGCACTACCATTTGTGATCCGTGTGAAAACTAAAAGACATTATAAAAGAATTCTGAATGTTAAAAATTGATGACGAAATATTTGACATGAAAACTTTGAAACTTAAAGAAGTTTGGAAAAGTTCTCTATGATGATGGATTGCAAGAGTAGAAAATTATTTGGGTTCAAGGTTTGTGTTCTTAAATAATAATATAACTAAATATTTTTTATCTAACCCTTTTTATATGCTTTATATCATAAAAGAATGCATGAAATATCCAACATTTGATCTTCCCCAAGATTTAATGAAACAAGGATTCAACATTTGTTTTTCCCCAAGATATCCAACATTTGTTCTTCACCTACAGCGATGACGATGAATCAGATTCAAAATCTGTTATATATATTTTTACTTTAATATTCTGTGTAAACAAATTAATTTATTAATATTCTATGTAAACAATGTAATGAGTATTTTTTAAAAATAATTTATCTTTCCCCTCGATTTTGGCCATAAACTGAGAGGTATGTGGGGCTAGTTTTGAAAATATAAAAAAACTCTTACCGAAAATCAGACCAATGACCATTTCAACTATCCCCTAGGTTATTCTAAAACTGAGGGGTATAGTGGAGGGTTTTCATGATGCCCTTTCATTACCTCGCCTCTGTAACTGAGGTTAAATGTGTTTTTTGTAGTAGTGATTTCACATCATAAGACTGCTCAAACAATATGGAATGCTCTTCATATTCTCTATATGGGTACTGAGGTCGTGAAACAATATAAGATTAGCACGTTGATAGATGAATATGAGATATTTCATATGGAACCCGATGAAAGTGTGAAATCCATGCAGATGAGGTTTATTTTTTTAATCAATAGATTATAAAATCTAGGTAAGACTTTACCTAACAAATATTGTGCTAACAAAGTTCCAAGATCTATGTCTTGAGACTTGCAGCCAAAAGTGATAGCCATAAAAAAATCACATGATTTAAAGAATTTGGATATAACAAAAATATATGGGAAGCTTATCGAGCACAAACATAAACTTAAGAGACTGAAAGCAAGTTAAGCTAATACAAAGAAAAAAAAGAAAGTAAGAGAAGAAAAGAGGAGAATTTCCTTGAAGGCATGCACTTCAAAGGCCAATGTAGAAAAGGATGATGAAAGTACCAATGATGGTGATTATTCTAAGGAAGAAGAGATGAGTTTGTTTGTAAATATCTATAATAAGTACATCAAAAGAAATTGCCTCAAGCACTCAGACAAGTATTTAATAAACTTTATAAAGGGTCATTATTCAAAGAAGACAGAAGACAAAAATAAAGATGATAAGCATCTGACTTGTTATGAATGTCGTAAGTCCATTTATAATCATAGAGCCTCTAATGCATATGGTCATGGAGTAGGAGCAATTATATTCACTCCTCGAGATTCTCATATTCCTTTTACTGCAAGGATATGTTTTAATTGTACGAATAATATGGTAGAATATGAAGCATGTATCCCTGGCCTTGAAGAAGCTATTGATCTCAGGAATAAGAACCTCGATGTCTTTGGTGATTCATCATTAGTTATTGACCAGATCAAAGGTGAATGGGAAACTCGTCATCTTGGTTTGATCCTATACAAAGATTATGCTAGGCAGTTGTTTCCTTTCTTTGATAAAGTCAATTACCATCATATACCTCGAGAGGAGAATCAAATGGCAGATGCTTTAGCTGTTGAGAATCAAGTGTGAGGAAGAAGTCCCACATTGATTAGAAAATGGAAGATTTAACACTATATAAGTGAGAGAACCCGCACACCTATCACCTTAAGGTTTTAGGTGGATATGTGGTGTGTCTCTCACAAAGGTGTGTCCCTAATAAGAAATGCTCCCTCGTTGACCCCCTCGATTGTTCCGCTAACAATGGTATCAGAGCCTGGTTCGAGAAAGGGACCGACTTACTTGTATCGAAACACTTCCCGCAGGTGTGGGTAGAAGGTGTTTCGTTGAGTTCAACAGTGATACAAGTGTATGTGGAAGAGAGAGCTTCCACATGAGGGGGAGCATTGTGTATAAACTCACACTTAAGGGGGAGTGTTGAGAATCAAGTGTGAGGAAGAAGTCCCACATTGATTAGAAAAGGGAAGATTGAACACTATATAAGTGAGAGAACCCACACACCTATCACCTTAAGGTTTTAGGTGGATATGTGGTGTGTCTCTCACAAAGGTGTGTCTCTAATAAGAAATTCTCCCTCGTTGACTCCCTCGAATTGCCCTCTAACAATGGTATCATGAGCCTTTGGTTCGAGAAAGGGACCGACTTACTTGTATCGAAAAACTTCCCGCAGGTGTGGGTAGAAGGTGTTCTGTTGAGTTCAACGGTGATACAAGTGTATGTGGAAGAGAGAGCTTCCACATGAGGGGGAACATTGTGTATAAACTCACACTTGAGGGGGAGTGTTGAGAATCAAGTGTGAGGAAGAAGTCCCACATTGATTAGAAAAGGGAAGATTGAACACTATATAAGTGAGAGAACCCACACACCAATCACCTTAAGGTTTTAGGTGGATATGTGGTGTGTCTCTCACAAAGGTGTGTCCCTAATAAGAAATGTTCCCTCGTTGACCCCCTCGATTGTTCCGCTAACAATGGTATCATGAGCCTTTGGTTCGAGAAAGGGATCGGCTTACTTGTATCGAAACACTTCCCGCAGGTGTGGGTAGAAGGTGTTCCGTTGAGTTCAACGGTGATACAAGTGTATGTGGAAGAGAGAGCTTCCACATGAGGGGGAGCATTGTGTATAAACTCATACTTGAGGGGGAGTGTTGAGAATCAAGTGTGAGGAAGAAGTCACACATTGATTAGAAAAGAGAAAATTGAACACTATATAAGTGAGAGAACCCACACACCTATCACCTTAAGGTTTTAGGTGGATATGTGGTGTGTCTCTCACAAAGGTGTGTCTCTAATAAGAAATTCTCCCTCGTTGACTCCCTCGAATTGCCCTCTAACAATGGTATCATGAGCCTTTGGTTCGAGAAAGGGACCGACTTACTTGTATCGAAACACTTCCCGCAGGTGTGGGTAGAAGGTGTTCCGTTGAGTTCAACGGTGATACAAGTGTATGTGGAAGAGAGAGCTTCCACATGAGGGGGAGCATTGTGTATAACCTCACACTTGAGGGGGAGTGTTGAGAATCAAGTGTGAGGAAGAAGTCCCAAATTGATTAGAAAAGGGTAGATTGAACGCTATATAAGTGAGAGAACCCACACACCAATCACCTTAAGGTTTTAGGTGGATATGTGGTGTGTCTCTCACAAAGGTGTGTCCCTAATAAGAAATGCTCCCTCGTTGACCCCCTCGATTGTTCCGCTAACAATGGTATCATGAGCCTTTGGTTCGAGAAAGGGATCGACTTACTTGTATCGAAACACTTCCTACAGGTGTGGGTAAAAGGTGTTTCGTTGAGTTCAACGGTGATACAAGTGTATGTGGAAGAGAGAGCTTCCACATGAGGGGGAGCATTGTGTATAAACTAACACTTGATGGGGAGTGTTGAGAATCAAGTGTGAGGAAGAAGTCCCACATTGATTAGAAAAGGGAAAATTGAACACTATATAAGTGAGAGAACCCACACACCTATCACCTTAAGGTTTTAGGTGAGTATGTGGTGTGTCTCTCACAAAGGTGTGTCCCAATTAAGAAATGCTCCCTCGTTGACCCCCTCGAATTCCGCCTCTAACAATGGTATCATGAGCCTTTGGTTCGAGAAAGGGATCGACTTACTTGTATTGAAACGCTTCCCGCAGGTGTGGGTAGAAGGTGTTCCGTTGAGTTCAACAGTGATACAAGTGTATGTGGAAGAGAGAGCTTCCACATGAGGGGGAGCATTGTGTATAAACTCACACTTGAGGGGGAGTGTTGAGAATCAAGTGTGAGGAAGAAGTCCCACATTGATTAGAAAAGGGAAGATTGAACACTATATAAGTGAGAGAAAGCACACACCTATCACCTTAAGGTTTTAGGTGGATATGTGGCGTGTCTCTCACAAAGGTGTGTCCCTAATAAGAAATGCTCCCTCGTTGACCCCCTCGATTGTTCCGCTAACAGTAGACAATAAACCATGGTATCATGATATCAAGTGTTTCCTCCAGAGTCGAGAATACCCAGTAGGGGCATCCACTAAAGATAAGTTCATGAAGGGTCTTTCATGCCAATGGACATTCTATGGCTAAGAAGATGCTTATAGCTGGTTATTATTGGTTGACAATGGAATTCGATTACTGTCAATTTGTTAAGAAATGTCATAAATGTCAGATTTATGCAGAAAATGTGCATGTGCCTCCGACTTTACTCAATGTTAGTTCATCTCCATGGCCATTCTCTATGTGGGGAATTGATATGATTGAGCCCAAAGATTCAAACATACATCGTTTCATTGTGGTAGCTATTGATTACTTCACCAAATGGGTTAATGCAGCATCATACACCAATGTGAGCAAATAAGTGGTGTCCAATTTATCAAGAATCAAATCATCTGCCGATACGATATTCCAAGCAAGATCATTACTAACAATGGTTCAAACTGGAACAACAAGATGATGAGAGAACTCTGTGAAAACTTCAAGATTGAACATCACAATTCTTCACCTTACAAACCCAAGATGAATGAGGCTGTTGAAACAGAAAATAAGAATATCAAGAAAATCATGCAGAAGATGGTTGTAACCTACAAGGACTGGCATGAAATGCTTCCTTTTGCTTTGCATGGACATCGGATGTCCGTCCGCACTTAAACAGGGCCAACCCCTTCCTCTTTAGTTTATGGCATGGAAGCAGTGCTCCTTATAGAAGTCGAGATCCCATCAATGCGAGTCTTGATGGAAGCCAAGTTAACAGAAGCTGAATGGTGTCAGAACAAATATAACCAATTGAATCTATTTGAAGAGAAGAGAATGATAACCTTATGTCATGGTCAGTTGTACCAAAAGAAGATGAAGAAAGCATTTGATAAGAAGACCTGTCCTCGTGAATTCAGAGAAGGTGAACTAGTGCTTAAAAATATCTTGCCATCCACAATGATTCCCGAGGCAAATTGACTCCTAATTATGAAGACCCATATGTTGTCAAGAAAGCCTTCTCTGTAGGTGCATTGATTTTTACAACTATGGATGGCGAGGAGCTTACCCGTCCGGTGAACACCGATGCTGTCAAGAAATACTTCGCCTAACTAATCAAAAGAACAACTCACTAAGTTGAAAATCCAAAAGGGAGGCTTAAGCAAAAATGAGCGTCTCGGTGGACTGAAAATCCTAAAGGGCGGTCCATGCAAAAATTAGAGACATAATTAGAAATAATTCATCATAGTAGATTAAAAACCCGAAAGAGAAATCTAGGAAAAAATTAGGGATTTCATGGCAAGTAACTACATCAGACAAGGCTTAATCACTTGATACAGTAACATCATTGATCCGTGAGTATATATATTTCTCTGCGTGGGTCCGTGCGTTGGATATGTGTGTATTTCTCTGCCTCTTCCCAACCGTGTGTGCTGTATGCTTTCGAAACCCTCTTTTAAAACCGTGTGCTTCTTCTTGTTATGACAATGTGTGTGGTGTTGTTCTCCCCCCTTCCAATGCTGTTGTGATGTCCTTCTTTTATAGATTACCCAGAATTAAATCGTCGGTTTCGAAATTGAATACGAGATCATTTTGTTTTGGAAAGAAAATAACTTTGTGATTGTTGATTTATTTTGTGATTGAAAACGACTCGAAACTTGCTGCTTTTGGTTGATCATATTTGATTCTTTCCCTATGTTGTGATTTTTTGATGATGACTTGATTCAAAACCCGCCCTGAATGTTTGGATCGTGGTATTGTGATGCCTTTAATGATGCTGATCCGAATCTTTCCTTTTCTTTTGATTTGATTGATGATGATGATTCTTGTTTCCGTTTTCGTATTAATCATGTCGGATTGTCTTGATTGCCATGAATATTATGATGAAACTTGCTAATTTCAAATTATTATGTCTGATCGTGTTGATGAATGCTCTCGATTCTTGCTAAAACTCTTTGATCTTCCTTCTTTTGTTATTGTTTTCCTTGACTTGTTGTTGTCATGTTGATGAGGTGTGGTCGACGATGATTCAGGAGGAGTTTGGAACTCAGTAAAGATGCTCGGAGCATAGCCGACGTGGAGTGGTCTTGGCAGCAGTAAGACCAAGGCGATGAACCTGTGCCGAAGCGCGATTGTTGAGGCAATACAACCAATTCTTTGTGCGTTGGCCGCTTGTGTCCTTGAACGAAAGCATACCGTCGTTACTTTGACGGTTCTGATGCTTTGCATTTCACGTAAGTCAGATGTCTTTATTTGTCTGAGGATTGCTTCTTTTTCTCCTCGATATCGAGCTTGTTCATACTCCAACTGCCTTGTAGGGTCTAAATCAGAAGGTTCCTTTGAGTTGCGACCTGCCCCTGGAGGAAAGCAAGCAGATGGCTGTGGCAATACTTTTTCCTTCACAACTGAACTATTTTGACCTCCAGGAAAAGGATTGTCATCCATTTGAACTATTTGGATACCACTCCTTGTGCCATTGCAGTTACGAAGCGGCTGATACCATGATAGCGGCGATGACTGGTTTGGAAGGTATCCATATGAGCCACAACGACAAGAGACGGCAATGAGTAATTGCAATTGCCAAGTTCGTCCATAATCGATTATTACTGTGATTTTGCTGAAGAGAATGAGATCGCTTTTCAATTTTGGTATCCCTTTGTCAATTGTTTCTTGACTCTGAAACCGTGCTTCCCGGTTAATACTTTCTCTGCCTATTTCAGGTGATGTTTATTGCCCGAAGGGTCTTTATCAATCCACCGCCTCCTCCAGCAGCAAATCATGCGGAATCCAAAGTGTAGAATGAGTTGTACCACGAAACAACGACGCAAAGGAAGAAAGGTATTCAAAGTCCCTAACTTTATCAAACTTTTCCTACGAAGTTGTTTTGTATTGTTTAGACAATATCATACCGGTATATGGATTCGAATGCCTAAGCATGTCGGAAGTTAGAGTTTCTTCTTCTTTTATTTATTTATCTTCATGCTGATGAATTAATTGTCGGCAACTGCAGCCGTTGAATAAAAAATTTCCAATGTGCAGGCCAATTTTCCGAGCAAGGCGAAGAGTCTTCGACGAAATCTTATCCTAGGGGGCCAATTTGATGAGTTAGCTAGAGTTGCCAGTCCCTGCATCAACTTTGTGATCTGAACAACTTCGAGGTGCAGTGTCAAGATGCCTTCGCAGCATATATCCGAACTCGGTCATTCTCATGATGACTTAATTTTTTTCAGGATACTGCATATGCGACTTAGCAGAGCTCACATTTTCCAGCATGCTTTGATACATGTTCTAAAGCACTCAAAATGGCTTCTTCCAAACTAGCTTTATACGTGAAGGGAGTAAGGTTTCCAAGGTAGCAGTCAATAAGACGATTGGAGTAGACATTATATTGGGGTCTTCATAGCTTGCTACTTTTGAAAAAGTATACTATCAAATATGAATTGTAACATTAATGGGACACTTTCACGTTTTTTATTACTTTGTTGGTGGTTTGTGTTAGTTAAGCATGCTCTTTAATTTTTCAAAAACGGCTTGTAACTTGTATAAACTTTGATGAATTTTTTCCACAAATTTTTAATGAACATTACCTATTCGGCTGAACTTATAAATATCATGTTGAACAAACTCTTGATTCTTTGTAATTTTGACATGACCGAATATTTGAATCCGTAATCATGAACTAACTAATTGAATCTAGTCAAAAGAAGTTTGTCACTCTTTGTATTTATATTTTTGGAAGTCACCTTTGAATCTGCAAATTGACTTTCGTACTTACTCTTTCAAGAAATTCACATGAATCTTCTTAGTTCTTGATCTAGTTAAATCGAACCATTTGATGCCCTAGGAAAACCATAAACCGAATCATGTTGTTTGGCCCTTTGCGAATACTTCGACGCACACTTGAATGAAGACCCTAATCTCAAATCCAAGCTATTTTGCATTTAGAGCAACAACAAGAAGTAAGGACTTGATCCCAATGAATCTACAAATTCCTATCTTTTATACCATGACTTAAAGCTCTTGCAATTCAATATACAAGTCCTTCACCTAATCCTTTCTTATTTGATGATCTTAGCATGGAACCCACATCTTGCGGAATCCTTGAACATAAAGACGTGGATTGTAATGCCGCTTACCACGAAAACCCTAAACCATCCTCAAATGCCTACTCTTAGCACCAACGGGAAGAAAACCCTAATTTTCCTTGAGAAATACACTGAGGCTTTTGAGAAATCTTGAAGAGAACGACTAGTAGAAAATCCTAGGACCCTTTGCATCAGAATCCATTGATCACATCTTAAAATACTGAACTGTGAGAACGACTACCATCTCCACTTGAATTCAACGTACTTGCACAAACTTGTTAGTCGTAATAAACACGCACCCAAGATCCTATGACCTAATTCGCTGAAGATTATGGCCAAAGGCTAGATGATCTTACAGAGGGAAAACTGAGAGATCTAGGACAAATTTGGGGTATGCCAGATGCCCCTATCTAATTGCCTTAGACCCAAGAAATGAACTGCTGCATGTGGTTCATTTTCAGGGTAAAAGTCAATTAGATACAAGAAGACCCCGACATTTGTCTACCAAGAAGAAAAATGTAAAGTGATGGTAGAAGGTAAACATGAAACAACATGATGTGAGAAAAATAAAACAACATGAGATTCTTTGGATCAAATGAAGAAGTACCTTATGAATTAAGGCTCTCCATGTATACGAGAATAACATCTCAACCAAACATGAGATTCTTTGGACCAAATGAAGCAGTACCATATGAATTAAGGCTCCTCACGGGTGCCAAAGCAGTATCTCGATAAAATGAGACTCTCCGTTTTAACGAAGCAGTGCCTCAATGGTATAATACTTTCTAGATCTTGCGAAGCAGCACCTGGTGAAGGCTCTTCGGGAATACTAGAACAGTATATTTACCAAAACATGAGATTCTTTGGGGTCGAAGCAGTACCTTATGAATTAAGGCTCTCCGAGAATGCCAAAGCAATATCTCAAAGATAAATGAGATTCTCTGAATCACACAAAGAAGTACCTTATTGATTGAGGCTCTTTGGGAATAACAGAGTAGTACCTCAAATGCTATACGTGAGACTTTCTAATTCTTATGAAGCAGTACCTCACGGCTCTTCTAGAACATTAGAACAGTATCTCGACAAAAGGCATGAGACTTCCTAGACCAAGTGAAGCAGTACTTTATTGCTTAAGGCTCTTCTGAGGGCATTAGGACGGTATCTCAGCACATACATGAGACTCTCTGGATCGCACAAAGCAGTACCTTATAGATTAAGGCTTTCTGGAGATCTCTAGAGCAGTATCTCAGACAAATGAGCTATTCGTTTTGACGAAGTAGTGTCTCGAACAATAGTATAAGACTTTCTAGGTCATGCGAAGCAGTGCCTGGTGAAGGCTCTCTGGGAACACTAGAACAGTATCTTTACCATGACATGAGATTCTTTGGGTGGTCGAAGCAGTACCTTATTAATTAAGGCTCTTCGCAGATACCAAAGCAGTATCTCAAAAAACAGATGAGATTCTCTAGCCCAATGAAGCAGTATCTTTTTGATCGAGATATTCCAACAAGAGGGAATGATACCTCAATCGCATTTAAGATTCTTCACGGATACTAGAATAGTATCTCGAACGCGAAATATGTTGGGGAAAACAGTTTTAAGCAAGAATCTTCTTGGAGGAATAGGGTCAACAAAACTTTGCATGGGAAAGTTCACGAGAAACTTTTAGGATAACCTCTGCTTGGGGAACGTCAAAAGCAAGAATGTTGGGGATTATCATTATCAACTGGATGGTTGAATAATGAAATGCTAGGGTATAGAAATCCCATGAGTGTATGCAGGATATCAACTCTTTTTAGAAGAAAAAAAAACTGCCGACTTGGGCGGAAATGTCAATCATTGCATGATGAAGTTACATGCGAAGATGCAGCTGTTGGGGGTCTTATGCATGTATGAATGCACAAGACAGGTTGGTAAAGCTTCTTGATAGAGAGGCCATCCATAGATATGCTAATTATTGATATGGTTATGTATGATGTTATTCCTGTTTGGCAGAAATGTTATGCATGATGCATGTCGTGCATGTGACAATGCAAATGATTAAGTATGTTAGGATACGTCTCCCTTATGAGGGTATCACTGGGGACGCTTAGCAGCCCATGCAAGTGCACAACAAGTCTTCTTAAGTAAGGAATATCTTGTCTCACAATCGTTGAACTTTTTGCTGAGGTAATATATGGCATGCTCTTTCTTGCCAGTCTCGTCTTGTTGGCCCAATACACAACCCATGGATTCATCGAGCATAGTCAGGTACATAATAAGTGGCCTTTCAGGAACAGGGGGTATTAGGATTGGGGAATCTTGTAGATATTATTTGACTTTGTCGAATGCTTCTTGGCATTCATCATTCCACTCAATCGCTTGATCCTTTCTTAATAATTTGAAAGCTGGGTTACAAGTAGAGGTGAGATATGAGATGAATCTGGAAATGTAGTTCAATCTCCCCAGAAAGCCACAAACCTCTTTCTCCGTCCTTGGTGCAAGCATGTTCTGAATTGCTCTGACCTTATAAGGGTCCACTTCAACCCCCTTCTGACTCACGATGAAGCCCAATAATTTTCCAGATCGTACCCCGAACGTACATTTGTTAGGGTTGAGCCTCATTTTGAACTTTCTCGATCGAGCAAACAGCTTTTGCATATTGATCAAGTGCTCTTCCTCAGTTTGAGATTTGGAAATCATATCGTCGACATATACTTCAATCTCTTTATGAATCATATAATGAAAGAGAGTCACCATCGCGCGTTGATATGTTGCCCCAGCATTCTTTAATCGAAAGGCATCACCTTGTAGCATAAGGTGCCCCATGGTGTGATAAAGGTTGTCTTCTTCATGTCATATGGATCCATCTTGATCTGATTGTATCCAGAGAAACCACCCATGAGGAAAACACTGAGAACTGAGCTGTATTGTCAACCAATACATCAATGTGAGGTAATGGGAAATCGTCTTTAGGACTAACTTGATTTAGGTCACGGTAATCCACACACATGCGAACCTTTCCATCTTTCTTCGGTACCAGTACAATGTTGGCAACCCATTGTGGTACTTTGCTACAGCTAGGAAACCATCATCAAATTATTTTCGAACCTCTTCACGAATTTTGAGAGGCATATTAGGACGGGTCCTCCTTAACTTCTGTTTGACAACAGAGCATCCTTCTTTAAGTGGTAACTTGTGTACAACAATGTCAGTGTCCAACCCTGGCATGTCTTGATACGACCGGGCAAACACATCAGAGTACTCATGGACAAGCTCTATCATTTTGGCCTTGACTGCAGCTTGAAGAGAGGCTCATATTTTCACTTCTCTTTGATCTTCCTCGGTACCCAGATTGATAACTTCGACTTCTTCTTGGTGCGGTTGAATGACTTTGTGATCTTGCTTGAGTAACCTTGCCAATTTGTTGGGGGAGTTCACATCTTCCTCGCCTTCATCCTCAGCTTGGTAGATCAGGCAATCAAAGTCATATAGGCCAATAGTAGAGTCGGTATCGAGGACCTCGGTGGTGTTTCTGCATGTTTATGATTTATGCAGTTTTTTTAGGAAGTGTGTGGATGAAAATATTGCCATTCATTTGAAAAAGCAAAAAAATAAGAAAGAAAATGAACAAAATTGAACGCAAACTTTCATTTATTAATGATAAATAATGATTTAAAACATCGGGGGCCTATACAAGATGCCACTACGCCTTAGGCAGAACGTAGGGTTTTGATAATACAAAGAAAATTACGTTTGGTGTGGGAAGAACTGGGGAATTTCAACGGTCTTCCAATTGTGGAGCTCCTCTCCAGGCTTTGCTTGGCGGATCCAGCTTGAAGAAACTTCATTATTGATACACTGGTCTTCAACAATCATCGCCACACGACGACCAAAGATGTGTCCAACACTTGTGAATGTCTTTTCCACCGGAGGAATCTGCTTCTTGTCATACGGAGCCAACGTCGAACTAGAAGATGACTGATACCCCAGCCTAAACTTGTCACACTTTTCATTCACTTCGACTAGCTTGCCCCAGCTTTGGGTGTTTCCACTTTCAATCGCTGCTTTAGCCTTCTGATAACGAGAAATCGTATCGTATTTATGGCTCATTACAGATTTGTTTTGTTTATTTTATTCGAGTTTTATTAGCATTTAATCGTGTTTTATGTGTTTTGCAGTTGATAGCTTCGTCTGTGGAAGAATCGGGCAAAAGATCGGAAAAGAGAAAAAGAAGATGAAAAATCAGCAAAGAAGTGAAGATTCTGCACTTTACTGATATGGCGCTCGCCATCAAGCGATGACGTTCGCCATGACCTTGTCTGCCACGTCAATTAAAAGGCCAGGACCATGGTGTCATACCTCAATTTTGTCCACCCTTCATATGATTTCGAGTGACTTTTATTTCAAATAAATGAGATATCACAGTTGGTAAGAAGGTATGTGTAAGAGGTTTAATCATAAGGTTGCGGGTTCAAGTCCCATTGCATTACGTTTTGTATTTATTTTCCTTTTTGTGTGTTTTCATTAAAAAAGGGTAAACAATCATTTTTCCATTATTTAATAATTATTTTCGTTTTTTATTTAGGAGTATTTTAAAAAATTAATTTTTTATTTTTAAATCTTTATTTTATGCATTAAACAAATGAAAAACCCAAAAAAAAAATAAAAAATAAAATCTCAAGATCGATTCAAGATTCATTCCAAAACAAGTCTTAAACATAATCCAGACATGTTTGATTGAAAGAAGAAAATTTTCAAAATCACAAAACATGCTCCAAACATGTCCCAGACAGATTTGAATTCTTTCCAAAACAAACCACAAACATGTTTTCTTGAAATTCAATCATCATAAAATCATGTTCAAGACAAAGTTTTATTTCTTTCCAAAACAACATACAAACATGTCAGATTCTTGCATTAAAGTTGGACATCAAAGTTCAAATTTCTGAGCTTATATAAAGAGCAGCATACACACAACATCAAGAATTCTCACAGTCCACAAATTTCACAACTTTCAACTTTTCACACTTCATTCACAAACTCACTTTGCAATTCTTTTTTCAAAACTTATTTTCAAAACTATTGGTTCTTTCTTTTCTTTGGCCGATGATTTCCATATGAGGCTCCCCTTTGTTGATTTTCAATTTTATCATTTTTTGGTGTGCTGTTTGAGCCAGATGACGATATTTAACTGATGGTTCACTTTTAAAAAGATTTATTCATTATATTTTGTTTGCGAAAATTGTTCTAATGCTACTATATTACCCTTTATACATATTCCTAATCCTCACACACATATACATCAAACTGCCTTTTTACTAATATTTGCAGTAACAATTCATAACCATACACAAACCCCAAATAACAATACTATGTTCACATTTCCAACAACAACAACCTTTAACATCGATCAAGAACTTTGACATGAACCAAATTTCATAACTGTTAAAACAAAGTTCACATGAGTAAATCGGAAAAAATGAAATAGAGCCTGAAAAGAACAAGAGCAATCGAAGTCAGGAGCTGAAGAGAAAAAACCAATACACTAGCAACACCCTTCCTCAGACCTGGGCTTTAGTGCATTTGGACCTTTTGACCCATGTTTTTTTATTTTATTTTTTTAGTCCTCTCTTCTTATTCTTTCTAACTATTGATTTCTATCTAGTTATTTTAATTTCTATTAATACATAGTAAAATAAAAAAAGGCATTTTATTTAATAAAAAAGAAAAAAAATAAAAGAACACTTTTAATAAATTAGGATAATTATTTTTATATAGAATGAATATTTAGATATTATGATTTAACTTTTTTTTTTAGATAATCCAAAATAAAAATGATTTCTCTTAGTTTTTTCATCAAATATTTAATTTTAGAAATTAATTTTATTTAATCATGAACAAATACAATCATCAATTTACTTTAAGTTTTTAGTGAGTGATATTATTGATTAATTAATTAAATGTTCATATCGATTTAGAATTAATATTTGTTCTCTTGTATTCTCATGATGTATATAATCTCTTTCCCACATGTATAAACTCTAAAATCTATATTTTTAATAATAAATTCTCGATTCATATCGAGCCATTTTCATACCCTGTAGGTCGGTCATTTATGATCGCCATTGACCATAGTCATTAGAGTCCTTTGTTGCATGATAACATTAGGCTAGTACCCCTTTAATCTAACCTTAGGATCTTAGAGTTAGGATAGATTTCCCTTCTTAAAATTAAAGTCTCTTTTTCTCAAGAAATAAAAAATACTCTAATTATATCTAACCTCTCTTCAAAAAAATCTAAAAAATACATCACAAATCGTAAACCTTTTTGCCACTTGGCTTTTCATTTTAAAACTTTTCAAAAAGGATATGCTTCATAGCATCATCAATAAAAAACATACAACAAACCAAAAATGTTTTCAACACGAACTACAGAGTTCTGATTCCCTCTGGGATACGTAGTGTAATGCCCCAGTCAGTTTTGGCTTTTTGAATTAATTGAGTCGTTTTGAGTATTTTATTATTATATTATTTTATTTCTGACTTTTATGTGAAAATATGTTATTTTTCATCGTGATTATATTTTATCGCGTTTTGGGAGCGTTTGCGAGATATTTGAGTGTATGGGTATTTTGGTCATTTTGCTTTATTTTGTTAAGTTAAGAATATAATAGAAATAGAAAGAGAGAAAAATAGAAAGGAAAGAAAAAGAGAAGAAGAAAAGTAGAGAGA
The DNA here is from genome assembly GCA_022829125.1 of Lathyrus tuberosus. Taxonomy (NCBI): domain Eukaryota; kingdom Viridiplantae; phylum Streptophyta; class Magnoliopsida; order Fabales; family Fabaceae; genus Lathyrus; species Lathyrus tuberosus. The sequence goes on from JALAZF010000183.1 coordinate 5,615,303, forward strand.
AAGAAGAAGAGAAGAAAAAGAGAGAAACTTGGAAAAGAATAAATCAATCTCCTGACTTTATCAAACACGATTAAATCGGGTAAGGGTGCGAAACTCGATTATACTATGTTTGTGTATGATTATGTATGTGTGTGCTTGTATGTTTTCTTGTCTTTACATAGCTTTTGAATTCTAGGTTGGAATGAGAAATATGTTGAGAAATCGATGTTTTCGCGGTTGGAAATCGACGTAAATGTGGTAGAATGCTTGTTGCCATGATTATATTAGGTTCTGATTGATATATGTTGATTTGGAAATGTTTTGGTTGAAAAAATATCATTTTGGGTTATGTAACAGCGCTGCAGAATTTCTGAGTTTTCGCAGGTTCGCCTAGCGAACCAGTTAGCGAAGGTCAGCGAAGGTTAGCTAACGTTGTTCGCCTAACAAAGGTGGTAACGAATGCTCGCTAGAGGGTTCGCCTAGCGAACTTTGTATGTTTTTGGTTCTAGTTGGTTCTGCCTTGGTTCGCCAAGGGGTTCGCCTAGCGAACTTTGTGTCTGTTTTTAGCTGATAGTGGGTTCGCTGGACATTCGCCTAGCAAAGGTGGTAGCGAATGCTCGCTAGAGGGTTCGCCTAGCGAACATGTCTGTTTGTGCAATTTTGTTTTCTTACTAACTTTTGATCTGTGGTTCGGTTTGAGGCGTGGTTTGATGCGTTAGAAATCTTATAAAATGTTCTTGCTTATGATGATTGTTTTGAGATTGTTGTCCGATTAAATTAGGTCGGGAATGAGAAAATATGTTGTTTTATCGACTTTTGCCGTTTTAATTGTGTGAACTTGATGTGTATATGCAATATGCTATTTGTGTGGATATTGTATGACCTGTGTACTGTTGTGTGATGAAATTACATGAAATACATATTGTGATGATGATTGGTGGCCTTAGGGCAAGAAAATGCAATGTGTGGTAATTGATGATATATGCATGATTATGGATGTGTATATGTGTGCATTTTAAATGTCATGAGTCATTGTATGCCAAGCATCATGATATGCATTCTTGTGACATCGTGAGCGATGGATTGATTCCAGAGGGAATCCGCTACAACATCGTGCGCCTTAAAAATAAGAGGACTGAAAGCGATCTGATCGGATCGTGCGCTTTAAAAATAAGAGGACCGAAAGCGATGATTATAGACGATCGTGTGCCCATGTGGGGTGTGAGCGATCGGGTTGTGTGCCAGTGTGGGGTGTGAGCGATCCATAAACGTCGTGTGCCTGTGTGGGGTGTGAGCGATGGGGAACATCATATGCCCGACAGGGAGTTACACTAAGTAACGAGCGATGGTTCCAGCAGAGTTCCTGAGTGAACTAGTGATGAGAAATGTTGGAAGTCGGTACCGCATATGCATTGCATAGAGTCGTTGTGTCGGTCTCTGTGCATTTGCATAAATCATGGATTAATTGTGTATGGAATTGTGAATGTGATTGATGAGATGGAATATGTATAATTGTATTGATGATGAGTGTATTGTGTATGACTGATGTGCATTGGTATTGGATACCTGAGAATTATACTGTGTTGTGTTGTATTTGATTGTGGTGCATTTGTGGTGAGAATATTTTACTTGTGCATTTCTGTGTTAATATATAATTATATGCAACTGTATTATGATTGTGTTTCTCACCCTTCTGCTGTTTTATAATGCTCTATGAGGCATTGCAGATTAGAGTTGCTGGAGGTCTTTTTGTGAAGCTTAGGTCTTCATTCTTTTGTTGGTCGGCTCTGATATGTAGCACCGGGTAGTCGGGGTGATCGAGTGTGATTATTTTGTATTATGTATATGTATCTTTTGGATTGTACATGTATGATTGTATTTGGAAGACAAACCTTTCATGATATATATATATATATATATATATATATATATATATATATATGAGATTTCAGTACAGATTTTCCGCTTTTATTCTGTATTTGAATTGTGGGTAGTAGGAACCAAGTTCCTCTGTTAATTGCTACCTGATTGTTGCATATCTTTATGGGCAGGTTTATGTGTATTTTGTGTCAAATTGATGCGACCCCATCGGTCTATGCCGTGAATTTGTAAATATACTCTGATGAAATTTTGAATTTTATTTATCGCTTTAATAGCTTGGGGGTATAGATTGAGGGTGTTACATTAAGTGGTATCAGAGCCAGTCTGTGTCAGTTCGTGTCTGGTTGTGTCAGTCCTTGTCGGTGTGGCGTTTGGGGTGAGCTGTTTGTTTAACCATAGTTTCTGTTATTGGAAGTGAACAAAATATGGCTGGTAGGAATGATGCTGCTTTGGCTGCTGCGATGCAAGTAATGGCTCGGGCTGTGCAGGGTGCACCTAATTCTGCTGGTAATGATGAGTTCAGGAAGAACAAACCACCTGTCTTTAAAGGGAGACATGATCCTGATGGTGCACAGATTTGGTTGAAAGAGATTGAAAGGATTTTCCGAGTTATGGATTGTACTGAGGACAGTAAGGTGAGACTGGGAACTCACATATTACAGGAAGAAGCGGATGACTAGTGGGTTAGTACTCGTCAGGTGTTGGAAGCTGGGGATGAAGAAGTTACTTGGGAATTGTTTAGTCGGGAGTTTCTGAGGAAGTATTTTCCCGAAGATGTAAGAGGAAAGAAGGAAATTGAGTTCTTGGAATTGAAACAAGGTAATATGTCTGTTGTTGATTATACTGCTAAGTTTATGGAGCTTGTGCAGTTTTATCTCATTATGCTGAAGCGACTGCAGAGTTTTCTAAGTGTGTGAACTATGAGAGCGGATTGCGTCCCGAGATTAAGCAGGCAATCGGTTATCAAAGGATAAGAAGGTTTTCTGATTTGGTGGAATGTTTTAGGATTTATGAAGAGGATAGTAAGGCTCGTTCTACTCACTATAAGAGTATGAGTGACAGAAAAGGGAAGCAACAGTTCCGTAGTGGTCCGTATGTAACACCAGCTGATAAGGGTAAACAAAGGGGTACTTTTGATCGAAGGTCAAGTGGTGGAGGTATGTCTGGTCCTCTGAGGTTTATAGGTGTGGTGATTTGGGGCATCGTTAGTTTGAGTGCAGGAAAGATATGAGGAAGTGTACCAATTGTGGAGGTGTAGGTGTCATACCCTAATTTTTGACCATAAGATTTCATCTCTTCTGTGCATCATTTTGCATGTCTACATGCTTTATTACTAACAGGTTTGTGCAGGAATATTGGTCATGTGGAGACTGGCTAGGGTTTTTCATGGCAGATTGTATCGCAAGTTGTATCTTTATCTCCTAAGGCACGTGGTTCTTGTACTTAGCCCATCATCGTCTAAAAGATTGTTGGAAATTTCAAAGTTAAGGAGTTTCTTGTTGATTAAATTATGGATTAAAACCTCGTTAGAAGGAATGTGATTGGTTTGTGATAGAAGACTAACAGTTTTCTGTGATTCAAGCAAGAATGTTTCAAATGGCATCAATTCTAAGATAACTCGTTCAAGGGATTCATTTCTTTTTTGTGCTTATTTCTTGCAATACAAATTGTTCGAGATAGATTTAAGGATGTCAAGTGTGGTTGAAGTGGATTAAAATTTTGAATCAAGTTCTTGCCATAAGTTCTCAAAGTGAAATTAAAGACCCATGATTTCAAGACTCATCGTTAATTTCATCACAAGTTCAAACAAGAAGTTCATGCTTTAATGCTAAAATTGCAAAATTCAATTGTCATGATCTTCACATGGATAAGCGTGGTTCAATAATATTAACGGAGGGTGCAAAAAGTAAGAAGTCCATTAGTTCTAAAGAGTCTATTTTATCACAAATTCATCATATTACAAGAAATTCAAGTATCCAAAGTGTGTGGTGCAAGTTCTTGAAATTCCACTCTAAGTTACACGTGATACAAGAGAAAAACATTCAAATTCAAGGCAGTGTTTCATTTACATCCATATTCATAAAATAATTCTATAAAGCTTCATGTGAAGCAGCCCATGACCCCACATAAGTATCAAGAGTCCTACAAAACAAAACCTTTTGTTTACAAGTGAAAAAAGGAACTTTCCAAGCTTCAATTGCCGCCCCTGGCCCAAGTCATCTTCATTTAGAGTTGTAACAAACCAATCTTGCATAAATCATCAGAATCAATCCAAATTTAATTCTTTCCAAACAAACTGAACAAAAAAAACGGAAAGAATCAAGAGTTTTGGCCAAGATCAAACATGTTCTGTTCAAAAGGGAAATAATTTTATCACTACATCATGGAATCAGGGCAAGAAAATCACAGCCATCGTGCCTTTCCAAAAGTGAATCCGACGCATTCAAACCGTAATCAACTCACACTCGCCTATATAAGAGCTTCACAGAAGAGAAAACAGTCTACACATACATACGCATCAAAAAAGCTGTGTATTCAGAAAACTCATTTCACAAAAAAAACCACCAAAGAAATAATCATTGAACCTTCCTTGTATTCACAATCAGTACACATACAATATACATATCACACAAACTTAAACCTCATCAAAAACAACAAGACACGAACCATTGGCAGACATTCACCAAAAACCAAAAGCTTCACGCATATGCTATTGAGTTCCAAAGAAATTCTCACGTCAGAAAATTCACCCATCAAAACCATTACAAAATTCGCAGAAACACATACACCAAATTGAAGAAGATGGAATCCATACAAACACGCAAGCAATAACAGGGGATGTATTCATCAGAGAAAAACCAGAAAAGAAATCACACGGAGAGAGACAAGTACTAACATTCATACACGCTCCGTCTCAAACCTCATCACCCCAGAACAATCTTCGCCCTTCCATGAAACAAGCTGCCTCTGCCGCACGACCCTGAATCAGCCAACAACAACATCATCACGCGCAAGAGACTCACAGAAGCAGAGCAATAACATCAATCACACAGAAAGCCACAAAAATCTTACACGTAACAACACCAATTCACATTGGAGGAACGTTTAAAGCATACCTGTAATCAAATTCCACCGCCGAAGACGCGTCGGACGAACTCCGACAGGTAATTTTGATCAACTCTTCTATTTTATCGCACATTTGAATGTCTGACTGTTGATTGCTGCTATCAATTTGTTCTATTCGAAAAAAAACCGTGCGCACGTGTTGATTCATAGCTTGCAAGAGAGATTGAGAACGAGAAGCAGGATAGTGGGTGTGAGACGAAATCGTGAGACGAAACCGACGTCGGTACGAACGAAGGAAATGTAACCTCCGTCGCCGCCGACCATTGGGCCATGGCGCATCGCTTTCCGTTAATTCTTGGTGAGGATGAGAGTGAGGCCGCAATCGGAGCTGAGACGAGGAAAAAGAGAGAAACGTGATTGCGAGAAAGACGAAGCTTCGACGAGAATGAGAGAACGGCCATGAACGATTGAGCTATTTTTCCTTGTTTTTGTTCGTGTGAATTTGAGCAATTGAGAGAGATTGAAGGGAAGAAGAATGAAGGTCGTGTGAGAGATGTGAAAATGACGGTGTGCAGAGAAGATAAAGAATGAGAAATAATGGGGTTTCTATTTGACCCCTTTTTTATTTTGATACCGTTGTTTGGTCGAATGGGCTCTGTGCCCAAAGGCCCAAATGTTATTTACGCCTCTTGGTTCAGGATCTCCCCCTCCATTGTCTTAAATTTTTTTTAATTTGTTTTAGTTTGTTTATTTTTTATTTAGAATTATTAATTTCTTTTTTAGAATTAAATTTTAGTTCTTACTTAGTTTTAGAAATTATTAAAAATTATTTTTTTAGTTTGATTTAATTAATAGTTTTTATTAGAACCTAATTATTTAGTTAGGGTTTATTATGTAGTTTTGATTATAACTTATTTAGTAGTCTAATTTTTGGTTTAATAGGTTTTTATTTGTCGTATTTAATCTAGACCATTTGTGTTTTCATTTTGTTTATTTCCTGAACTTCAATTTTAAATTTGATCTTTGATACTTTTGGGCTGTGATTAAGTCCCGTTATTGATACCTATTCTCTTGCCTATATCCCATTCCAAAGGAAAGGGTCCTCTTGTTGACTGCCATGTCACGACCTAGCTTAAACTTTAGTCCCTCCCTTTATCCTAGCCTTAGGATCGGATTCGCCGCGCCATACATGTGTTCTACCATGGACACTTAATCTACCCTTTCAATTTAACTTTAACTTTAGAGTCACCGCACTCTATGTAGCGTCTTGCCATAGACGCTACCTCCCCCTAGAACCTTGACCACAGTCAAGAGTTCCTCACCCTCTTTGAGGGGAACTACGAATACTCTGATTCCACTCCCGTCAGGATACGTAGGCACAAGATGCGATGTCTTGGCGAGTATACTTAGATACTAACCCCTAGGTCTTTACCTTAGTACATACCCTTAGCAAGCAAGTAATAGATAACATAAATACTAACAAGAGGTTCCTGTAGAGTACTACAGACGTTTAGGATGCTAATACCTTCCCTAGACGTAACCAACCCCCGAACCTTAGATCTCTTATTAGGTTTTTTCGATCTTTAACCCTTTCCTTTGGATAAAATAAAGACCGGTGGTGAATTCAAAGAAATGCGATTCAAGTTAATCCAATAGCTTGGTATCCGATTCTCACCGCGACAGTAGGACATGTAGCGGCTGAGTGCAAAAGGAAGAATGTGGTGAAGTGTTTCAACTGTGGTGACCCTGGTCATATTAGCATGAAGTGTCCGAAAGCGAAGCAAGTTCCATCTGGTGGGAAAGTTTTTGAATTGGCGGGGACTCAGACTACTAATGCAGATCGTCTGATCAGAGGTACTTGTTTTATTAATAGTACGCCTTTAGTTGCTATTATTGATACTGGAGCGACTCATTCGTTTATTTCGTCTGAGTGCACTAAGCGTTTGAATCTTGAGTTGTCTTTGATGGATGGTGAGATGGTTATTGATACTCCAGCAATGGGGTCAGTAACTACTTCTTTGGTTTGTTTAAGTTGTCCTTTGACCATTTATGGTAAAGACTTTGAGATGGATTTAGTGTGTTTGCCGTTGGAGGGGTTAGATGTGGTTCTGGGAATGAATTGGTTGCAATTCAATCGGGTTCATATTGATTGTTATCATAAGTTAGTAAGATTTCCTTCTCTTGAGGAAGACGAAGACTCGAGTTTCTTATCTACCAAAGAGTTGAAGAAACTTTTGGTGGATGAAGCTTAGTTGTTTGGGTTGTTTGCATCGTTGACTGTGGATAGTCAAGTGTCGCTTGATGTGTTTCCTGTTGTGTGTGAATTTTCGGAAGTGTTTCCTGAGGATATTTCGGATGTGCCGCCAGAGAGAGAGGTGGAGTTTTCAATAGATCTAGTTCCTGGTACTAGACCTGTTTATATGGCACCTTATCGTATGTCGGCATCTGAGTTGGTAGAGTTGAAGAAGCAATTGAATGAATTGTTGGAGAAGAGGTTTGTGAGGCCAAGTGTTTCTCCTTGGGGTGCTCCAGTTTTATTGGTGAAAAAGAAAGATGGAAGTATGCGATTGTGTATTGATTATATCCAGTTGAATAAGGTGACGATTAAGAATAAGTATCCTCTTCCGAGAATTGATGATTTGATGGATCAGTTGGTTGGTGCTTGTGTGTTCAGTAAGATTGACTTGAGGTCGGGGTATCATCAGATTAGGGTGAAAGAGGAAGATATTCAGAAGACGGCTTTTAGGACACGTTACGGTCATTATGAATATTCTGTGATGCCGTTCGGGGTTTCTAATGCGCCAGGTGTGTTTATGGAGTACATGAATCGTATTTTCCATGAGCATTTGGATCGATTTGTTGTTGTGTTTATTAATGACATATTGATTTATTCTAAGTCTCGGGAGGAGCACGCAGAGCATTTACGTATTTTTTTGCAGGTTTTGAAGGAAAAGAAGCTTTTTGCCAAATTGTCCAAGTGTGAATTTTGGTTGTCGGAGGTGAGTTTTCTTGGACACGTAATTTCAGGTAATGGTATTTCTGTGGATCCATCTAAAGTAGAAGCAGTTCTACAATGGGAGGCTCCGAGATCCGTTACTGAAATTCGAAGCTTTTTGGGTTTGGCCGAATATTATCGAAGGTTCATTGAAGGTTTTTCTAAGCTAGCACTTCCTTTGACCCAGTTGACTTGTAAAGGGCAAGCGTTCATTTGGGATATTCGGTGTAAGGAAAGTTTTAATGAACTGAAGAGAAGATTGACGACAACTTCGATTTTGATTTTGCCAAATCCTACTGAACCGTTTGTGGTGTATTGTGATGCATCTTTGATTGGTCTAGGTGGGGTGCTAATGCAAGACAGTAAGGTCGTGGCGTATGCTTCGAGGCAGTTGAGAGTGCATGAGAAGAATTACCCTACGCATGACTTGGAGTTAGCGGCTATGGTGTTGTATTGAAAATTTGGAGGCATTATCTTTTTGGTGCGAGGTTTGAAGTCTTTAGTGATCACAAAAGTTTGAAATATCTGTTTGATCAGAAGGAGTTGAATATGAGGCAACGAAGATGGTTGGAATTTTTGAAGGACTACGACTTTGGCTTGAATTACCATCCTGGTAAAGCTAATGTGGTAGCCGATGCGTTGAGTCGGAAATCGTTGCATATGTCCGCTTTAATGGTTAAGGAGTGAGAGCTTTTGGAATTGTTTAGAGATTTGAGTTTGGTATGTGAAGTGACGTCGGATAGTGTGAGGCTGGGTATGTTGAAGGTTACTAATGATTTTCTGATGACGGTAAGTGAGAAACAGAAGTTGGATGTGAAATTGGTGGATTTGATGTTGGTTGGCGGAAAAGATGCGAGTGGTGATTTTCAAGTGGATGTTAATGGTGTGTTGAGGGTCCGTGGGCGAATTTGTATTCCAGACGATTCGGATTTGAAACAGATGATTTTGGAAGAAGGACACCAGAGTAATTTGAGTATACATCCAGGAGCGAACAAGATGTACCAAGATTTGAAAAAGATTTTCTGGTGGTCTGGATTGAAAAGAGATGTGGCTCAGTTTGTGTATGCTTGTTTGACGTGCCAGAAGTCGAAAGTGGAACATCAGAGGCCTAGTGGTTTGTTGCAACCGTTGGATATTCCGGAATGGAAATGGGATATCATTTCTATGGATTTTGTAACGGGTTTGCCGAATACTCAGCGAGGGCATAATGCTATTTGGGTGGTTGTGGACAGACTTACTAAATCAGCCCATTTCATTCCGATTGCCATCAGTTTTTCTTTGGAGCGGTTATCTGAGATTTATATCAGTGTGATTGTGAAGTTGCATGGGGTCCCGTTGAGCATTATTTCGGATCGAGATCCAAGGTTTACCTCGAGATTTTGGGAAAGTTTACAGAAGGCGTTGGGTTCTAAATTGAGGTTGAGCTCGGCTTATCATCCGCAGACGGATGGGCAGACGGAGAGAACGATTCAGTCTTTGGAAGATTTGTTGCGAGCGTGTGTTTTGGAACAAGGTGGTGCGTGGGATAGTTATCTTGCGTTGGTGGAATTCACGTATAATAACAGTTTCCATTCTAGTATTGGAATGGCACCGTTTGAAGCATTGTATGGACGAAGATGTCGAACACCGTTGTCTTGGCACGAATCTGGTGAGAGTTCAGTGGTTGGTTCTTAACATGGGGTCAAGGTGCCTGAGGCAGTTCAAGAGGAGAAGATGTTCTTCAAGCAAAAATCCTTATATTGTCCAAGAGAGCTCAAATGGATCACTCTCTCCTAACCAGTGCAGAGATTAGGGTTTTGAGATTCTTGGGTTTATTGCTCCAATGGGCAAGCTTCTTGGGTTTTTATCATCACCACATGGCATATATTATCTTTGTTGGAGAGGGTACACATCATATTCAGAGGAATTTGGATTTGGAGACTGTGCTATTTCCTCCTAGACTGAGGGTACCAAAATTAGGGTTTGCTATAAAGTCAGTTTATTTCTGATTTTTTGGGAAAGACTTGGTTCCATGGTATTCCTTGGGTCCCTAAGTATCTAGGAATGGAAGATGGTCTATCAGTTTGGTTCATGAGAGGTTCAACTGGCCAATGGATTGCAAATCAGGAGAATTGGGGAAAAGTCAGCAGTGATAGGAGAAGTCAACTGTGAATTCTTGAGGCTCTCTTCAAGGTTTTCAAGGTCTCACATCCTCATATGGCCTTCAAGAGTCAAGTTTCATACCATTTATCAAGAATCAAGGGTTGGTACAAAAGTTACTAAATATGGAAATGACCTATAATTTGAAAGTTTCCTTTTTGGGTAAGTTCTAACACTACATTCAACTTGACTTTTCATCATCAAAGAAGCTTCAAATGAATTTTCCTCAAAAATGAAAGTTGAAGATATTTTTCTCCCCTTTCCAACAAGTACTAGATGGTCTCCATATCATTTGTGAAACTCAAGTTATGATCAAAAGAAGGCAAGGTGGTTTTTAGGGTTTCCTTATGGTTCCATTTGCATTTTGGGACATAGTGACCTATAATTGATTCCTTTGTTTCAAGGCATATTCTAACATCAAAGAACAATCCATAAGGATCATTTTGGGCCTTTGAACCAAGAAATTTCATGACTTATTCATTACTTATTTCACATGGTGCAAAGTTGCCAAATTATTGAAAACTCATGAACCAAGACATCTCAAGGCCCAAATCCAATTCAGGTGTGATTAGCAATTGTTAAATAAGTGATCCATCATCAAGGGTTTGGATAGACATGCATGGAGGAGGGTGTATTTCACATTATGTAAATTTCTAAAATCACCCAAAACTCATTAAGTGAAGAATTAACAAGGCCCAAATGCTGATCAGTGGATTAACCCTAGGTATTTAAGATTACTCATGCACTGGTTGGGGGAGAACACACGTGATTTTGAGGAGAAAAAAGTTTGAACCCTAAAAGCTTCTCTCCTTCGTATCTCCCAATCAACAAGAGCTTTTCCAAAACTTCTTTCACCATCTGAGTCCTGAGGATCCATAGAGCACAAAGCAATCATCACTTGAAGCTAATAGCAAGGGCAAAGGTTGCATAGTCTCAGGTCAGTGGTATTTTTCATGATCTTAAAACTCAGATTTTTGACATGCATAATGTTGTGTGACATTCATTGATCATTCTGGTATATTTTGTTTTGAATTTGGACGCATGGCATGGTTGTATCGTGAGTTTCAAAGTTTTGGACCTAACATTATTTCATTCGTTTTTCATTGTACGTTGATTGGTTGTGATTTTTGATGGCATATTTGAAATCCTCATTAAATTCTGGCCAGAATAGTATACTCCTTTGCGTTTTCTAGAAAAATATTTGTTGCAGGTGGTCGGAGAAGACGACCAGAACCCTAGTTCCGGCGTCTGGTGCAGTCTCCGACGAGGCTAGGGTTTGGAGGTAAGGGACATAATCTCCACCGTCCATTGTTTGATCCCACGGTCCATATGCTGCCATGTGTTTTAATTTTTTTGTTTTATTTAATTGGTTTGTGTGTGTGCCCGTCCATGATAATTACCATGCTCCATAAATCTGAGCCTTTCATTTTATTTAAGTTTTTATTTGATGATTAATTCTGGAACGTCTGATGAGTCTATTGGCTATAGTTTGGACAACACATTAAATTACCATGTGCCTTACCACGTGCCATCTTTTGATTTATTTATTTTCTGAGCAATTTCGTGTGTGAACGTGCACCGTTATTAACATGGATGTGCCAATCATATCCCTTTATCATGTTTACTTGGACTTTGCGTTGACTGATTTTATGACGTTAGATTGATCCTAAGGTGAGCATTTAGCCTGACCATTGACTGAAGAACACGCGTGAACTCTATTTTTATTTTATTTTTTCTGATGGATTTAATGTTTGGGCCTGCTATTTGTAACGCCTGAATTTAATTAATTAGTTAATTAAATTATTGAAGGATTTAATTATTGGATTTAGACGAAGTTGAGAATTAATCGGAGTAGTTGGATTTGTCGGTATTATTTTAAGAGGCGTATTGGGATTATTAAGTTAAAGTCGGATTTTAGTCAGTTAAATCGGGGGAATAATATTAAGAATAATATTATTTATTTATTGGACTATCTTATTTAATTAACTAAGTTGAATTGTTGGACCATTTGGTTGATAATCGGAATTAATCTATTAAGCCGGGAGTAAGTAGTTGGTCGCGAATTATTAGTTCGATTAATTTTGTGTTTCGAAGAATTAAGTCGTTAAGTCGGAATATTAGTCGGAAAGTCGAAGAAATAATATTATAAGTGATATTATGGATTATTGGAGCATGTTGGGTAATGGGCTTGGATTTCGTCGGGATTAGCAATTAAGGGGTGTATGACTTAGGCCCATTAGTTGTTATATTGGATTATTATTATTATTATTATTTTAATAATAAGAACAAGAGAAGAAGAATTAGTCAAGGGGAGAAGTATTAGTCAGGAGGAGAAAGAGGAACAGAACGTGGGAGAATGGGAGAACGAGGAAATTGGAGAAAACGGTTACGAGAAGTTGCCGTCGGAAAGCCGATCGGAGATTCGAGCGACCATCAATCTAAGGTAAGGGTGGGGTTCAATCTCTATAACCGGGTATATGGTAGAACGTATGTGGGGTTGGGTTGTATAACTTCGTGCCATGGATTAATGGTTATTTTTCTGTGATGTGTTTGGTTTGGTAAATCGATTGGTTTTAATGGTTGTTACTGCGTTGATTCTTACTGTAGATTTTGGCCGAATAAATTGTTGTTGTTACCCCAGAAATTATGCTACCATCATGAAATTATGATTGTCCTATGTTGAAGAGGGGTATAGTTGTTGTTATGATGGATGATATGAGTGTTGGGAATTGTATGATTGTTTCAATTATTTTCGATAAGTGTTGTTGGCTGTGAGGAAATTAACATTTATGTTGTTAAATTGTAACTCTGCTATGTGATGATTGCTTTGTGTCCTTGCAGTGAAAATGTTAAGTTGTCGAATTGTTGTGATGTTGTTGTTCTGTGTTGAAGTTGTTGAGTTTTATGGTTGGGTGGATTTGTAAGTACTGCAGTGAAATTAATTGGTTCTATAACAATGTTAATTGATCAATTGTTGTGAAAATTTGTTGCTGGTTGATTTATGAATGTTGTAGTGAATTTGGAATTTTTCTGGGAACAATAATTGGGACGAAAACTGATTAGGGGTGGCGCCGGCCACCACCCACATCCCATGAAGGGGTGGCGCAGGCCACCCAAAATGCAAAGAAACAACATGTGGTGCAAGCCACTGATGTAGGGTGGCGTAAGCCACCACTAACTTGGTGAAGCATGTGGCGCAAGCCACTGGTTGGGAATGTGGCGCCAGCCACTGTATTATTTTAATGGTTTGTTTTGTTTTTGGTGACACTAGATTACTTAAGTAACCGTATACTATTAAACCATATAATATGAAATTAAGACGTTAGTAAATGATGAGAGCCACATAAATCCATGTTGAGAGCCACCATAATCCATGTTGAGAGCCACCATAACCTTCGCTTGGTCCCACTTACTAAATTAAGACGTTAGTAAACAATATCTTTGGGTTACGACCTGCTCTTGGTCCCACACCCGTTGTTTGGGTCACGACCTTCGCTTGGTCCCACACCCGTCCTTTGGGTTACGATGTTCGCTTGGTCCCACACCCGTTCTTTGGGTCACGACCTTCGCTTCATCTCACACCCGTTCTTTGGGTTACGACCTGCTCTTGGTCCCACACCCGTTGTTTGGGTCACGACCTTCGCTTGGTCCCACCGTAACCCAAAGATATTTTTAGGTGTGGGGCCACCTGGTTTTTGTTTTGTCTGTTTTAAGTGAAAAATCCATATTTTAATATTTAGGTGTTAGATATTGTTTTGATTAATTAAAATACATAGTTAGATTAATTAGTAAATGGTTTTTATGTTGATGAAAGGAAATACATGGTAGCAACTCTGGACTATCAGTAGTGTTGATTCTAACAGAAAAATGAATTTTTAGCAGGATGGTATATTGATAGAATTGTGATAACCGTGTTAATTTGGTGACAGAAAAAGGTTGGAATCAGTAACATAGAATTTAACAGGAATAGTAGGAAATTATTGGTAGCAGTAATAGTGGTAAAAACAGTATCGGTTTAGTCGACCGGGTGAAATTACGCGGTAAAGTTAGTTGTTCGGAATTTAACGAAAATTGTCGAGGTAGTTAGTAATAATTAGTAGGTGATTTTAGTCAGTTTATTTTGTTGAATTTGTGTTGTATGTGTGGATTTCTTGTACCGTTGCTTATGTGGTTTTGTTCCGGTTTGTGGGCATTTTTAAGTCGTAGGTCGAAGGACCAATGTTGATGCTAAAGTTGTAGGTCGTATGACCAACGTTGATGTATATAAGTTGTAGGCCTATGGCCAAAGTTGAATCGTGTTGAATTAAAGTTGATATGTGGTTTGTTATATGTTGTTCGGAGTTGGTTGTTGTTTGTGTTGAGTAGTTGCATCATGGCATTTGCATTTTGTCGGAGCCGTTGCTCACACCACGTTGGCCTGGCTTGGCAATTTTTAAGTTGGAGCTGATGCTCACCACGTTGGTCTGGATTGGAAAAATTACTAAGTTGAAGGCTTATGCCTTGCAGATGCCTCGATAACCTGGCATATGTTTAAGTTGGGAGTTCTACTCCGAATGGTACCACATGCATATGCATAGTCGAGTCGCATCCCGTGTCGCATTATTTATGTCGTTTGTGTTGATTGTGGTTGTTGAAGTTGAGTAAGTTATTTATGTTGCCCAAGTTGATAGAGTTGTTCATGTTGCTTAAGTTGATAAAGTTGTTCATGTTGCTTAAGTTGATAAAGTTGTTCATGTTGCTTAAGTTGATAAAGTGGTTCATGTTGATTAGGTTGATTGTAGCGATTATGTCGTAAATGTCGATATGTGTAATAAGTCGATAAAGTATGTTGAGGGATTGTGGATTATTGTTAAAGTTGTGGTTGTTGTTGTTAAGTCGTGAAGAAGTGAAGTTGTATATTATAAGTTGTTAGGATGATGTGTTGGTTGATTTATGTTGTTGTCGTTACTAATTGTATTGATTTGAGTTGTTTGTTGATTATTGTATAATTGTCGCTGAAGTGGTGAAATTTGTATGATTCTAATCTAATATATTGTTTATCATATACTTGTTTATGTTGGTTGATATCTCACCCCTTCTGTAATGATGTTACCGATTATGGGTAATTGAGCAGGTACTGAAGAATAGCTGTGGAAGTGAAGTAATTTTATGAAGTCCTTTAGTTGCTGTTAGTTCGAGTTGGTCTTGCTCTGATACGTAGCACTCGGGGGGAATGTTTATGTTGTTGTTTCAGGGTTGTTGTTATTACTAATTGTCGAATAATTATAAATTGAACATTATTTTGGTTGAATAAAGTCGTTAGCTGATTTATAAGTTGGGATTGCCGAATGCTATGTATCACTTTTAAATGAAATTTAAGTTGTTTGTTGTTTTAAGTTTGAATGTGACATCCCATGTTGTGTTGAATTTTTTTTTTAAATACTCTGATATTTTTATTATAATTACCGGGTAGATTTGGGGTGTTACATTAGTGGTATCAGAGCAGGTCGGTCTGTCCGGCCAATGTTGTCTAATGTCGTTTATTCCTTAGTACTCGACATGTGTGAGAAACACTGTCGGTGCTTGTTTGTTAGTTTCTAGTCGTTGCCTGCAGGTGTTGGTTTGGATTAAGTGGGGGAGAAGCTTGTCTCCCGGACGTGTTGTTGATATGTAGCAGTTGGTTCAAGGTGATGTTGATAGCGAGGGTGGAAATGTTGTTGAAGCGATGTTTTTGCGGACCGGTGAGAGTTTAGACTCATGAATTCGTATCGGTCGAATTTGAGAAGTGTGTGGAATATGGATGAGGAATTGATTGAGAATAAGGAAGTATTCCAATGGAAATGATAAGTTGATGGATCAAGTCGGTAGATTAATATGCCTTGAGTATAGTCGGATTAAAGTCGAGTAATTTTAGAGTTGGATGAAAAGAAAGGATCGTTGGTAGATTTTGGGGCAAGCGGGAGAGAGATGGAACTTATGTTCATCAATCTCAAATTCTGATTTTTGCAATTTTGGAGCAGCTGTCGGTAGAAGAGGCATAACTTTTTACTCATAAGTCGGATTTACGCGATTCTTGAAGTTCTGAAATCTACACAAAATTCTCTTCATTTTGGAATATGATTTTGTGATTGAGAGATCTGTATTGGAGGAGATATATATGGTTGAAGTTGAGCGACATTTGCTGAAAAATTTGGAAGGATGAAAACAAGTGTGGAATATTATTAAGAATAAAATGTTGGTATTTGTAAGATGTGACTGTATCGGAGAATGCTTGGAGATGCAATTTATGTTGAATGTGAATGGTTAAGACGATGATGTTAAGTAAAGGTAATGTTGAGAGAAATGTGAATGTTGATTTGTGTTGCTAAGAATTTTCACCTGGTTGAAAGTTGTAATTGGAGCAGACTGAATTGGATCGTTCTCAATGTTGTAGCGATTTCGGTGTTGGAAAAATATTTAAAGCCGTGTTGTACTATGAACGTGCATAAGAGGATGCGTAATGGATTTTGAACGGTTTTGTATCGTTGACGAAGTTGAAACTAAAGAAACTAAGAGTGGCATTGGTAAGCCTTAGAAATTTGGCGGAGCATTATGCTTACGGACTTTGGGCACAAGTTGAAGTACGCTATTGTGTTGGGTACTGATGATTTATTTCACCGTTATGGTTGTCGGCTGTCTATTGACAAATTGAGGAACTGATCACCCTTAATCCATTGTTGATAGTAGGTGGAGTCATAATTGATGGATAGATGTGTCGTGCCAACTAGTATAGTACGTACGTTGAATTGGTTGGAGTCAAGCCAAGTGCTTGAAGGTTGTTTGTTTTTGCTGATACAAGTTCATTTGTTAGAATATTAGTTGAATTTAAGGATGACAGAACGAAGCTGTGTTTGATTGATGAGTAGTATGGAAAATTTCAGTTGAGACTGGATAATGTGAGAGTTGAGATACAGGTAGAACAAGAAGTTAAATTATAGGTTGATTTGTAAAAGTGGAGTTTTGGTTGGTAAAGATGATTATCTTGTTGAATTTAAGTGGACTCAGGTGTCAAATGTTGTTGTAATGTTGTTATGCGCCTAAGGTGATTTTGGGAACTATGTTGATAAAAAATAGTAAAGTTGTAGTTTACGTGTGGTGTTAACGGGGAGATCCCGAAGAGTTAAGTCGAAAGCCTTGGTATTATGTCGATTTTGATGATTGGAAGTTGGGGGTCAACTGAGTAGAGTTAGTACCTTGAAAGTAATCAGAGTGCGCAGCGAATGCGTAGTGTATTGCGGTTATTCAGAAGTGAATTGTACCGATGTTGATATTTGGTTACGTTGATGTTGTGTTTAAGTTGGTATTCTTATGTTGTTGTGTTCTGGTTCTTAAACCGGTAAATTCTTAAGTTGGTTACTTCTTGTGTTGCGATGTTAGTTGTCAATTGCATCACTTGGGTAGTATTTGCGTTGTTGTCGCCGTTGAGGTTAAGAACCGTTGTTTGTGTTATATGTGGAGTTGCCTTGCGAGGACAAGATTTGATTACTCGGAAGAATTAAGTTGTTGGAATAGTCGTGTCGGATAAATTTTCGAGGACGAAAATATTCTAAGTGGGGGAGAGTTGTAACGCCTGAATTTAATTAATTAGTTAATTAAATTATTGAAGGATTTAATTATTGGATTTAGACGAAGTTGAGAATTAATCAGAGTAGTTGGATTTGTCGGTATTATTTTAAGAGGCGTATTGGGATTATTAAGTTAAAGTCGGATTTTAGTCGGTTAAATCGTGGGAATAATATTATTTATTTATTGGACTATCTTATTTAATTAACTAAGTTGAATTGTTGGACCATTTGGTTGATAATCGGAATTAATCTATTAAGCCGGGAGTAAGTAGTTGGTCGCGAATTATTAGTTCGGTTAATTTTATGTTTCGAAGAATTAAGTCGTTAAGTCGGAATATTAGTCGGAAAGTCGAAGAAATAATATTATAAGTGATATTATGGATTATTGGAGCATGTTGGGTAATGGGCTTGGATTTCGTCGGGATTAGCAATTAAGGGGTGTATGACTTAGGCCCATTAGTTGTTATATTGGATTATTATTATTATTATTATTATTATTATTATTATTATTATTATTATTTTAATAATAAGAACAAGAGAAGAAGAATTAGTCAAGGGGAGAAGTATTAGTCAGGAGGAGAAAGAGGAACAGAACGTGGGAGAATGGGAGAACGAGGAAATTGGAGAAAACGGTTACGAGAAGTTGCCGTCGGAAAGCCGATCGGAGATTCGAGCGGCCATCAATCTAAGGTAAGGGTGGGGTTCAATCTCTATAATCGGGTATATGGTAGAACGTATGTGGGGTTGGGTTGTATAACTTCGTGCCATGGATTAATGGTTGTTTTTCTGTGATGTGTTTGGTTTGGTAAATCGATTGGTTTTAATGGTTGTTACTGCGTTTATTCTTACTGTAGATTTTGGCCGAATAAATTGTTGTTGTTACCCCAGAAATTATGCTACCATCATGAAATTATGATTGTCCTATGTTGAAGTGGGGGTATAGTTGTTGTTATGATGGATGATATGAGGGTTGGGAATTGTATGATTGTTTCCATTGTTTTCGATAAGTGTTGTTGGCTGTGAGGAAATTAACATTTATGTTGGTAAATTGTAACTTTGCTATGTGATGATTGCTTTGTGATCCTTACAGTGAAAATGTTAAGTTGTCGAATTGTTGTGATGTTGTTGTTCTGTGTTGAAGTTGTTGAGTTTTATGGTTGGGTGGATTTGTAAGTACTGCAGTGAAATTAATTGGTTCTATAACAATGTTAATTGATCAATTGTTGTGAAAATTTGTTGCTGGTTGATTTATGAATGTTGTAGTGAATTAGGAATTTTTCTGGGAACAATGATTGGGACGAAAACTGAGTTTAGGGGTGGCGCCGGCCACCACCCACCACACATGAAGGGGTGGCGCAGGCCACCCAAAATGCAAAGAAACAACATGTGGCGCAAGCCACCACTAACTTGGTGAAGCATGTGGCGCATGCCACTGCTTGGGAATGTGGCGCCAGCCACTGTATTATTTTAATGGTTTGTTTTGTTTTTAGTGACACTAGATTACTTAAGTGACCTTATACTATTAAACCATATAATATGAAATTAAGACGTTAGTAAATGATGAGAGCCACATAAATCCATGTTGAGAGCCACCATAATCCATGATGAGAGCCACCTGATCATGTGGGGGCCACCTGGTTTTTGTTTTGTCTGTTTTAAGTGAAAAATCCATATTTTAATATTTAGGTGTTAGATATTGTTTTGATTAATTAAAATACATAGTTAGATTAATTAGTAAATGGTTTTTATGTTGATGAAAGGAAATACATGGTAGCAACTCAGGACTATCAATAGTGTTGATTCTAACAGAAAAATGAATTTTTAGCAGGATGGTATTTTGATTGAATTGTGATAACTGTGTTAATTTGGTGACAGAAAAAGGTTGGAATCAGTAACATAGAATTTAACAGGAATAGTAGGAAATTATTGGTAGCAGTAATAGTGGTAAAAACAGTATCAGTTTAGTCGACCGGGTGAAATTACGCGGTAAAGTTAGTTGTTCGGAATTTAACGAAAATTGTCGAGGTAGTTAGTAATAATTAGTAGGTGATTTTAGTCAGTTTATTTTGTTGAATTTGTGTTGTATGTGTGGATTTCTTGTACCGTTGCTTATGTGGTTTTGTTCCGATTTGTGGGCATTTTTAAGTCGTAGGTCGAAGGACCAATGTTGATGCTAAAGTTGTAGGTCGTATGACCAACGTTGATGTATATAAGTTGTAAGCCTATGGCCAAAGTTGAATCGTGTTGAATTAAAGTTGATATGTGGTTTGTTATATGTTGTTCGGAGTTGGTTGTTGTTTGTGTTGAGTCGTTGCATCATGGCATTTGCATTTTGTCGGAGCCGTTGCTCACACCACGTTGGCATGGCTTGGCAATTTTTAAGTTGGAGCTGATGCTCACCACGTTGGCCTGGATTGGTAAAATAACTAAGTTGAAGGCTTATGCCTTGCAGATGCCTCGATAACCTGACATATGTTTAAGTTGGGAGTTCTACTCCGAATGGTACCACATGCATATGCATAGTCGAGTCGCATCCTGTGTCGCATTATTTATGTCGTTTGTGTTGATTGTGGTTGTTGAAGTTGAGTAAGTTATTTATGTTGCCCAAGTTGATAGAGTTGTTCATGTTGCTTAAGTTGATAAAGTTGTTCATGTTGCTTAAGTTGATAAAGTTGTTCATGTTGCTTAAGTTGATAAAGTGGTTCATGTTGATTAGGTTGATTGTAGCGATTATGTCGTAAATGTCGATATGTGTAATAAGTCGATAAAGTATGTTGAGGGATTGTGGATTATTGTTAAAGTTGTGGTTGTTGTTGTTAAGTCGTGAAGAAGTGAAATTGTATATTATAAGTTGTTAGGATGATGTGTTGGTTGATTTATGTTGTTGTCGTTACTAATTGTATTGATTTGAGTTGTTTGTTGATTATTGTATAATTGTCGCTGAAGTGGTGAAATTTGTATGATTCTAATCTAATATATTGTTTATCATATACTTGTTTATGTTGGTTGATATCTCACCCCTTCTGTAATGATGTTACCTATTATGGGTAATTGAGCAGGTACTGAAGAATAGCTGTGGAAGTGAAGTAATTTTATGAAGTCCTTTAGTTGCTGTTAGTTCGAGTTGGTCTTGCTCTGATACGTAGCACTCGGGGGGAATGTTTATGTTGTTGTTTCAGGGTTGTTGTTATTACTAATTGTCGAATAATTATAAATTGAACGTTGTTTTGGTTGAATAAAGTCGTTAGCTGATTTATAAGTTGGGATTGCCGAATGCTATGTATCACTTTTAAATAAAATTTAAGTTGTTTGTTGTTTTAAGTTTGAATGTGACATCCCATGTTGTGTTGAAATTTTTTTTTAAATACTCTGATATTTTTATTATAATTACCGGGTAGATTTGGGGTGTTACATTAGTGGTATTAGAGCAGATCGGTCTGTCTGGCCAATGTTGTCTAATGTCGTTTATTCCTTAGTACTCGACATGTGTGAGAAACACTGTCGGTGCTTGTTTGTTAGTTTCTAGTCGTTGCCTGCAGGTGTTGGTTTGGATTAAGTGGGGGAGAAGCTTGTCTCCCGGACGTGTTGTTGATATGTAGAAGTTGGTTCAAGGTGATGTTGATAGCGAGGGTGCAAATGTTGTTGAAGCGATGTTTTTGCGGACCGGCGAGAGTTTAGACTCATGAATTCGTATCGGTCGAATTTGAGAAGTGTGTGGAATATGGATGAGGAATTGATTGAGAATAAGGAAGTATTCCAATGGAAATGATAAGTTGATGGATCAAGTCGGTAGATTAATATGCCTTGAGTATAGTCGGATTAAAGTCGAGTAATTTTAGAGTTGGATGAAAAGAAAGGATCGTTGGTAGATTTTGGGGCAAGCGGGAGAGAGATGGAACTTATGTTCATCAATCTCAAATTCTGATTTTTGCAATTTTGGAGCAGCTGTCGGTAGAAGAGGCATAACTTTTTACTCATAAGTCGGATTTACGCGATTCTTGAAGTTCTGAAATCTACACAAAATTCTCTTCATTTTGGAATATGATTTTGTGATTGAGAGATCTGTATTGGAGGAGATATATATGGTTGAAGTTGAGCGACATTTGCTGAAAAATTTGGAAGGATGAAAACAAGTGTGGAATATTGTTAAGAATAAAATGTTGGTATTTGTAAGATGTGACTGTATCGGAGAATGCTTGGAGATGTAATTTATGTTGAATGAGAATGGTTAAGACGATGATGTTAAGTAAAGGTAATGTTGAGAGAAATGTGAATGTTGATTTGTGTTGCTAAGAATTTTCACCTGGTTGAAAGTTGTAATTGGAGCAGACTGAATTGGATCGTTCTCAATGTTGTAGCGATTTCGGTGTTGGAAAAATATTTAAAGTCGTGTTGTACTATGAACGTGCATAAGAGGATGCGTAATGGATTTTGCACGTTTTTGTATCGTTGACGAAGTTGAAACTAAAGAAACTAAGAGTGGCATTGGTAAGCCTTAGAAAGTTGGCGGAGCATTATGCTTACGGACTTTGGGCACAAGTTGAAGTACGCTATTGTGTTGGGTACTGATGATTTATTTCACCGTTATGGTTGTCGGCTGTCTATTGACAAATTAAGGAACTGATCACCCTTAATCCATTGTTGATAGTAGGCGGAGTCATAATTGATGGATAGATGTGTCGTGCCAACTAGTATAGTACGTACGTTGAATTGGTTGGAGTCAAGCCAAGTGCTTGAAGGTTGTTTGTTTTTGCTGATACAAGTTCATATGTTAGAATATTAGTTGAATTTAAGGATGACAGCACGAAGCTGTGTTTGATTGATGAGTAGTATGGAAAATTTCAGTTGAGACTGGATAATGTGAGAGTTGAGATACAGGTAGAACAAGAAGTTAAATTATAGGTTGATTTGTAAAAGTGGAGTTTTGGTTGGTAAAGATGATTATCTTGTTGAATTTAAGTGGACTCAGGTGTCAAATGTTGTTGTAATGTTGTTATGCGCCTAAGGTGATTTTGGGAACTATGTTGATAAAAAATAGTAAAGTTGTAGTTTACGTGTGGTGTTAACGGGGAGATCCCGAAGAGTTAAGTCGAAAGCCTTGGTATTATGTCGATTTTGATGATTGGAAGTTGGGGGTCAACTGAGTAGAGTTAGTACCTTGAAAGTAATCAGAGTGCGCAGCGAATGCGTAGTGTATTGCGGTTATTCAGAAGTGAATTGTACCGATGTTGATATTTGGTTACGTTGATGTTGTGTTTAAGTTGGTATTCTTATGTTGTTGTGTTCTGGTTCTTAAACCGGTAAATTATTAAGTTGGTTACTTCTTGTGTTGCGATGTTAGTTGTCAATTGCATCACTTGGGTAGTATTCGCGTTGTTGTCGCCGTTGAGGTTAAGAACCGTTGTTTGTGTTATATGTGGAGTTGCCTTGCGAGGACGAGATTTGATTACTCGGAAGAATTAAGTTGTTGGAATAGTCGTGTCGGATAAATTTTCGAGGACGAAAATATTCTAAGTGGGGGAGAGTTGTAACGCCTGAATTTAATTAATTAGTTAATTAAATTATTGAAGGATTTAATTATTGGATTTAGACGAAGTTGAGAATTAATCAGAGTAGTTGGATTTGTCGGTATTATTTTAAGAGGCGTATTGGGATTATTAAGTTAAAGTCGGATTTTAGTCGGTTAAATCGGGGGAATAATATTATTTATTTATTGGACTATCTTATTTAATTAACTAAGTTGAATTGTTGGACCATTTGGTTGATAATCGGAATTAATCTATTAAGCCGGGAGTAAGTAGTTGGTCGCGAATTATTAGTTCGGTTAATTTTATGTTTCGAAGAATTAAGTCGTTAAGTCGGAATATTAGTCGGAAAGTCGAAGAAATAATATTATAAGTGATATTATGGATTATTGGAGCATGTTGGGTAATGGGCTTGGATTTCGTCGGGATTAGCAATTAAGGGGTGTATGACTTAGGCCCATTAGTTGTTATATTGGATTATTATTATTATTACTATTATTTTAATAATAAGAACAAGAGAAGAAGAATTAGTCAAGGGGAGAAGTATTAGTCAGGAGGAGAAAGAGGAACAGAACGTGGGAGAATGAGAGAACGAGGAAATTGAAGAAAACGGTTACGAGAAGTTGCCGTCGGAAAGCCGATAGGAGATTCGAGCGACCATCAATCTAAGGTAAGGGTGGGGTTCAATCTCTATAACCGGGTATATGGTAGAACGTATGAGGGGTTGGGTTGTATAACTTCATGCCATGGATTAATGGTTATTTTTCTGTGATGTGTTTGGTTTGGTAAATCGATTGGTTTTAATGGTTGTTACTGCGTTGATTCTTACTGTAGATTTTGGCCAAATAAATTGTTGTTGTTACCCCAGAAATTATGCTACCACCATGAAATTATGATTGTCCAATGTTGAAGGGGGGTATAGTTGTTGTTATAATGGATGATATGAGGGTTGGGAATTGTATGATTGTTTCCATTGTTTTCGATAAGTGTTGTTGGCTGTGAGGAAATTAACATTTATGTTGTTAAATTGTAACTCTGCTATGTGATGATTGCTTTGTGATCCTTGCAGTGAAAATGTTAAGTTGTCGAATTGTTGTGATGTTGTTGTTCTGTGTTGAAGTTGTTGAGTTTTATGGTTGGGTGAATTTGTAAGTACTGCAGTGAAATTAATTGGTTCTATAACAATGTTAATTGATCAATTGTTGTGAAAATTTGTTGCTGGTTGATTTATGAATGTTGTAGTGAATTTGGAATTTTTCTGGGAACAATAATTGGGACGAAAACTGAGTTTAGGGGTGGCGCCGGCCACCACCCACCTCACATGAAGGGGTGGCGCAGGCCACCCAAAATGCAAAGAAACAACATGTGGCGCAAGCCACTGATGTAGGGTGGCGCAAGCCACCACTAACTTGGTGAAGCATGTGGCGCAAGCCACTGCTTGGGAATGTGGCGCCAGCCACTGTATTATTTTAATGGTTTATTTTGTTTTTAGTGACACTAGATTACTTAAGTAACCTTATACTATTAAACCATATAATATGAAATTAAGACGTTAGTAAATGATGAGAGCCACATAAATCCATGTTGAGAGCCACCATAATCCATGTTGAGAGCCACCTGATCATGTGGGGGCCACCTGGTTTTTGTTTTGTCTGTTTTAAGTGAAAAATCCATATTTTAATATTTAGGTGTTAGATATTGTTTTGATTAATTAAAATACATAGTTAGATTAATTAGTAAATGGTTTTTATGTTGATGAAAGGAAATACATGGTAGCAACTCAGGACTATAAGTAGTGTTGATTCTAACAGAAAAATGAATTTTTAGCAGGATGGTATTTTGATAGAATTGTGATAACCGTGTTAATTTGGTGATAGAAAAAGGTTGGAATCAGTAACATAGAATTTAACAGGAATAGTAGGAAATTATTGGTAGCAGTAATAGTGGTAAAAACAGTATCGGTTTAGTCGACCGGGTGAAATTACGCGGTAAAGTTAGTTGTTCGGAATTTAACGAAAATTGTCGAGGTAGTTAGTAATAATTAGTAGGTGATTTTAGTCAGTTTATTTTGTTGAATTTGTGTTGTATGTGTGGATTTCTTGTACCGTTGCTTATGTGGTTTTGTTCCGGTTTGTGGGCATTTTTAAGTCGTAGGTCGAAGGACCAATGTTGATGCTAAAGTTGTAGGTCGTATGACCAACGTTGATGTATATAAGTTGTAGGCCTATGGCCAAAGTTGAATCGTGTTGAATTAAAGTGGATATGTGGTTTGTTATATGTTGTTCGGAGTTGGTTGTTGTTTGTGTTGAGTCGTTGCATCATGGCATTTGCATTTTGTCGGAGCCGTTGCTCACACCACGTTGGCCTGGCTTGGCAATTTTTAAGTTGGAGCTGATGCTCACCACGTTGGCCTGGATTGGAAAAATTACTAAGTTGAAGGCTTATGCCTTGCAGATGCCTCGATAACCTGGCATATGTTTAAGTTGGGAGTTCTACTCCGAATGGTACCACATGCATATGCATAGTCGAGTCGCATCCCGTGTCACATTATTTATGTCGTTTGTGTTGATTGTGGTTGTTGAAGTTGAGTAAGTTGTTTATGTTGCCCAAGTTGATAGAGTTGTTCATGTTGCTTAAGTTGATAAAGTTGTTCATGTTGCTTAAGTTGATAAAGTTGTTCATGTTGCTTAAGTTGATAAAGTTGTTCATGTTGCTTAAGTTGATAAAGTGGTTCATGTTGATTAGGTTGATTGTAGCGATTATGTCATAAATGTTGATATGTGTAATAAGTCGATAAAGTATGTTGAGGGATTGTGGATTATTGTTAAAGTTGTGGTTGTTGTTGTTAAGTTGTGAAGAAGTAAAGTAGTATATTATAAGTTGTTAGGATGATGTGTTGGTTGATTTATGTTGTTGTCGTTACTAATTGTATTGATTTGAGTTGTTTGTTGATTATTGTATAATTGTCGTTGAAGTGGTGAAATTTGCATGATTCTAATCTAATATATTGTTTATCATATACTTGTTTATGTTGGTTGATATCTCACCCCTTCTGTAATGATGTTACCTATTATGGGTAATTGAGCAAGTACTGAAGAATAGCTGTGGAAGTGAAGTAATTTTATGAAGTCCTTTAGTTGCTGTTAGTTCGAGTTGGTCTTGCTCTGATACATAGCACTCGGGGGGAATGTTTATGTTGTTGTTTTTGGGTTGCTGTTATTACTAATTGTCGAATAATTATAAATTGAACGTTGTTTTGGTTGAATAAAGTCGTTAGCTGATTTATAAGTTGGGATTGCCGAATGCTATGTATCACTTTTAAATGAAATTTAAGTTGTTTGTTGTTTTAAGTTGGAATGTGACATCCCATGTTGTGTTGAATTTTTTTTTAAATACTCTGATATTTTTATTATAATTACCGGGTAGATTTGGGGTGTTACACTATTTACACACCCTCCTTCCAGCCCATTTCAATTACCAACGTGATTCTTCTGCTGAACACACCCCCATGCTTATTTCATTATTTTCATTTTTATTTTATTATTGCATTTCATTTTTAATCATTAAAAATAGTTTTTCGCATTAAAAAAGTCCCAAAAAATTCAGGAAGCATTTTTATAATATTATAAAATTTTCCAAATTTTATTTTTTATTTTTATTTTATTTTTAGCATCTGAAATAATTATTTGTTTATTTTCTTTTTGAATTTATTTCATACATGCATACCATGACTTGTTTATTTTATTTCTCATCATCCATAAAACATTTTGAACTCATTCTTTTTGTATTGTTTCATCAGCATATTGAATTACATTAAAATATTTTTCTCTCATTTTTAAAATCATTTCATATTGCATTTTAGTCCTCCTCTTTTGCATATTGAGTCATGTTTCTTGTCTGAACTTTGCATAATTGTTTGAGTGACCTATCTGGGGAATTTTGGCATGAGTTTTTGACATGTTGTTTATTTCTGGTTGAGCTATTTTGATAATTAATTTGGTAATTTTAGAAGATGTTTTTCTAATTATGTGATTGCTCTTTGTTTGAGGCTTTCTTGTATGCTCATCCTTGATCATGTCTGATTACTTGTTTGTTTAGGCACTTGTGCCATTGTTTTGGGTTTGCTTCTTTGACTTCATAATTCATGTTTAGGTCATCCAGATTCTGGCTTGGTTGAATTTCATTTGGTTTATAAACATTTCTCTCTGGTTTGTGATTTGTTTAAGTTTCACTTGTCTTATTGTCACCTATATCTGTTTGTACTAACCTTTTATGCAGGGGCTAGGTAAGTTATTTGAGGGTGTGGATAGTTATCCATGTCCACTCTCACTCTTTCTTCCTCTCATCTTTTATTTTCTTTAGGTTTTGGTTGTTGTCAAACCTCCCCTTAGGGCCATCTTTGCATGATAACATTAGGATAGATTTTCCCCGTAGTGTTTTTCTTTTCTTTTGAGTCCCTCTTCTCGTCTCATAACAACTTCTAAGATACATAATAAGGTCAACTTGCCTTGCACACGAGCCTTAAACCTAGGAAATGAAGATTGAGGGGTCCCCCTTCTCTCTTCTAGAGTGTTGAGCATACGTTCCATTGGGGGCGACCATGCGACGCATTTGCTCCCGTGTTATAGACTTTGGTTCAAGTTGAGTTACGAACTAACTCAAGTCACTTCTGTCCTAAAAAACACAAACAAATTTCAAACCTTTTTGTCCTTCGGGATCGTCAACCTGAAGGCTATTTTCAAAAAGGGCACGTTACTTTCCGTCTGAGTCGCAAACAGGCATCGACCCTAACTGCCGGACGCAGACTTAACGTCGCTCATAAAAAACACAAAAAGAACTTGGTCCGAACTACATTGACTCTGAATTCCCCATTGCACAAAGGGGGTACGTAGGCCTAGGACGTCGACGTCCTACCGAGTCTGTCTTAGTTTTTCCCTTCCCCGTTTTAGTGCAGCCCTAGATGTTAGGATAACTCACCCTTAGAATAGATAACTAGCATGGATCCCATCGAGTACGATGGACGCGTGGGGTGCTAGCACCTTCCCCTCGCATAACCGACTCCCGAACCCAGGTTATGGTTGCGATGGCCATTCCTTTCCCTCTTCCTCAGGTTTATGCGGTGTTCCCTTTCCCTCTCGTGGGATAAATATACATTGCTGGCGACTCTGTGTTCCGCGCCACTCTCGCGTTTGTACCTGGATGAAAATCCTGGGAGCGACAGTTGGCGACTCTGCTGGGGATCAGGTTGACCTATGCTGGTCCATGCCTAAGCGAGTCAATCCTAGCGCTTGCTTGTCTTTGTTCTCTTTGGGTGTTTTTGTTTTTGTTTTCTGTTTTGATTTATTTGTTGTATTTTATTTTTACCGCATTTTCTGCATTGCATATTATTATCATCTGCTGCACTGTTCTTCTGTTTGGCGGGTTGGGGGTTCTGAGAGATAAGTCCACTACCCAGGCTTGAGCGTACACGTAGGATTAGCCTGGCAAGTAGTGTGACTCGTGTGGCATTTGGCCAGACATAGTATACATGAAAACTCCACATCCAGACGTGGTTTTCTCTGGTAATGTTCTATCCTGCGCTTTGGTGCAGATGATTGATTGTAACTTAGAAAATTGTCGACTCTGGCGGCCATTCCTGAGAACTCAGTAACGACACTCCTCCCGAGATGTGATAATGGCAGACCGGAAATGGTAAACCCATTACACATGTCGATCCGAGGACCCAATGCTGGGAACTTGCTATAGGGTGTCCTTTTGGAAAATAATCGGTGGAAGCACTCCTCGTTTGGCGATAGTACTGTACCCCGAGGGATGAATGTACTATTGTTTCTCGACCTCAGTGCCGAAACTGAGGACTTGCCATAGGATGTTTTCTTTTTGAGGGGAATCAGTTGAGGCCTCCTCGATTGGTGATGATGCCAAACCAGAAATGGTGAACATATCATCATTTCTCGACCTGAGAGCCCATGATATTGAGGATCTTACCCACATGTGAGAGGGCAGGGTGTTTACAGGTTTGCAGGTAACCTTGACCTTCAACATACCCGGTTTTCTGATCAGCAGATTTATCAGTGTGGTACTATGGTTATGTTGGTATTCTGGGTGTTTGGGCAGACCTTTGAGATTATACAGTTGTTCAGTGCAGCAGTTGTCCAGTCTATGTGGCATCCTTGATCCCATGCGTGCATTTGCATCATCATTCTGCATCCTAACATGTTTGTTCATTTGCAGGGTTGCATCCTAACTTTGATTCCGGTTTTTGAAGACTATTAAGAATGAGTACTGAGAAGAAAAAGAACATCATAATGTACAAGTTCCCATCACTTATTCTGGATCCTGTTCACCAGATTGTGTCTATGGCAGAACATGGGGTATTGGCAGACTTTAGAGGAGAGTATGGAAGAATTCTGGATTTTGCTCACAACATCACTGAATATGAGTATAGGGCTTTGTACACTCTGGTGCAATTCTATGACCCTCACCTGCGTTGTTTCTTATTCACTGATTATCTTTTGGCTCCGACGTTGGAGGAATTTGCTCTCATTCTGGATGTTTCTATTAAGGAAGAGGCTCCTTTTTATCCTTCTAAAGAACTTCCTGATTTGGGAAAGGTTTCCGAGGCTTTGCATTTGGATTTGTCTTTGTTGAAAAATAACGTTGCCAGTAAGGGAGGGTGTAAAGGCTTTCATGTGAAATTTTTGATAGAACAGGCTGCTGTGTATGCTAAAGCTAGATGTTGGTCAGTTTTCAACGCCATCTTGGCTATGTGTGTCTATGGAACGATGTTGTTTCCAAGTATGAAGGATTTTGTGGACATGCACGTTGTCCGGATATTTACCATGAAGAATCCGGTACCTACTTTGCTTGGAGATCTGTATTATTCAGTGCATTACAAGAACGAGAAGAGGAGGGGAGGACCCCTTTATTTTTGTGCGCCAGTCTGCTACAAATGGTTTGCTAATTGACTTCCCAAATCTGGGGCATTTGTAGATACTCAAGGAACATTGGATTGGTCCAAAAGATTAATGGGCTTGAGGGCACATAATCTAATTTGGGTCAACCGTGACTTATTGGGCCAGGATATCATGATTAGTTGTGGAGGTCTCCCAAATGTGCCTCTAATAGGAAGGAAAGGGGGAATTAACTACAACCCTATTCTTGCTATTAGGCAATTCGGGTATGCCTTGAAAGAGCCGCCAAGAGACGAGGAGGTCCAAGAATCTTTATATCTGAGTGGGGAAATCAATCCTGAACTGTTAAAAGAAGCTGCAAATACTTGGGGAGATTGTCATAAGAAAGGGAAGGCTTATTTTGGGAAGAGCAACAACAGAACATTTCCCGCGTATGAAGATTGGATTCAGAAAAGGGTAGAGGAGGAGGTTTTGCCATTCTCCAAAGAACCACTATCTTACTCCTTGCTGATTGAGCCTCCTACCACAGTTGAGATAGAGAAGTTTAACAAGTTGTGGGCTGAAAAAGAAAAGCTGCGAGAAGAAAACAGTGAGCTACAAAGAGAGATTTATCAGTTGAAGCATGAGCGGGGTGAAGCTATTCATATCGCTAAGTTGAAGACAGAGCTTCTCGCTAAGGCAAAAAAAGGAGCTAGCTGACAAAGTCGCAGCCAGACAAAGGATGAAGCAAGCTCTAGATGGTATCAGTAAGGTTCTCGAGTCTAAGAAGGAGGAATTAGACAAGGCTTTGTTGAAAATTCACCGGTTCAATGCTCACCGAGACACTGCAATGGCTGAGAAAAAGCGAAAGGAAGACGATTATCTAGCTCAGATTGATCAATTGAAGTTGAAGCTTAAGAAGAAAGACGCTGAGATCCTATCAGGGGTATTCCAGAGACAAGCAGTCGAGGATCGACTCAATGAAGCCATAACCTCCATAGAGGAATTGAAGATCCAAGCTGAAGTGAAGAGACCTAAAAATGAGGGTCCTAGCATGGATGGTGTTTCTGGAGAAGACGCTTGGGAGTTGCATTGCCGATACTTGGAAGGGATCATGCATAGGAGATACGTTCTCATTCAAGAGCTAATTCAGAGACCGAAGCATCCCGACACCAAAAAGCTGTTCAAGGAAATTCAAGACTGGTGCAAAAAGCATAATGGATGGGGGGATTGACACTTGTGGACTTTGATGACATGCCGTAGTTTTCTATTTTCTTTCATTATTTGGACCACCGCCAGACTTGTTGGTTGGGATCTATGATTATTGTGTTCAGACTTGTTATCTTGGATTTGTGATTGTTGACATTTGGTTTTCCTCTGGTTTTCTTAATATATGAGCAGAAGTTCCATTCTATCTTGTTGTTAAACTAGAATCAAGGGGTGGATCGCCCTGTGAATATTCAAACATGTTCATTTGCATTTGCATATTCATAATCATTTTGCATAATCATTTTGCATGACAGGTGTTTATCTCTGGTGTTCTTACTTTGTTCTCCGCAGTACAGGATTGCAGATCAGCACATTCACCGGTATTCTACCAGACACAATCAGAAGAGACTCATGGATCAGCTACAAAATGAGATGATTGAGATGCGGACTCGCATGAACCAATTCATGGATTTAATGCAAGGGGTTGCTCAAGGCCAAGAACAGTTAAGGACTCTTGTTCAGCCACTGATTGCGAGAATTGATGAAGAGGGTGTCCTTCATGGGGTAATTCATACTGGTGTCAATGGTAATAATGTTCAGAATGGTCCTCTGGGCGGAGGTATTCCTGCTTCTGGTGTTGTGATCCCTCCGGGAGGGGCTGAAAATGTTGGGGGAGGAGGTATTGGTGTCTGTGCTATGCAGGGCCGTCAGTATGATGATGTTCAAGAGGATACATTTTCTGTGCCAGGGGGGATGCTGGTCCCCAGATTGACAATGATCAGAGATTCAGGTTGATTGAGGAACAACTAAGGGGTGTTGTGAATCAGGATTCTGTGGGTATGGATCTAGAGGATTTGGGGCTAGTTCCAGGCGTTGTTATCCCGCACAAATTTCAGACTCCCACTTTCGAGAAGTATAATGATATGTCTTGCCCAAAGACTCACGTCAGGGCATACACGAGTAAAATAGCTGCGCATGCGAAGAATGAGAAGCTGATGATGCATTGCTTTCAGGATAGCCTATCTGGGGCATCCCTGGAGTAGTATATGCAACTAGAAAGGAAAGATGTGCGTAGTTGGAGAGATCTGGCAGGGGCATTTATTAGACACTATCAATATAACACTGACATGGCTCCTAAAAGAACACAGCTGTAGAACTTATCACAAAAGAACAATGAGAGTTTCAAGGAGTACGCCCAGAGGTGGCGTGAACTGGCAGTGAGGGTTTAGCCTCCCATGTTGGAACGTGAAATGATAACTATGTTTATGGCCACCTTGCAGGGTCATTACTATGAAAAGCTGGTACCGTGTATGACTGGAAAGGTTGCTGATTTGATCTTAGTAGGAGAGATGGTGGAAAGCGGAATTAAGGCGGGAAAAATATCAGGCGGTGATGGGTCCTCATCTGGAGGAGGTAAGAAGCCTTATACCAGTGGTTATAAGAAGAAGGAGGGAGATACAAACTCTGTGTCATCATATCGTGGTAGAGAAGGACCTCGTCAAAACTTAAATCAGCAGGTGGCTTCTATAACCATCCCAGCAGCACCTCAGCAGCAAGCAGTGTCTCAACAACAAAATCAGGTTCCTCGTAGACCACAGAATGCGTCTAGGCGGGATAGGCATCTTGACACTCCGCCTATTCCCTACGCTCAATTATTTCAGCACTTATTAAAGCTACAGTTAATTCAGAAGAGAACATTGGCTCCACCTACTGGTAATCCGCCTCCCGGTTATGACGCCAACGCCCACTGTGAATTCCATTCCGGAGCACCCGGACATCATACTGAGAACTGTAGAGCTTTTAAGCATCTGGTTCAAGATTTAGTGGATTCCAAAGCCATCAATTTCTCCAATGATGTTCCAAATGTGAACCAGAACCCGATGCCGAATCACGGTGAGCCGAGGGTCAATGCTATTATTAAAGACTGTGAAGGCTTGAGTTTGATTTCAGATGTGAACGAAGTCCAAACTCCCTTGGGTGTGGTGAAGGAAAGACTATTGAAGGGAGGGGTATTTCCCGGCTGCGATGAAGGTTGTGTAGAATGTGTGTCGCAGCCAGGCGGTTGTGATTTATTGAAAGCAGGTATTCAGAAAATGATCAGTGCAGGGATATTACAGTTTGACAGGGGTTGTAGGCAGAGTAAAGTTACTGACAGAGAGATTGATGTTGCCACAATAACAATTCAATTCAAGACAATAACTATATCAGCGCCGACGAGACCAGCGCCGATCATTATCACTGTTCCTGGACCAGTCCTGTATGAGAGTACCAAGGCCATCCCATGGAACTATGGGGCCGAGGTGTTTGTTGATGGTAAGAAGAAGGATTTGGTAGAGACATCAGCTGTGAATACAGGGGTTGAAAATCTCGTTGAAGCAGGGGCTATCATTAGGAGTGGTAGAGTCTTTATTCCGTCCGAGGATCAAGCTGGCAGTTCAAGACAAGACAAAGGTAAACAGATGATGGATGAGTCTGTACAGAGACAGGAAGCAAATAATTCTATGACAAAGCCAGTTGGGGATACTTTCTAAGAAAACGTAGAAGAGTTTATGAGGTTGATCAGGAAAAGTGATTACAAGATTGTTGATCAATTTCACCAAACTCCATCGAAGATTTCCATTCTATCCTTACTGTTGTGCTCTGAGGCACACCGAAATGCATTACTGAAGGTTCTCATCATGGTTTATGTACCGCAGGAAATATCTGTCAATCAGTTAGAAGGGGTTGTGGCTCATGTGAATGCTGGTAATGGTTTGGGTTTCACCGATTTAGATCTGACTCTAGCTGGGAGGAATCACAACAACGCTCTGCATATTTCAGTGGAATGCCGTGGTTCCTTAATGTCGCCTGTGTTAGTTGATACTGGGTCGTCTTTGAATGTGTTACCAAAGAAGGCTTTGATGAAATTGGATACTCGTGGATTGATTTGTACACCAAGTGACTTGGTGGTACGTGCTTTTGATGGCTCCAAGAGGTCGGTTTTTGGAGAGTTAGTTCTGCCAATCAAGGTGGGTCCTGAGATTTTCAACACCACCTTTTACATAATGGACATTCAGCCTGCCTATAGTTGTTTGTTGGGTCGCCCTTGGATCCATGGTGCTGGGGCAGTAACATCTACGCTGCACCAAAAGTTGAAGTATATGGTGGATGGCCACGTTGTGACTGTTTGTGGTAAGGAGGAGATCATGGTGAGTCACCTATCGACCTTCAAGTATGTAGAGGTAGATGGGGAAATACAGGAAACTTTGTGCCAAGCCTTTGAAGCTGTGAAAATTCCCGAGGAACCTCCAAAGGCAGTCAGTCAGTCTGAGGTGGTTGCCCAACCTGAAGTTGTCAGACAACCAGAGATTCCAATGTCCTCTTTTAAAGAGGCGCGCGCTATAGTTGAAGCTGGTGGTTCTCAGAAGTGGGGCAGTGTCATTGATGTTCAAAGAAAGCAGGATACCCATGGACTAGGGTACAAGCCACCCCGACGAACTCAAGAGCCTCCCAAGTATGCGGGTCCAATTCGGTTCACAAGTACTGGGGTTTTCTTTAATCAGGTCAATGCTATTGAGGATGAAGGAGATAGTGACTGTGACATGGATGAGTGGATCCGTCCCTGCACCCCTGGTCAGAGTTTAGGCAACTGGTCTTCCGAGAAAGTCATCCAAGTGACGCGCCCGGAGTAATTTACTTTTGTTTTCTGTTGTGTTAAATCCTACATTCTGCCCAAGACGTAGTGATATTTATTTGTAGGGCTTGGATGTTTATTTGCTACTTTTATCATCAATAAAGGACGTTTTTCATTCAAATATTTTGATCCCTGTCTTTCTAATTTTTTACTTTTTGTATTAACCCACATCAAAATGGCAATGTGTTTTCTTGTTTGTTGCACTCATAATAAACATAAAACATCCATCATGCAGGTTCCTTTGTTCAGATTCCACCCATCATGACTTAGCTATGGCTCGATATGACTTCGACAATCCCATCTATCAGGCCGAAGAAGAGACTGATGAAGACTGTGACTTACCAGAAGAATTAGCCAGGCTACTGAAACAAGAGGAAAGAGTTATTCTACCTTATCAGGAGGAAGTTGAGACTGTTAATCTGGGAACCGAGGATGTTAAACGAGAAGTAAGGGTTGGGGCTGCTTTGGAAGACACTGTTAAGGGAAGATTGGTTGAGTTGCTTCGAGAGTATGTGGATATCTTCGCCTGGTCTTACCAAGACATGCCCGGGCTTGACACTAACATTGTTTCACACCGATTGCCACTTAAAAAGGGTTGTACTCCAGTCAAGCAGAAACTGAGAAGAACGAAACCAGATATGGCTGTCAAGATCAAGGAAGAGTCTCAGAAACAGTTGGACGCCGAATTTCTTGCTGTGACAAATTATCCTCCGTGGGTTGCCAATATCGTACCTGTACCTAAGAAGGATGGGAAGGTCAGGATGTGTGTTGATTACTGAGACCTGAATAGGGCAAGCCCGAAGGATGATTTCCCGCTCCCCTACATTGACGTGTTAGTGGACAATACTGCTCAATATTCTGTGTTTTCCTTCATGGATGGCTTCTCTGGGTATAACCAAATCAAAATGGCCCCAGAAGACATGGAGAAAACAACGTTCATAACACCGTGGGGAACATTTCGCTACAAGGTCATGCCCTTTAGATTGAAGAATGCTAGGGCAGCCTATCAGCGGGCAATGGTGACTCTCTTTCATGATATGATTCACAAGGAGATTGAAGTCTATGTTGATGACATGATTGCGAAGTCACAGACAGAGGAAGAACACTTGGTAAACCTCCAGAAGCTGTTTGAAAGGTTGAGGAAGTTCAGATTGAGATTGAATCCGAACAAGTGCACTTTCGGCGTGAGGTCTGGTAAATTGCTGGGATTCATTGTTAGTGAAAGAGGTATCGAGGTTGATCCTGCCAAAATAAGAGCCATACAAGAGATGCCTGAGCCAAGAACGGAGAAAGAGGTTCGTGGTTTCTTGGGAAGGTTGAATTACATTGCTAGGTTCATCTCTCATCTGACAGCCACGTGTGAGCCAATTTTCAAGTTGTTAAGAAAGGATCAAGAGGTCAGGTGGAATGAAAATTATCGAGAGGCGTTTGAAAGGATAAAGACGTATTTGCAGGAACCTCCAGTCCTTATGCCACCGGTGTCCGGGAGACCGTTGATTATGTACCTTACGGTTCTTGAGAACTCAATGGGTTGTGTGTTCAGTCAACACGACGAGACAGGTAGGAAGGAGCACGCCATTTACTACCTGAGTAAGAAGTTCACTGATTGCGAATCAAGATACTCTATGTTGGAAAAGACATGTTGTGCACTCGCTTGGGCAGCCAAGCGCCTAAGGCAGTATATGTTAAACCACACAACCTTGTTGATTTTGAAGATGGATCCGATTAAGTACGTGTTTGAGAAGTAAGCACTTTCTGGAAGGATAGCCTATTGGCAGATGGTTTTGACAGAATACGACATTCAGTATGTTTCTCAGAAGGCCATTAAGGGAAGTGTTCTGTCAGAATATCTTGCTGAACAGCCGGTCAAGGATTATCAGCCAATGAAGTTTGAGTTTCCAGATGAGCATGTTATGTTTCTGAAAATGAAAGATTATGAAGAGCCTCTGCCTGACGAAGGACCTGAGATTGGGTCTCAGTGGAAGATGATTTTTGATGGGGCTGTTAACTCATATGGTAATGGAATTGGGGCAATCATTACGACCCCGAAGGGTTCTCATATACCTTTCACTGCCCGGTTAGCATTCGTGTGTACCAACAACGAGGCGGAGTATGAAGCATGCATCATGGGGCTAGAGGAAGCAATTGATTTGAGAATTAAGAACCTCGATGTCTATGGTGATTCCGCGTTGGTAGTTAATCAGATTACAGGAGAATGGGAGACTCGTCAGGCAAATTTGGTGCCTTATAACAACTATGCCAGAAGGTTGTTACCTTTCTTTGACAGGGTGGATTTTCATCACGTGCCCGAGATGAGAATCAGATGGCTGATGCGTTGGCGACATTGGCATCCATGTATAAGGTGAACCGTTGGAATGAAACTCCGTCGATTAGAATCATGCGTCTGGATAGACCAGCTTTTGTGTTTGCAATTGAAGATGTGTCTAATGGCAAACCGTGGTATCATGATATTAAGGTTTTTCTGAAGAGACAGGAGTATCCAGAGGGTGCCTCCACCAAGGATAAGAAGACTCTGAGAAGGTTGGCAGGAAACTTCTTTCTGAACAAGGATGATGTGTTATATAAGAGGAACTTCGATATGGTATTGCTACGTTGTGTTGATGAACACGAGGCAGGCTTATTGATGGAGGAAGTTCATGAGGGTTCTTTCGGTACTCATTCCAGTGGACACACCATGGCTAGAAAGTTGTTGAGGGCAGGATATTATTGGATGACTATGGAGTCTGATTGTTTCAAGTACGCCCGAAAGTGCCATAAATGCCAGATTTATGCAGACAAGATGCATGTACCGCCTACGCCTCTAAACGTGTTATCATCTCCCTGGCCTTTTGCAATGTGGGGCATAGATATGATTGGAAAGATTGAGCCCACTGCTTCCAATGGGCATCGTTTCATTTTGGTTACCATTGACTATTTCACAAAGTGGGTGGAGGCAGCTTCGTACGCCAACGTCACCAAGCAAGTGGTAGCCCGGTTTATAAAGAAGGATATCATCTGTCGTTATGGGGTCTCGGAGAGAATCATTACTGATAATGGCTCGAATTTGAACAATAAGACGATGAAAGAACTATGTCAGAGTTTCAAGATCGAGCATCACAATTCTTCTCCATATCGTCCGAAGATGAATGGTGCTGTTGAGGCGGCGAATAAGAATATCAAGAAGATTGTGCAGAAGATGGCGGTAACGTATAAAGACTGGCACGAGATGCTACCTTATGCCCTACATGGTTATCGCACTTCGGTGCGCACGTCAACCGGGGCAACCCCTTTCTCATTGGTATATGGTATGGAAGCAGTTTTACCCTTGGAGGTCGAGATTCCGTCGCTGAGAGTTCTGGCAGATGTGAAGCTTGATGAAGCTGAATGGGTGCGTTCCAGGTTGGATCAGTTGAACCTTATTGAAGAAAAGAGATTGGCAGCCATCGTACATGGTCGGTTGTATCAGAGCAGGATGAAGCACGCCTTTGACCAGAAAGTGCGTCCTCGGAATTTTCAGACAGGTGAATTGGTTTTGAAAAGGATCCTTCCTCCTCAGACAGATCACAGGGGCAAATGGACTCCAAACTACGAAGGGCCATATGTGGTAAGAAAGGTTTTCTCTGGTGGAGCCTTTCTACTTTCAACTATGGATGGCGAAGATTTTACATCCCCTGTGAACGCAGACGTAGTCAAAAAATACTTCGCATAAAAGAGACCCGCTGGACATAAAAAGAAAGTCCAGGCAAAAAAGGGGCATCCCGGCGAACCATAAAAAAGGAAAAGGTTCGGGCAAAAATTAGGGATAAAATGTAAAAAGAAACGTGTAAACCCGCAAAGTTGAAAACCGGAAAAGGAAACTTTGGCAAAAATGGGTATCCCGATGGATTGAAAACCCGAAAAGGGCGATCCAGGCAAAAGTTAGGGATTTATAAGCGAAAGGCTATGGTCTGCGTTCGATCTGTGAGCACTTTCAATACCTGGAAATTCAGAAAGAAAAGAATCAGTACAGTTAGTCTCTTCAAAGTGCAAGATATTTGTGGATAAGCAAGACATATGGGTCATAGCTGAGTCGAATCATGGTGGATATCTGTTCCCGCATTGCCGACATATGTATTTTCCTTTTACTTTTGCGCAATTACCTCTTTTTAGGAATTGCTTCTAATTGTAAATGCCTATTTACAGGCCACTTTTCTCAATAAAATATTCATTACACTCAGAGAACTTTCCATTGTTTGTTTTACTTTTACTGTTTCGTTTGCAAAAACGTCCGATATTTTTGATAAACATTGCATATAAAACTTTGAGCTTTGCGGAGCATAACGAAAAGCAGTAGAAATTACTTAGGCATTAATGGTGATAGTCGTGTTGTGGTGTATTATATTTGTTGTTATTTGACTTGCAGGGCAACAACATTGTACTCCCCCAGTAGGGTTGCTCTCCCCAGCATTGAGATTGCACCTTTCCTCAGCAGAGCAGACCTTCCCTAGTAGGAGACTTGGGAAGTATTTTCTCCAGATCAAGATGTTATTTCCCCACAGAATCAGGGTGTTCACCTTCCCCATCCAGTCAGGAAGCATGCTTTCACCGAAGATGTCATATTCTAATCCACAGCAAGGTGGGAGTAAAAGTATTCTCCCCATCAGCAGGCTAAGTTCAACAGTATCCCCAAGCAGGATGGTATTATGGACTGTTTTCCCCAAGCAGGGCGGTATTATGGGCTGGCATTCCCCAGCAGGTCCTAAGCCCATCTGTTATTGGCAATCCTCAGTAACAGACTACCGGTTCCGTTATTGGCATTCATTCTCAACTCCCCCAGCAGAGGAGGAATCTCAGGTTCGATGTCACCATCAGTAAAGGACACGTCTAACCCCCGGTAGAGTGTACATGCTTTTGGACTTCATCCCCGGCAGAAGTTGTGGATCCAAAGAGTCGGTCAGTGTGATCCTTCTTAGCAGAGCTCCAGGATTCGGAGGACAATTTATTTTTGTCATCCCCAGCTGAATTGATCTTTTCTCTCCAGCATTTATTTTGCTGGAGAGACCCCGTTTGCACATCATAAGCATTTGCATTGCATCCTCAAAAGCGTAGCATTTCCACTTCGTGTGGAGCATTACGACAAAATTCAAACATAGGCATCCGAAGCATAAGCCAGGTTTGAGTTTTCCTTTGTCTGAAAAAAGCAGATTTCAGAGAATATCATTTGACTCTACTCCATAAGTGTTGGGTTCAGTCATTCAAAGCACTATTTGACATTCCCTTGCAGAGTTCTTTGCCAGGAGTGTTAACCCATGATTCATTTTTACCCCTTCGTCCAGGTGGTCCTTTGGTTTATTCCCTCAAGAGTTTTTACTGTTTGGCACCCGTCCGTGTTTAAACCATTTATGCCAATGCCCGTCCGTATTGACCTTTGATGCCCGTCCGTGTCCTTTCAGCACCCGTCCGTGTTTGAACCTTTGTTTCAATTCCCGTCTGCATTGACCTTTGACGTCCGTCTTTGTCCTTTCAGCACCCGTCCGTGTTTGAACCTTTTAAGCCAATGCCCGTCTGTATTGACCTTTGACGCCCGTCTGTGTCCTTTCAGCACCCGTCCGTGTTTAAACCATTTGAGCCAATGCCCGTCCGTATTGACCTTTGGCACCCGTCCGTGTTCCTTTCAGCAACCGTACGTGTTTGAACCTTTGTTTCAATGCCCGTCTGCATTGACTTTTGACGCCCGTCCGTGTCCTTTCAGCGCCCGTCCGTGTTTGAACCTTTTAAGCCAATGCCCGTCCGTATTGACCTTTGACACCCGTCCGTGTTACCTTCCGTTCCTCAGCGAGATCAATCCCCAGTAAATTTACCTTTTTGCACCCGTCCAATACCCGTCCGTGTTGAACCTTTTTACACCCGTCCGTGTACCTTTTCAGTACCCGTCCGTATCTAATATCTTTGATTCCTTGACACCCGTCCGTGTTTATCCCCAGCATAGTTAACGCTCGTTTGTGTTTATTTCGTGACATTCCAATACATTATTCGTATTGATTTCCAACGCTCGTACGTGTTGTGACGGGTGCAACGTTTACTGCTTGTTCCCCAGTGAAGTCATCCCTCCTTTGAGGATTACAAATTTCCGGGTTCTTTGGTATTCAATCTCCGTGTATCCTGATTGTCTAAAAGCCATCGCTATCATACCCTCAGGACCAAGTTGATTGAATAGGGGCAGCTGTAGCACCCCAAAATTTGCTCTCCTTACTTTATTACTATCTGGCTTATGTTTCACTTCATTTTTGCATTATCATGTGTGCATATCATTGGTTCTTAACATGGGGTCAAGGTGCCTGAGGCAGTTCAAGAGGAGAAGATGTTCTTCAAGCAAAAATCCTTATATTGTCCAAGAGAGCTCAAGTGGATCACTCTCTCCTAACCAGTGCACAGATTAGGGTTTTGAGATTCTTGGGTTTATTGCTCCAATGGGCAAGCTTCTTGGGTTTTTATCATCACCACATGGCATATCTTATCTTTGTTGGAGAGGGTACACATCATATTCAGAGGAATTTGGATTTGGAGACTGTGCTATTTCCTCCTAGACTGAGGGTACCAAAATTAGGGTTTGCTATAAAGTCAGTTTATTTCTAATTTTTTGGGCAAGACTTGGTTCCATGGTATTCCTTGGGTCCCTAAGTATCTAGGAATGGAAGATGGTCTATCAGTTTGGTTCATGAGAGGTTCAACTGGCCAATGGATTGCAAATCAGGAGATTTGGGGAAAAGTCAGTAGTGATAGGAGAAGTCAACTGTGAATTCTTGAGGCTCTCTTCAAGGTTTTCAAGGTCTCACATCCTCATATGGTCTTCAAGAGTCAAGTTTCATACCATTTATCAAGAATCAAGGGTTGGTGCAAAAGTTACTAAATATGGAAATGACCTATAATTTGAAAGTTTCCTTTTTGGGCAAGTTCTTACACTACATTCAACTTGACTTTTCATCATCAAAGAAGCTTCAAATGAATTTTCCTCAAACATGAAAGTTGAAGATCTTTTTCTCCCCTTTCCAACAAGTACTAGATGGTCTCCATATCATTTGTGAAACTCAAGTTATGATCAAAAGAAAGCAAGGTGGTTTTTAGGGTTTCCTTATGGTTCCATTTGCATTTTGGGACATAGTGACCTATAATTGATTCCTTTGTTTCAAGGCATATTCTAACATCAAAGAACAATCCATAAGGATCATTTTGGGCCTTTGAACCAAGAAATTTCATGACTTATTCATTACTTATTTCACATGGTGCAAAGTTGCCAAATTATTGAAAACTCATGAACCAAGACATCTCAAGGCCCAAATCCAATTCAGGTGTGATTAGCAATTATTAAAT
Organism: Lathyrus tuberosus; assembly: GCA_022829125.1. Lineage (NCBI taxonomy): Eukaryota > Viridiplantae > Streptophyta > Magnoliopsida > Fabales > Fabaceae > Lathyrus > Lathyrus tuberosus. Next base: position 5,657,593 of record JALAZF010000183.1, read on the forward strand.
AAGTGATCCATCATCAAGGGTTTGGATAGACATGCATAGAGGAGGGTGTATTTCACATTATGTAAATTTCTAAAATCACCCAAAACTCATTAAGTGAAGAATTAACAAGGCCCAAATGCTGATCAGTGGATTAACCCTAGGTATTTAAGATTACTCATGCACTGGTTGGGGGAGAACACACGTGATTTTGAGGAGAAAAAAGTTTGAACCCTAAAAGCTTCTCTCCTTCATATCTATCAATCAACAAGAGCTTTTCCAAAACTTCTTTCACCATCTGAGTCCTGAGGATCCATAGAGCACAAAGCAATCATCACTTGAAGCTAATAGCAAGGGCAAAGGTTGCATAATCTCAGGTCAGTGGTATTTTTCATGATCTTAAAACTCAGATTTTTGACATGCATAATGTTGTGTGACATTCATTGATCATTCTGGCATATTTTGTTTTGAATTTGGACGCATGGCATGGTTGTATCGTGAGTTTCAAAGTTTTGGACCTAACATTATATCATTCGTTTTTCATTGTACGTTGATTGGTTGTGATTTTTGATGGCATATTTGAAATCCTCATTAAATTCTGGCCAGAATAGTGTACTCCTTTGCGTTTTCTGGAAAAATATTTGTTGCAGGTGGTCGGAGAAGACGACCGGAACCCTAGTTCCGGCGTCTGGTGCAGTCTCCAGCGAGGCTAGGGTTTGGAGGTAAGGGACATAATCTCCACCGTCCATTGTTTGATCCCACGGTCCATATGTTGCCATGTGTTTTAATTTTTTGTTTTATTTAATTGGTTTATGTGTGCGTCCGTCCATGATAATTACCATGCTCCATAAATCTGAGCCTTTCATTTTATTTAAGTTTTGATTTGATGATTAATTCTAGTACGTCTGATGAATCTATTGGCTATAGTTTGGACAACACATTAAATTACCATGTGCCTTACCACGTGCCATCTTTTGTTTTATTTATTTTCTGAGCAATTTCGTGTGTGAACGTGCACCGTTATTAACATGGGCGTGCCAATCATATCCCTTTATCATGTTTACTTGGACTTTGTGTTGACTGATTTTATGACGTTAGATTGATCCTAAGGTGAGCATTTAGCCTGACCATTGACTGAAGACCATGCGTGAACTCTTTTTTTATTTTATTTTTTCTGATGGATTTAATGTTTGGGCCTGCTATTTACACACCCTCCTTCCAGCCCATTTCAATTACCAACGTGATTCTTCTGCTGAACACACCCCTATGCTTATTTCATTATTTTCATTTTTATTTTATTATTGCATTTCATTTTTAATCATTAAAAATAGTTTTTCGCATTAAAAAATTCCCAAAAAATTCAGGAAGCATTTTTATAATTTTATAAAATTTTTCAAATTTTATTTTTTATTTTTATTTTATTTTTAGCATCTGAAATAATTATTTGTTTATTTTCTTTTTGAATTTATTTCATACATGCATACCATGAATTGTTTATTTTATTTCTCATCATCTATAAAACATTTTGAACTCATTCTTTTTGCATTGTTTCATCAGCATACTGAATTGCATTAAAATATTTTTCTCTCATTTTTAAAATCATTTCATATTGTATTTTAGTCCTCCTTTTTTGCATATTGAGTCATGTTTCTTGTCTGAACTTTGCATAATTGTTTGAGTGACCTATCTGGGGAATTTTGGCATGAATTTTTGACATGTTGTTTGTTTCTGGTTGGGCTATTTTGATAATTAATTTGGTAATTTTAGAAGATGTTTTTCTAATTATGTGATTGCTCTTTGTTTGAGGCTTTCTTGTATGCTCATCCTTGATCATGTCTGATTACTTGTTTGTTTAGGCACTTGTGCCATTGTTTTGGGTTTGCTTCTTTGACTTCATAATTCATGTTTAGGTCATCCACATTCTGGCTTGGTTGATTTCATTTGGTTTATAAACATTTCTCTCTGGTTTGTGATTTGTTTGAGTTTCACTTGTCTTATTGTCACCTATATCTGTTTGTACTAACCTTTTATGCAGGGGCTAGGTAAGTTATTTGAGGGCGTGGATAGTTATCCATGTCCACTCTCACTCTTTATTCCTCTCATCTTTTCTTTTCTTTAGGTTTTGGTTGTTGTCAAACCTCCCCTTAGGGCCATCTTTGCATGATAACATTAGGATAGATTTTCCCCGTAGTGTTTTTCTTTTCTTTTGAGTCCCTCTTCTCGTCTCAAACAACTTCTAAGATACTTAATAAGGTCAACTTGCCTTGTACACGAGCCTTAAACATAGGAAATGAAGATTGAGGGGTCCCCCTTCTCTCTTCTAGAGTGTTGAGCATACGTCCTATTGGGGGTGACCATGCGACGCATTCGCTCCCGTGTTATAGACTTTGGTTCAAGTTGAGTTACGAACTAACTCAAGTCACTTCTATCCTAAAAAATACAAACAAACTTCAAACCTTTTTTTCCTTCGGGATCGTCAACCTAAAGGCTATTTTCAAAAAGGGCACATTACTTTCCGTCTGAGTCGCAAACAGGCATCGACCCTAACTGCCGGACGCGGACTTAACGTCGCTCATAAAAAACACAAAAAGAACTTGGTCCGAACTACGTTGACTCTGAATTCCCCATTGCACAAAGGGGGTACGTAGGCCTAGGACGTCGACGTCCTACGGAGTCTGTCTTAGTTTTTCCCTTCCCCGTTTTAGTCCAGCCCTAGATGTTAGGATAACTCACCCTTAGAATAGACAACAAGCGTGGATCCCATCGAGTACGATGGACGCGTGGGGTGCTAGCACCTTCCCCTCGCGTAACCGACTCCCGAACCCAGGTTATGGTTGTGATGGCCATTCCTTTCCCTCTTCCTCAGGTTTATGCGGTGTTCCCTTTCCCCCTCGTGGGATAAATATACATTGCTGGCGACTCTGTGTTCCGCGCCACTCTCGCGTTTGTACCTGGATGAAAATCCTGGGAGCGACAGGCCCAAATTGATTCAACAGACTACAGACAAGGTGAAGCTTATTCGTGAGAAATTAAAGGCTTCTCAAAGTAGGCAAAAGAGTTATCATGATCGTAGAAGGAAGATCTCGAGTTTCAAGAGGGCGATCATGTATTTTTGAGAGTTACGCCGGTAACGGGTGTTGGTCGTGCATTGAAGTCGAAGAAACTTACTTCTCGGTTTATTGGTCCTTACCAGATATCTGCGAGAGTGGGTGCTGTGGCTTATCGGGTGGCTTTGCCGCCGAATCTGTCGAATTTGCACGATGTGTTCCATGTTTCACAGCTTCAGAAGTATATTCCGGATCCGTCGCATGTGATTCCGATGGATGAGGTTGAGGTAAGGGAGAACCTTACGGTTGAGGCATTACCCGTTAGGATTTTGGATCGCGAGGTGAAGCGGTTGAGGGGCAAGGATATTGCACTTGTGAAGGTAGCGTGGGGAGGCGCTGCTGAGGGCAATTTGACTTGGGAGTTGGAGAGTCGGATGCGGGAGTCGTATCTAGAGTTGTTCGTCTCAGGTAATATTTTCGAGGACGAAAATTTCTAAGTGGGGGAGAGTTGTAACGCCCCAGTCAGTTTTGTCAGTTTTGTCTTTTTAATTAATTGAGTCTTTTTGAGTATTTTATTATTATATTATTTTATTTCTGACTTTTATGTGAAAATATGTTATTTTTCATCGTGATTATATTTTATCGCGTTTTGGGAGCGTTTGCGAGATATTTGAGTGTAGGGGTATTTTGGTCATTTTGCTTTATTTTGTTAAGTTAAGAATATAATAGAAATAGAAAGAGAGAAAAATAGAAAGGAAAGAAAAAGAGAAGAAGAAAAGTAGAGAGAAAGAAGAAGAGAAGAAAAAGAGAGAAACTTGGAAAAGAATAAATCAATCTCCCGACTTTATCAAACACGATTAAATCGGGTAAGGGTACGAAACTCGATTATACTATGTTTGTGTATGATTATGTATATGTGTGTGCTTGTATGTTTTCTTGTCTTTACATAGCTTTTGAATTCTAGGTTGGAAATGAGAAATATGTTGAGAAATCGATGTTTTCGCAGTTGGAAATCGACGTAAATGCGGTAGAATGCTTGTTGCCATGATTAGATTAGGTTTTGATTGATATATGTTGATTTGGAAATGTTTTGGTTGAAAAATAACATTTTGGGTTATGTAACAGCACTGCAGAATTTCTGAGTTTTCGCCGGTTCGCCTAGCGAACCAGTTAGCGAAGGTCAGCGAAGGTTCGCTAACGTTGTTCGCCTAGCGAAGGTGGTAGCGAATGCTTGCTAGAGGGTTTGTCTAGCGAACTTTGTATGTTTTTGGTTCTGGTTGGTTCTGCCTTGGTTCGCCAAGGGGTTCGCCTAGCGAACTTTGTGTCTGTTTTTAGTTGATAGTGGGTTCGCTGGACATTCGCCTAGCGAAGGTGGTAGCGAATGCTCGCTAGAGGGTTCGCCTAGCGAACATGGCTGTTTGTGCAATTTTGTTTTCTTACTAACTTTTGATCTGTGATTTGGTTTGAGGCGTGGTTTGATGCGTTAGAAAGCTTATAAAATGTTCTTGCTTATGATGATGGTTTTGAGATTGTTGGAGGATTAAATTAGGTCGGGAATTAGAAAATATGTTGTTTTGTTGACTTTTGCCGTTTTAATTGTGTGAACTTGATGTGTATATGCAATATGCTGTTGGTGTGGATATTGTATGACTTGTGTACTGTTGTGTGATGAAATTGTATGAAATACATATTGTGATGATGATTGGTGGCCTTAGGGCAAGAAAATGCAATGTGTGGTAATTGATGATATATGCATGATTATGGATGTGTATATGTGTGCAGTTTAAATGTCATGAGTCATTGTATGCCAAGCATCATGATATGCATTCTTGTGATGTCGTGAGCGACGGATTGATTCCAGAGGGAATCCGCTATAACATCGTGCGCCTTAAAAATAAGAGGACTGAAAGCGATCTGATCGGATCGTGCGCCTTAAAAATAAGAGGACCGAAAGCGATGATTATAGACGATCGTGTGCCCATGTGGGGTGTGAGCGATCGGGTCGTGTGCCCGTGTGGGGTGTGAGCGATCCATAAACGTCGTGTGCCCGTGTGGGGTGTGAGCGATGTGGAACATCGTATGCCCGATGGGGAGTTACACTAAGTAACGAGCGATGGTTCCAACAGAGTTCCTGAGTGAACTAGTGATGAGAAATGTTGGAAGTTGGTACCGCATATGCATTGCATAGAGTCGTTGTGTCGGTCTCTGTGCATTTGCATAAATCATGGATTAATTGTGTATGGAATTGTGAATGTGATTGATGAGATGGAATATGTATAATTGTATTGATGATGAGTGTATTGTGTATGACTGATGTGCATTGGTATTGGATACCTGAGAATTGTACTGTGTTGTGTTGTATTTGATTGTGGTGCATTTGTGGTGAGAATATTTTACTTGTGCATTTCTGTGTTAATATATAATTATATACAACTGTATTATGATTGTGTTTCTCACCCTTCTGCTGTTTTATAATGCTCTATGAGGCATTGCAGATTAGAGTTGCTGGAGGTCTTTTTGTGAAGCTTAGGTCTTCATTCTTTTGTCGGTCGGCTCTGATATGTAGCACCGGGTAGTCGGGGTGATCGAGTGTGATTATTTTGTATAATGTATATGTATCTTTTGGATTGTACATGTATGATTATATTTGGTAGACAAACCTTTCATGATATATATATATATATATATATATATATATGAGATTTCAGTACAGATTTTCCGCTTTTATTCTGTATTTGAATTGTGGGTAGTAGGAACCAAGTTCCTCTGTTAATTGCTACCTGATTGTTGTATATCTTTATGGACAGGTTTATGTGTATTTTGTTTCAAATTGATGCGACCCCCTCGGTCTATGCCGTGAATTTGTAAATATACTCTGATGAAATTTTGAATTTTATTTATCGCTTTAATAGCTTGGGGGTATAGATTGGGGGTGTTACACGTAGGCACTGAGTTGAAAACTCAGACGAACTCAATAATAAAAAACTATCATTTTTCTTCAAGTATTCACCCTCTTTCCCTTAGCAAGCAATAGAAAACAAACACCCTTCATGCCTAGATAACTTAGACGGTTCCCATCGAGTACGATGGATGTAGGGAGTACTAGCACCTTCTTCTTACATAACCGACTTCTGAACCCAACATGGTTGCGATGACCATACCCTATCCTTTTCCTTGTGGGTTTTATCGATATTTTCCCTTTCCTCTTGTGAGACTAAATAAAGTTCGGTGGAGACTCTCATAAATCCGTCCGTGATCGTGCAAGCCCTAGTCTTGCGCATCGCAAATATCGTATTTTTTGAGGTACGACAGATGGCGACTCTGCTGGGGACTGGTTCACCCGTAAGCAAGTCAAGCCTAGTCTAGGTTTTCTTCGCATGTTTGAGTGTTTATTTATCTTATCTGCTTGCTTAATTTCTTTACTGTTTTCCATATATATTTGTGGTTCTTAGCACTATGGAAACTTTGATTGCGAACCTTGTGGGAAAGGCTTTCTACCCGAGCCTAGAGTGTAAACACATAAGATAGGAGAGGTTGAGTCGTATGGGGCACCGAGGAGTCCTCCTCGCATAGTTCGGTACGAGAACCTCACTTAGAGTAGATTCTAATGAGGATGTTGGCGACCACCACGTTCTTGGCCTGGACGACCAACGTTTTTATTGGGATCCATGACTCTAAGGACCTTTTAGAACCTTGAACCGTTTGGCCAAAACTAGGATTGATGGTCACGTAGTATGGGGAACCGAGGAGTTCTCCTCATATAGTTCGATACAAAGACTTCACCCGAAAGAGATTCATATGATGGAGTCATCAACCGTCATGTTCATGGCATGTCTGATGAACAGTCGTATGGATTCGTGACTTTGGGGTTCCTTTAAACTCTAGATCTTACATGGCGAGAACCCTGTGTTCGAGCAATTAAATTTTATCCTCCATTCGTACCTTGGATCTTGTATCTGGGAATGACCTAATATACATTGCATTTATATGCATATTATTTCATTTGCATCTCACTTGCATTGCATATCATTCTCCCAGCAGAAACTCCTTCCACCCTCTATTCATATCTGTCAGCTGATTTCCTGACACTCATACTGAACCTGTGGTGGCTGAAAAGCGTTTGAAGGGAGTCTAATCAGAGACAAGAGGAGTATAGAAAACTTGAAATCCTGGCCAGACTAACCAAGTGGGAAGCTGTGGTAGCTATGTCAGAAAATAACTTTCAACATGTTGAGGTGAAGAATCTTAATCCCCCATCAGGCTTCACTGTATCGACCAATCCACTGTACGATCTTCTTCCTGATGATAATTTTCACCAAGTGAGCATTTCTACTCAGTCTCATATGATGCCATTGACTGATTCTATGAAGGAAAGGTTTCGTTCCCTTGAGAAGGAAGTCTGAGCTTTGAAAGTGCATGATGCACCTGTGCTCGATGTTGTTGATATGTGCCTAGTGCCAGACTTGGTGATTCCTCCGAGATTCAAAGTACCCAACTTTGAGAAGTATACTGCTCTTAGTTACCCAAATCGTCATTTTTTTTGATGTTCTTCTGAAAAGAAGTACATATCCTTTCCAGAAGGAACCTTGGCTGTGCACGTAAACTTCTCGCCTGAATAAGTTTGAAGATTTCAAGAGGCATCTTTTAAAGCCAGTGGTTCAGACAGGAAGACATTATCCTTGGAACTGGCAATCATTGGATCACGTTTATCATTTGTATTTGTAGTTCCATTCTTGTTAAATGCTGCTTGTTTTTAAACATTGTTGTTTTGAATGGTAATATTAATGAAGTGATCAGGCATTTTTTGAATTAATCATGTCGCATTCGCTCATTTTTCTTTGCTTATATAAAAAATAATAATAATAAATAATACAAAAAATACATCCATACACCTCTCCTCCACTTTATTTATCAAATCATTTGTTTTAGCAAAGATTGGAGGGAGGATAACGACAACGTTATACTCATAATTGCTGTTGGTATGCTTTCAAATCAAAATTTTGCTGACGATGTAAGGCATTGTTTCAACTCCCAAACACTGGAGACATAAGGAAGATAATCCCTCGTTAACCCCTTCGAGCCTAGAAGTTGGAGTTTCTTTCTATACAAAAACCCGCAATATTAATATTGGGATAGGTAGTTCTCAGTTAACTTGGTTGTGCGTTCACGAAAGGCACCAAAGACACCTTTCATATAAAGATTTCATTCACAAGTTTTCCTTTGCACACGGCAAGCAGGAGTCAAAAATATCTTTCAAATCGGAAGCCAAAGATGGTTCACTGTAATCATTAAGCCATACATTCACAACCTTTCAACTCTTCCAAATTAAATGAATAAATGTTGTACAAGTTATTCCCAAAGTGATTAATAAAGAAGGATCGTCAAGAATTCCTTACTCAAAGAATGAGCCGAGTCCCTTTTGTAACGCCCCGGCTTTGTCTTATTTATTCAATCGAGTAAATTTAATTATTTTTATTATTATACTATTTTATTCTTGACTTTTATTTGCCAATATATTATTTTTCATCGCTGTTTATGTTTTATCGCATTTTGAGAGCGTTTGCGGGATATTTGAGCTGAGGGGTAAAATAGTCTTTTAGGGGTTTAGATATTTATATAAATAGAAAGTGGAGAGAAAAAGAGAGAAAAGAAAAGGAAAGAAAAATAAGAGAAAGAAAATGAGAAGAAAGAAAGAGAAAAGAGGAGAAAGAGGAAAATCGCGGGAACTCCGTTTCGAGCGCGATTAATCGGGTAAGGGTGAGAAGTTTCAATTATATATTGCTTGTGTATGTATATGTGTTGTTTGTTGTAATTGTTTTGGTTGTTTCGCGACTTTTCTTATCGATTGAAATTTGGAGCAATTGATAGGAATCGATGTTTTCACGGATGAAATTTGATATAAACTGCGTAGAATACTTGTTGATTATGTCTGAACATGTTTTGGTTGTTCTGGTATGAATTGGAAGGGTTTGGGTGGTAGAAATGATGTATTTTGGCCCCAAATGACCTATATTGGCGCTGCTGCGAATTCTGGGTTTCGCGGGTTCGACTAGTGAACCCCAGCGAAGGAACGGGCGAATGTTCGCCTGGAGGTTCGCCTAGCGAACTTTATGTTGGTTTTCCACTGCCTTGGTTCGCTAGGGTTCGCCTAGCGAATACTGGAGCGAACGTGATATTTTTCTATTTTGTTTTCTTCATAATTTTCAAACCGTAAGTCCATTTTGGTCGCCGTTTGAAGCGTTGAAAAGCTAATAACATATTCTTTCTATTAAAAATGGTTTGTAGGGTAGGAGATGATTTATTTAAGTCGGGGTTTTACAAAAGTGTTGGGTTGTCGGGTTTTTATCGCGTTAAATGCATACGGTCAATGTTTTACCGTGTGTTGTGCTATTGTTGTGTAACGTGGAGATTTTATGTGGTTTATATGATGTTGATGGATGTGATAATTATGTTTTTGTGTGGTAAAATACATTATTCGATTAAATATAAATGTATGTTGTTATGATGTTTTGTGGGATTGTTGTGGTTTGTATGATGTTGAAGCATGTGACAAGTTGTTGTGATTGTTGTGGTTGATGGTGAGTAATTCTTGTTGTGAGTTGATATGATAGTATATGCTAAAATGCTAATTATGGTGGTTGTGGATTATGATGGAATGCATTGTTTATGTGAAATTCAATGTGTGTTATTTGGTGGCCTTATGGCAAGTAAGTGCATTGTTTGAATTGATTTCCAATGCATGAATAATGATGATGAGATAATTCATATTGTTGAATTGTGGTGATGCATTTGATTGTCATGAGTTCTTGTATGTCAAGCATCATGATATGCATCTTGTGATGTCGTGTGCCCTTGTGGGGTGTGAGCGACAAATCGATTCTAGAGGGAATCCGCTATAACATCGTGCGCCTTATACAAAGAGGACTAAAAGCGATGATTATAGTCGATCGTGCGCCTTATACAAAGAGGACCGAAAGCGATCAGATCGTGCGCCTTATAAAAAGAGGACTGAAAGCGATCCATAAATGTCGTGCGCCTTATACCAAGAGGACCGAAAGCGATGGGGAACATCGTTTGCCCGACGGTGTGTTACTTGAGTGGTCCTCAGTAACAAGCGATGGTTCCAATAGTTCCTGAGTGAACTAGTGTTGAGATGATGGATGGATGGTACCGCATTTGCATAGAGTCGTTGTGTCGGTCTCTTTGCATTTGCATAAATCATGAATGGATTGATTATGTGTGGAAAATCATGAATTGATTGGGTGTATAATGAGATTTGTGTTTGAATTGGTGAATTGATGTGCATACGTGATAAATGCATTGGTTGTGGATAATATGTTTTATGTATAGACACATGTTATGTGATGTGGTGGTGTGTTTCCATATGTTATGACTTTGGTGTGTCTTATGTGTGAATATGTGATTATGTTGGTGTAAACGGTATATGCTATATGTATTAGTATGTGATGTGTGTGGTGAGAATAACTGTGCATGTGAATTTATATGTGTTTGCATATTATTATGCATTCTTGATTTAGTTGTTATTTCTCACCCTTCTGCTGTGGTTTGTTGCTCTATGAGGCAATTGCAGATTAGTAGTCTCGGAGGCTTTTGTGAAGATTAGTTCTCCATCCGTTTGTCAGTCTGTCTGCTCTGATACGTAGCACCGGAGTCGGGGAACGCTTTAGTTATATATGTATACATTTGTTGAATATGTTTGGTATTACCTTTGTATGACTATTTGGATGTTGTAAAACAATTTATTTTATAAAATAAGTCAGTTATGGATTTTTCGCTTTATTCCATAATTGAGCTTTTCCTTTTATATGGAAAAAGTTTCCCCCTGTATGTTTATTCCATTTTGTGTTATGTATCAAGATTATGAGCAGGGAATATGTTTTCTTTCTTTAAATGTGGCATCCTTGTTTCTGTCGGAAAAATAGATTTTGATTTACTCTGATTTAATTATGTATTATTTATTCGCGATGGGAATTGGGGTGTTACATTAGTGGTATCAGAGAAGATCGGTCCATCCGACCAAGTTGTTGAGTCAGTTGGTGTGACAGTTGAATACTGTCGATGTTGTTTGTTCCTTGGTATGTGATATGTGTGTGAAACATTGTCAGTGCTTTCTGGTTTTCTAATCCTTTGTCTTCAGGTGTGAGAATGAGATAAGTGGGGGAGAAGCTGGTGCTTCTCCAAGTTGCTTCAGGTGTGGAGCATTGGCTCAGTGTGCCGTTGGTTGCAAGATTGTAAGTGTTATTTGGACAGTGTTGTTCCCGATTCCAGAGGGAATGCGGAGGCAAGGTTTATGTTGACTAAGGATTGGTGCCTTAGGTAGTTTTGTGCACAAGATGCAAGAAATGCTATTATGGTTTGGTAAAGACGGTTTATGCCCCATCATGATTGTCGACTGTTTATTGACAAATTGAGGAACTGATCACCCTTAATCTCTTGTTGATAGTAGACGGGAATTATGTTGGATCGAATAGACGTGTCTTTCCGGCTTTGATAGTGTATGCAATGAAAGGTTTGGAATTTTAGAAATGGTTACAGATTATTTTGATGATTCGATGAAGATTTTTTTTTATATCTGAAGGTGAGGCGGATTAGAGGTTTTGTATATTGGTCAAGTTGGAATGTCTCTGAGGGAGAATGATTGGGTATTACTAATGGTTGTTCTCAGAGAGTAGAGTGTGAACTTAAATTGGACGAAGGTGAATAGTCGAGGTTATATCTGCTAAGTGAGTAGGACACTCTTTGGAGTTGAGACTAAGGTGTTTGTTATGTTTGTGAGGCTAGTGTTCTGGAAATTGACAGGAAAGTCACAGTGATGGGCCGTCAGTTGTGCATGGTTTTCAGATGTGTCTTTGGATGAAACATTAGTGTGTCGACTTGAAGAGGTCCAGCATGGTTGGTAAGGAAAATATGATAGTAGGAGGTTGCATGTTAACCAGTGAGTAGTATGGAAACTTGCGGTTGTGTTCTGGATAGCTTGAGTTTTGAATTGTGACGAATCGCAAACGATTTGAAATTTCTTGATGGTATGAGACTAGGGAAATCTTGAGAAAACCCTTAGGTGTGGATGTAATATTTGAGAGTTCTTTTTGGTTGGTGGTTGCTACATGTTGGGATTTATGGAATTTGGACTGTTAAGCGAAGAAATTGTGTATGGATTACTGACAGTTGAATAAGGTAACGATTGAGAACAAGTGTCCACTTTCATGAAGAGATGACTGGAATGGTTTGGTTGAGTTTGAGTGAAATTACAATTGTTTGGGAAGTTTGATAAGAGTGGTGAATTGTATGAGTTGAGGCTTTGATCGATTTAATGAGACCGGTTATGTTTGTTATCATCGGGATAGACTGTTATTTACTCGGTTAAGCTTGTATGTGAGTAACCAGTTACCCAGTGGAAATTTTTGCAAAAGCTTTAAGAATTTATATCTTTTGGAATTTGGTTGGGCATTACAACGTACGGTGATGTTATTTGGTGTTAGTAATGCGTCTGTAATGTTTCTGGAGTGGATGAATCGTATCTTCCATATTTACTTGGATGCGGTCGTGGTGGTTTTGATTGAGGATATTCGGATCTGTTATAAACTCAGAGGAAGAACAGGTAGAGTGTTTGAGAATTGAATTACAAGTGTTGAAAAGAGACGAAGTTTTATGCTAAGTTATTCAAGTGAGAATTTGGGTTGGAAAAGGTTAGTTTCTTGGATATGTTACTTCGGATGAGAGTATGATTAATGGATCCATCGGAATAGATGCAGTTCTACATTGAGAGACTCCAAAGTCGGTTAAGGAGATTAGAAACTTTTGGGCTTAGTTGGTTGTTACTACAGGTTATGGAAGACTTTGCTAAGTTAGTGCTTCTGTTATCTCAGTTGACTTGCAAAGGGTGAGTCGTTTGTTTTGGATGTTCGTTGTGAGTATGTTTTGGTGAGTGGAAGTAGAAGTTGTCTACGACTTCAGTTTTGATACTGCGTGATCCTAATAAACTGTTGGCGAGGTATTGTGATGCGTTTATGATGAGTGTAGCTAGTGTGCTAATGCGAGAAAGTAAAGTCATTTCTTATGCTTTACGACAATTGAGGATTCATGATTTCAAGATGGCTGCGGTTACTTTTGTGTTGAGAATCTGGAGGTGTTATTTTGAGGGTTTTAGGTTCAAAGTGTTTGGATGGAGAAAATGATGGTTTTGGATGAGTAACAGCACTGTTGGAATTCTGAGTTTTCCATGGTTCGCCTAGCGAACCTGGGGCGAAGCAGAAGCGAATGATTTTTCGCGGGTTCGCCTAGCGAGCCATTTAGCGAGGGTCAACGAATGTTCGCTAACGTTGTTCGCCTAGCGAACTTTGTATCTTTTTGGTTCTGGTAGTTGTCGCCTTGGTTCGCCAAGGGATTCGCGGAGTGAACGACAAGGCGAGGGTTCACCAAGGAGTTCGCCTGGCGAACTTTGTGTCTGTTTTGTTCTAATTGTGGCTTCGCTTGGACGTTCGCCTAGCGAAGGTGGTAGCGAATGCTCGCTAGAAGGTTCGCCTAGCGAACATGACAGTTTGTGGAGTTTTGTTTCCTTTATAACTTTTGATTTGTAATTCGGATTAAGGCACGGTCGGATTGTTGGAATTCCTGATTAGTTATGACCTTGGCTCGAATTATCCTATTGGTAAAGTGAATGTTGTTCCTGAAGAGTTAAGTCGATAGCTTTGCATATGGTTGTTTTGATGGTCAGAGAATTAAAATTATTTGAACAGTTCAGAGACTTGTGTCTTGTGTGTGAGATAACACAGTAGAGTGTGAAGTAGGATATATTAAAAGTGAACAATGATTTTTGGTGAATATGAGAAAAAGTTAGACTTTGGACGTGAAATTGGTAGTTTTGATGGTTACGAGTAATCAGGGTGCGTAGCATTGTTGAAATATTGTTGTGTGACAAGGATGTTTGGTATTCTGGTTTTGACGAGGTTGTTGAACGATGTTGGGTTATGGAACCTTATTTTCTTGTTTGTGTTGTTGCCTCATTTCCATCGTGATGGTTCGAGTGCGAGTAGATAATTCCTGTGTGTGTTCGTAACTTGGGTATTCTTTGAGTCGTGAGTTAGTCGTCAAGTGCATTGTATGGGCTTTGCATCTGGTAGTTGTAGTTGTCATCGTTGTCGTGTCGTTGATGTAGCTGCTGTTAGCAAGGTGGGTTGTCAGTTTGTGTTATTCGTGGTGTGCCTTTTGTTGGCATGGTAGTTTGTTAGTCGGATGCGAGAGTCGTGTCCGGAGTTGTTCGTATCAGTATATTTTCGAGGACGAAAATGTCTAAGTGGGGGAGAATTGTAACGCCCCGATTTTGTCTTATTTATTCAATCGAGTAAATTTAATTATTTTTATTATTATACTATTTTATTCTTGACTTTTATTTGCCAATATATTATTTTTCATCGCTGTTTATGTTTTATCGCATTTTGAGAGCGTTTGCGGGATATTTGAGCTGAGGGGTAAAATAGTCTTTTAGGGGTTTAGATATTTATATAAATAGAAAGTGGAGAGAAAAAGAGAGAAAAGAAAAGGAAAGAAAAAGAAGAGAAAGAAAAGGAGAAGAAAGAAAGAGAAAAGAGGAGAAAGAGGAAAATCGCGGGAACTCCATTTCGAGCGCGATTAATCGGGTAAGGGTGAGAAGTTTCAATTATATCTTGCTTGTGTATGTATATGTGTTGTTTGTTGTAATTGTTTTGGTTGTTTCGCGACTTTTCTTATCGATTGAAATTAGGAGCAATTGATAGAAATCAATGTTTTCACGGATGAAATTCGATATAAACTGCGTAGAATACTTGTTGATTATATCTGAACATGTTTTGGTTGTTCTGGTATGAATTGGAAGGGTTAGGGTGGTAGAAATGATGTATTTTGGCCCCAAATGACCTATATTGACGCTGCTGCGAATTCTGGGTTTCGCGGGTTCGCCTAGGGAACCCCAGCGAAGGAACGAGCGAATGTTCGCCTAACAAACTTTATGTTGGTTTTCCACTGCCTTGGTTCGCTAGGGTTCGCCTAGCGAATACTGGAGCGAACGTGATATTTTTCTATTTTGTTTTCTTCATAATTTTTAAACCGTAAGTCCGTTTTGGTCGCCGTTCGAAGCGTTGGAAAGCTAATAAAATATTCTTTCTATTAAAAATGGTTTGGAGGGTAGGAGATGATTTATTTAGGTTGTGGTTTTACAAAAGTGTTGGGTTTTCGGGTTTTTATCGCGTTAAATGCGTGCGGTCGGTGTTTTACCGTGTGTTGTGCTATTGTTGTGTAACGTGGAGCTTTTATGTGGTTTATATGATGTTGATGGATGTGATAATTATGTTTTTATGTGGTAAAATACATTATTCGATTAAATATCAATGTATGTTGTTATGATGTTTTGTGGGATTATTGTGGTTTGTATGATGTTGAAGCATGTGACAAGTTGTTGTGATTGTTGTGGTTGATGGTGAGTAATTCTTGTTGTGGGTTGATATGAGAGTATATGCTAAAATTCTAATTGTGGTGGTTGTGGATTATGATGGAATGCATTGTTTATGTGAAATTCAATGTGTGTTATTTGGTGGCCTTATGGTGTCATACCCCAAATTTTGACCACTAAGATTTCCCATCATTGTGCAAATCATCATCACAATATGGAGGAACCATCATACCTTGTCAGTCTCTTCAAAGATGGGTGAGCATCCACTACAATCAAAATTAGGGTTTCAAGCCCTCTTTGAGTGCTTAGACAAAGGATCAATCAAGGAATGACATGATACTCAACTTGTCTAACCTCTCAAACATCCACGATGGACAAAAGGACTCCCACTTCAAGGATTAAGCACAAGGTTGCTCCCTTCTAGGTGGATCAAGTCTCAAGATCGCCGGTATCGCCAAATTAGGGTTTTGGTCGACCAGGGCCCCCAGATGAAAAATTTCATCTGGACACAAGCCAAAGATCCAAAACACAACCTAATGTACTCCATGGAACCTCATGGACCCATTCATCAAGTCAATTTTGCCTCAGGGGATGCATACATAAAAAATCAGGAATTAGGGTTTCTTGACCTAATTCACCCCTAAGTTGACTTTTGGGACAAATCATGAACCAAGACTTCAAGAGAGGGTTTGAGGGTCTCTAATATACCATATGGATCCATAATATACCATATTGATCCATTTACAACAATGGATTAATCCAAGAAGCTTGAGCAATAAGTTTCAATTTCATCTGCACCACAATTAGGGTTTTAAGGAAAAAGTCAACTGTAACTTTGACTTTTGACCAGGACATGCTCCCAAGCCCTATGACATGAATCAATATACCCTATGACACCCATGGAACATGTCCATAAAGTTTTATTTAGGTCAAGGACATGATTTCCTGAAGAATTGCACAGTTTGGAATTCATCTGATAAAAAGTCAACCGTGCACAAAAGTCAACTTTGACTTTTTGAGATTTTTCACCAAAATGGATTTTTAACCCTAAAATGATGTTAATGTATGATTTGAATCATCATTCATCAAGAAAAATCAAGAAAAGTGGGATAACTTGTAAAAGGGGTAACCATAAAAACTTAGAAAAGTTTCTAAGTTAAAAATAAAGTGACAAGGGTACCAACTTTGGAGGATCATAACTCCTAAACCACAAGACCATTTTTTCTCATCCAAAGATGGATTTGTAGCCCTCATTACCCTCTACAAAAACTTCAACTAGACCTAAGTCTAATTCATTAAGGATTTTGAGTTATGGAGTGATCAAAATGGCTGAAAAATGAAAATGTCAATTTTTCCAACACTTAGTGAAATTTCACTAAGTCAGATTTTACCCTACTTTTTGCCAAATGTAGGGGGATTTTTCACTTGGATTCAAAAGAGATCAAAACCAAACATGTTCAAACAGTTGTTATATCATGTAAGGGCTTTCCAAAATGGCCAAGAACATTGCCAAATTCCATTTGGGCTATGAGTTATGACATTGTCAAATGGCCTTGTTGAATTCTGTCAAGGCAAGGCAGAATTTGCAATTTTGCTCGATTTACCAAAATTGTGCAAATCCAAACACTCCTATCCACTTGGACACCTCAGAGGATTGAATCTAAAGGGGACAATCACTGAGCCAAGCCTCCAAAGTCCATGGAACAAGAAATAGCATGTTGAACCTAGAATGGCCAAAATAGGGACAAGACTCCAAATTTGGATTAAAGCATTCAATGGAAGCATCAAGGTGGCATGGACTGAGCCATTCTCATCTGAAATCAGTCAAGACTTATCCAAGACCAAGGGAACCAAAGCTCTGTGCCCTAATCTCTAGTCAATGGCTAGAGGAGACTTGGATTTTCATTTGCCAACATTGGCCAAACCTACTTAGCAGTTGCCATTCACTATTCCTTGCAAAACAAACTTGCTCTACTATAAATAGAGCTCAATTGTAATCAGTTTGAGTACACCAAAGCCATCAAACCGATGCTTTCCTCAAATTCTCTTCTTTCACTCCAATTTTGCCTTCTAAGGCAAGTCACTATCGGGTTTTGAGTTTGAGAGCTTTTACAATCAAACCAATCACTCACACACCTCACATACATCATATAGAAGTGATGCAAACACTCACATAACATCTGGAACAGTGATTTCACAAAATCACCAGCCAATTGCTCAAGTTCTTGACAGTTTTGCAGTTGAGGTGCCATCTTTAACTCCAAACCATTTCAATCCATTCCAAGCACTCAGACACATCACTTGGCACCTAGGGAAGCTATCCACATCATTGGAACCTAGCTGTAACACCTCCAACACAAATCACGATCACCACCTGCAAGTGGTAAGCATGAGCTCTTCTAACTCTATGATCCATGCAATTTTTGCTGCACAATAATTTGGCCATATGTTCATAATCATGCATGGAATGTTTTCCCTAACTAATTGCATTGTTTGAATCGTGTATCAAAAATCCTAGCCTGCAGAAATTAGGGTTCTTGAGGATTTTTCATGATTTCTTGTTATATGTTTAATTTAAATGAAATTAGTGGACATAGACATGATCGTGAGGTTGAGACGAGCATAATGATATGTGGATTGCATGTTATAATCAAGTATTCAGGGAGATTGGATAGAAAATGCAAATCTGAGAATCTTAGAATACGCGCGTCTTCTTCAGCTTGTTCTTGGCGCCATTTTTAGAAATTTGAATATTTGAATTTTGTGATTTTATTTAATTGATTCAAAAATTAATTTCTCTCTGAGTTTCACCTGGACACAAGCCAAAGATCCAAAACACAACCTAATATACTCCATGGAACCTCATGGACCCATTCATCAAGTCAATTTTGCCTCAGGGGATGTATACATCAAAAATCAGGAATTAGGGTTTCTTGACCTAATTCACCCCTAATTTGACTTTTGGGACAAATCATGAACCAAGACCTCAAGAGAGGGTTTGAGGGTCTCTAATATACCATATTGATCCATTTACAACAATGTATTAATCCAAGAAGCTTGAGCAATAAGTTTCAATTTCATCTGCACCACAATTAGGGTTTTAAGGAAAAAGTCAACTGTAACTTTGACTTTTGACCAGGACATGCTCCCAAGCCCTATGACATGAATCAATATACCCTATGACACCCATGGAACATGTCCATCAAGTTTTATTTAGGTCAAGGACATGATTTCCTGAAGAATTGCACAGTTTGGAATTCATCTGATAAAAAGTCAACCGTGCACAAAAGTCAACTTTGACTTTTTGAGATTTTTCACCAAAATGGATTTTTAACCCTAAAATGATGTTAATGTATGATTTGAATCATCATTCATCAAGAAAAATCAAGAAAAGTGGGATAACTTGTAAAAGGGGTAACCATAAAAACTTAGAAAATTTTCTAAGTTAAAAATAAAGTGACAAGGGTACCAACTTTGGAGGATCATAACTCCTAAACCACAAGACCATTTTTTCTCTTCCAAAGATGGATTTGTAGCCCTCATTACCCTCTACAAAAACTTCAACTAGACCTAAGTCCAATTCATTAAGGATTTTGAGTTATGGAGTGATCAAAATGGCTGAAAAATGAAAATGTCACTTTTTCCAACACTTAGTGAAATTTCACTAAGTCAGATTTTACCCTACTTTTTGCCAAATGTAGGGGGATTTTTCACTTGGATTCAAAAGAGATCAAAACCAAACATGTTCAAACAGTTGTTATATCATGTAAGGGCTTTCCAAAATGGCCAAGAACATTGCCAAATTCCATTTGGGCTATGAGTTATGACATTGTCAAATGGCCTTGTTGAATTCTGTCAAGGCAAGGCAGAATTTGCAATTTTGCTCGATTTACCAAAATTGTGCAAATCCAAACACTCCTATCCACTTGGACACCTCAGAGGATTGAATCTAAAGGGGACAATCACTGAGCCAAGCCTCCAAAGTCCATGGAACAAGAAATAGCATGTTGAACCTAAAATGGCCAAAATAGGGACAAGACTCCAAATTTGGATTAAAGCATTCAATGGAAGCATCAAGGTGGCATGGACTGAGCCATTCTCATCTGAAATCAGTCAAGACTTATCCAAGACCAAGGGAACCAAAGCTCTGTGCCCTAACCTCTAGTCAATGGCTAGAGGAGACTTGGATTTTCATTTGCCAACATTGGCCAAACCTACTTAGCAGTTGCCATTCACTATTCCTTGCAAAACAAACTTGCTCTACTATAAATAGAGCTCAATTGTAATCAGTTTGAGTACACCAAAGCCATCAAACCGATGCTTTCCTCAAATTCTCTTCTTTCACTCCAATTTTGCCTTCTAAGGCAAGTCACTATCGGGTTTTGAGTTTGAGAGCTTTTACAATCAAACCAATCACTCACACACCTCACATACATCATATAGAAGTGATGCAAACACTCACATAACATCTGGAACAGTGATTTCACAAAATCACCAGCCAATTGCTCAAGTTCTTGACAGTTTTGCAGTTGAGGTGCCATCTTTAACTCCAAACCATTTCAATCCATTCCAAGCACTCAGACACATCACTTGGCACCTAGGGAAGCTATCCACATCATTGGAACCTAGCTGTAACACCTCCAACACAAATCACGATCACCACCTGCAAGTGGTAAGCATGAGCTCTTCTAACTCTATGATCCATGCAATTTTTGCTGCACAATAATTTGGCCATATGTTCATAATCATGCATGGAATGTTTTCCCTCAACTAATTGCATTGTTTGAATCGTGTATCAAAAATCCTAGCCTGCATAAATTAGGGTTCTTGAGGATTTTTCATGATTTCTTGTTATATGTTTAATTTAAATGAAATTAATGGACATAGACATGATCGTGAGGTTGAGACGAGCATAATGATATGTGGATTGCATGTTATAATCAAGTATTCAGGGAGATTGGATAGAAAATGCAAATCTGAGAATCTTAGAACACGCGCGTCTTCTTCAGCTTGTTCTTGGCGCCATTTTTAGAAATTTGAATATTTGAATTTTGTGATTTTATTTAATTGATTCAAAAATTAATTTCTCTCTGAGTTTCATCTGGACACAAGCCAAAGATCCAAAACACAACCTAATGTACTCCATGGAACTTCATGGACCCATTCATCAAGTCAATTTTGCCTCAGGGGATGTATACATCAAAAATCAGGAATTAGGGTTTCTTGACCTAATTCACCCCTAAGTTGACTTTTGGGACAAATCATGAACCAAGACCTCAAGAGAGGGTTTGAGGGTCTCTAATATACCATATTGATCCATTTACAACAATGGATTAATCCAAGAAGCTTGAGCAATAAGTTTCAATTTCATCTGCACCACAATTAGGGTTTTAAGGAAAAAGTCAACTGTAACTTTGACTTTTGACCAGGACATGCTCCCAAGCCCTATGACATGAATCAATATACCCTATGACACCCATGGAACATGTCCATCAAGTTTTATTTAGGTCAAGGACATGATTTCCTGAAGAATTGCACAGTTTGGAATTCATCTGATAAAAAGTCAACCGTGCACAAAAGTCAACTTTGACTTTTTGAGATTTTTCACCAAAATGGATTTTTAACCCTAAAATGATGTTAATGTATGATTTGAATCATCATTCATCAAGAAAAATCAAGAAAAGTGGGATAACTTGTAAAAGGGGTAACCATAAAAACTTAGAAAATTTTCTAAGTTAAAAATAAAGTGACAAGGGTACCAACTTTGGAGGATCATAACTCCTAAACCACAAGACCATTTTTTCTCTTCCAAAGATGGATTTGTAGCCCTCATTACCCTCTACAAAAACTTCAACTAGACCTAAGTCCAATTCATTAAGGATTTTGAGTTATGGAGTGATCAAAATGGCTGAAAAATGAAAATGTCACTTTTTCCAACACTTAGTGAAATTTCACTAAGTCAGATTTTACCCTACTTTTTGCCAAATGTAGGGGGATTTTTCACTTGGATTCAAAAGAGATCAAAACCAAACATGTTCAAACAGTTGTTATATCATGTAAGGGCTTTCCAAAATGGCCAAGAACATTGCCAAATTCCATTTGGGCTATGAGTTATGACATTGTCAAATGGCCTTGTTGAATTCTGTCAAGGCAAGGCAGAATTTGCAATTTTGCTCGATTTACCAAAATTGTGCAAATCCAAACACTCCTATCCACTTGGACACCTCAGAGGATTGAATCTAAAGGGGACAATCACTGAGCCAAGCCTCCAAAGTCCATGGAACAAGAAATAGCATGTTGAACCTAAAATGGCCAAAATAGGGACAAGACTCCAAATTTGGATTAAAGCATTCAATGGAAGCATCAAGGTGGCATGGACTGAGCCATTCTCATCTGAAATCAGTCAAGACTTATCCAAGACCAAGGGAACCAAAGCTCTGTGCCCTAACCTCTAGTCAATGGCTAGAGGAGACTTGGATTTTCATTTGCCAACATTGGCCAAACCTACTTAGCAGTTGCCATTCACTATTCCTTGCAAAACAAACTTGCTCTACTATAAATAGAGCTCAATTGTAATCAGTTTGAGTACACCAAAGCCATCAAACCGATGCTTTCCTCAAATTCTCTTCTTTCACTCCAATTTTGCCTTCTAAGGCAAGTCACTATCGGGTTTTGAGTTTGAGAGCTTTTACAATCAAACCAATCACTCACACACCTCACATACATCATATAGAAGTGATGCAAACACTCACATAACATCTGGAACAGTGATTTCACAAAATCACCAGCCAATTGCTCAAGTTCTTGACAGTTTTGCAGTTGAGGTGCCATCTTTAACTCCAAACCATTTCAATCCATTCCAAGCACTCAGACACATCACTTGGCACCTAGGGAAGCTATCCACATCATTGGAACCTAGCTGTAACACCTCCAACACAAATCACGATCACCACCTGCAAGTGGTAAGCATGAGCTCTTCTAACTCTATGATCCATGCAATTTTTGCTGCACAATAATTTGGCCATATGTTCATAATCATGCATGGAATGTTTTCCCTCAACTAATTGCATTGTTTGAATCGTGTATCAAAAATCCTAGCCTGCATAAATTAGGGTTCTTGAGGATTTTTCATGATTTCTTGTTATATGTTTAATTTAAATGAAATTAATGGACATAGACATGATCGTGAGGTTGAGACGAGCATAATGATATGTGGATTGCATGTTATAATCAAGTATTCAGGGAGATTGGATAGAAAATGCAAATCTGAGAATCTTAGAACACGCGCGTCTTCTTCAGCTTGTTCTTGGCGCCATTTTTAGAAATTTGAATATTTGAATTTTGTGATTTTATTTAATTGATTCAAAAATTAATTTCTCTCTGAGTTTCATCTGGACACAAGCCAAAGATCCAAAACACAACCTAATGTACTCCATGGAACTTCATGGACCCATTCATCAAGTCAATTTTGCCTCAGGGGATGTATACATCAAAAATCAGGAATTAGGGTTTCTTGACCTAATTCACCCCTAAGTTGACTTTTGGGACAAATCATGAACCAAGACCTCAAGAGAGGGTTTGAGGGTCTCTAATATACCATATTGATCCATTTACAACAATGGATTAATCCAAGAAGCTTGAGCAATAAGTTTCAATTTCATCTGCACCACAATTAGGGTTTTAAGGAAAAAGTCAACTGTAACTTTGACTTTTGACCAGGACATGCTCCCAAGCCCTATGACATGAATCAATATACCCTATGACACCCATGGAACATGTCCATCAAGTTTTATTTAGGTCAAGGACATGATTTCCTGAAGAATTGCACAGTTTGGAATTCATCTGATAAAAAGTCAACCGTGCACAAAAGTCAACTTTGACTTTTTGAGATTTTTCACCAAAATGGATTTTTAACCCTAAAATGATGTTAATGTATGATTTGAATCATCATTCATCAAGAAAAATCAAGAAAAGTGGGATAACTTGTAAAAGGGGTAACCATAAAAACTTAGAAAATTTTCTAAGTTAAAAATAAAGTGACAAGGGTACCAACTTTGGAGGATCATAACTCCTAAACCACAAGACCATTTTTTCTCTTCCAAAGATGGATTTGTAGCCCTCATTACCCTCTACAAAAACTTCAACTAGACCTAAGTCCAATTCATTAAGGATTTTGAGTTATGGAGTGATCAAAATGGCTGAAAAATGAAAATGTCACTTTTTCCAACACTTAGTGAAATTTCACTAAGTCAGATTTTACCCTACTTTTTGCCAAATGTAGGGGGATTTTTCACTTGGATTCAAAAGATATCAAAACCAAACATGTTCAAACAGTTGTTATATCATGTAAGGGCTTTCCAAAATGGCCAAGAACATTGCCAAATTCCATTTGGGCTATGAGTTATGACATTGTCAAATGGCCTTGTTGAATTCTGTCAAAGCAAGGCAGAATTTGCAATTTTGCTCGATTTACCAAAATTGTGCAAATCCAAACACTCCTATCCACTTGGACACCTCAGAGGATTGAATCTAAAGGGGACAATCACTGAGCCAAGCCTCCAAAGTCCATGGAACAAGAAATAGCATGTTGAACCTAGAATGGACAAAATAGGGACAAGACTCCAAATTTGGATTAAAGAATTCAATGGAAGCATCAAGGTGGCATGGACTGAGCCATTCTCATCTGAAATCAGTCAAGACTTATCCAAGACCAAGGGAACCAAAGCTCTGTGCCCTAACCTCTAGTCAATGGCTAGAGGAGACTTGGATTTTCATTTGCCAACATTGGCCAAACCTACTTAGCAGTTGCCATTCACTATTCCTTGCAAAACAAACTTGCTCTACTATAAATAGAGCTCAATTGTAATCAGTTTGAGTACACCAAAGCCATCAAACCGATGCTTTCCTCAAATTCTCTTCTTTCACTCCAATTTTGCCTTCTAAGGCAAGTCACTATCGGGTTTTGAGTTTGAGAGCTTTTCCAATCAAACCAATCACTCACACACCTCACATACATCATATAGAGTGATGCAAACACTCACATAACATCTAGAACAGTGATTTCACAAAATCACCAGCCAATTTCTCAAGTTCTTTACAGTTTTGCAGTTGAGGTGCCATCTTCAACTCCAAACCATTTCAATCCATTCCAAGCACTCAGACACATCACTTGGCACCTAGGGAAGCTATCCACATCATTGGAACCTAGCTGTAACACCTCCAACACAAATCACTATCACCAGCTGCAAGTGGTAAGCATGAGCTCTTCTAACTCTATGATCCATGCAATTTTTGCTGCACAATAATTTGGCCATATGTTCATAATCATGCATGGAATGTTTTCCCTCAACTAATTGCATTGTTTGAATCGTGTATCAAAAATCCTAGCCTTCATGCAGAAATTAGGGTTCTTGAGGATTTTTCATGATTTCTTGTTATATGTTTAATTTAAATGAAATTAATGGACATAGACATGATCGTGAGGTTGAGACGAGCATAATGATATGTGGATTGCATGTTATAATCAAGTATTCAGGGAGATTGGATAGAAAATGCAAATCTGAGAATCTTAGAACACGCGCGTCTTCTTCAGCTTGTTCTTGGCGCCATTTTTAGAAATTTAAATATTTGAATTTTGTGATTTTATTTAATTGATTCAAAAATTAATTTCTCTCTGAGTTTCATCTGGACACAAGCCAAAGATCCAAAACACAACCTAATGTACTCCATGGAACCTCATGGACCCATTCATCAAGTCAATTTTGCCTCAGGGGATGTATACATCAAAAATCAGGAATTAGGGTTTCTTGACCTAATTCACCCCTAAGTTGACTTTTGGGACAAATCATGAACCAAGACCTCAAGAGAGGGTTTGAGGGTCTCTAATATACCATATTGATGCATTTACAACAATGGATTAATCCAAGAAGCTTGAGCAATAAGTTTCAATTTCATCTGCACCACAATTAGGGTTTTAAGGAAAAAGTCAACTGTAACTTTGACTTTTGACCAGGACATGCTCCCAAGCCCTATGACATGAATCAATATACCCTATGACACCCATGGAACATGTCCATCAAGTTTTATTTAGGTCAAGGACATGATTTCCTGAAGAATTGCACAGTTTGGAATTCATCTGATAAAAAGTCAACCGTGCACAAAAGTCAACTTTGACTTTTTGAGATTTTTCACCAAAATGGATTTTTAACCCTAAAATGATGTTAATGTATGATTTGAATCATCATTCATCAAGAAAAATCAAGAAAAGTGGGATAACTTGTAAAAGGGGTAACCATAAAAACTTAGAAAATTTTCTAAGTTAAAAATAAAGTGACAAGGGTACCAACTTTGGAGGATCATAACTCCTAAACCACAAGACCATTTTTTCTCTTCCAAAGATGGATTTGTAGCCCTCATTACCCTCTACAAAAACTTCAACTAGACCTAAGTCCAATTCATTAAGGATTTTGAGTTATGGAGTGATCAAAATGGCTGAAAAATGAAAATGTCACTTTTTCCAACACTTAGTGAAATTTCACTAAGTCAGATTTTACCCTACT
Source organism: Lathyrus tuberosus (assembly GCA_022829125.1). Lineage (NCBI taxonomy): Eukaryota > Viridiplantae > Streptophyta > Magnoliopsida > Fabales > Fabaceae > Lathyrus > Lathyrus tuberosus. The sequence continues at coordinate 5,683,620 of JALAZF010000183.1, forward strand.
TTTTGCCAAATGTAGGGGGATTTTTCACTTGGATTCAAAAGAGATCAAAACCAAACATGTTCAAACAGTTGTTATATCATGTAAGGGCTTTCCAAAATGGCCAAGAACATTGCCAAATTCCATTTGGGCTATGAGTTATGACATTGTCAAATGGCCTTGTTGAATTCTGTCAAGGCAAGGCAGAATTTGCAATTTTGCTCGATTTACCAAAATTGTGCAAATCCAAACACTCCTATCCACTTGGACACCTCAGAGGATTGAATCTAAAGGGGACAATCACTGAGCCAAGCCTCCAAAGTCCATGGAACAAGAAATAGCATGTTGAACCTAAAATGGCCAAAATAGGGACAAGACTCCAAATTTGGATTAAAGCATTCAATGGAAGCATCAAGGTGGCATGGACTGAGCCATTCTCATCTGAAATCAGTCAAGACTTATCCAAGACCAAGGGAACCAAAGCTCTGTGCCCTAACCTCTAGTCAATGGCTAGAGGAGACTTGGATTTTCATTTGCCAACATTGGCCAAACCTACTTAGCAGTTGCCATTCACTATTCCTTGCAAAACAAACTTGCTCTACTATAAATAGAGCTCAATTGTAATCAGTTTGAGTACACCAAAGCCATCAAACCGATGCTTTCCTCAAATTCTCTTCTTTCACTCCAATTTTGCCTTCTAAGGCAAGTCACTATCGGGTTTTGAGTTTGAGAGCTTTTACAATCAAACCAATCACTCACACACCTCACATACATCATATAGAAGTGATGCAAACACTCACATAACATCTGGAACAGTGATTTCACAAAATCACCAGCCAATTGCTCAAGTTCTTGACAGTTTTGCAGTTGAGGTGCCATCTTTAACTCCAAACCATTTCAATCCATTCCAAGCACTCAGACACATCACTTGGCACCTAGGGAAGCTATCCACATCATTGGAACCTAGCTGTAACACCTCCAACACAAATCACGATCACCACCTGCAAGTGGTAAGCATGAGCTCTTCTAACTCTATGATCCATGCAATTTTTGCTGCACAATAATTTGGCCATATGTTCATAATCATGCATGGAATGTTTTCCCTCAACTAATTGCATTGTTTGAATCGTGTATCAAAAATCCTAGCCTGCATAAATTAGGGTTCTTGAGGATTTTTCATGATTTCTTGTTATATGTTTAATTTAAATGAAATTAATGGACATAGACATGATCGTGAGGTTGAGACGAGCATAATGATATGTGGATTGCATGTTATAATCAAGTATTCAGGGAGATTGGATAGAAAATGCAAATCTGAGAATCTTAGAACACGCGCGTCTTCTTCAGCTTGTTCTTGGCGCCATTTTTAGAAATTTGAATATTTGAATTTTGTGATTTTATTTAATTGATTCAAAAATTAATTTCTCTCTGAGTTTCATCTGGACACAAGCCAAAGATCCAAAACACAACCTAATGTACTCCATGGAACTTCATGGACCCATTCATCAAGTCAATTTTGCCTCAGGGGATGTATACATCAAAAATCAGGAATTAGGGTTTCTTGACCTAATTCACCCCTAAGTTGACTTTTGGGACAAATCATGAACCAAGACCTCAAGAGAGGGTTTGAGGGTCTCTAATATACCATATTGATCCATTTACAACAATGGATTAATCCAAGAAGCTTGAGCAATAAGTTTCAATTTCATCTGCACCACAATTAGGGTTTTAAGGAAAAAGTCAACTGTAACTTTGACTTTTGACCAGGACATGCTCCCAAGCCCTATGACATGAATCAATATACCCTATGACACCCATGGAACATGTCCATCAAGTTTTATTTAGGTCAAGGACATGATTTCCTGAAGAATTGCACAGTTTGGAATTCATCTGATAAAAAGTCAACCGTGCACAAAAGTCAACTTTGACTTTTTGAGATTTTTCACCAAAATGGATTTTTAACCCTAAAATGATGTTAATGTATGATTTGAATCATCATTCATCAAGAAAAATCAAGAAAAGTGGGATAACTTGTAAAAGGGGTAACCATAAAAACTTAGAAAATTTTCTAAGTTAAAAATAAAGTGACAAGGGTACCAACTTTGGAGGATCATAACTCCTAAACCACAAGACCATTTTTTCTCTTCCAAAGATGGATTTGTAGCCCTCATTACCCTCTACAAAAACTTCAACTAGACCTAAGTCCAATTCATTAAGGATTTTGAGTTATGGAGTGATCAAAATGGCTGAAAAATGAAAATGTCACTTTTTCCAACACTTAGTGAAATTTCACTAAGTCAGATTTTACCCTACTTTTTGCCAAATGTAGGGGGATTTTTCACTTGGATTCAAAAGATATCAAAACCAAACATGTTCAAACAGTTGTTATATCATGTAAGGGCTTTCCAAAATGGCCAAGAACATTGCCAAATTCCATTTGGGCTATGAGTTATGACATTGTCAAATGGCCTTGTTGAATTCTGTCAAAGCAAGGCAGAATTTGCAATTTTGCTCGATTTACCAAAATTGTGCAAATCCAAACACTCCTATCCACTTGGACACCTCAGAGGATTGAATCTAAAGGGGACAATCACTGAGCCAAGCCTCCAAAGTCCATGGAACAAGAAATAGCATGTTGAACCTAGAATGGACAAAATAGGGACAAGACTCCAAATTTGGATTAAAGAATTCAATGGAAGCATCAAGGTGGCATGGACTGAGCCATTCTCATCTGAAATCAGTCAAGACTTATCCAAGACCAAGGGAACCAAAGCTCTGTGCCCTAACCTCTAGTCAATGGCTAGAGGAGACTTGGATTTTCATTTGCCAACATTGGCCAAACCTACTTAGCAGTTGCCATTCACTATTCCTTGCAAAACAAACTTGCTCTACTATAAATAGAGCTCAATTGTAATCAGTTTGAGTACACCAAAGCCATCAAACCGATGCTTTCCTCAAATTCTCTTCTTTCACTCCAATTTTGCCTTCTAAGGCAAGTCACTATCGGGTTTTGAGTTTGAGAGCTTTTCCAATCAAACCAATCACTCACACACCTCACATACATCATATAGAGTGATGCAAACACTCACATAACATCTAGAACAGTGATTTCACAAAATCACCAGCCAATTTCTCAAGTTCTTTACAGTTTTGCAGTTGAGGTGCCATCTTCAACTCCAAACCATTTCAATCCATTCCAAGCACTCAGACACATCACTTGGCACCTAGGGAAGCTATCCACATCATTGGAACCTAGCTGTAACACCTCCAACACAAATCACTATCACCAGCTGCAAGTGGTAAGCATGAGCTCTTCTAACTCTATGATCCATGCAATTTTTGCTGCACAATAATTTGGCCATATGTTCATAATCATGCATGGAATGTTTTCCCTCAACTAATTGCATTGTTTGAATCGTGTATCAAAAATCCTAGCCTTCATGCAGAAATTAGGGTTCTTGAGGATTTTTCATGATTTCTTGTTATATGTTTAATTTAAATGAAATTAATGGACATAGACATGATCGTGAGGTTGAGACGAGCATAATGATATGTGGATTGCATGTTATAATCAAGTATTCAGGGAGATTGGATAGAAAATGCAAATCTGAGAATCTTAGAACACGCGCGTCTTCTTCAGCTTGTTCTTGGCGCCATTTTTAGAAATTTAAATATTTGAATTTTGTAATTTTATTTAATTGATTCAAAAATTAATTTCTCTCTGAGTTTCATCTGGACACAAGCCAAAGATCCAAAACACAACCTAATGTACTCCATGGAACCTCATGGACCCATTCATCAAGTCAATTTTGCCTCAGGGGATGTATACATCAAAAATCAGGAATTAGGGTTTCTTGACCTAATTCACCCCTAAGTTGACTTTTGGGACAAATCATGAACCAAGACCTCAAGAGAGGGTTTGAGGGTCTCTAATATACCATATTGATGCATTTACAACAATGGATTAATCCAAGAAGCTTGAGCAATAAGTTTCAATTTCATCTGCACCACAATTAGGGTTTTAAGGAAAAAGTCAACTGTAACTTTGACTTTTGACCAGGACATGCTCCCAAGCCCTATGACATGAATCAATATACCCTATGACACCCATGGAACATGTCCATCAAGTTTTATTTAGGTCAAGGACATGATTTCCTGAAGAATTGCACAGTTTGGAATTCATCTGATAAAAAGTCAACCGTGCACAAAAGTCAACTTTGACTTTTTGAGATTTTTCACCAAAATGGATTTTTAACCCTAAAATGATGTTAATGTATGATTTGAATCATCATTCATCAAGAAAAATCAAGAAAAGTGGGATAACTTGTAAAAGGGGTAACCATAAAAACTTAGAAAATTTTCTAAGTTAAAAATAAAGTGACAAGGGTACCAACTTTGGAGGATCATAACTCCTAAACCACAAGACCATTTTTTCTCTTCCAAAGATGGATTTGTAGCCCTCATTACCCTCTACAAAAACTTCAACTAGACCTAAGTCCAATTCATTAAGGATTTTGAGTTATGGAGTGATCAAAATGGCTGAAAAATGAAAATGTCACTTTTTCCAACACTTAGTGAAATTTCACTAAGTCAGATTTTACCCTACTTTTTGCCAAATGTAGGGGGATTTTTCACTTGGATTCAAAAGAGATCAAAACCAAACATGTTCAAACAGTTGTTATATCATGTAAGGGCTTTCCAAAATGGCCAAGAACATTGCCAAATTCCATTTGGGCTATGAGTTATGACATTGTCAAATGGCCTTGTTGAATTCTGTCAAGGCAAGGCAGAATTTGCAATTTTGCTCGATTTACCAAAATTGTGCAAATCCAAACACTCCTATCCACTTGGACACCTCAGAGGATTGAATCTAAAGGGGACAATCACTGAGCCAAGCCTCCAAAGTCCATGGAACAAGAAATAGCATGTTGAACCTAGAATGGCCAAAATAGGGACAAGACTCCAAATTTGGATTAAAGCATTCAATGGAAGCATCAAGGTGGCATGGACTGAGCCATTCTCATCTGAAATCAGTCAAGACTTATCCAAGACCAAGGGAACCAAAGCTCTGTGCCCTAACCTCTAGTCAATGGCTAGAGGAGACTTGGATTTTCATTTGCCAACATTGGCCAAACCTACTTAGCAGTTGCCATTCACTATTCCTTGCAAAACAAACTTGCTCTACTATAAATAGAGCTCAATTGTAATCAGTTTGAGTACACCAAAGCCATCAAACCGATGCTTTCCTCAAATTCTCTTCTTTCACTCCAATTTTGCCTTCTAAGGCAAGTCACTATCGGGTTTTGAGTTTGAGAGCTTTTACAATCAAACCAATCACTCACACACCTCACATACATCATATAGAAGTGATGCAAACACTCACATAACATCTAGAACAGTGATTTCACAAAATCACCAGCCAATTGCTCAAGTTCTTGACAGTTTTGCAGTTGAGGTGCCATCTTCAACTCCAAACCATTTCAATCCATTCCAAGCACTCAGACACATCACTTGGCACCTAGGGAAGCTATCCACATCATTGGAACCTAGCTGTAACACCTCCAACACAAATCACGATCACCACCTGCAAGTGGTAAGCATGAACTCTTCTAAGTCTATGATCCATGCAATTTTTGCTGCACAATAATTTGGCCATATGTTCATAATCATGCATGGAATGTTTTCCCTCAACTAATTGCATTGTTTGAATCGTGTATCAAAAATCCTAGCCTGCATAAATTAGGGTTCTTGAGGATTTTTCATGATTTCTTGTTATATGTTTAATTTAAATGAAATTAATGGACATAGACATGATCGTGAGGTTGAGACGAGCATAATGATATGTGGATTGCATGTTATAATCAAGTATTCAGGGAGATTAGATAGAAAATGCAAATCTGAGAATCTTAGAACACGCGCGTCTTCTTCAGCTTGTTCTTGGCGCCATTTTTAGAAATTTGAATATTTGAATTTTGTGATTTTATTTAATTGATTCAAAAATTAATTTCTCTCTGAGTTTCATCTGGACACAAGCCAAAGATCCAAAACACAACCTAATGTACTCCATGGAACCTCATGGACCCATTCATCAAGTCAATTTTGCCTCAGGGGATGTATACATCAAAAATCAGGAATTAGGGTTTCTTGACCTAATTCACCCCTAAGTTGACTTTTGGGACAAATCATGAACCAAGACCTCAAGAGAGGGTTTGAGGGTCTCTAATATACCATATTGATCCATTTACAACAATGGATTAATCCAAGAAGCTTGAGCAATAAGTTTCAATTTCATCTGCACCACAATTAGGGTTTTAAGGAAAAAGTCAACTGTAACTTTGACTTTTGACCAGGACATGCTCCCAAGCCCTATGACATGAATCAATATACCCTATTACACCCATGGAACATGTCCATCAAGTTTTATTTAGGTCAAGGACATGATTTCCTGAAGAATTGCACAGTTTGGAATTCATTTGATAAAAAGTCAACCGTGCACAAAAGTCAACTTTGACTTTTTGAGATTTTTCACCAAAATAGATTTTTAACCCTAAAATGATGTTAATGTATGATTTGAATCATCATTCATCAAGAAAAATCAAGAAAAGTGGGATAACTTGTAAAAGGGGTAACCATAAAAACTTAGAAAATTTTCTAAGTTAAAAATAAAGTGACAAGGGTACCAACTTTGGAGGATCATAACTCCTAAACCACAAGACCATTTTTTCTCTTCCAAAGATGGATTAGTAGCCCTCATTACCCTCTACAAAAACTTCAACTAGACCTAAGTCCAATTCATTAAGGATTTTGAGTTATGGAGTGATCAAAATGGCTGAAAAATGAAAATGTCACTTTTTCCAACACTTAGTGAAATTTCACTAAGTCAGATTTTACCCTACTTTTTGCCAAATGTAGGGGGATTTTTCACTTGGATTCAAAAGAGATCAAAACCAAACATGTTCAAACAGTTGTTATATCATGTAAGGGCTTTCCAAAATGGCCAAGAACATTGCCAAATTCCATTTGGGCTATGAGTTATGACATTGTCAAATGGCCTTGTTGAATTCTGTCAAGGCAAGGCAGAATTTGCAATTTTGCTCGATTTACCAAAATTGTGCAAATCCAAACACTCCTATCCACTTGGACACCTCAGAGGATTGAATCTAAAGGGGACAATCACTGAGCCAAGCCTCCAAAGTCCATGGAACAAGAAATAGCATGTTGAACCTAGAATGGCCAAAATAGGGACAAGACTCCAAATTTGGATTAAAGCATTCAATGGAAGCATCAAGGTGGCATGGACTGAGCCATTCTCATCTGAAATCAGTCAAGACTTATCCAAGACCAAGGGAACCAAAGCTCTGTGCCCTAACCTCTAGTCAATGGCTAGAGGAGACTTGGATTTTCATTTGCCAACATTGGCCAAACCTACTTAGCAGTTGCCATTCACTATTCCTTGCAAAACAAACTTGCTCTACTATAAATAGAGCTCAATTGTAATCAGTTTGAGTACACCAAAGCCATCAAACCGATGCTTTCCTCAAATTCTCTTCTTTCACTCCAATTTTGCCTTCTAAGGCAAGTCACTATCGGGTTTTGAGTTTGAGAGCTTTTACAATCAAACCAATCACTCACACACCTCACATACATCATATAGAAGTGATGCAAACACTCACATAACATCTAGAACAGTGATTTCACAAAATCACCAGCCAATTGCTCAAGTTCTTGACAGTTTTGCAGTTGAGGTGCCATCTTCAACTCCAAACCATTTCAATCCATTCCAAGCACTCAGACACATCACTTGGCACCTAGGGAAGCTATCCACATCATTGGAACCTAGCTGTAACACCTCCAACACAAATCACGATCACCACCTGCAAGTGGTAAGCATGAACTCTTCTAAGTCTATGATCCATGCAATTTTTGCTGCACAATAATTTGGCCATATGTTCATAATCATGCATGGAATGTTTTCCCTCAACTAATTGCATTGTTTGAATCGTGTATCAAAAATCCTAGCCTGCATAAATTAGGGTTCTTGAGGATTTTTCATGATTTCTTGTTATATGTTTAATTTAAATGAAATTAATGGACATAGACATGATCGTGAGGTTGAGACGAGCATAATGATATGTGGATTGCATGTTATAATCAAGTATTCAGGGAGATTAGATAGAAAATGCAAATCTGAGAATCTTAGAACACGCGCGTCTTCTTCAGCTTGTTCTTGGCGCCATTTTTAGAAATTTGAATATTTGAATTTTGTGATTTTATTTAATTGATTCAAAAATTAATTTCTCTCTGAGTTTCATCTGGACACAAGCCAAAGATCCAAAACACAACCTAATGTACTCCATGGAACCTCATGGACCCATTCATCAAGTCAATTTTGCCTCAGGGGATGTATACATCAAAAATCAGGAATTAGGGTTTCTTGACCTAATTCACCCCTAAGTTGACTTTTGGGACAAATCATGAACCAAGACCTCAAGAGAGGGTTTGAGGGTCTCTAATATACCATATTGATCCATTTACAACAATGGATTAATCCAAGAAGCTTGAGCAATAAGTTTCAATTTCATCTGCACCACAATTAGGGTTTTAAGGAAAAAGTCAACTGTAACTTTGACTTTTGACCAGGACATGCTCCCAAGCCCTATGACATGAATCAATATACCCTATTACACCCATGGAACATGTCCATCAAGTTTTATTTAGGTCAAGGACATGATTTCCTGAAGAATTGCACAGTTTGGAATTCATTTGATAAAAAGTCAACCGTGCACAAAAGTCAACTTTGACTTTTTGAGATTTTTCACCAAAATAGATTTTTAACCCTAAAATGATGTTAATGTATGATTTGAATCATCATTCATCAAGAAAAATCAAGAAAAGTGGGATAACTTGTAAAAGGGGTAACCATAAAAACTTAGAAAATTTTCTAAGTTAAAAATAAAGTGACAAGGGTACCAACTTTGGAGGATCATAACTCCTAAACCACAAGACCATTTTTTCTCTTCCAAAGATGGATTAGTAGCCCTCATTACCCTCTACAAAAACTTCAACTAGACCTAAGTCCAATTCATTAAGGATTTTGAGTTATGGAGTGATCAAAATGGCTGAAAAATGAAAATGTCACTTTTTCCAACACTTAGTGAAATTTCACTAAGTCAGATTTTACCCTACTTTTTGCCAAATGTAGGGGGATTTTTCACTTGGATTCAAAAGAGATCAAAACCAAACATGTTCAAACAGTTGTTATATCATGTAAGGGCTTTCCAAAATGGCCAAGAACATTGCCAAATTCCATTTGGGCTATGAGTTATGACATTGTCAAATGGCCTTGTTGAATTCTGTCAAGGCAAGGCAGAATTTGCAATTTTGCTCGATTTACCAAAATTGTGCAAATCCAAACACTCCTATCCACTTGGACACCTCAGAGGATTGAATCTAAAGTGGACAATCACTGAGCCAAGCCTCCAAAGTCCATGGAACAAGAAATAGCATGTTGAACCTAAAATGGCCAAAATAGGGACAAGACTCCAAATTTGGATTAAAGCATTCAATGGAAGCATCAAGGTGGCATGGACTGAGCCATTCTCATCTGAAATCAGTCAAGACTTATCCAAGACCAAGGGAACCAAAGCTCTGTGCCCTAACCTCTAGTCAATGGCTAGAGGAGACTTGGATTTTCATTTTCCAACATTGGCCAAACCTACTTAGCAGTTGGCATTCACTATTCCTTGTAAAACAAACTTGCTCTACTATAAATAGAGCTCAATTGTAATCAGTTTGAGTACACCAAAGCCATCAAACCGATGCTTTCCTCAAATTCTCTTCTTTCACTCCAATTTTGCCTTCTAAGGCAAGTCACTATCGGGTTTTGAGTTTGAGAGCTTTTACAATCAAACCAATCACTCACACACCTCACATACATCATATAGAAGTGATGCAAACACTCACATAACATCTGGAACAGTGATTTCACAAAATCACCAGCCAATTGCTCAAGTTCTTGACAGTTTTGCAGTTGAGGTGCCATCTTTAACTCCAAACCATTTCAATCCATTCCAAGCACTCAGACACATCACTTGGCACCTAGGGAAGCTATCCACATCATTGGAACCTAGCTGTAACACCTCCAACACAAATCACGATCACCACCTGCAAGTGGTAAGCATGAGCTATTCTAACTCTATGATCCATGCAATTTTTGCTGCACAATAATTTGGCCATATGTTCATAATCATGCATGGAATGTTTTCCCTCAACTAATTGCATTGTTTGAATCGTGTATCAAAAATCCTAGCCTGCATAAATTAGGGTTCTTGAGGATTTTTCATGATTTCTTGTTATATGTTTAATTTAAATGAAATTAATGGACATAGACATGATCGTGAGGTTGAGACGAGCATAATGATATGTGGATTGCATGTTATAATCAAGTATTCAGGGAGATTGGATAGAAAATGCAAATCTGAGAATCTTAGAACACACGCGTCTTCTTCAGCTTGTTCTTGGCGCCATTTTTAGAAATTTGAATATTTGAATTTTGTGATTTTATTTAATTGATTCAAAAATTAATTTCTCTCTGAGTTTCATCTGGACACAAGCCAAAGATCCAAAACACAACCTAATGTACTCCATGGAACCTCATGGACCCATTCATCAAGTCAATTTTGCCTCAGGGGATGTATACATCAAAAATCAGGAATTAGGGTTTCTTGACCTAATTCACCCCTAATTTGACTTTTGGGACAAATCATGAACCAAGACCTCAAGAGAGGGTTTGAGGGTCTCTAATATACCATATTGATCCATTTACAACAATGGATTAATCCAAGAAGCTTGAGCAATAAGTTTCAATTTCATCTGCACCACAATTAGGGTTTTAAGGAAAAAGTCAACTGTAACTTTGACTTTTGACCAGGACATGCTCCCAAGCCCTATGACATGAATCAATATACCCTATGACACCCATGGAACATGTCCATCAAGTTTTATTTAGGTCAAGGACATGATTTCCTGAAGAATTGCACAGTTTGGAATTCATCTGATAAAAAGTCAACTGTGCACAAAAGTCAACTTTGACTTTTTGAGATTTTTCACCAAAATGGATTTTTAACCCTAAAATGATGTTAATGTATGATTTGAATCATCATTCATCAAGAAAAATCAAGAAAAGTGGGATAACTTGTAAAAGGGGTAACCATAAAAACTTAGAAAATTTTCTAAGTTAAAAATAAAGTGACAAGGGTACCAACTTTGGAGAATCATAACTCCTAAACCACAAGACCATTTTTTCTCTTACAAAGATGGATTTGTAGCCCTCATTACCCTCTACAAAAACTTCAACTAGACCTAAGTCCAATTCATTAAGGATTTTGAGTTATGGAGTGATCAAAATGGCTGAAAAATGAAATTGTCACTTTTTCCAACACTTAGTGAAATTTCACTAAGTCAGATTTTACCCTACTTTTTGCCAAATGTAGGGGGATTTTTCACTTGGATTCAAAAGAGATCAAAACCAAACATGTTCAAACAGTTGTTATATCATGTAAGGGCTTTCCAAAATGGCCAAGAACATTGCCAAATTCCATTTGGGCTATGAGTTATGACATTGTCAAATGGCCTTGTTGAATTCTGTCAAAGCAAGGCAGAATTTGCAATTTTGCTCGATTTACCAAAATTGTGCAAATCCAAACACTCCTATCCACTTGGACACCTCAGAGGATTGAATCTAAAGGGGACAATCACTGAGCCAAGCCTCCAAAGTCCATGGAACAAGAAATAGCATGTTGAACCTAGAATGGCCAAAATAGGGACAAGACTCCAAATTTGGATTAAAGCATTCAATGGAAGCATCAAGGTGGCATGGACTGAGCCATTCTCATCTGAAATCAGTCAAGACTTATCCAAGACCAAGGGAACCAAAGCTCTGTGCCCTAACCTCTAGTCAATGGCTAGAGGAGACTTGGATTTTCATTTGCCAACATTGGCCAAACCTACTTAGCAGTTGCCATTCACTATTCCTTGCAAAACAAACTTGCTCTACTATAAATAGAGCTCAATTGTAATCAGTTTGAGTACACCAAAGCCATCAAACCGATGCTTTCCTCAAATTCTCTTCTTTCACTCCAATTTTGCCTTCTAAGGCAAGTCACTATCGGGTTTTGAGTTTGAGAGCTTTTCCAATCAAACCAATCACTCACACACCTCACATACATCATATAGAGTGATGCAAACACTCACATAACATCTAGAACAGTGATTTCACAAAATCACCAGCCAATTTCTCAAGTTCTTTACAGTTTTGCAGTTGAGGTGCCATCTTCAACTCCAAACCATTTCAATCCATTCCAAGCACTCAGACACATCACTTGGCACCTAGGGAAGCTATCCACATCATTGGAACCTAGCTGTAACACCTCCAACACAAATCACTATCACCAGCTGCAAGTGGTAAGCATGAGCTCTTCTAACTCTATGATCCATGCAATTTTTGCTGCACAATAATTTGGCCATATGTTCATAATCATGCATGGAATGTTTTCCCTCAACTAATTGCATTGTTTGAATCGTGTATCAAAAATCCTAGCCTTCATGCAGAAATTAGGGTTCTTGAGGATTTTTCATGATTTCTTGTTATATGTTTAATTTAAATGAAATTAATGGACATAGACATGATCGTGAGGTTGAGACGAGCATAATGATATGTGGATTGCATGTTATAATCAAGTATTCAGGGAGATTGGATAGAAAATGCAAATCTGAGAATCTTAGAACACGCGCGTCTTCTTCAGCTTGTTCTTGGCACCATTTTTAGAAATTTGAATATTTGAATTTTGTGATTTTATTTAATTGATTCAAAAATTAATTTCTCTCTGAGTTTTAATGATTTTGAGTTGATTCTTTTTTTAATAATTCACAAAAATGTTAAAATATTTTATTTTCCCAAAAAATCCCAAAAATATTATTTATTTCATATAATTGATATTTTTGCAAAGAATTAATATTTTAATTGTTTTTGACATTTTAAATATTTTTTCCACATTGATTTTGCAACTTTTAATGCTTTCTAATTATTTTGTAGGTCAATACTTAATTTTTGAAGCATTAATCCAAGATCACAATTTATTTTTTCATATGTTAAACAATTTTGATCATTTTAATTGAAGTTTTATTCAATTAAATACATTTTTGAAAACAAATTAGGGTTTTTGGATTAATTCAACCCTCATAAATCATTTTCAAAACCTTTTGGGCCTCTATTAGAGTGTAAGACCCAACCCCTTTGTACAGAAAATTTTTTGGGCCTCATTCATTGTATAAGTCCCTCTGTACATTTTCAAATAAACGGCGCGATCATCGCCTTTTGAAAAATAACCTTGGGCCTCTCCTTGAGCTATAAGACCCATTCAAAACACTTTGGGCCTCTATTAGAGTGTAAGACCCAACCCCCTTTTAACCAAAATCATTTTGGGCCTCACTTATTGTATAAGTCCCTCGGCGTTAAAAGAAAACCTCGGCGCGATCGCCATTTTAAACGGAAAAATCAACTGGGCCTACCCTCGTGTTATAAGCCCCACTCTTTTTCTTTAAACCTTTTGGGCCTCTTGAAAGAGTGTAAGACCCATCCCTTTGTACAGAAAACATTTTTGGCCTCAGTCACTTGTATAAGTCCCTATGTACAAATTCAAACAGTGCGCTCACTGATAAAACCCTGGGCCTCTCCTTGATCTGTAAGCCCCAAATCTTTCTTTTTAAAGCACTTTCTCCTTTGATTTTGAATATACTGTTGTTTTCAATCTTTCTTTGTTGAACAACTAACCAAACAACAAGGAAGCTCTACAACCGAGTAAGTGGTTATTGCTTTCATTTACCGCTTTCATATACATATAACTGTATTGTGGGGCTGTTTCACTGTAAGTCTTCTTTCATAAACTCATATCAACTGTGTAATAATAGTATAGATATTTTGAGTTTCCCCGGCAACTACGTCTAGAACTAGGTGACGCCGTTTCGTTTATTCTTAGAAATAGACAACTAGATCCCCAATAGGATCACCAGATACAGTCTTCTCTCCGGCTGTCCTCATTAGGAATTGTCAAGAAACTCTACTCCAAGAGATGAATGTATTCTCCGTGAATGGCATCTTTGAGTTTCTTCCAAATTCTCGAACTTTCCTGACTTTGATCTATTCTCGGTGAATAGCATTGCCTTGAATTTCTCGGGGTTTGGGGACCCACGAGCTTCTTAAAAGCATCGGCCTCCTCTTGGGCATCGTACAAGGACCCACAGGCTTCCTAAAAAGCAACCTAGCCTCCTCTTGGGCTTAGTACAAGGACCCTACGGCTTCTTAGAAGTATTCACAGCCTCCTCTTAGGCTTCGTATAATGATATCTTCCTTCGGGAATGATAGCCTCCTCTTGGACTTAGTACAAGGACCCGTCGGCTTCTTAAAAGCTTCCAGCCTCCTCTTGTGCTTCGTACAAATTGGCCCGACGACCTCCTAAAGGTATAGGAACAGAACTTAATCATCTTCATAGAACAGTCCTTTCAAAGAGTCTACTACTGTTTCCCAAAGCATAGTACAAAAGATAAAACTCTAGACTTGGATGGTATAATCTCCTTGAGTCTCAAAGACATTCTCAAGTGACCCCTTCGTTAAATAGGAAGGAAACCCGTAGACTCGGACAGTCTCAATACCCTTCGGATTTCCCGCTTCCTTAAAGAACAGGAATAACCCGGATCCCTGAATCAAATCCCTGAGTACAGTGTTGCTCATATAAGAACTGATTTTCTCTTTTAAAATCAGTATACTGGACCTGTCACTTAACCGAATAGTCACCATAGCCTCCTCTTGGGCTTTGTACAATGATTCTCCCCAGCGGAGTCAAACAACGTTCAGCCTCTCTCTCGGGCTTTGTACGAGACACATAAGAGACTCCCTCGTTGAGTCAATCACCCCTTTCGCCTCCATCTCGGGATTTATACGAGATACAAAAAGTTTCTTATTGAGCCAAACAAATTTTTGCCTCCATCTCGGGCTTTGTACGAGATACAAAAACTCTCTTGTTGAGACAAACAGCCTCCATCTCGGGCTTTGTACGAGATACAAAAACTCTCTTGTTGAGACAAACAGCCTCTACCTTGGGCTTTGTACGAGATACAAAAACTCTCTTGTTGAGTCAAATAGCCTCCATCTCGGGCTTTATACGAGATACCAAAAGATTCCCTCGTTGAGTCAAAACCTTTCAGCCTCTCTCTCGGGCTTTGTACGAGACACATATTAGCCTCCTCTTAGGCTTTGTATAAGAAAACCACTGGTTGATCCAATCAGCCTTTTAGCATCAAAGCTGTGCCTCGTTCACAGTACACAAACATCAACAACTCCTTCCCCTTCATCTAATCGCTGTAAGCGGCAAGCCTCTGGATCATCTACATCCATGCCACTGTCCCTCTTTTAGCATGAGAAATCCCAAAGGAAAGATAGCATTGCTCTACACTGAGTTAAAGTCTTCTCCTTCAGGTTGGAAATCCCCTTTAAAGGAAATTATGGCATTGCTGGATTCACACATCCCGGTTAAAGTAATTCTCCTTTATAAACAGTTGTGACATACAACCCCCTCTTTAGAGATGACAAATTCTCTCTAAAGTCAAACCCTTTCAGCTTCACATCTTGGGCTTTGAACAAGATACAAACACCTTCAGCTTCACGTCTTGGGCTTTGAACAAGACACCAAAAACACCCATTTCCTCCCATAGAATAGGAGGAACTACGAACGCTCTGATTTCCCTGTTTCGGTAAACGGGAA
This sequence comes from Lathyrus tuberosus, assembly GCA_022829125.1. Taxonomy (NCBI): domain Eukaryota; kingdom Viridiplantae; phylum Streptophyta; class Magnoliopsida; order Fabales; family Fabaceae; genus Lathyrus; species Lathyrus tuberosus. The sequence continues at coordinate 5,699,414 of JALAZF010000183.1, forward strand.
TACGTAGGCATAAGATTGAAAGAAAAATCTTAGCGAGCATACTAAACAAAAACCCAAAATCCCATATCTCCATCAATCAAAAGCAGTAATTCAAAAACATCAGTCCTAACATCCTAATCCTTGTTCCCCGCCAGAAACCTTCTGTCTAGGTAAAAAGAAAGAAAACTGTATTGGCGAAAATACAAATAACCAGTACAAGGGCCCCCCACAATGATAGCATTCGCAACCTAACAAACCGCTGTTTAAACTCAGTATGCAAAGCAGGGTTAATTGGAGACATCTATTTCCCTTCCTTCATCAGCTTTAATAGGATAAAAAATGAATCGACCTGTAGTTTAAGCTCAACCGCAGAGAGTGACCAGCGCTTAAGAACCACGTCCAAAATCGCTCGCTACAGAAAAAATGGCGCCCATCGTGGGGCCCGTCTTTCTTTTTCCTTCTTCCTTTTTACCTCTTGTGTGACTACCACAGATTGGGTCTTCCGCCGGGGAACCCATTTTCTGTCAGGAACATATGATTCATAGCTTTGAAGGTCTAGGATGTTTAGGACAAATATATATACTGCTTTTCCTAATTGCTATACATGTTTATTTTCCTGCTAATGGGAATGCGGGTGATGCCGTATGTGGAAAAATTGAGTATACACTTAAGATAAGTGATGGCGACGAGGTCGACCATTAACCTCAGTGGAGGCTGACCAATGCAACCCATTCTCTCACCTAGACAATGGGCCGATTGTTAAGTCTGAGAAGCTGAGGAGCCAAACCTTTTCGTAGTGCGGAAACTATCAGAAATAGTTGTTATGCGATACTACCCTCATTTGAGGCTGGTGATCTATTCTCGGTGAATGGCACTTACTCTAAGATTGCTCTACAACTCGCTGGCGATCTGCTTGTTGTTTTGCTTTCCTGGGAGAAGCTGATGATAATGAGTACAGGTACAAAAATCACCCTAGTATAAACCTTTGGGGATGGGTAGAGCTTTGACTTCATGACAACGACCCTTTGACCCCATGTTTTTTCTATGTTTTTGTGTGCTGCATTCATGCATTCATTTAAAAAACATTAAAACATTAAAAAAAATTCTTCTCTTCTAGTCTCTCTGTTTTTTGAATTAAACTAAGACTGTGATTGCAAATATCAGAGAAAAGGATTGCACTAATGGGTTTCGGTAGAAGGAGAACTCATACGTACACCTTCAAGGTTCCAAAACTAGAGGATTTGAGAAGGTTAGCAAGGATGATCACTAACCCTGAGGCTTTCAAAGCCAAGCACGGAGGTCTGCTACCACTGTTAAGAGTCCATGTGATTGAGGGAATCATGGATGCGCTCATTCAGTTCTACGATCCGGTTTATCACTGTTTCACATTCCCGGATTACCAGCTCACACCAACGCTGGAGGAGTATTCTCATCTGATTGATCTACACATTACAGATCGAGCTCCCTTTTCTGGACTGGAAGAAATTCCAAAGAATTAGGCCATTGCGAGAGCAATTCATTTGGACGAGTCTGAGGTCAGGACTCACCTAACTACCAAGGGTGGCATCCAAGGTTTTCCAGCCCAGTTCTTGACGAAGAAAGCCCTGTATTTTGCCAGTATAAGAAACACAACCGCTTTTGAAAGCATCTTTGTCTTACCCACCTACGGGTTATTTTTGTTCCCCAACATCAGTAACTTCGTCGATATTAACGCTATTAAGGTTTTTCTCATTGGAAACCCTGTACCGACTTTGCTCGCAGATACGTATCATTTTGTACATTTGGGAAATTTGTACAGCGGAGGGGAGATCACATGCTGTGTACCTCTGCTTTACAAATGGTTTATATCTCACTTGCCCAAGTCTGCTGCTTTTTGGGATTGCAAGAGTACCTTACGTTGGTCGCAGAAGATCATGTCTCTTACCAACTCTGATATAGATTGGCGTAATAGGATTTATGAGGGAATCAAGATCATTGACCGTTGTGGAAACTTCCCCAACGTACCCCTCATAGGAACTAAAGGAGGAATCAACTACCATCCGGTATTGGTTTGCCGTCAATTTGGATACCCGATGAGACACGTCCCACGGGGTGTTCATCTGGAAGGTCTTTTCTTCAAAAAAGGAGAAAACGACAGAGCATTAAAGATGGAAATAGTGCAGGCCTGGAAGCACGTTCATAAGAAAGGACGAGAGTCTCTGGGAAAACCAGACTGTGTCTCGGTGGAGCCTTATCTCCATTGGGTACAAACTAGAGCTCTCAAGCTAAAAATGCCTTATCCTCGTTACGAGATTCTTCCGCCGAGGGAATCTGTCATGTACTTCATGACGGAAACTGAAAAGCTTCAGGTTACTCTCAATAAAGTTCAAAGGGAGAGAAGGTCTTGGAAGAACAAGTACCGCACCCTCGACGTAGAGTTTATCAAAATACAGCAACTACTGAAAGATAAGGATGCTCTGATCGAGATTTTAGAGCAACATGGTGTGGATAATCAGGATAACCAAAGGAAAATGCTCACTCCTTTCACTTGGCAAAGGAATGAAAACCCGACAACGACCCAAGAGCCCCGGTCAAAGAAAAGGAAGATACTTGAATTAGCACCCGATTTCTCTTCAGAGAGGACTCGGGACCCATTAGTTTAGGTTTCTGTTTCTGCACTTTGTAATCTACTGTATCTCCATTTCTGTAATCCTTTGAATTCAATAAAAAAGGGTTTCCCCACCGTTTGATATTTGCAATCTAATTGTCGAAGTTTATTTTGATTAAACCAAGAAAAACAATTAATATAATCATTGCATTTATCATTCTCACATCGCGTATTCTTCTTACCTACGAATCTCACGTTTATGTCTCGGTTCTAGAGTCAAACTGTCTCATTCGTACAATACTCGGGCCAATCGTCAGAAAAAGATGGATGATCTTGAGGAAGAAAACAGAGAGTTGAAGGAAGAGATCGACGCTCTGAGAGAAGATATGAGAAAGCTTCATAACAACATGTAAGCCATGGCAGAAGCTCAGCTACAAAGAACTGTGATCTCAGAGATCACCTCAACGCCCGTAGTGGAAAAGTATGATCCTAGGTATCAGATACCGAAAGATCGTCCTTGGGACATGCCTGTTAACTATATCTCGGAAGGATATGTTCCGCCGATCACTGAAGATCAGGGAATCACAACAGAAGCCGCTGGGCCTGAAGGTTACAAACTTCGGGAAAGCGAAGATTCCAGGGGTATACTGAAGACTCCTGAAGGTTACAAACTTCGGGAAACGCTAAGACTCACTACCGTAGTCACGGTACCACCCCCTGTGGTGCACACTATCCCGGAAGGACAGATTCCACAGACACCTTCTGGTAACAAGGAAACTATGTTTGACAGAATGGAGGAATTCCAGGAGCAGTTCTTGGAAATGCAGAAGGAACTGCAAGCCATTCGTGGTCAGGATCTATTTGGAAAGGACGCCACAAATCTCTGCTTGGTCCCAAATGTGAAAGTCCCGCACAAATTTCAAGTGCCCGACTTTGAAAAGTACAAGGGTAACTCTTGCCCTCAAAGCCATCTGGTGATGTACGCTCGGCGGATGTCAGCTCAGATGGAGAATCAGGACCTACTGATTCACTACTTTCAGGATAGTTTAACTGGTGCCGCACTCAAATGGTACATGGGTTTAAACCGTGCCATGATCAGTACATTCAGAGATCTTGGCACTGCCTTCGTCCAACAATACAAATACAATTTGGACATGGCATCCGACAGAGATCAACTCAGATCAATGTCGCAAAAGGACAAGGAAACCTTTAAGGAGTATGCTCAAAGGTGGCGTGAAATTGCCGCTCAAATTTGTCCGCCTCTTGAGGAAAAAGAGATGACAAAGATCTTCTTAAAGACCTTAAGCTCATTTTACTATGACCGAATGGTTGCCAGTGCACCCAGTGATTTCACCGAGATGGTGGGCATGGGTGTACGTCTTGAGGAAGCCGTCTGAGAAAGACGTTTGGTAAAAGACACTGGATCGACGAGCGGTACTAAAAAATACGGTAGTGCTCTCCCTAAGAAAAAAGAGCAGAATATTGGGAATATCTCTCTCGGGAAGCAAAGGCGACGTTATCAACCGGTAGCAGCTGTGACTCCTGCTATCAACCCTGCGTCTATTCCTACGTATCAACCTCAGGTTGCGCAGAGCCGGCCTGATCAACAAAGGACACAACAGCCTCTTCAGCAGGCTCGTCCTCCATACAACAACAACCGTACAACATGGCCACCAGGATTTGATCCTATACCCGTATCATACGCAGAGCTGTTTCCATTACTACTGGCTAAGGGGCACATTCAGACTAAATCTCCTCTTACAGTACCAGAAAATCTGCCTTTTTGGTTTAAGGTGGATCAAACATGCCCTTATCATCAAGGAGGTTCAGGGCATAACATAGAGACTTGTCTCAATTTCAAGTCCGATGTGTAAAAACTTGTTAGGAGCGGGGTCTTATCCTTCAAGGATACGAATCCTAATGTTCTCACGAACCCGCTGCCTCAACATGAGAAGGCTGCAGTCAATTTGATAGAAGGAGAGACTAACGATGTCTATCAAATTCACGATGTACTCTTGTTAAAGACCAATCTGGTCAAGATGCATTGTAGACAGAGTGGATATGGCCATGTGCCACCTCATAACTATCATCAGTGTGATATCTGCTCTAAAGACAATCAGGGATGTTCTGTGGTGCAAGCAGCTCTACAGGAACTGATGGATCTCGGATGGATCCAAGAGCACCGAGTTCGTGGAGTTAACATGGTTTACATGAATTCTAACGTCATTTATAACCACGATATCCGTGCAATGAATGTCAACTTGGTGGCAATACACTCAAGGAAAAGCCAGTATCATAATATGCCACGGCATGATTACAGTTCTTGTCTGACTTGCTTGGTAAACAAACAGGGATGCTCTTTCATACAAGAGGCCCTCCAGCGTCAGATGGATCTTGGATGGATCCAAGACTACCATGATAGGAACTCCTATCAAATCAACATGGTTCAGATCTTTGACATTCGAGTGATGAATACCAACCTGGTAGAGTTACATGCTGAACAGGTCCGACTCGGATTCTTAATATCACATGACTATCAAAGCTGTAAAGCGGGTTGCGAAAATGATCGAGGTTGTACCCTTGTCCAGGAGGCACTTCAGCACTTGTTAAATCATTGGTGGATACCAATTTATATGGATGAAGATACTCAGTAGATTAGTATCAGTAATAGAAACCCCACTCGGCGTCAGAGTCAGGATGTCCGATCTGTGGAAGCTAACCTAGTGAGGTTACATTGTATTCAAAGTGGGTGTGGCCAGGTGCCACCACACAACTATGACAGTTGTAGTGTCTGCTCGGAAAGTAACCAAGGGTGTTACCTTGTGAGAGCAGCTCTTCAGGGTCAAGTCGATCGTGGAGAAATTCGTCCATATCCGGGTTTTGGACCCATCAACTGGATGCCGAACTACCTTGCTGATCAAGTCAAGGACGTTGTCACAATCTCTGGTCATCACAGGACCAGGGACGTTTTTGCCATATCCCTCTACTTGACGAATCTAAGGTTCCCAACCGGGAACGAATTGAGATTACTTATGATGGTCAGAAAAATCAGAAGGTTCCCATAGTCATCTATCTGCCGGGACCACTACCGTATGAATCAATTAAGGCTATCCCTTACAAATACGGAGCAACAACAATTGAAAATGGAAAGGAAATTCCATTACCCTCCGTCGTGAATATTGCAGACATCAGTCGAGTAACACGGAGTGGTAGAATCTTCAACCGAGGAGTTGGAGAACTTAACAAGGAAAAGGAACTTCAGACAGAAGCTCCCGATCCACCAGTCGGTCAATCCAGTAATCCCGACCTTTCAAAAAATAATGATGAGATGCTAAAGCTCATCCAAAGGAGTGAATACAACATTGTTGATCAGCTATTACAGACTCATTCAAAGATCTCGGTATTATCGCTGTTACTCAGTTCAGAAGCCCACAGGGAGGCTCTACAGAAAGTCTTGGAGCAAGCCTTTGTGGAACAGGATGTAACAATTAGACAGTTCGATAGCATTGTCTCTAACATCACTTCCTGCAATAATTTGGGATTTAGTGTTGAGGAATTACCCGAAGAGGGTCGTCGTCATAACATGGCGCTCAATATTACAGTTAACTGCCAGGACGATGCTTTAGCCAGCGTACTGGTTGACACAAGGTCAGCCCTGAATGTTATGCCGAAGTCCACTTTGATGCAATTATCATTCAAAGGCCCTCCGATGAGAATCAGCGAGGTCGTCGTCAAAGCGTTCGATGGATCCAGGAAAACAGTTATCGGCGAAGTTGATCTTCCCATAAGTATTGGTCCTCATACTTTCCAAGTCACTTTCCAGGTCTTGGACATCTGGGAAACGTACAGTTGTTTATTAGGAAGACCTTGGATACACCAGGCTGGAGCAGTTACTTCAGCCCTCCACCAAAAGCTAAAGTTCGTCAAGAACAATCAACTTGTCACAGTTTGTGGGGAACAAGCCTTGCTTGTGAGTAACTTGTCATCATCTACTGGTATAGAGCCCGAGGAGGTTATTGGAACTCAGTTCCAAGCACTGTCGGTGAGCAAGGACAATCAGTTCAAAGGAGGAACCTCGATTTCCTCATACAAAGATGCTGTCAAAGCGGTCGAGAGTACCGATACGACAGGATGGGGATAGCTTGTCATTCCTATTGACAATAAAACGAAGAAAGGTCTTGGTTTTTCTGCAACCTGTACCCAGACATATGCCAATGATGAAGGTCTTCATCCCCTTCAAAACTTCTTCCACAGTGGAGGTTTCCTTCACCCAGTGTCTCAAGTAGTCCATGTTATCAATGAGGAAGATCCCTCTGACACGGATGAAGAATGGAAGTCCTATTTGAATGAGGACGGTTATATGTCTCAGGAAGAGGTGCCTACGCCCTTTTGCTTTCCTACAGAGAGTCTGAGATTTATACCAAGGTCAGACGTCGAAATGAATGACGGAGATTGTGATCCGGAAGGATGCCGTGCTCCGCCAAATTCATTAGAGGAGGACACTCTGATGAAAGAGAACTTTGACCACAACTACTATGGCCCAATGGATGGTCTGCCAATGTGGCAGCCTTACCCAGGAAACTTGGGGCAAGAGAGTCAGCCGAACAATGAAAATCAACTGACCGTTTTTGGACAGAATACTTGTGTCCCCACCATGTCATGGGATCAACACTCAGGTCATTCGGAAACTACTCAACATGAAGATGAATTTGCAACATTCGCAGGACTTGAATTCATCAACTATGCTTTTCCCGAGGTCAACGTCATCGAGAGGGATGACTTCTCCAGTTCCAAAGAAGTTTGGGACACCTTGGGACAACCAAGTGGAAAATACGACTATATGGTCAAGTACACTGCGCCCGGAAGCTCTCGTATCAGGCTCGAAGACATCCAGCCAACTGGATGGGGGGATACAGCTGAGAGCACAGATACTATGCAAAATGCAACTGAGGAATCCTCCTACGACAATTCTACCTGGGAGACAGATTCCAATGATCCTGCTCCACCAGAAATCAACGTTATTTCTGAAGACAAATCAAGGAAGGTGCCAGACTTTGTGATTCATCGAGGAGTTCGCCGCCAATGGGTTACCGTCGAGGTTTCGAAGATCGTTCATCAGTCAAAGTAATTGCTATCTTTAACCTTTCACCCTGCCCAGGTGAAACAGATGTTTTGATAGGGCTCGCTTTCTGTAAATTTTCCCTCTTCGCTTTGCCCAAAGCGACAGAGTTTTGTTTTATAGGGCTGTAGTTTCAAGGATCGACTTGTTCATTAATAAAATAACGTCGTTCTGTAATTCCCGCATTAATTGTTGTTTTCTCTTTTTTCTTTTTCAGAAAATGGTAATCCTAAAAAACAATTCAATCCTAAAAACAAGCAGTAATAAAATAAATACACTGCACACACTTGCATTTTCTCTATCTCTTCTAAACACAAATCATCACGTCATGCAGATTGCTTCTTTTAAACCCCGTTGAAACATACGATCCGATGCCTTCTCCCAACTTTGAGTTCCCAGTATTCGAGGCTGAAGGAGAAAATGACGACAAAATTCCAGAAGAGATCTCTCGACTACTCAGACAAGAGGAAAGGTCCATTGAACCTCACAAAGAACCGTTGGAAATGGTAAACTTGGGTTCAGAGCAAGAGAGAAAAGAAATCAGGATTGGGCACTGGTCAGTCCAACTGCCAGAGAGGGTTTGATAGAGCTTCTCAAAGAATTTCCCGATGTATTCGCTTGGTCCTATCAGGATATGCCAGGGTTGTATACCAGCATCGTGGAACATCACTTACCGTTGAGATCGGAATGTCCGCCTGTAAAGCAAAGGTTGAGACGCACTCACCCGGACATGGCCATCAAAATCAAAGAGGAGGTGCAGAAACAGATCGACGCAGGTTTCCTCACTACATCTGAATATCCTCAATGGTTAGCCAACATAGTACCCGTTCCCAAAAAGGACGGAAAGGTCAGAATGTGTATCGACTACAGAGATCTGAACAAGGCTAGTCCAAAGGACGACTTTCCTTTACCACACATTGACATGCTGGTAGACAGTACATCAAAGTTCAAAATTTTCTCCTTCATGGATGGATTCTCGGGCTATAACCAGATCAAAATGACGCCAGAAGACATGGAGAAAACTTCATTTATCACCCCGTGGGGTACCTTTTGTTACAAGGTAATGCCGTTCGATTTGAAGAACGCCGGGGCAACCTATCAAAGGGCCATGACTACTCTGTTTCATGATATGATACACAAGGAAATCGAGGTATATGTCGATGATATGATTGCAAAATCAAAAACAGAGAGTGAGCACGTTGAACATCTGTCAAAATTGTTCGAACGTTTAAGAAAGTTCAAGCTCCGCTTGAATCCCAACAAGTGTACCTTCGGTGTCCGTTCAGGGAAACTATTAGGGTTCATCGTCAGCCAGAAAGGAATTGAGGTTGATCCTGACAAGGTCAAGGCCATTCAAGAAATGCCTTCTCCGAAAACTGAAAAACAAGTCAGAGGATTCTTGGGACGTTTGAACTACATCTCCAGATTCATATTCCTTATGACCGCGACATGTGCGCCGATTTTCAAGTTACTGAAAAAGAACCAGGATTGCGTTTGGTCAGAAGACTACCAAACTGCCTTTAACAGTATCAAGGAATATCTGTTGAATCCTCCGATTCTATCACCTCCAGTGGAAGGAAGACCACTGATTATTTACCTCACAGTTTTAGAGGACTCAATGGGATGTGTACTTGGCCAACAAGACGAAACTAAACAGAAAGAGTCTGCCATTTACTATCTAAGCAAGAAATTCACCGACTGCGAAACTCGGTACACGATGCTTGAGAAAACTTGTTGCGCTTTGGCTTGGGCAGCCAAACGTCTTCGTTAGCACATGATTCATCACACTACTTGGTTAATCTCCGAAATGGATCCAATCAAGTACGTCTTCGAAAAGCCTGCTCTTACGGGAAGAATTGCCCGTTGGCAGATGTTGTTATTGGAATATGACATAGAGTACCACGCTCAGAAAGCCGTTAAAGGAAGTATTTTAGCCGATCATTTGGCTCATCAACCGATTGACGATCAAGAATCAATCGGGTTTGACTTCCCAGACGAATATGTCATGTACCTAAAGATGAAAGACTGCGATGAACCGCTACCCAGTGAAGGGCCAGAACCAGGTTCCTAATGGGGACTTATCTTTGACGGAGCAGTTAATCATTACGGAAACGGAATTGGGGCAATCATTGTTACCCCTCAGGGTACCCACATTCCTTTCACTGTTAGACTTACGTTCAAGTGTACGAACAACGAGGCCGAATACGAAGCTTGTATTATGGGTCTCGAGGAAGCGATTGATTTAAAGATCAAAAACTTGGACGTATACGGCGACTCAGCCTTGGTTATCAATCAGATAAAAGGAGATTGGAACACATACCAATCAGGATTGATTCCTTATAAAGACTATGCAAGAAGGTTGTTACCTTTCTTCAACAGAGTTGAGTTTCATCATATCCCTCGCGATGAGAATCACATGGCTGATGCATTAGCCACTATCTCTTCCATGATTAGTGTAGGTCAATGGAATGACATACCTAAGATCGACATAATGCGCCTTGAACGACCCGCTTACATCTTCACGATTGAAGCAGTCATAGACGACAGACCTTGGTATCACGATATCAAATGCTTCCTTCAGAAGCAAGAGTACCCACCTGGGGCACTCAGAAAAGACAGAAAGACCCTCAGGAGAGTGGCTGGAAACTTCTTCTTGAGCGGTGACACTCTCTATAAGAGAAATTTTGACATGGTCTTGCTCCGATGCGTAGACAGACCAGAAGCAGACATGCTTATGAAAGAAATTCACGAAGGATCCTTTGGCACTCATGCCAACGGACACACAATGGCGAGAAAAATTCTGAGAGTAGGGTATTATTGGTTGACCATGAAATCCGACTGCTACAAGTACATGAGGAGGTGTCACAAATGTCAAATATACTCCGACAAAATTCATGTACCGACATCACATCTCAAAGTTCTTTCTTCCCCATGGCCTTTTTCCATATGGGGAATCGACATGATTGGCATGATTGAGCCCAAGGCTTCAAACGGACATCGGTTCATCCTAGTAGCCATTGACTACTTCACCAAGTGGGTCGAAGCAGCGTCATTCGCCAATGTAATCCGACAAGTGGTGGTCCGATTTATCAAAAACAATATCATCTGCCGTTATGGTGTTCCAAGCGAGATCATTACTAATAATGGATCTAACTTGAACAACAAGATGATGAAAGAGTTGTGTGCAGAGTTCAAGATCGAACACCATAACTCATCTCCCTACCGACCTAAAATGAACGGGGCGGTAGAAGCGGCTAACAAGAACATCAAGAGGATCGTTCAAAAGATGGTTGTAACCTACAAAGACTGGCACGACATGCTACCCTTTGCTCTGCACGGTTATCGCACATCTGTCCGCACTTCAACAGGGGCAACCCCTTTCTCTCTAGTATATGGCATGGAAGCAGTGCTCCCCATAGAAGTAGAGATCCCGTCAATCCGGGTATTGATGGAAGCTAAGCTCACTGAAGCTGAATGGTGTCAAAGCCGACACGACGAGATGAATTTGATCGAAGAAAATAGAATCACGGCACTATGCCACGGTCAGTTGTATCAGCAGAGAATGAAGGAGGCGTTCGACAAAAAGGTCCGACCTCGTGTCTTTAGAAAAGGAGACCTCGTGCTAAAAAAGATACAATCGTTTCTCATTGACTCTCGGGGCAAATGGACCCCGAATTATGATGGCCCCTATGTGGTCATGAAAGCTTTCTCAGGCGGCGCCTTGAGACTTGCGACCATGGACGGAGTGGAATTTGCCTACCCTACGAATGTTGACGTAGTCAAGAAATACTTCGCCTAAAAAAAAAGAAGGAAAAACAACGTCTCGGTGGATTGAAAACCCGAAAGGGCGGTCCAGGCAAAAGTTAGAGACATGGAAAAAAAATCATCATTCCGGTGGATTGGAAACATCAAAGTACAATCCAGGCAAAAATTAAGGATAATGGTAAGTAACTACATTCAGCAAAGGGACAAATCCCTCAGCAGCAGTTACATCATCCATCGGAGGAAAACTCCAGTCAAGGTCATCTTCGACAGAAGCTCAGGATGTCCCAAATTCAAAGTTGGTAGAAGGATAGTGGTCGTTATGTTTCAACGTAGCCCTTTTCCCTGTAAATTACCATTTTCAAACTTTGTATATACTCCTTGGAATCACGCGTTTGGCTGATCTCCATCTTATCAATAAAATTTGAGCCCTTGTGCTTTTGGTTGTAGTTCTTATTTGTTTTAGCTTTACAAAACGACGTTGTTAACATGACTAATGACTCTTGAAATAAAACAAAAATGAATTTACTTGGTAAAACTTTTTCTGCTTTTAAAATAAAGATGGCAATTTCTTTTGACTGTTAAACATCAAAAGAACATCAATCGCTTCTCCAGAAGTAAGCAAACTTCAAAGTGCAAGATCAAAGTACTCCTTCTAACCCGGTACGCCTGAATGAAGGGATTAACTGTGTCAGAGACCTTGTTTCGTCTGACACCCCTCGGCCGAGTTCTTATCTCCTAAGCCCGATCAACGGTATTCCCCGCAGGGACTATCTCTCCTAAGCAAGGTGGAATTGCTATCTTGAACCAATGATCTCTCTACACACCCTGCGATGGCCGAGTATCCAGTCACGTTCATTTTTTTGTTTGTGTGTCGCGTCAGTTTTGTCAGCATAAACATACATGCATCATGCATTTTTGATTTGCATTCACATTTCATATTGCATCGCTATCACTCTAGTCGGTCTTGTCCCCTAGTGATAGAAGTTTTCTCAATCGAGTTGTCAGTCCTTGCCTCGTCAGGGAACGCTGCTTTTGAACAACCTCGCCTGCAGTTTACTTCTGGAATGAAGTTGGTCCTTGACCACTTTGATAACTTGAACCTCTGAGAAACAAGAAAGCTTTCAACAAATATCACTCTTCGCCATTGAAGATGATATCCTTGCTTTCCCGGATTAAGGAAAATCCCCAGAGAAAGCCTCTTAATCGGAGCTTCGGCAATACGACAGTTTTTCTCCGAAAGAACCGCTAATGAAAAGGTCATCGGCACCTAAAAATTGGACCCCATCATATGGCGTTTCTCCAGGAAGATCCTGAGAAAAGTATGATGTAAGACCCCAAGCGGAAGCAGTCTCTCAAGAGACTCATTTTTCCCATATAGAGTCAACAAATGGCATCTCCAGCAGAGAAGTTTGTACACAACTCAGACGATTGGGTTCCCCAGCAAGTCTGACATCATTCTTTTTCCCATCAAATGGCATCTCCCCAGGAAAATTCGGCGAGAAGTTTGATGGAAAACCACTACTAATAGCGTTCCTTGTCAAGAAAATTTATTGACAAAAGAAACTTAGACCAGTTCCTTGGTAGGAAACCAGGATCGAGGGGAAGTTTAAACCGGAAACTAAGACCAGTTCCTTGGCAGGAAACCAGGATCGAGGGGAAGTTTACCTTTTCTAAGCATCATTGCTTAGCAAAAGAAGATGAATGCGTAAGCTACCATTCATATACCACCACCAAAATTTTGGGTATTCCGATATTTAATCCTCTTGCACCCCGAATGCCCGAACACTTTCGTCATTCACGCCTTCGTGTTCAAGAAGATTAAATAGGGGCATCTGTCATACCCCAAATTTTGACCACTAAGATTTCCCATCATTGTGCAAATCATCATCACAATATGGAGGAACCATCATACCTTGTCAGTCTCCCCAAAGATGGGTGAGCATCCACTACAATCAAAATTAGGGTTTCAAGCCCTCTCTGAGTGCTTAGACAAAGGATAAATCAAGGAATGACATGATCCTCAACTTGTCTAACCTCTCAAACATCCATGATGGATCAAAAGGACTCCCAATTCAAGGATTAAGCACAAGGTTGCTCCATTCTAGGTGGATCAAGTCTCAAGATCGCCGGTATCGCCAAATTAGGGTTTTGGTCGACCAAGGCCTCCAGATGAAAATTTTCATCTGGACACAAGCCAAAGATCCAAAACACAACCTAATGTACTCCATGGAACCTCATGGACCCATTCATCAAGTCAATTTTGCCTCAGGGGATGCATACATCAAAAATCAAGAATTAGGGTTTCTTGACCTAATTCACCCCTAAGTTGACTTTTGGGACAAATCATGAACCAAGACCTCAAGAGAGGGTTTGATGGTCTCTAATATACCATATTGATCCATTTGCAACAATGGATTAATCCAATAAGCTTGAGCAACAAGTTTCAATTTCATCTGCACCACAATTAGGGTTTTAAGGAAAAAGTCAACTGTAACTTTGACTTTTGACCAGGACATGCTCCCAAGCCCTATGACATGAATCAATATACCCTATGAAACCCATGGAACATGTCCATCAAGTTTGATTTAGGTCAAGGACATGATTTCCTGAAGAATTGCACAGTTTGGAATTCATCTGATAAAAATTCAACCGTGCACAATAGTCAACTTTGACTTTTTGAGATTTTTCACCAAAATGGATTTTTAACCCTAAAATGATGTTAATGTATGATTTGAATCATCATTCATCAAGAAAAATCAAGAAAAGTGGGATAACTTGTAAAAGGGGTAACCATAAAAACTTAGAAAATTTTCTAAGTTAAAAATAAAGTGACAAGGGTACCAACTTTGGAGGATCATAACTCCTAAACCACAAGGCCATTTTTTCTCATCCAAAGATGGATTTGTAGCCCTCATTACCCTCTACAAAAACTTCAACTAGACCTAAGTCCAATTCATTAAGGATTTTGAGTTATGGAGTGATCAAAATGGCTGAAAAATGAAAATGTCACTTTTTCCAACACTTAGTGAAATTTCACTAAGTCAGATTTTACCCTACTTTTTGCCAAATGTAGGGGGATTTTTCACTTGGATTCAAAAGAGATCAAAACCAAACATGTTCAAACAGTTGTTATATCATGTAAGGGCTTTCCAAAATGGCCAAGAACATTGCCAAATTCCATTTGGGCTATGAGTTATGACATTGTCAAATGGCCTTGTTGAATTCTGTCAAGGCAAGGCAGAATTTGCAATTTTGCTCGATTTACCAAAATTGTGCAAATCCAAACACTCCTATCCACTTGGACACCTCAGAGGATTGAATCTAAAGGGGACAATCACTGAGCCAAGCCTCCAAAGTCCATGGAACAAGAAATAGCATGTTGAACCTAGAATGGCCAAAATAGGGACAAGACTCCAAATTTGGATTGAAGCATTCAATGGAAGTATCAAGGTGGCATGGATTGAGCCATTCTCATCTGAAATCAGTCAAGACTTATCCAAGACCAAGGGAACCAAAGCTCTGTGCCCTAACCTCTAGTCAATGGCTAGAGGAGACTTGAATTTTCATTTGCCAACATTGGCCAAACCTACTTAGCAGTTGCCATTCACTATTCCTTGCAAAAAAACTTGCTCTACTATAAATAGAGCTCAATTGTGATCAGTTTGAGTACACCAAAGCCATCAAACAGATGCTTTCCTCAAAATCTCTTCTTTCACTCCAATTTTGCCTTCTAAGGCAAGTCACTATCGGGTTTTGAGTTTGAGAGCTTTTCCAATCAAACCAATCACTCACACACCTCACATACATCATATAGAAGTGATCCAAACACTCACATAACATTTGGAACACAGATTTCACAAAATACCAGCCAATTGCTCAAGTTCTTGACAGTTTTGCAGTTGAGGTGCCATCTTCAACTCCAAACCATTTCAATCCATTCCAAGCACTCAGACACATCACTTGGCACCTAGGGAAGCTATCCACATCATTGGAACCTAGCTGTAACACCTCCAACACAAATCACGATCACCAGCTGCAAGTGGTAAGCATGAGCTCTTCTAACTCTACGATCCATGCAATTTTTGCTGCACAATAATTTGGCCATATGTTCATAATCATGCATGGAATGTTTTCCCTCAATTAATTGCATTGTTTGAATCGTGTATCAAAAATCCTAGCCTTCATGCAGAAATTAGGGTTCTTGAGGATTTTTCATGATTTCTTGTTATATGTTTAATTTAAATGAAATTAATGGACATAGACATGATCGTAAGGTTGAGACGAGCATAATGATATGTGGATTGCATGTTATAATCAAGTATTCAGGGAGATTGGATAGAAAATGCAAATCTGAGAATATCAGAACACACGCGTGTTCTTCAGCTTGTTCTTGGCGCCATTTTTAGAAATTTGAATATTTGAATTTTATGATTTTATTTAATTGATTCAAAAATTAATTTCTCTCTGAGTTTTAATGATTTTGAGTTGATTCTTTTTTTAATAATTCACAAAAATGTTAAAATATTTTATTTTCCCAAAATATCCCAAAAATATTATTTATTTCATATAATTGATATTTTTGCAAAGAATTAATATTTTAATTGTTTTTGACATTTTAAATATTTTTTCCACATTGATTTTGCAACTTTTAATGCTTTCTAATTATTTTGTAGGTCAATACTTAATTTTTGAAGCATTAATCCAAGATCACAATTTGTTTTTTCATATGTTAAACAATTTTGATCATTTTAATTGAATTTTTATTCAATTAAATACATTTTTGAAAACAAATTAGGGTTTTTGGATTAATTCAACCCTCGTAAATCATTTTCAAAACCTTTTGGGCCTCTATTAGAGTGTAAGACCCAACCCCTTTGTACAAAAAACTTTTTGGGCCTCATTCGTTGTATAAGTCCCTCTGTACATTTTCAAATAAACGGCGCGATCATCGCATTTTGAAAAATAACCTTGGGCCTCTCCTTGAGCTATAAGACCCATTCAAAACACTTTGGGCCTCTATTAGAGTGTAAAACCCAACCCCCTTTTAACCAAAATCATTTTGGGCCTCACTTATTGTATAAGTCCCTCGGCGTTAAAAGAAAACCTCGGCGCGATCGCCATTTTAAACGGAAAAATCAAACGGGCCTACCCTCGTGTTATAAGCCCCACTCTTTTTCTTTAAACCTTTTGGGCCTCTTGAAAGAGTGTAAGACCCATCCCTTTGTACAGAAAACATTTTTGGCCTCAGTCACTTGTATAAGTCCCTCTGTACAAATTCAAACAGTGCGCTCCCTGATAAAACCCTGGGCCTCTCCTTGAGCTGTAAGCCCCAAATCTTTCTTTTTAAAGCACTTTCTCCTTTGATTTTGAATATACTGTTGTTTTCAATCTTTCTTTGTTGAACAACTAACCAAACAGCAAGGAAGCTCTACAACCGAGTAAGTGGTTATTGCTTTCATTTACCGCTTTCATATACATATAACTGTATTGTGGGGTTGTTTCACTGTAAGTCTTCTTTCATAAACTCATATCAACTGTGTAATAATAGTATAGATATTTCTCGGTGAATGACATCTTTGAGTTTCTTCCAAATTCTCGAACTTTCCTGACTTTGATCTATTCTCGGTGAATAGCATTGCCTTGAATTTCTCGGGGTTTGGGGATCCACGGGCTTCTTAAAAGCATCAGCCTCCTCTTGGGCATCGTACAAGGACCCACAGGCTTCCTAAAAGCAACCTAGCCTCCTCTTGGGCTTAGTACAAGGACTCTACGGCATCTTAGAAGTATTCACAGCCTCCTCTTAGGCTTCGTATAATGATATCTTCCTCCGGGAATGATAACATCCTCTTGGGCTTAGTACAAGGACCCGTCGGCTTCTTAAAAGCTGCCAGCCTCCTCTTGGGCTTCGTACAAATTGGCCCGACGACCTCCTAAAGGTATAGGAACAGAACTTAATCATCTTCATAGAACAGTCCTTTCAAAGAGTCTACTACTATTTCTCAAAGCATAGTACAAAAGATAAAACTCTAGACTTGGACGGTCTAATCTCCTTGAGTCTCAAAGACATTCTCAAGTGACCCCTTCGTTAAATAGGAAGGAAACCCGTAGACTCGGACAGTCTCAATACCCTTCGGATTTCCCGCTTCCTTAAAGAACAGGAATAACCCGGATCCCTGAATCAAATCCCTGAGTACAGTGTTGCTCATATAAGAACTGATTTTCTCTTTTAAAATCAGTATACTGGACCTGTCACTTAACTGAACAGTCACCATAGCCTCCTCTTGGGCTTTGTACAATGATTCTCCCCAGCGGAGTCAAACAACATTCAGCCTCTCTCTCGGGCTTTGTACGAGACACATAAGAGACTCCCTCGTTGAGTCAATCACCCCTTTCGCCTCCATCTCGGGCTTTATACGAGATACAAAACGGTTCTTATTGAGCCAAACAAATTTTTGCCTCCATCTCGGGCTTTGTACGAGATACAAAAACTCTCTTGTTGAGACAAACAGCCTCCATCTCGGGCTTTGTACGAGATACAAAAACTCTCTTGTTGAGACAAACAGCCTCCACCTCGGGCTTTGTACGAGATACAAAAACTCTCTTGTTGAGTCAAATAGCCTCCATCTCAGGCTTTATACGAGATACCAAAAGATTCCCTCGTTGAGTCAAAACCATTCAGCCTCTCTCTCGGGCTTTGTACGAGACACATATTAGCCTCCTCTTAGGCTTTGTATAAGAAAACCGCTGGTTGATCCAATCAGCCTTTTAGCATCAAAACTGTGCCTCGTTCACAGTACACAAACATCAACAACTCCTTCCCCTTCATCTAATCACTGTAAGCGGCAAGCCTCTAGATCATCTACATCCATGCCACTGTCCCTCTTTTAGCATGAGAAATCCCTAAGGAAAGATAGCATTTCTCTACACTGAGTTAAAGTCTTCTCCTTCAGGTTGGAAATCCCCTTTAAAGGAAATTATGGCATTGCCAGATTCACACATCCCGATTAAAGTAATTCTCCTTTATAAACAGTTGTGATATACAACCCCCTCTTTAGAGATGACAAATTCTCTCTAAAGTCAAACCCTTTCAACTTAACATCTTAGGCTTTGAACAAGATACAAACACCTTCAGCTTCACGTCTTGGGCTTTGAACAAGACACCAAAAACACCCATTTCCTCCCATAGAATAGGAGGAACTACGAGCGCTCTAATTTCCCTGTTTCGGTAAACGGGAATACGTAGGCATAAGATTGAAAGAAAAATCTTAGCGAGCATACTAAACAAAAACCCAAAATCCCATATCTCCATCAATCAAAAGTAGTAATTCAAAAATATCAGTCCTAACATCCTAATCCTTGTTCCCCGCCAGAAACCTTCTGTCTAGGTAAAAATAAAGAAAACCGTATTGGCGAAAATACAAATAACCAGTACAAGGGTCCCCCCACATTGATAGCATTCGCAACCTAACAGACCGCTGTTTAAACTCAGTATGCAAAGCAGGGTTAATTGGAGACATCTATTTCCCTTCCTTCATCAGCTTTAATAGGATAAAAAATGAATCGACCTGTAGTTTAAGCTCAACCGCAGAGAGCGACCCACGCTTAAGAACCGCGTCCAAAATCGCTCGCTACATATGGCAAGTAAGTGCATTGTTTGAATTGATTTCCAATGCATGAATAATGATGATGAGATAATTCATATTGTTGAATTGTGGTGATGCATTTGATTGTCATGAGTTCTTGTATGTCAAGCATCATGATATGCATCTTGTGATGTCGTGTGCCCTTGTGGGGTGTGAGCGACAATTCGATTCCAGAGGGAATCCGCTATAACATCGTGTGCCTTATACAAAGTGGACTGAAAGATTTGATTATAGGCGATCGTGCGCCTTATACAAAGAGGACCGAAAGCGATCGGATCGTACGCCTTATACAAAGAGGACTGAAAGCGATCCATAAACGTTGTGTGCCTTATACCAAGAGGACCGAAAGCGACGGGCAACATCGTTTGCCCGACGGGGTGTTACTTGACCTCAGTAACAACCGATGGTTCCAATAGTTCCTGAGTGAACTAGTGTTGAGATGATGGATGGATGGTACCGCATTTGCATAGAGTCGTTGTGTCGGTCTCTTTGCATTTGTATAAATCATGAATGGATTGATTATGTGTGGAAAATCATGAATTGATTGGGTGTATATTGAGATTTGTGTTTGAATTTGTGAATTGATGTGCATACGTGATAAATGCATTGGTTGTGGATAATATGTTTTATGTATAGACACATGTTATGTGATGTGGTGGTGTGTTTCCATATGTTATGACTTTGGTGTGTCTTATGTGTGAATATATGATTATGTTGGTGTAAACGGTATATGCTATATGTATTAGTATGTGATGTGTGTGGTGAGAATAACTGTGCATGTGAATTTATATGTGTTTGCATATTATTATGCAATCTTGATTTAGTTGTTATTTCTCACCCTTCTGCTGTGGTTCGTTGCTCTATGAGGCAATTGCAGATTAGTAGTCTCAGAGGCTTTTGTGAAGATTAGTTCTCCATCCGTTTGTCAGTCTGTCTGCTCTGATACGTAGCACGGGAGTCGGGGAATGCTTTAGTTATATATGTATACATTTGTTGAATATGTTTGGTATTACCTTTGTATGACTATTTGGATGTTGTAAAACAATTTATTTTATAAAATAAGTCAGTTATGGATTTTCCGCTTTATTCCATAATTGAGCTTTTCCTTTTATATGGAAAAAGTTTCCCCCTGTATGTTTATTCCATTTTGTGTTATGTATCAAGATTATGAGCAGGGAATATGTTTTCTTTCTTTAAATGTGGCATCCTTGTTTCTGTCAGAAAAATAGATTTTTATTTACTCTGATTTAATTATGTATTATTTATTCACGATGGGAATTGGGGTGTTACACCTTTCGAGGCAAAAGCTAAGAAAGATGGAAAGCTCATGACCTCACCTTATACAAAGAGAAATAAGAACAAGCTTGTATGACAACCAAAAGTTGTAAGGAAGCAGTGTCTGTCATCTCAAGTCCCTTGACTTCTGAACCATCATCATCGCTACTATTATTAGTATAATTCCCCGCCTCTTGGGAACCTGAATGCATATCCTGAGCGTAGGACTGAAGATCATCACGAATATTGGGTGGGTACAAATAAATTTTGAGCCTTTATCCTTTGTTTCTTAAACCGGAACCAACCCACGTTACAACCCTCAAAAGACCTAACTGAAGCAAGGTTATTTTGAAAGCATACTACAACAAGGTTGCATAAACTGACTCCTAGAGATTTGCTAATCTTCTTCTTGTTGTATATTTCACACGCTAGCTAAATCAGCACTACGTTTGGACTAATGGTCCATTCGTCACACACTATTAAACCATTCCAATAATGATTGATTTTTTTTCAAAACTTGCATGAGCATCACATTAAAATTACCATTTGTGAATAAACAATTTTAATTGCAAGTCAGCACTTGACATAAAGGAAATTCCAACAAAGGAGTAATCAAAGAGGACTTGATAATTTATCAAACTCGATCAGAGTCAAGATCACCTCATGGATAAGAGGCGTTGACATCCGATGATTATGGAATCAGTCAATCCAGAGCAAGTCCCCAAGCATCCGTTGATTATGGGACAAATCATTAAGGTTGATCAAAAGAGCATCATCTCAAGACTCTACCAGCCAAGGGGCAGGAACCCAGAGGTTCCTTTTTATTAAGGGTGACTCCATCCAATACTCAGTCAGCATAAATTAAGTCACTTCAATGCTCATTCTAGGGAAGGCTACCTAAAGAGTACATCGAGGCCAATCACTCCAAGAGTCATCCTTTCAAGGAACAATTCTTTCATGACTTGAAGTTCTGGGCCAAACCATCTCGAGATCATCTCATGGTACAACTGTTTCTAACTTCCTTTCTCAAATCTCTGGGGCCAACCATCTCGAGTTCATCTCATGGTACAACTGTTTCCAACTTCCTTTCAAGGACAAACCCTTTCACGACTTGTAATTCTGGGGCAAGCCATCTCGAGATCATCTCATGGTACAATTGTTTCCAACTCCCTTTCAAGGACTAATCCCTTCATGACTTGGAATTCTGGGGCAAGCCATCTCGAGATCATCTCATCGTATAGTTGCTTCCAATTTCCGTTCAAGAAAAATTCTTCAAAGACTAGAGCAGGATGAGCCACAGAGGGGAAAAACCTCTCCTTGCTTTCAAGTATTTCAAGCAAACTCTATCGAAAACCTTTGAGTTTAAGATGAGTCTCGGGGAATCATGCTATCGCCCTACCAAATAATCTTTTGCCTTCTAACAAGAGTCCTTGTTACAAGGAACTATTTCCTTCCATTACCCTCTGCTGGGGAATTTTTGGGCAACTTTCATATTATTGCATAAATCATTCACATGTATTAATCATGACGCTCTGCTCATACATGGAGCCATGCATATCATGCCATTCGTCGAGCCTAACTCACCAACATGAATCTGACATCAAAGCCTTGTAACACAAGATTTGACACCAAAGTCCAACTCAGCTTGGCAATTCAAAGGTCCAGTTCCCGTCTGGCAAAATCACTTTAAGGCCCAGTTCTCGTCTGGAAAACTATTTTAAGGTCTAGTTCTCGTCTGGCAAATCTTTTAAGGTCCAGTTCTTATCTGGCAAATCACTTTAAAGTCCAGTTCCCATCTGGCAAACCCTTTTAAGGTCTAGTTCTCGTCTGGCAAACCCTTTTAAGGTCCAGTTCTTGTCTGGAAAATCATTTTAAAGTCTAGTTCTCGTCTGGCAAATCATTTTAAGGTCCAGTTCTCGTCTGGAAAAACATTTCAAAGTCCAGTTCCCGTCTGGAAAATCATTTCAAAGTCCAGTTATCGTCTGGTAAATCATTTCAAAGACCAGTTCTCGTCTGGAAATTAAAAGTCCAAGTTCCCATCTGGAAAATCATTTCAAAGACCAGTTCCCGTCTGGAAATTAAAAGTCCAAGTTCCCGTCTGGCAATCAAAAGTCCAAGTTCCCGTCTGGCATTTATAAGTCCACTCTTGTTGGCACTTCTCAAAAGTCTAATTTATATTGGTAACTACCTAAAAGTCCACCCTTGTTGGCACCTCTGAAAAGTCCAATTTATATTGGCAATTAAAAGTCCACCCTTGTTGGCACCTCTCCAAATTCAAATTTATATTGGCAACTACCTAAAAGTCCACCCTTGTTGGCACCTCTCAAAAGTCCAATTTATATTGGCCACTACCTAAAAGTCTACCCTTGTTGGCACCTCTCAAAAGTCCAATTTATATTGGCAACTACCTAAAAGTCCACCCTTGTTGGCACCTCTCAAAAGTCCAATTTATATTGGCAACTACCTAAAAGTCCGCCCTTGTTGGCACCTCTCAAAAGTCCAATTTATATTGGCAACTACCTAAAAGTCCACCCTTGTTGGCACCTTCATAATCCAAAAGTCCAATCTTTATTGGTAACAACCAGAAAAAGCAAAAGTCCACCTCATTGGCATCATCTTCCTAAATCCAATCCCCAGTGATATCCAAAATGGTCTCACCCCTAAAGGGAGACCTATTCCAAGCATACTCCATCATTTGCATTATCACATGCATGACATGCATAGCATTCTTACCCAAAATAAGACAGTCATCAAACATAGCCATTGCAATCATCAACATAACAATATCATGTGCGTTCATACATGCGTAAGAATTCCCAACATTTGAATCCTCATAAGTAACTTTATGCACCATGCAATGCATATCATTTCCACCGAAATTGGAATGACGTATCATAACAGGATTCAGGATCGATCAGCAAGCTTCTCAGTCCTCCTTCAAAGTCACCTATATTACTCTGAAAGGAGTTGATATTTCGTACCTACTTATGGGATTTCTATCCCCCAACAATTTATTCTTCAACCATGCAGTTGATAATGATAATCCCATCATCTTTGCTTTTGTTGCTCCCCAAGCAGAGGTTACCCTAAAAAGTCTCCTATGAGCTTTTCCACTGCAGAGCTTTGCCAATAAACTTGTTCTTCCTTGATTTCATTGCATTTTCACTACTTTCTCTTTCTACATTTCATCTCTACATTTTATGTCCACCTTTTAGGACAAAACTTGGGGTCTTTCTATATTTAATTATCTTCCACCAGGAATGTACGAAGACCACTGTCATTCATACCTTCTGGAAAGGTTGTCAAACTCGCGAGTCTACTCAGACTCGTAAAGGGTCCGTAGACTCGACTCGCAGACTCGTACGAGTCTATGGAAAATTAAAAATGACTTTCGAAAACCTATATGTGACACATACATGACACACACATTTTATTTTTAAACTTGTAAATGCCTCATATATATATATATATATATATATAATAGAATACAAATTAACATCCAAATCTAAATTTCATACTCCATAACAAATTTGTTAACAAAAAAACTCAATAATAAAACAAACAAAATAGCTAATGTATTTAAAGACTTAAAGTACTAATTTCTTCTTAATTGAGTACTACATAAAGCAAAAATATATAAAACAAATATGTTAATGGCTTTAAACATCCAAAACTCCAATGAAATCATCACCATCATCTTCATCGGTATCTTGAGTATTATCATCAAATTCTATCCCGGATGAAACACCTTCTTCATCATTAACCAAAGTTGGATTGCTTGAAGTTCCACTTCCAACAAATTCAACATTTCCACCACCACCACCACCACTACTTTACACAACATTAGTAACAACAACATCAACTTCCACAACATTGTTAACAATAACATCATCTCAACATTAACTTTAGTTTGCATATTTTCCTCATTAGAAGCTTTAGTTATCCATTCACCGTCTTTACACAAAAGAATATACAAGAGAAAAATCCAAGTGAAACATATAAGAAAATACTAACACAACAAATAATTAATTTAAGGGAACGGATGCAAACAAAGCAAGAGACATAATAAACGCACGTCATCTATGAAAGGATGAAAGGAGGACGAAACTTTGCTGAAACAAGAGACTATGAGAGAAGCTTTATAATCCATGTACAAGCAAAAAAGAGTTTTTTTTTTAAATAAAATAAAATCTTTTGGGGGTATTTAGGCCTTTTTTGGGTTAAAAAAAAAACAAAATTCAAAAAAAATTTATAGACTCGTTAACTCGCCATAGACTCGCAAGTCTATACGAGTTTATGCGAGTCTACCAGAGTCTACTCGAGTCTATCAAAAAATGATTCTATGCACGAGTCTACTCGTTTTTGCTTCCTAGACTCGTAAACTCGTACGAGTTTACGAGTCTACCCGCGAGTTTGACAACCATGCCTTCTGGTTCAAGTTAATTAAATAGGGGCATCTGTCATACCCCAATTTTGTCCACCCTTCATATGCTTTCGAGTGACTTTTATTTCAAATAAATGAGATAGCACAGTTGGTAAGAAGGTATGTGTAAGAGGTTTAATCACAAGGTCGCGGGTTCAAGTCCCATTCCATGACTTTTTGTATTTATTTTCCTTTTTGTGTGTTTTCATTAAAAAAGGGTAAAAAGATCATTTTTCCATTATTTAATTATTATTTTCGTTTTTTATTTAGGAGTATTTTAAAAAATTAATTTTTTATTTTTAAATCTTTATTTTATGCATTAAACAAATAAAAAACCCCCCAAAAAAAATAAAAATAAATCTCAAGATCAATTCAAGATTCATTCCAAAACAAGTCTTAAACATAATCCAGACATGTTTGATTGAAAGAAGAAACTTTTCAAAATCACATAACATGCTTCAAACATGTCCCAGATAGATTTGAATTCTTTCCAAAATAAACCACAAACATCTTTTCTTGAAATTCAATCATCATAAAATCATGTTCAAGACAAAGTTTTATTTCTTTCCAAAATAACATACAAACATGTCAGATTCTTGCATTCAAGTTGGACATCAAAGTTCAAATTTCTGAGCTTATATAAAGAGCAGCATACACACAACATCAAGAATTCTCACAGTCCACAAATTTCACAACTTTCAACATTTCACACTTCATTCACAAGCTCACTATGCAATTCTTTTTTCAAAACTATTGGTTCTTTCTTTTCTTTGGCCGATGATTTCCATTTGAGGCCCCCCTTTGTTGATTTTCAATTTTATCATTTTTTGGTGTGCTGTTTGAGCCAGATGATGATATTTAGCTGATGGTTCACTTTTAAAAAGATTTATTCATTGTATTTTGTTTGCGAAAATTGTTCTAATGCTACTATATTACCCTTTGTACATATTCCTAAACCTCACACACATATACATCAAACTGCCTTTTTTTTACTAATATTTGCAGTAACAATTCACAACCATACACAAACCCCAAATAACAATACCATGTTCACATTTTAACAACAACCTTTAATATCGATCAAGAACTTTGACATAAACCAAATTTCATAACTGTTAAAACAAAGTTCACATGAGTAAATCGGAAAAAATGAAATAGAGCTCGAAAACAACAAGAGCAATCGAAGTCAGGAGCTGAAGAGAAAAACCCAATACACTAGCAACACCCTCCCTCAGACCTGGACTTTAGTGCATTTGGACCTTTTGGCCCATGTTATTTATTTATTTTTTTTTTAGTCCTCTCTTCTTATTCTTTCTAACTATTGATTTCTATCTTGTTATTTTAATTTCTATTAATATATAGTAAAATAAAAAAAGGCATTTTATTTAATAAAAAAGAAAAAAAATAAAAGAACAGTTTTAATAAAATAGGATAATTATTTTTATATAGAATGGATATTTAGATATTATGATTTAACCTTTTTTTAAATAATCCAAAATAAAAATGATTTCTCTTAGTTTTTTCAACAAATATTTAATTTTAGAAATTAATTTTATTTAACCATGAACAAATACAATCATTAATTTACTTTAAATTTTTAGTGAGTGATATTACTGATTAATTAATTGAATGTTCATATCGATTTAGAATTAATATTTGTTCTCTTGTATTCTCATGATGTATATAATCTTTTTCCCACATGTATAAACTCTAAAATCTATATTTTTAATAATAAATTCTCGATTCGTATCAAGCCATTTTCATACCCTGTAAGTCAGTCATTTATGATCGCCATCGACCATAGTCATTAGAGTCCTTTGTTGCATGATAACATTAGGTTAGTGCCCCTTTAATCTAACCTTAGGATCTTAGAGCTAGGATAGATTTCCCTTCTTAAAATTAAAGTCTATTTTTCTCAAGAAATGAAAAAAAAATACTCTAATTATATCTAACCTCTCTTAAAAAAAAATAAAAAAATACCTCACAAATCACAAACCTTTTTCCCATTTGGCTTTTCATTTTAAAACTTTTCTAAAAGGATATGCTTCGTAGCATCATCAATAAAAAACATACAACAAACCAAAAAAGTTTTCAACACGAACTACAGAGTTCTGATTCCCTCTGGGATACGTAGGCACTGAGTTGAAAACTCAGACGAACTCAATAATAAAAAACTATCGTTTTTCTTCAAGTATTCATCCTATTTCCCTTAGCAAGCAATAGAAAACAAACACCCTTCATGCCTAGATAACTTAGACGGTTCCCATCGAGTACGATGGATGTAGGGAGTGCTAGCACCTTCTCCTTACATAACTGACTTCCGAACCCAACATGGTTGTGATGACCATACCATATCCTTTTCCCTGTGGGTTTTATCGATATTTTCCCTTTCCTCTTGTGGGAATAAATAAAGTTTGGTGGCGACTCTCATAAGTCCATTCGTCATCGTGCAAGCCCTAGTCTTTCGCATCGCAAAGATCGTATTTTTTGAGGTACGACACATGGCGTTCGCCATGGCCTGGTGGCGTTCACCATTGCTGCGCAGTTGGAGAATTTAAAAATTGCAACTGTTATGGGCAGTTTTATTTTCTTATCTTCCCTCCACTTCATGTGCACGTTTTGGAAGTTACATCAGACACTTTGCTCTCTATATATAGGACCCATCACTCTTGTATTTGACATCCGATTTTAGACGCGGAAGCTCTGTCGAATTTCGTTTAGGAAAATATATTACTTTCGAAGCGAGAATTACTGACATCGAGGAATTGTCGCAAATTTCTTTGTACTTTACTTTGCTGCTGTACTTCTGATTTCGAACAAGCCTGCCGACACCTTCTTATCAATTAAATTCCGTATTTTACTTTATAGGTTTTTCTTATTTCTGTCTAGCATTTTATTTTCTACTTTGTGCATGCTATGTATTTTGCCATGAAAGTTACCATGATCATATTTGTAATAAAAATTGAAATGTGTTGCTAAATTTGTTTGAGTTCGGCGTGTGAGGGTCGTCGTTACCGACAGAACTCCGTAGAAAATGTAGGCACGACTTTATGTGATTGCATGCTAGTTTTGGTTTTAGTTTCTATTTTTCATGTTCTATTATTCCGACATGAAAGTGAGGGATATGCTAAGTTTGGACCGATAGCGCGAGAGTGTGAGGAAAGAACGGATAGTAGAAACTAGGCACTGATCCTAAAAACAACGAGAGCGCTTTAGGCATCGTTTAGGATTTCATTAGCTTCTAAAATACGCTTTTCAATTAAAACTGGCAAGCGAGAGCAAAATTCTGTGGTTGTTAGGTGTGGCTTTTGTCGATAGCGCGAGAGTGTGAGGCAGAGTCTTTAAGTTAGTACTTCCTACGGAACAAAGTGCAGTCGTAATTAGCACCATATTTTTACAAGTCCTTTAGGTATGCGGAATCCACATTCCAGACTCGTTTTTAGTATTAATTTCCTAAAACCTCTAGAATTAGTAATTTTCCTCTTTCGAGCAAATTCCGTAAAACTCTTAGCCTTAGCTTTACACTGCAACTTAGATTGCATTAATTTAATTATCCCTTCCATGTGGGTTCGACAACCTTATTTAAAACTATGCGAACAACTGTATACTTGCAGTATCAACTCGACGGTCACGTTAGTGCCCTCGACACGCGTCAATTTTTTGGCGCCGTTGCCGGGGAAGGCTGGTTTAGTCAATATTGTGAATCCTTTGTTGCGCAGTATAGACTAAGGCACCAAATTTTTTTCCTTTTTCTCAAATCCGCCGATTGTATGCCAAACACTCGTTCTATGGGTGACAAGCTTGAGCAACCAATTGACGATATCAAACATTTCATTAACTTAAGACATCGAATTAACGAGTTCCGAATTAAGTATAATCTTCTTGAACATGAAATCCCTTATCCAGAATTACCGATACCCATGGCTGAGAAACCGACAAACCGTCCTCTTAAGGATTACGTTGTTCCATCGCAAGATGAACCGCATAACATCATTGCTTCCCCTCCTATTAATCGAAACGATTTTGAACTGAAACCTTCACTGTTACAAGCCGTTCAACATAACGAATTTTCAGGAAGTTCCACAGATAACCCGAACCTTCATCTATCGATGTTTGTGCAATTTGCTGATACCGTAAAAGCAAATGGTGTTAGTAATGAAGCCATAAGACTAAGTCTTTTTCCTTTCTCTTTAAGAGATATAGCTAAAGCTTGGCTCCAGTCTTTACCATCCAACTCTATCACTACGTGGGACGAGTTGAAGAAAGTATTTTTAGCCCGATACTTTCTGCCGAGCAAAACTGCTATGTTGAGAGCCCAGATTAACGGATTTAGGCAGAAAGACAATGAATCTCTTTTCGATGCTTGGGAAAGATACAAGGCCATGCTAAGTGTCATACCCCAAATTTTTACCACTAAGATTTCCCATTATTGTGCAAAACATCATCACAATATGGATGTACCTTCATGCCTCATCAATCTCCTCACAGATGGGTGAGCATTCATTACAGCTAAGAATTAGGGTTTCAAGCCCTCTCAGAGCTCTTAGACAAGGGATCAATCAAGGAATGACATGATCTTCAACTTGTCTAGCCTCTCAAACACCTATAAGGGATCAAGAGGACTCCCACATCAAGAATCAAGCACAAGGTTGCAACATTCCAAGTGGATCAAGCCTCGAGATTGCAGTGTCACCAAATTAGGGTCTTGGTCAACCAAGGCCTCTAGATGAAAATTTTCTTCTGGGCATGAGCCAATGCTTCAAACCATAACCTAGGATACTCCAAGGGACCTCATGGACCCAATCACCAAGTCAATTTAGCCTCATGGGATGCATTCACCAAAAATCAGGAATTAGGGTTTCTTGACCTAATTCACCCCTAAGTTGACTTTTGGGACAAAACATGAGCCAAGACCTCAAGACATGATTTGAGGGTCTCTAATAAACCATATTGACCCATTTGCAGCAATGGATTGATTCAAGAAGCTTGATCTACAAGTTTCAATTTCTTCAGGACCACAATTAGGGTTTTGAGGAAAAAGTCAATTGTACCTTTGTCTTTTGACCAAGACATGCTCCCAACCCTTGGGACATGATTTAATACACCCTAAAACACCTATGGAACATATCCATTAGGTTTGATTTAGGTCAAGGACTTGATTTCACCAAGGATCGCGCAGTTTGGAATTCCTCTAATAAAAAGTCAACTGTGCACAAAAGTCAAGTTTAACTTTTTGAGATTTTTCACAATTATGGTTCTTTAACCCTAAAGCAATGTTAATGTGTGATTTTAATCATCATTCATCAAGAAAAATCAAAGAAAGTGGGATAAATTGTAAAAGGGGTAGCCATAAAAACTTAGAATTTTTCTAAGTTATGAAACAAAGTGGCTAGGGTACCAACTTCCAAGGATCATAACTTGAGATCCAAGCAACCATTTTGGATGGTCCAAAGATGGATTTATAGCTCTCATGGTATACTTTAAAAGTTTCAACTACACCTCATTCCAATTCTTCATGGATTTTTAGTTATGGAGTGATCAAAATGGCTGAAAACATGAAATGTCACTTTTTCCAACACTTAGTGAAATTTTCACTAAGTCAGAATCTGTCTTGCTTTTTTTCCAAATGTAGAGGCATTTTTCATTGTAATTCAGGTTGACTCAAAACCAAAGTTGGACATCATGATGAAATAGGATATACCAGCTTTCCAAAATGCCCAAGAACTCCATCAAATTCCATCTGAGCTAGGAGTTATGACAGCTGCAACATGCCTTGCTGCAAACTGTGGTGCAAGGAAGATTTGTGCATTAGGGCTCGATTTGATCAATTTGTGCAAACAACAAACAAGTTTAACCATCTGCACACCACAGGGGGAGACCAAGGAGGGACAAACACTGCTCTATCAGCCTCCCAAGTCCATGGATCTATGTTTAGGAATGATACTCCTAAATTCAAAGATGCTTCAAATATTCAATTTTGTTTCAAAGCATTTAACTGATGCATAGAGGTGGCATTCATCAAGACAATGTTATCCAAGTTCAGTCAAGACTTATCCCTGAACCAAAGACACATAGGCCTATGCTCTAACCTCTAGTCAATGGCTAGAGGAGACTTGAGATTCCAAAGTGATCCAATTGGCCACAGACCTGTACCAGTTGCCATACCCTATTCCTTGCAAAACAAACTTGCTCTACTATAAACAAAGCTTATTTGTGATCAGTTTGAGTACACCAAAGCACCCAAACTGATGCTTTCCACAAAACACCTTCTCACTTCCAAAATTGCCTTCTAGTCACTATCGGGTTTTGAGTTTGAGAACAATTCCATCCAAGCCAATCACACACGCACACCTCATAAACATCATACAGAAGTGATCCAAACACTAAACAACATCTGAAACACCAATTTCACAAAATCACCAGCCAATTGCTCAAGTTTTCAACCAAGTTGCAGTTGAGGTGCCATATCCTGTTCCAGTCCATTTCCAATCACTCCAAGCATTCAAACACATTCCATATGGTGTAGGGAAGCTGTTCAGATCATCACAACTCATCTGTAACACCTCCAACTCAAAAATCAAATTGCTCTTGCTGCCACGACCTTCAAGTAAGCCTAAACTTGGTTATTTCATGATTCATGCATATTTCCTCGCACAATAATTTTGCCATATGTTCATAATCTTGTATGGAGGGTTTCCCCCTTAATTAATTGCTTTATATGAATCGTGTATCAAAATTCCCTGCCTTCATGCAGAATTTAGGGTTCTTGAGGTTTTGTCTTGATTTCTTATTCCATGCTTAAAATAAATGAAATTAAAGACCATAGACATGATCGTGAGGTGAAAATGAGTAGATTGATATGTGGATTGTGTGATTTCATCAAGTATTCAGTGAGATTGAGGGGAAAACGCAAATCTGAAGAAACAGAGGGCGCGGGCAAGAACTTGGTGTTCTTGGCGCCCTTTTTTTAGTTTTTAAATATTTGAATTTTTGTGATTTTATTTAATTGATTCAAAAATTAATTTCTCTCTGGTTTCCAATCATTTTGTGGATAAAAACATGATTTTTCAAACATTAATCCAAGATCAAAACTTGTTTTTTACACATGTTTGATAATTTTGATCATTTTAATTAAATTTTTATTTAATTAAAATACATTTTGAAATTAATTTAGGGTTTTGATATTAATCACCCTAAACAAATATTTTTCAAACTTTTTGGGCCTATTGAGAGAGTGTAAGACCCAACCCTTTGAAAATACAAAACCATTCAGGCCTCAGATATTGTATAAGTCCCTCTGCGTTAAAAAAAATCTCGGCGCGATCGCTAGTTCAAAATCAAATCCTCTGGGCCTACCCTTGTGTTGTAAGTCCAATTTCTTTTTTTTTCAAATACTTTGGGCCTCTTGATAGAGTGTAAGTCCCATCTCTTTGTACATAAATAATTTTGGGCCTCAGTGTATTGTATAAGTCTCGACACCGTTTCAGAAATTCCGACGCAATCGTCGTTTTCAAACTTTTTAAGTTGGGACTAACCTCGTGTAGTAAGTCCCATTTCTTTTCTTCAAAACTTTTTGGGCCTCTTAAGAGAGTGTAAGACCCATCCCTTTGTACAGAAAACCTTTCTTTGGGCCTCAGTCACTTGTATAAGTCCCTGTACAACGTCAAAACAATAGTGCAATCACTGTTAAAATTTGGGCCTCTCCCTGAGCTGTAAGCCCCGATCTCTGTTCAAAATACTTTCTCCTTTGGGTTTGAATCCAAATGTATAGTTGCTATTAAAACTTTCTTTAATTTATTTGAACAACTAACAAAACAGCATGAAAGCTCTACAACGGGTAAGTGTTTATCCGCTTTCTTTTATATGCTTTCATATACATAACTGTATTGTGGGAAGCTGCGCATGGTTAGTCTTCTTTCATACCTTTTAAATACTCGTCATACATCAACTGTATATATACTAGTATAGTTATTTAGAGTTTTCCCCGGCAACTACGTCTAGAACTAGGTAAAGCCCTGTTGGTCTCTCTTTAAATACAAACAAAACTAGATCCCCATAGGATTTCGAGATACAGTCTTCCCTTCTATTGGGGTTAAACAATATGGAACAAAGAGAAAGGCAGTATTCTCGGTGAACCTTTTCTCAGACTGTCACCCCTAGAAATTGTCAAAGAAATTCTACTCCCCAGAGTTGATATATTCTCCGTGAATAACTTCTCTTGAGTTTCTTCCAAACCCTTGAACTTTCCTGGAATGATCTCTTCTCTGTGAATTGCATTTCTTGAACTTGTCTTGGTTTGGGGACCCACAGGCTTCCTAAAAGCATCCCCGCATCCTCTTGGGCTTTGTACAAGGACCCTTCGGCTTCTTAGAAGTTCTCATGCCTTCTCTTGGGCTTAATACAAGGACCCTCATGACCTCTCAAGTTCCTTTCAAACATAGGAAAAACCACCGATCACTCTGGATAAATCTCCAGCAGAAACCCAGTCTCTCTCATGAGAGTTCCCCACCCTTGGGCCTGCCTATGGATCTAATCCTCAACAGTAAGATAGCCTCCTCTTAGGCTTTATATAATGATCTTTCCTCAACACAGTCAGCCTCCTCTTGGGCTGCGTACAATAATTCTTCCCCTCTAGCGGAGCTAACCTTTTCAGACTCTCTTGTTGAGTCCATCACTTTTCAAGACTCTCTTGTTGAGTCAATACCCTTTTAGCCTCAATCTCGGGCTTCATACGAGATAGCAAATCACTCTCTTGTTGAGTATAAAAGACTCTCTTGTTGAGTCAATCAACCTTCAGACTCTCTTGTTGGGTCAATCACCTTTGGAAGACTCTCTTGTTGAGTCTACTCTTTTAGCCTCCGTCTTGGGCTTTGTACAAGACATATAAAAGCGCTCTCTTGTTGAGACAAACTCATTTCAGCCTCCCTTTTGGGCTTTGTACAAGACACATATAAACCTCCCCAACAGAGTCAAAAATCCCTTTTCTTAGCCTCAATCTTGGGCTTTGTACAAGAGAGATAGAACACTTTCCTCAGAAAAGTCAAACTTTTAGCCTCCTCTTAAGCTTTATATAATGATATCCCCAAAAAGCCAGTCTCTTTTTTGCCTCAATCTTGAGCCTTGTACAAGACATATAAAAACACTCTCTTGTTGAGTCGGTCTTATCTAGCCTCCTCTTAGGCTTCATATAAAGAAATCCCTGGCTGAGTCAATCAACCTTTTAGCATCAAATTTGTGCTTTGGTCATAGCCCACAAACATCAACAGTCCCTCTTTAAAGATGACAAATTCTCTCTCAGCCAAAACCCTTTAGCTTTATATCTTGGGCTTTGAACAAGATACAAATCACCTTTAGCTTCATGTCTTGGGCTTTAACCAAGACACCAAAACATCTTTTTCCTCCATTAGAATAGGAGGAACTACGATTGCTCTGATTTCCCTGTTTCGTTAAACGGGAATACGTAGGCATAAGATTGCGAAATCTTAGCGAGCATACTAATAAAAAACTCTAGGTCCAGTACCTTCATACATCAGTAAGAAAAATTTTAGATACAATATCTTCCCCAAAGCCCCATGAACCGTCAAGACACTCTATTCTTAAGCCAAATAACCTAAGAGAGACCCACTATTTTGATAGCATCTGTGAACCAACAGCCATCCATTTAAACTCAGTATGCAAGCAGGGTTAATTGGAGACATCTATTTCCTTTCCTTAATCAGCTTCACAGGATAAAAAATGAATCAAACAGTAGCACCCCAAAGCGATAGTGATTCGAAACCACAAAAACCGCGCTACATCAGAATGGCGACCACAGTGGGAGCAGTCCCTTTCTCCCATCTTTTAGGAAGAATCCCTTAAGTTTAGAAGGTACCACGGTGAATGGCGACTCTGCTGGGGAGTCATTGACTGTTAGGATCATAAGACTAGAGGTCTAGGATGTTAGGACAAATATATATACTGCTTTTCCTAATTGATATCAGTGTTTATTTTTCTGCTAATGGGAATGCGTGTGATGCCGCATCTGGAAAGATTGAGTATACACCTAAGATAAGTGATGGCACTTGATGGGTAATCTTACAGGGAGTGACTCCCAAATAAGAGGTCACGGTCGACCATCGAATCAGTGGAGATGCCCTTTGCGGATTCAATGCATATACGACTTCGGTTGTTGAAAGGAGATTGTTCGATTGGGTTATCTGAGAAGCTGAGGATTTTAGAAGACTGAAACCTTGTTACTATTTTGTAGTGCAGAAGCTATCGAAAATAGTTGTCATGCGATACTACACTCATTTGAGATTACTCTAAGATACTACAGCTCGCTTAGGTGATTCTAGCCTGCTGTTGTTATCCCAAGAGGGGTCAGTGATTTTGAGGACAGGTACAAAAAACCACCAGTATAAACCTTTGGCGATGGGTAGAGCCTTGACTTCATGACACCGAACCTTTGACCCCATGTTTTTTCTATGTTTTTGTGGTCTGGAAGAAATTCCAAAGGATCAAACCATTGCCGGATTATCAACTAGCACCAACACTGGAGGAGTACTCTCACCTGACCGATTTACATATTACTGACCAAGCTCCCTTTTCTGGTCTGGAAGAAATTCCAAAGGATCAAACCATTGCAAGAGCAATCTATTTGGACAAGCCAGAAGTCAGGACTCACATGACCACTAAGGGTGGAATCCAGGGTTTGCCAGCCCAGTTTTTGATAAAGAAGGCTCTGTACTTTGCTAGTCTAGGAAACGTGGCCGCTTTCGAGAGCATCTTTATTTTGCTCACCTACAGGTTATTTTTGTTTCCCAACATTGATAACTTCATAGATATCAATGCCATTAAGATATTTTTGATTGGAAACCCTGTACCAACCTTGCTCGTAGATGCTTATCATTTTGTACATTTAAGGAATTTGTATAGCGGAGGAATGATCACCTGCTGTGTACCCCTGCTGTACAAATGGTTCATTTCCCACTTGCCCAAGTCTGCTGCATTTTGGGATCCTAAGAATACTTTACGTTGGTTGCAGAGAATCACGTCTCTTACCAACTCTGACATCGACTGGTACAATCGAATCTATGACGGAATCAGAATCATTGGCCGTTGTGGAACTTCCCCAATGTACCCCTCATAGGATCTAAAGGAGGAATCAATTATCATCCAGTTTTAGTTCGTCGCCAATTTGGATACCCGATGAGGCATGTCCCGAGTAATGCCCATCTGGAAGGTCTTTTCTTCAAGGAAGGAGAAAATGACAGGGCATTAAAGACAGAAATAGTGCATGCCTGGAAACATGTTCACAAGAAAGGAAGAGAGTCTCTAGGAAAACCAGATTGTGTCTCTGTGGGACCTTATCTCCACTGGGTACAAACCAGAGCTCTCAAGATGAGGATGCCTTACCCTCATCAAGAAGTTCTTCCGTTAAAGGAATCTATCCTTTATTTTATGTATGATATGGAAAAACTTCAGGTTACTCTCAACAGAGTTCAACAGGGGAAGAAGTCTTGGAAGAACAAGTACCGTATTCTCAGTGTGGAGTGTAAGAAAATACAACAACTGTTAAAAGAAAAAGATGCTCTGATCGAGATTTTAGAGCAACATGCTGTAGAAAACCAAGATGACCAAAGGAATTTGCTCGCTCCTTTCACTTGGCAAAGGAATGACAACCCGACAATGGCTCGAGAGCCTCGGTCAAAGAAAAGGAAAATACCAGAACCAACACCTGATCCCTCCTCAGAGAGGACTCAGGATCCATTAGCTTAGACATTTTCTTTTACAACACTATGTAAATTACTGTATTTCCATTTCTGCAATCTTTGAATTCAATAAAATGGGGTTTCCCCACTGTTTGATATTTGCATTCCACTTGTCGAAGTTTGTTTTGATTAAGCAAAAAATATATGTATATAATATAATCATTGCATATCATTCATCATTCTCATGTAACGCATTCTTCTTACCTACGAATCTCATGTTTGTGTCTCAATTCTAGAGTCAAACTGTCTCATTCATACAATTATTGATCCAGTCAACAAAAGAAAATGGATAATCTCGAGGAAGAGAATAGAGAGTTGAGAGAGGAACTCGATGCTCTGAAAGAGGATCTGAGAAAGCTTCACAACGATATGCAAGCTCTGGCAGCAGCCCAGATGCAACAACAAAGGACTGTGATCTCAGATATCACATCTAAGCCCATAGTGGAAAAGTATGATCCTCGATATACCATGCTTAAAGATCGTCCCTGGGGTATGCCACTCAACTATATCCCAGAAGGATATATTCCGATGATCACTAAAGATCCGGAAACTGTAGCAGGAACCGCTGGGCCTGAAGGTTACAAACTTTGGGAAAGCGAAGACGCCAGGGGCATGACAACAACTCCTGAAGGTTACAAACTTCGGGAGAGAGAGGTACCAAGAGTCACATCCGTAATGACTATACCACCACCCATGGTACACACTGTCCCGGAAGGACAGATTTCCCAGATACCGTCTGGTGGAAATGAAAGTATGGACGAGAGAATGAGAGAATTCCATGAATAGTTCCTAGAGATGCAGAAAGAACTACAAGCTATTAGTGGTCAGGATCTATTTGGAAAAGACTCCGCAAACCTTTATTTAGTCCCCAATGTAAAAGTTCCGCACAAATTCAAGGTGCCCGAATTTGAAAAGTACAAGGGTAACTCTTGCCCTCAAAGTCATTTGGTGATGTATGCTCAGAGAATGTCAACTCCGACAGAGAACCAATAGCTACTGATCCACTATTTCCAGGATAGTTTAATCGGTGCGACACTCAAATGGTACATGAGGTTAAACCGCACTAAGATCGTCACTTTTAGAGATCTTGACGCTGCCTTCGTTTAGCAGTATAAGTATAACCTGGACATGGCGCCGGATAGAGATAAACTCAGAGCCATGTCGCAGAAGGACAAGGAAACCTTTATGGAGTATGCTCAGAGATGGCGTGAAATTGCCGCCCAGATTTGTCCACCTCTTGAGGAAAAAGAGATGACAAAGATCTTCTTGAAAACCTTGAGCTTATTTTACTTCGACAGAATGGTCGCCACTGTGCCCAATGACTTTACTGAGATGGTGGGCTTGGGAGTTCATCTTGAGGAAGCAGTCCGAGAAGGATGTTTAGTAAAAGATGCTGGATCATCAAGCAGTACTAAAAGATAAGCTAGTGCTCTCCCTAAGAAAAAAGAACAAGATATCAGTAATATCTCTCTCGGAAAGCAAAGGCAACGGTACCAACCAGTAGCAGCTGTAACTCCTGCTATCAACCCTACACCTATTCCTACGTATCAACCTCAGGTTACTCAGAGCCAACCGAATCAACAACAATATCAACAAAGGACACAACAACATCTTCAGCAGGCTCGTCCTCTGCACAACAACAACCGTACAACGCGACCACAGGGGTTTGACCCTATACCAATGTTGTACGTAAAACTGTTTCCACTATTACTGGTCAAGGGGCATGTCCAAACCAGGGCTCCTCTTACAGTACCGGAGAGTCCGCCTTTTTGGTTCAAAGCAGATCAGACTTGCCCTTACCATCAAGGAGGAGCGGGGCATAACATAGAAAACTGTCTCAGCTTCAAATCCGATGTACAGAAGCTTGTTAGGAGTGGGGTCTTATCCTTCAAGGATACGAATCCAAATGTTCAGACAAACCCGCTGCCTCAACATGAGAAATCTGCAGTAAATTTGATAGAGGGAGAGTCTAACCACAACTATCAAATTCATGATGTACTCTTATTGAGGGCCAACCTGGTCAAAATGCATCGCAGACAGAGCGGATATGGGCATGTACCATCTCATAACTATCACCAGTGTGATATCTGCTCTAAAGACAATCGAGGATGTTTTGTAGTGCAATCAGCTCTACAGGAACAGTTGGATCTCAGATGGATCCAGGATCACCGAATTCTTGAAGTCAACGTGACTTATACGAATTCCAGCGTCATTCAGAACCACAACATTCTGGCAATGAATGTCAACTTGGTGGCAATGCACTCAAGGCAAAGCCAACATCATGATCTGCCACGACACGATTACGATTCCTGTATGGTCTGCTCGGTAAACAATCAGGGATGCTCTTTTGTACAAGAGGCCCTTCAGCGTCAGATGGATCTTGGATGGATTCAGGATTATCGTGATAGAAATCAGTATCAAGTGAATATGATTCAAATCTTTGATATCCGCTTAATGAATACCAGCTTGGTGAAATTACATGCTAAGCAGGTTCAGCTCGGTTTTCTGACTTCGCATGATTATCAGAACTGTAAGGGATGCCGTGAGAGTAACCAAGGATGCGCTCTCGTTCAAAGAACTTTGCAACACTTGTTAAACCACCGGTGGCTTCCGATCTATTTAGACGAAGACACACAACAAGTCAATATGATTAATGGGAACCCTACTAGGCATCAAAGTTAGGATGTTCGATCAATGGAAACAGACCTAGTGAGGTTACATTGCATACAAAGCGGACATGGCCAGGTGCCACCACACAACTATGAACGTTGTAGAGTTTTCTCAGAAGATAATCAAGGATGTTACCTCATGCGAGCAGCCCTTCAAAGTTAATTGGATCACAACGAGATTCGGCCGTATCCAGATTCTGGGTCAATCAACTTGATACCAGACTATTTTGCTGATCAAATCAAAGACATCATCGTAATATCTGATCATAAGAGGACCAAAGATGTTTGTACCATCATCCCTTTACTTGACGAATCGAAAGTTCCCAACCAGGAGCTGATTGAAATTACTTACAATGGTCGGAAAAATCAGAAGGATCCAGTAGTTATCTATTTACCAGGACCGTTACCGTATGAATCAACTAAGGCTATCCCTTACAAATACGGTGCAACAACAATTGAGAATGGAAAGGAAACTCCATTACCCCCCGTCGTGAATATTGCAGACATCACTCGAGTAACACGGAGCGGTCGAATCTTCAACCGAGGGGTTGGAGAACCTACCCGAGAAAAGGAACCTCAAACAGAAGTTCCTGATCAACTAGTCAGTCAATTCTTCGATCCCGACCTTTCAAAGAACAACGATGAGATACTGAAGCTCATCCAGAAGAGTGAATACAACATTGTTGATCAGCTGTTGTAAACTCCTTCGAAAATCTCAGCGCTATCACTTTTACTTAGTTCCGAAGCTCACAGGGAGGCTCTACAGAAAGTCTTAGAGCAAGCCTTTGTGGAACAAGATGTGTCAGTAGGATAATTTGACAGCATCATCTCCAACATCACTTCCTGCAACAACTTGGGATTTAGTGATGAAGAACTGCCAGAAGAAGGCAAAAGTCACAACATGGCACTCAATATTACAGTCAAC
The DNA here is from genome assembly GCA_022829125.1 of Lathyrus tuberosus. Lineage (NCBI taxonomy): Eukaryota > Viridiplantae > Streptophyta > Magnoliopsida > Fabales > Fabaceae > Lathyrus > Lathyrus tuberosus. The sequence goes on from JALAZF010000183.1 coordinate 5,739,549, forward strand.
AGCTAGGACGATGCGTTATCCGATGTACTGGTAGATACTAAATCAGCTCTAAATGTAATGCCAAAGTCTACATTGATGCGATTATCATACCGAGGACCTCCGATGAGAGGCAGTGAGGTCACCGTCAAAGCATTTGACGGATCCCTAAAAACAGTTATCGGTGAAGTCGACCTTACCATAACTATCCCCACACTTTCCTAGTCACTTTCCAGGTCATGGACATTCGAGCAACATACAGCTGTTTGTTGGGAAGACCTTGGATACACGAGGCTGGGGCAGTTACTTCGACACTTCACCAAAAGCTGAAGTTTGTCAAGAACGACCAACTCGTCATAGTCTGCAGAGAGCAAGCCTTAATCGTGAGTAACTTATCGTCATCCACGTGTGTAGAACCAGAAGAGGTTGTAGGAACCCAGTTCCAAGCACTTTCGGTGAGCAACGACAATTAATCAGAAAGAGGAACGTCAATATCATCGTACAAAGATGCTCTCGAAGTAATTAAAAGTAACAATGCAAAGGGATGAGGACAACTTGTCATTCCTGCTGACAATAAGAAAAAGGAGGGTCTTGGTTTTTCTTCAACCTGTACTCAGGCTCCTACTAACGATGAGAGTCTTCATCCCATTCAGGACTTCTTCCATAGTGGAGGTTTCCTTCACCCAGTGTCTCAAGAAGTACATACCATCAACGAGGGAGATTCTTCCGATACAGATAAAGAGTGGAAGTCCTATCTTAACGAGGACGGTTATGTGTCTTAGGAAGAGGTGCCTACACCATTTTGCTATCCCGCACAGAGTCCGAGATTCATACCGAGATCGGATGTCAAAATGATATACGGAGATTTTGATCCAGAAGGATGCCGTGCTCCACAAAACTCATTAGAGGAGGATACTCTGATGAAAGACAACTTTGACCACGACTATTATGGCCCAATGGATGGCTTGCCCATCTGGCAGCCGTACCCAGGAGACTCGGGGCAAGAGAGTCATCCGAACGATGCATATCAGCTGAGCATCATTGAAAAGAATACTTGTGTCCCCACCATGTCATGGGATCAACACTCAGGGAATTCAGAAAATATCCAGTACGACGATGAATTTGCAAAGCTTGCGGGACTAGAATTCATCAACTACGCTTTTCCTGAGGTCAACGTCATCGAGAGAGATGACTCCTCTAGTTCCAAAGAAGTGTGGGACACCTTGGGATAACCAAGCGGCATATTCGACTTCATGGTCAAGTACACCGGTCCAAAAAGCTCTCGTATCAGGCTCGAAGACATCTAGCCAACTGGATGGGGAGATCCACCTGAGAGTACAAACACTGTGTAAAATACAGCTGAGGAATCCTCCTACGACAACTTTGCCTGGGAGACAGATTCCAACGATCCTACTCCACCAGAAATCAGCGTTATTTCTGAAGATAAATCAAGAAGGAAGGTACCAGACTTTGTGATTCACCAAGGAGTTCGCCGCCAATGGGTTGCTGTCAACGTTCCGAAAGTTGTTCATAAGTCAAAGTAATTGCCATCTTTAACTTAACCTTTCACATTGTCCAGGTGAAACAGATGTTTTGATAGGGCTCACTTTCTGTAAATGTCCCTCTTCGCTTTGCCCAAAGCGACAGAGTTTTGTTTTATAGGGCTGTAGTTTCAAGAATCGACAAGATTAGAAATAAAATAATGTCGTTCTGTAATTTCCACATTTATTGTTGTTTTCTCTTTTCGCTTTTTCAGAAAATGGTAATCCTAAAAAACATCTCAAATAATAAAAACAAGCAGTTATCAGAAAATACACTGCGAACACTCTTGCATTTCTCTCTATCTCTTCTAAAACAAATCATCACATCATGTAGATTGCTTGTTTTAAACCCCATCGAAACATACGATCCAATGCCTTCTCTCAACTTTGAATTCCCGGTATTTGAGGCTGAAGAAGAAGATGGCGAAGAAATTCTAGAAGAGATCTCCCGATTACTCAGACAAGAGGAAAGGTCCATTAAACCTCACAAAGAGCCATTGGAAACAGTCAACTTGGGTTCAGAAGAAGAGAGAAAAGAGGTCAGGATTGGGGCACTGCTCAGTTCAACTGTCAAAGAAAGTTTGACAAAGCTTCTCAAAGAGTTTCCCGATGTATTTGCTTGGTCATATCAAGACATGCTAGGGTTGGATACAGCATCGTGGAACATCATCTACCGTTAAGATCAGAGTGTCAGCCAGTAAAACAGAGGTTAAGACGGACTCATCCAGACATGGCCATCAAAATCAAAGAGGAAGTACAAAAACAGATTGACGCGGGTTTCCTAGCCACTTCAGAATATCCTCAATGGTTAGCCAACATAGTACCAGTTCCGAAAAAGGATGAAAAAGTCAGAATGTGTGTAGACTACAGGGATCTGAACAAAGCCAGTCCAAAGGATGACTTTCCCTTACCGCACATTAACATGCTGGTAGACAGTACATCGAAATTCAAAGTCTTCTCCTTCATGGATGGATTCTCAGGCTATAACCAAATCAAAATGGCACCAAAAGACATGGAGAAAACTTCGTTCATCACCTCTTGGGGCACTTTTTCTTACAAGGTAATGCCGTTCGATTTAAAGAACGTCGGGGCAACCCATCAAAGGGCCATGACTACTCTGTTTCATGACATGATACACAAAGAAATTGAGGTATATGTCGATGATATGATTTCCAAATATAAGACAGAAGAGGAGCATGTGACCCACCTGTTAAAGCTATTCGAGCGGTTGAGAAAGTACAAACTCCGCATGAATCCTAACAAGTGCAAGTTCGGTGTCCGCTCAGGAAAACTTTTAGGGTTCATCGTCAGCCAAAAAGGAATTGAGGTTGATCCTGACAAGGTCAAGGCCATTCAAGAAATTCCTTCTTCAAAGACTGAAAAACAAGTCAGGGGATTCCTGGGACGTTTGAATTACATTTCCAGATTTATATTCCTCATGACCGCGACATGTGCCCCGATTTTCAAATTAGTCAAAAAGAATCAGGACTGCGTTTGGACAGAAGACTGTCAAACCGCCTTCGACAGTATCAAGGAATACCTGTAGAGCCCGCCGATTCTATCACCTCCAGTGGAAGGAAGACCACTGATCATTTACTTAATAGTCTTGGAGGACTCAATGGGTTGTGTACTTGGCCAACAAGATGAAACAAAAAGGAAAGAGTCAGCCATCTACTATTTGAGCAAGAAATTCACCGAATGCGAGACTCGGTACACTATGCTTGAGAAAACATGCTGTTCTTTGACTTGGGCAGCCAAACATCTTCGCCAGTATATGATTTGTCACACTACTTGGTTAATCTCTGAGATGGATCCAATCAAGTACGTCTTTGAAAAGCCTGCTCTCACGGGAAGGATTGCCCGTTGGCAGATGTTGCTATCAGAATATAACATTGAGTACCATACTCAGAAAGCCCTCAAAGGAAGTATTTTAGCCGATCATTTGGCTCATCAACCGATTGACGATCAGGAATCAGTCGGGTTTGACTTCCCAGACGAAGATGTCATGTATTTGAAAATGAAAGATTGCGATGAACCGCTACCCAGTGAAGGGCCAGAACTAGGTTCCCAATGGGGACTTATCTTTGATGGAGCTATCAATCATTATGGAAATGGAATTGGGGCAATCATCATAACACCTCAGGGTACCCATATTCCTTTCACTTCCAGACTGACATTCAAGTGTACAAACAACGAGGCCGAATACGAAGCTTGTATCATAGGTCTCGAAGAAGCAATTGACTTAAGGATTAAGAACTTGGATGTATATGGCGACTCAACCCTGGTTATCAATCAGATCAAAGGAGATTGGAACACATACCAATCAGGATTGATTCCTTACAAAGACTATGCGAGAAGGTTGTTACCATTCTTACACAGAATCGAGTTTCATCATATCCCTCATGAAGAGAATCACATGGCTGATGCACTTGCCACTCTCTCTTCCATGATTAGTGTAGGTCAATGGAACGACGTGCCTAAGATTGACATAATGTGCCTAGAACGGCCCGCTTACAACTTCGCGATCGAAGCAGTCATAGACGACAAACCTTGGTATCACGACATCAAATGCTTCCTTCGGAAACAAGACTACCCACCTGGGGCATCCAATAAAGATAGAAAGACCTTCAGAAGATTGGCTGGAAGCTTCTTCTTGAGAGGTGATACACTCTATAAGAGAAACTTTGACATGGTTTTGCTCCGATGCGTAGACAGACCAGAGGCAGACTCGTTGATAAAAGAAATTCATGAAGGATCCTTTGGCACTCATACCAACGGACACACAATGGCAAGAAATTTTTTGAGAGCAGGGTACTATTGGTTGACCATGGAATCTGACTGCTACAAGTACAAGAGGAAGTGTCACAAGTGTCAGATATACTCAGACAAAATCCATGTACCGCCAACACATCTCAAAGTTCTTTCTTCTCCATGGCCTTTTTCTATATGGGGAATCGACATGATCGACATGATTGAACCCAAAGCTTCAAACAGACATCGGTTCATCTTGGTGGCCATTGATTACTTCACCAATTAGGTGAAGCAGTATTATACACCAATGTAACCCGATAAGTGGTGGTCCGATTTATCAAAAACAATCTCATCTGCCGTTATGGTGTTCCAAGCCAGATCATTATTGACAATGGATCCAACTTAAACAATAAAATAATGAAAGAGTTGTGCACTGAGTTCAAGATCGAACACCATAACTCATCTCCCTACCGACCCAAGATGAACGGAGCGGTAGAAGCGGCTAACAAGAACATCAAGAAGATTGTTCAAAAAATGGTTGTAACCAACAAAGATTGGCACGAGATGTTACCCTTGGTTCTTCACGGTTAATGCACATCTGTCTGCCCTTCAACAGGGGCAACCCCTTTCTCTCTAGTATATGGCATGGAGGTAGTGCTCCCCATAGAGGTAGAGATACCATCAATAAGGGTATTGATGGAAGTTAAGCTAACAGAGGCTGAATGGTGTTAAAGTCGACACGACAAACTAAATCTGATCGAAGAGAAGTGAATAACAGCACTATGCCATGGCCAGTTGTATCAGCAAAGGATGAAGAAGGTGTTTGACAAAAAGGTCCAACCTCGCGTCTTCCGGAAAGGAGACCTCGTGCTCAAGAAGATACAATCATTTCTCACTGATTCCCGAGGCAAATGGACTCCGAATTATGACGGCCCCTATGTGGTCAAGAAAACCTTCTCAGGCGGCGCCTTGAGACTCGCAACCATGGATGGAGAGGAATTTGCCTACCCCACAAATGTTGACATAGTCAAGAAATACTTCGCCTAAATAAAATAAATAAATAAAAAACGTCTCGGTGGATTGAAAATCTGAAAGGGCGGTCCAGGCAAAAATTAGAGACATAATAAAAAATCATCCCAGTGGATTGGAAATATCAAAGTACAATCCAGGTAAAAGTTAGGGATAATGGCAAGTAACTACGTCTGACACGGTTGAATCCCTCAGCAGTCAAGCCATTCATCAAAGAAAACTCCAGTCAAGGTCATCTTCGACAGAAGCTCAGGATGTCCAGAATTCAAAGTTGGTAGAAGGATAACGGTCGTTATGTTTTAATGTAGCCCTTTTCCCTTAAATTACCATTTTCTAACTTTGTAAATACTCTATGGGATCACGCGCTTGGCTGATTTCCCATCCTATCAATAAAATTTGAGCCCTAGTGCTTTTGTTTATAATTCTCATTTTTTTTAGCTTTACAGAACGACATTTTAATATGATTAACGATTCTTGAAATAAAACAAAAATGAATTTAGTTGTCAAATTTTTTTTGTTTTTAAAAGAAGATGGCAATTTCTTAACTGTTGAACATCGAAAGAATATCGATCGCTACTCCAGAAGTAATTGAGCTTCAAAGTGTAGAATCAAAGTACTCCTTCTTAACTAGTACACCTGAATGAAGGATCAGTTGTGTCTGATGCGAATATTCCGTCCGACATCCCCGACAAAGTTCTTATCTCCTAAGCCCAACCAACGTTGTTCCCCAGAGGGACTATCTCTCCTAAGCAAGGCAGAATTGCTATCTTGAACCATTGATACTTTTCATTCCCTGCAGTGGACGAGTATCCAGTCGTGTTCATCCACTAGCCTGTATGTCACGTCAGTTTTGTCAGCATATACATACATATATTATGCATTATTGATTTATATTCATATTCATATTGCATCACTATCACTCTGGTCGGTCTTATCCCCAAGTGACAAAAAGTCCTCTCAATCGAGTTGTCAGTTCTTTCCTCGTCAGGAGGTAGATCATCTAAGCAATGTCTCTCCCAGTTTATTTCTGGATTAGAGACGTTCCTCGACCACTTTGATAACTTGAACCTCTGAAAAATAAGAAAACCTTCGACAAATGTCACTCTTCACCATTGAAGATGATATCTTCACTTTCTCGGATTATGGAAAATCCCCAGAGAAAGCCTCTTAATCAGATATTCGACAATACAACAGTTCTTCTTCGGAAGGTTCACTGACAAAGGGGTCGTCAACACCTCCAAATTGGGTTACATCGTATGGCATTTCTTCGAGAAGATCTCGAAGAAAAGTATGATGTAATATCCCCAAGCAGCGAAAGCAGTCTCTCAAGAGACTCATTTTCCCAAGTAGAGTCAACAAATGGCATCTCTAATAGAGAAGTTTGTACACCTCTGCAGCTCAGACGAATGGGTTCCCCAGTGTAGCGAGCGATTTTGGACGCGGTTCTTAAGCGCTAGTCGCTCTCTGCGGTCGAGCTTAAAACTACAGGTCGATTCATTTTTTATCCTATTGAAGCTGATGAAGGAAGGGAAATAGATGTCTCCAATTAACCCTGCTTTGCATACTGAGTTTAAACAACGGTCTGTTAGGTTACGAATGATATCAATGTGGGGGGCCTTTGTACTGGTTATTTGTATTTTCGCCAATACTGATTATTATCTAGACAGAAGGTTTCTGGCGGGGAATAAGGATTAAGATGTTAGGACTGATGTTTTTGAATTACTGCTTTTGATTGATGGAGATGTGGGTTTTTGTTTAGTGTGCTCGCTAAGATCTTTTCTTTCAATCTTATGCCTACGTATTCCCGTTTACCAAAACAGGGAAATCAGAGCGTTCGTAGTTCCTCCTATTCTATGGGAGGAAATGGTTGTTTTGGTGTCTTGTTCAAAGCCCAAGACGTGAAGCGAAAAGGTAGTTTGTATCTTGTTCAAAGCCCAAGATGTGAAGCTGAAAGGTCTCAACTTTAGAGAGAATTTGTCATCTCTAAAGAGGGGGTGGTATGTCACAACTGTTTTATAAAGAAGAATTACTTTAACCGGGATTTGTGAATCCGGCAATGCCATAACTTCCTTTATAGGGGGTTTTAACATGAAGGAGAAGACTTTAACTCAGTGTAGAGCAATGCCATCTTTCCTTAGGAATTTCTCATGCTAAAAGAGGGACAGTGGCATGGATGTAGATGATCCAGAGGCTTGCCGCTTACAGCGATTAGATGAAGGAGTTGTTGATGTTTGTGTATTGTGAACGAGGCACAACTTTGACGCTAAAAGGTTAATTGGATTAACCAGTGGTTTTCTTATATAAAGCCTAAGAGGAGGCTGATATGTGTCTCGTACAAAGCCCGAGAGAGAGGCTAAAAGGTTTTGACTCAACGATGGAATCTTTTGGTATCTCGTATAAAGTCCGAGATGGAGGCTAATTGACTCAACAAGGGAGTTTTTTTTTTTGTATCTCGTATGAAGCCCGAGATGGAGGCTATTGTTTGTTTGGCTCAATAAGAACCTTTTTGTATCTCGTATAAAGCCCGAGATGGAGGCGAAAGGGGTGATTGACTCAACAAGGGTGTCTCTTATGTGTCTCGTACAAAGCCCGAGAGAGAGGCTAAACATTGTTTGACTCCGCTGGGGAGGATCATTGAATAAAGCCCAAGAGAGAGGCTATTGTAACTGGAGAAGGATCATTATACAAAGCCTAAGAGGAGGCTATGGTTAGTGTTTCAGTTGAGTGATAGGTCCAGTATACTGATTTTGAAAGAGAAAATCAGTTCTTATATGAGCAATACTGTACTCAAGGATCTGATTCAAGGATCCGGGTTATTCCCTTTCTTTAAGGAAGTGGGAAATCCAAAGGGTATTGAGACTGTCCGAGTCTGCGGGTTTCCTTCCTATTTAACGAAGTAGTCACTTGAGAATGTCTTTGAGACTCAAGGAAGTTAGACTGTCCAAGTCTAGAGTTTCATCTTTTGTACTATGCTTTGAGAAACAGTAGTAGACTCTATGAAAGGACTGTTCTATGAAGATGACTGATTTCTGTTCCTATACCTCTAGGAGGTCGTCGGGACAATTTGTACGAAGCCCAAGAGGAGGCTGGAAACTTTTAAGAAGCCGACGGGTCCTTGTACTAAGCCCAAGAGAAAGCTATCATTCCCGGAGGAAGAGATCATTATACGAAGCCTAAGAGGAGGCCGTGAATACTTCTAAGAAGCCGTAGGGTCCTTGTACTATGCCCAAGAGGAGGCGGGGTTGCTTTTAGGAAGCCTGTGGGTCCTTGTACGATGCCCAAGAGGAGGCCGATTGCTTTTAGGAAGCCTGTGGGTCCCCAAACCTAGAGAAATTCAAGGCAATGCTATTCACCGAGAATAGATCAAAGTCAGGAAAATTCGAGAATTTGGAAGAAACTCAAAGATGCCATTCACGGAGAATACATTCATCTCTGGGAGTAGAGTTTCTTGACAATTCCTAATGAGGACAGCCGAAGAGAAGACTGTATCTGGTGACCCTATTGGGGATCTAGTTGTCTATTTCTACGAATAAACGAAACGGCGTCACCTAGTTCTAGACGTAGTTGCCGGGGAAACTCGAAATATCTATACTATTATTACACAGTCGATATGAGTTTATGAAAGAAGACTTACAGCTAAACAGCCCCACAATACAGTTATCTGTATATGAAAGCGGTAAATGAAAACAATAACCACTTACTCGGTTGTAGAGCTGCCATGCTGTTTGGTTAGTTGTTCAACAAAGAAAGATTGAAAACAACAGTATATTCAAAATCAAAGGAGAAAGTACTTTGAAAAGAGGTTGGGGCTTACAGCTCAAGGGGAGGCCCAGGGTTTTATCAGTGAGCGCACTGTTTGAATTTGTACAGAGGGACTTATACAAGTGACTGAGGCCCAAATGATTTTGGTTAAAAGGGGATCGGGTCTTACACTCTAATAGAGGCCCAAAAGTTTTGAATGGGTCTTATAGCTCAAGGAGAGGCCCATGGTTATTTTTTTTAAAAGGCGATGATCGTGCCGTTTATTTGAAAATGTACAGAGGGACTTATACAACGAATGAGGCCCAAAATATTTCTGTACAAGTGGGTTGGGTCTTACACTCTCTCAAGAGGCCCAAAAAGTTTTAAGAAAAAAAATGGGGCTTATAACACGAGGGTAGGCCCAATTGATTTTTCCTTTTAAAATGGTGATCGCGTCGAGGTTTTCTTTTAACGCAGAGGGACTTATACAATAAGTGAGGCCCAAAAATGATTTTGGTTAAAAGGGGGTTGGGTCTTACACTCTATTAGAGGCCCAAAAAGTTTGAATGGGTCTTATAGCTCAAGGAGAGGCCCAAGGTTATTTTTAAAAAGGGCGATGATCGTGCCGTTTATTTGAAAATGTACAGGGGGACTTATACAACGAATGAGGCCCAAAATATTTCTGTACAAGTGGGTTGGGTCTTACATTCTCTCAAGAGGCCCAAAATGTTTTGAAAATCATTTATGAGGGTTGAATTAATCCAAAAACCCTAATTTGTTTTCAAAAATGTATTTAATTGAATAAAAATTCAATTAAAATGATCAAAATTGTTTAACATGTGAAAAAACAAATTGTGATTTTGGATTAATGCTTCAAAAATTAAGTATTGACCTACAAAATAATTAGAAAGCATTAAAAGTTGCAAAATCAATGTAGAAAAAATATTTAATATGCCAAAAACAATTAAAATATTAATTCTTTGCAAAAATATCAATTATATGAAATAAATAATATTTTTGGGTTTTTTTGTTAAAATAAAATAATTTAACATTTTTGTGAATTATTAAAAAAAGAATCAACTCAAAATCATTAGAACTCAGAGAGAAATTAATTTTTGAATCAATTAAATAAAATCACAAAATTCAAATATTTGAATTGTTAAAAAATGGTGCCAAGAACACACCAAGAACACGCGCGTGTTTTGGGTTTGGCTGATTTGCATTTTCTCCTCAATCTCACTGAATACTTGATTATACCATGCAATCCACATATCATTATGCTCGTCTCAACCTCACGATCATGTCTATAACACTTAATTTCATTTAAATTAAACATAAAACATGAAATCACGAAGAAACCTCAAGAACCCTAATTTCTGCATGAAGGCTAGGATTTTTGATACACGATTCAAACAATGCAATTAATTGAGGGAAAACATTCCATGCATGATAATGAACATATGGCCAAATTATTGTGCGAGGAAATATGCATAGATTGAGAGATGACCAAGTATATGCTTACCTCTAAGCCGTGACAGCAAGTGCAATGTGATTTTTAATTTGGAGGTGTTACAGATGAGTGGTGATGATCTGAACAGCTTCCCTACACCCTATGGAGTGTGTTTGAATGCTTGGACTTGATTGAAATTGGCTGGATCAATTTGTGGTACCTCAGCTGCAACTTGATTGAAAATTTGAGCAACCAGCTGGTGATTTTGTGAAATTGGTGTTTCAGAAGTGATCCAAGTGTTTGATCAGCTCATATGTGATGTGTGTGAGGTGTGTGAGTGATTGGTTTGATTGGAAAAGCTCTCAAACTCAAAATCCGATAGTGACTTGCCTTAGAAGGCAAAATTGGAGTGAAAGAAGAGATTTTGAGGAAAGCATCTGTTTGATGGCTTTGGTGTACTCAAACTGATCACAATTGAGCTCTATTTATAGTAGAGCAAGTTTGTTTTGCAAGGAATAGTGAATGGCAGCTAGTAAGTAGGTTTGGCCAATGTTGGCAAATGAAAATCCAAGTCTCCTCTAGCCATTGACTAGAGGTTAGGGCACAGAGCTTTGGTTCCCTTGGTCTTGGATAAGTCTTGACTGATTTCAGATGAGAATGGCTTAGTCCATGCCACCTTGATGCTTCCATTGAATGCTTCAATCCAAATTTGGAGTCTTGTCCCTATTTTGGCCATTCTAGGTTCAACATGCTATTTCTTGTTCCATGGACTTTGGAGGCTTGGCTCAGTGATTGTCCCCTTTAGATTCAATCCTCAGATGTGTCCAAGTGGATAGGAGCATTTGAATTTGGCTGATTTTGGCAAATCGAGCAAAGTTGCAAATTCTGCCTTGCCTTTGACAGATTTCAGCAAGGCAACTTGACAATGTCATATCTCATGGTGTAAGTTGAATTTGGCAATGTTCTTGGCCATTTTGGAAAGCCCTTACATGATACAACAACTGTTTGAACAAGTTTGGTTTTGATCTCTTTTGATTCCAAGTGAAAAATCCCTCTACATTTGGAAAAAAGTGAAGCAAAATTTGACTTAGTGAAATTTTCACTAAGTGTTGGAACAAAGTGTGATTTCTTGATTTTGATCACTCCATAACTCAAAATCCTTAATGAATTGGACTTAGGTCTAGTTGAAGTTTTTGTAGAGGGTAATGAGGGCTACAAATCCATATTTGGATGAGAAAAAATGGCCATGTGGTTTAGGAGTTATGATCCTCCAAAGTTAGTGCATTAGTGGTACTTTTTCCATAACTTAGAAAAATTTCTAAGTTTTATGGTTACCCCTTTTACAAGTTATCCCACTTTCTTTGGTTTTTATTGATGAATGATGATTCAAATCATACATTAACATCATTTTAGGGTTAAAAATCCATTTTGGTGAAAAATCTCAAAAAGTCAAAGTTGACTTTTGTGCACAGTTGACTTTTTATCAGATGAATTCCAAACTGTGCAATTCTTCAGGAAATCATGTCCTTGACCTAAATCAAACTTGATGGACATGTTCCATGGGTGTCATAGGGTATATTGAATCATGTCTTAGGGTTTGGGAGCATGTCCTGGTCAAAAGTCAAAGTTACAGTTGACTTTCCTCGCAAAACCCTAATTGTGGTGCAGATGAAATTGAGACTTGTTGCTCAAGCTTCTTGGATCAATCCATTGTTCCAAATGGACCAATATAGTATATTAGAGACCCTCAAATCATTTCTTGAGGTTTTGGCCCATGATTTGTCCGAAAAGTCAACTTAGGGGTGAATTAGGTCAAGAAACCCTAATTCCTGATTTTTGATGAATGCATCCCCTGAGGTCAAATTGACTTGATGATTGGGTCCATGAGGTTCCATGGAGTACATTAGGTTGTGTTTTGGATCTTTGGCTTATGCCCAGATGAAACTTTCCATCTAGAGGCCCTGGTCGACCAAAACCCTAATTTGGTGATACTGGCGATCTTGAGACTTGATCCACCTAGAAGGGAGCAGCCTTGTGCTTAATCCTTAAAGTGGGAGTCCTTTTTGATCCTTTGTGTATGTTTGAGAGGTTAGACAAGTTGAAGATCAAGTCATTCCTTGACTGATCCTTTGTCTAAGGCTCTGAGAGGGCTTAAAACCCTAATTTTGATTGTAGTGAATGCTCAACAACCCTTGAGGCATTTGATGAGGCATGATGATTCACCCATATTGTGATGATGATTTGTACAATGATGGGAAACTTTAGTGGTCAAAATTTGGGGTATTACAGATGCCCCTATTTAATCTTCTTGGACCCGAAGGTGTGAATGACGAAGGTATTCGGGCATTCGGGGTGCAAGAGGATTAAATATCGGAATACCCGAAATTTTGATGGTGGTTATGAATGACAGTTTGCGCATTCATCTTCTTTGACTAAGCAATGATGCTTAGAAAAGGTAAACTTCCCCTCAATCCTGGTTTCCTACCAAGGAACTGGTCTTAGTTTCAGAAACAAACTTCCCCTCGATCCTGATTTCCTACCAAGGAACTGGTCTCAGTTGCTGAAATAAACTTCCCCTCAATCCTGGTTTCCTACCAAGGAACTGGTCTCAGTTGCTTATGTAAACTTCCCCTCGATCCTGGTTTCCTACCAAGGAACTGGTCTTAGTTTCTTTTGTCAATAAACTTTATCGACAAGGGACGCTATTGGTAGCGGTTTTCCTCAAACTTCTCGCCGAATTTTCCTGGGGAGATGCCATTTGAGTGGAAAAGGTTTCGAAGTCAGACTTGCTGGGGAACCCAGTCGTCTGAGTTGTAGAGGCGCACAAACTTCTCTGTTGGAGACGCCATTTGTCGATTCTACTGGGGGAAAGCGAGTATCTTGAGAGACTGTTTCCACTTGGGGATCTTACATCATACTTTTCTCGGGACCTTCCCAGAGAAATGCCATATGATGGGGTCCAATTTTGAGGTGCCGATGACCTTTTCATCAGCGGATTTTCAGAGAAATACTGATGTACTGCCGAACCCTTGCTTAAGAGGCTTTCTCTGGGGATTTTCTTTAATCCAGGAAAGCAAGGATATCATCTTCAATGGCGAAGAGTGACATCTGTTGAAGGTTCTCTGGCTTTTCAAAGGTTCAAGTTATCAAAGTGGTCAAGGGCCAACTTCCTTCCAGCAATAAACTAGAAGCGCAGCGTTTCCTGACGAGGCAAGAACTGACAATTCGATTGAGAGGACTTTTATCACTAGGGGATAAGACCGACTAGAGTGATAGCGATGCAATATGAAATGTAAATGCAAATCAATAGTGCATGATGCATGTATGTATATGCTGACAAAACTGACGTGACACACAAACTAAAAGATGAACATGACTGGATACTCGGCCATCGCGGGGCGTATAGAGATATCGCAGGTTCAAGATAGCAATTCCACCTTGCTTAGGAGAGATAATCCCTGCGGGGAATACCGTTGATCGGGCTTAGGAGGTAAGAACTCTGCCGTGGATGTCAGACGAAACAAGGTCTCTGACACAGTTGATCCTTCATTCAAGCATACTGGGTTGGAAGGAATACTTTGATTCTGCACTTTGAGGCTCGAACGCCTTTGGAGACGCAACTGATGTTCTTCTGATGTTCAACAGTCAAAAGAAATACCATCTTTAATTTAAAAGCAGAAAAAGTTTTAACAAGTAAATTCATTTTGTTTCATATCAAGAATCGTTAATCATGTTAACAACGTCGTTCTGTAAAGCTATAACAAATAAGAATTACAAACAAAAGCACAATGGCTCAAATTTTATTGATAAGATAGAGATCAGCCAAACGTGTGATTCCAAAGAGTATATACAAAGTTTGAAAATGGTAATTTACAGGGAAAAGGGCTACGTTGAAACATAACGACCACTATCCTTCTACCAACTTTGAATTCAGGGCATCCTGAGCTTCCATCGAAGATGACCTTAACTGGAGTCTTCCTCTGATGGATGATGTAACTGCTGCTGCTGAGGGACTTGCCTCTGTTGAACATAGTTACTTGCCATTATCCCTAATTTTTTCCTGGATTGTACTATGATGTTTCCAATCCATCGGGATGATTTTTTTTATATGTCTCTAACTTTTGCCTGGACCGCCCTTTCGGGTTTTCAATCCACCGAGACGTTTTTTTTTTAGTTTAGGAGAAGTATTTCTTGACTACATCAACATTCGTGGGGTAGGCAAATTCCTCTCCGTCCATGGCTGCAAGTCTCAAGGCGCCGCCTGAGAAAGCTTTTGTGACCACATAGGGGCCATCATAATACGGGGTCCATTTGCCCCGAGAGTCAGTGAGAAATGATTGTATCTTCTTGAGCACGAGGTCCCCTTTTCTGAAGACACGAGGTCGGACCTTTTTGTCGAACGCTTTCTTCATTCTCTACTGATACAACTGACCATGGCATAGTGCCGTGATTCTCTTTTCTTCGATCAGATTCAGTTCGTCGTGTCGACTTTGACACCATTCAGCTTCGGTGAGCTTAGCTTCCATCAATACTCGGATTGACGGGATCTCTACTTCTATGGGGAGCACTGCTTCTATGCCATATACTAGAGAGAAAGGGGTAGCCCCTGTTGAAGTGCGGACAGATGTGCGATAACCGTGAAGAGCAAAGGGTAGCATCTCGTGCCAGTCTTTGTAGGTTACAACCATCTTTTGAACGATCTTCTTGATGTTCTTGTTAGCCGCTTCTACCGCCCCGTTCATCTTGGTTCGGTAGGGAGATGAGTTATGATGTTCAATCTTGAACTCTGCACACGACTCCTTCATCATCTTATTGTTCAAGTTAGATCCATTATCAGTAATGATCTCGCTTGGAACACCATAACGCCAGATGATATTGTTTTTGATAAATTGGACCACCACTTGTCGGGTTACATTAGCGTACGACGCTGCTTCGACCCACTTGGTGAAGTAGTCAATGGCTACAAGGATGAACCGATGTCCTTCGAAGCCTTGGGTTCAATCAAGCCAATCATGTCGATTCCCCATATGGAGAAAGGCCACGGGGAAGAAAGAACTTTAAGATGTGATGGCGGTACATGAATTTTATCGGAGTATATCTGACACTTGTGACACCTCCTCATGTACTTGTAGCAGTCGGATTCCATGGTCAACCAGTAGTACCCTGCTCTCAAAATTTTTCTCGCCATTGTGTGTCCGTTGGCATGAGTGCCAAAGGACCCTTCATGAATTTCTTTCATAAGCATGTCTGCTTCTGGTCTGTCCACGCATCGGAGCAAGACCATGTCAAAATTTCTCTTATAGAGAGTGTCCCTGCTCAGGAAGAAGTTT
Source organism: Lathyrus tuberosus (assembly GCA_022829125.1). Lineage (NCBI taxonomy): Eukaryota > Viridiplantae > Streptophyta > Magnoliopsida > Fabales > Fabaceae > Lathyrus > Lathyrus tuberosus. The sequence continues at coordinate 5,755,367 of JALAZF010000183.1, forward strand.
CCAGCCAATCTTCTGAGGGTCTTCCTGTCTTTTCTAGATGCCCCAGGTGGGTATCCTTGTTTCTGAAGGAAGCATTTGATATCGTGATACCAAGGTTTGTCGTCTATGACTGCTTCAATCGCGAAGATATAGGCGGGCCGTTCAAGGCGCATTATGTCGATCTTAGGTATGTCATTCCATTGACCTACACTAATCATGGAAGAGATAGTGGCTAATGCATCAGCCATGTGATTCTCCTCACGAGGGATGTGATGAAACTCAACTCTGTTGAAGAAGGGTAACAACCTTCTTGCATAGTCTTTGTAAGGAATCAATCCTGATTGGTATGTGTTCCAATCTCCTTTTATCTGATTGATAACCAAGGCTGAATCGCCGTATACGTCCAAGTTTTTGATCCTTAAATCAATTGCTTCCTCGAGACCCATAATACAAGCTTCGTATTCGGCCTCGTTGTTCGTACATTTGAACGTAAGTCTGGCGGTGAAAGGAATGTGGGTACCCTGAGGGGTAACAATCATTGCCCCAATTCCATTTCCATAATGATTAACTGCTCCGTCAAAGATAAATCCCCATTGGGAACCTGGTTCTGGCCCTTCACTGGGTAGTGGTTCATCGCAGTCTTTCATTTTTAAATACATGACATCTTCGTCTGGGAAGTCAAACCCGATTGATTCTTGATCGTCAATCGGTTGATGAGCCAAATGATCGGCTAAAATACTTCCCTTAACGACTTTCTGAGCGTGGTATTCTATGTCATATTCTGATAACAGCATCTGCCAACGGGCAATTCTTCCCGTAAGAGCAGGTTTTTCGAAAACGTATTTGATTGGATCCATTTCAGAGACCAACCAAGTAGTATGATAAATCATGTATTGGCGAAGACGTTTGGCTGCCCAAGCCAAAACGCAACAAGTTTTCTCAAGCATCGTGTACCGAGTCTCGCAGTCGGTGAATTTCTTGCTTAGATACTAGATGGCAGACTCTTTCCGTTTAGTTTTGTCTTATTGGCCAAGTACACATCCCATCGAGTCCTCTAGAACTGTGAGGTAAATGATCAGTGGTCTTCCTTCCACTGGAGGTGATAGAATCGGAGGATTCAACAGATATTCCTTGATACTGTCGAATGCGGTTTGGCAATCTTCTGTCCAAATGCAATCCTGGTTCTTTTTGAGTAACTTGAAAATTGGCGCACATGTGGCGGTCATAAGGAATATAAATCTGGAAATGTAATTCAGACGTCCCAAGAATCCTCTGACTTGTTTTTCAGTTTTCGACGAAGGCATTTCTTGAATGGCCTTGACCTTGTCAGGATCAACCTCAATTCCTTTCTGGCTGACGATGAACCCTAATAGTTTCCCTAAACGGACACCGAAGGTGCACTTGTTGGGATTCAAGCGGAGCTTGAATTTTCTCAAACGTTCCAACAATTTTGACAGATGTTCAATGTGCTCACTCTTTGTTTTTGATTTTGCAATCATATCATCGACATATACCTCGATTTCCTTATGTATCATGTCATGAAACAGAGTAGTCATGACCCTTTGATAGGTTTCCCCGGCGTTCTTCAAACCGAACGGCATTACCTTGTAACAAATGGTACCCCATGGGGTAATGAACGAAGTTTTCTCCATGTCTTTCGGCGCCATTTTGATTTGGTTATATCCCGAGAATCCATCCATGAAGGAGAAAACTTTGAACTTTGCTGTGCTGTCAACCAACATGTCAATGTGTGGTAAAGGAAAGTCGTCCTTTAGACTTGCCTTGTTCAGATCTCTGTAATCAACACACATTCTGACCTTTCCGTCCTTTTTGGGAACGGGTACGATGTTGGCTAACCATTGAGGATATTCAGCTGTAGCGAGGAAACCCGCGTCGATCTGTTTTTGTACTTCCTCCTTGATTTTGATGGCCATGTCCAGGTGAGTGCGTCTCAACCTTTGCTTTACTGGCGGACATTCCGATCTCAACGGTAAGTGATGTTCCACGATACTGGTATCCTACCTTGGCATATCCTGATAAGACCAAGCGAATACATCGGGAAATTCTTTGAGAAGCTTTATCAAACTCTCTCTGGCAGTTGGACTGAGCAGTGCCCCGATCCTGATTTCTTTTCTCTCTCTTTCTGAACCCAAGTTTACCGTTTCCAACGGTTCTTTGTAAGGTTCAATGGACCTTTCCTCCTGTCTGAGTAATCGGGAGATCTCTTCTGGAATTTTGTCGTCAACTTCTTTTTCAGCCCCAAATACCGGGAACTCAAAGTCGGGAGAAGGCATCGGATCGTATGTTTCAACGGGGTGTAAAACAAGCAATCTGTATGACGATATGATTTTGTGTTTAGAAAAGATAGAGAGAATGTAAGAGTGTGTGCAGTGTATTTTTTTTTTACTGCTTGTTTTTATTATTGATTTATTTTTTAGGATTACCATTTTTTGAGAAAAGCAAAAAGAGAAAACAGCAATTAATGCGGAAATTACAGAACGACGTTATTTTATTAATGAACAAGTCGATCCCTGAAACTACAGCCCTATAAAACAAAACTCTGTCGCTTTGGCCAAAGCGAAGAGGGAAAATTTACAGAAAGGGAGCCCTATCAAAACATCCGTTTCACCTGGGCAGGGTGAAAGGTTAAAGATGGCAATTACTTTGACTGATGAACGACCTTCGGAACCTCGACAACAACCCATTGGCGGCGAACTCCTCGGTGAATCACAAAGTCTGGCACCTTCCTTGATTTGTCTTCAGAAATGATGCTGATTTCTGGTGGATTAGGATCATTGGAATCTGTCTCCCAGGAAGAATTGTCGTAGGAGAATTCCTCTGTTGCATTTTGCATAGCATTTGTGCTCTCAGGTACATCTCCCCATCCAGTTGCCTGGATATCCTCGAGCCTGATACGAGAGCTTTCGGGAGCGGTGTACTTGACCATATAGTCGAATTTTCCACTCGGTTGTCCCAAGGTGTCCCACACTTCCTTCGAACTGGAGGAGTCATCCCTCTCGATGACGTTGACCTCGGGAAAAGCGTAGTTGATGAATTCAAGACCTGCGAACGTTGCAAATTCATCATCATGTTGAGTAGTTTCTGAATGACTTGAGTGTTGATCCCATGACATGGTAGGGACACAGGTATTCTATTCAATGAAGCTCAGCTGAGTTTCATTACTCGGCTGACTTTCTTGCCCCAAGTTTCCTGGGTAAGGCTGCCACATTGGCAGGCCATCCATTGGGCCATAGTAGGTGTAGTCAAAATTGTCTTTCATCGGAGTGTCTTCCTCTAATGAATTTGGCGGAGCACGGCATCCTTCCGGATCACAATCCCCGTAGATCATTTCGACGTATGACCTTGGTATAAATCTCGGACTTTCTGTAGGAAAGCAAAAAGGCATAGGCACCTCTTCCTGAGACATATAACCGTCCTCGTTAAGGTAGGACTTCCATTCTTCATCTGTGTCAGAGGGATCTTCCTCATTGATAGCATGAACTGTCTGAGACACTGGGTGGAGAAAGCCTCCACTGTGGAAGAAGTTTTGAAGGGGATGAAGACTTTCATCGTTGGCAGCTGTCTGGGTACAGGTTGCAGAAAAACCAAGACCCTTCTTTGTTTTATTGTCAATAGGAATGACAAGCTGTCCCCATCCGGTTGTATCGGTACTCTCGACCACTTTGATAGCATCGTTGTATGAGGAAATCGAGGTTCCTCCTTTGAAATGATTGTCCTTGCTCACCGACAATGCTTGGAACTGAGTTCCAATAACCTCCTCGGGTTCTATTCCAGTAGATGATGACAAGTTACTCACAAGCAAGGCTTGTTCCCCACAAACCGTGACAAGCTGATCATTCTGAACGAACTTTAGCTTTTGGTGGAGGGTCGAAGTGACCGCTCTAGCCTGATGTATCCAAGGTCTTCCTAATAAACAACTGTATGTTTCCCGGATGTCCATGACCTGGAAAGTGACTTGGAAAGTGTGAGGACCGATAGTTATGGGAAGATCAACTTCGCCGATAACTATTTTTTTGGATCCGTCAAATGCTTTGACGACAACCTCGCTAACTCTCATCGGAGGTCCTTTTAATGATAATTGCATCAAAGTGGACTTCGGCATATAACATTCAGGGCTGACCCTGTGTCTACCAGTACGCTGGCTAAAGCATCGTCCTGGCAGTTAACTGTAATGTTGAGCGCCATGTTATGACGACGACCCTCTTCAGGTAATTCTTCATCACTAAATCCCAAATTGTTGCAGGAAGTGATGTTAGAGACAATGCTATCGAACTGTCTGATTGTTACATCTTGTTCCACAAAAGCTTGCTCCAAGACTTTCTGTAGAGCCTCCCTGTGGGCTTCTGAACTGAGTAACAGTGATAATACCGAGATCTTTGAAGGAGTCTATAATAGCTGATCAACAATGTTATATTCACTCCTTTGGATGAGCTTCAGCATCTCATCATTATTTTTCAAAAGGTCGGAATTACTGGATTGATCGACTGGGGGATCGGGAGCTTCTGTCGGAAGTTCCTTTTCCTTGTTAAGTTCCCCAACTCCTCGGTTGAAGATTCTACCACTCCGTGTTACGCGACTGATGTCTGCAATGTTCACAACAGAGGGTAATGGAATTTCCTTTCCATTTTCAATTATTGTTGCACCATATTTGTAAGGGATAACCTTAGTTGATTCATACGGTAGTGGTCCTGGTAGATAGATGACTACAGGAGCCTTCTGATTTTTCTGACCATCATAAGTAATCTCGATCCGTTCCCGATTGGGAACCTTAGATTCGTCAAGTAGAGGAATAATGGCAAAAACATCCCTGGTCTGGTGATGACCAGAGATTGGGACAACATCCTCGACTTGATCGGTAAGGTAGTTCGGCATCCAGTTGATGGGTCCAGAACCCGGATATGGACGAATTTCTCCATGATCGACCTGACCCTGAAGAGCTGCTCTCACAAGGTAACACCCTTGGTTACTTTCTGAACAGACGCTACAACTGTCATAGTTGTGTGGTGGCACCTGGCCACGCCCACTTTGAATACAATGTAACCTCACTAGGTTAGCTTCCACTGATCGAACATCCTGACTCTGACGCTGAGTGGGGTTTCTATTACTGATACTAATCCGCTGAGTATCTTCATCCATGTAGATTGGCATCCACCAATGATTTAACAAGTGCTGAAGTGCCTCCTGGACAAGGGTATAACCTCGATCATTTTCGCAACCTGTTTTACAGCTTTGATAGTCATGTGATATTAAGAATCCGAGTCGGACCTGCTCAGCATGTAACTCTACCAGGTTGGTATTCATCATGCGAATATCGAAGATCTGAACCATGTTGATCTGATAAGGGTTCCTATCATGGTAGTCTTGGATCCATCCAAGATCCATCTAACGCTGGAGGGCCTCCTGTATGAAAGAGCATCCCTGTTTGTTTACCGAGCAAATCAGACAAGAACTGTAATCGTGCCGCGGCAGATTATGATACTGGCTTTGCCTTGAGTGCATCGCCACCAAGTTTACATTCATTGCACGGATGTGTGGTTCTGAATGACGTTAGAATTCATGTAGACCATGTTAACTCCACGAACTCGGTGCTCTTGGATCCATCCGAGATCCATTTGTTCCTGTAGAGCTGATTGCACTACCGAACATCCTTGATTGTCTTTAGAGCAGATATCACACTGATGATAATTATGAGGTGGCACATGGCCATATCCACTCTGTCTACAATGCATCTTAACCAGATTGGTTTTCAACAAGAGTACATCGTAAATTTGATAGACATTGTTAGTCTCTCCTTCTATCAAATTGACTGCAGCCTTCTCGTGTTGAGGTAGTGGATTCGTGAGAACATTAGGATTTGTATCCTTGAAGGATAAGACCCCGCTCCTAACAAGTTTTTGCACGTCGGACTTGAAATTAAGACAAGTCTCAATGTTATGCCCTGATCCTCCTTGATGATAAGGGCAAGTTTGATCCACCTTAAACCAAAAAGGCGGATTTTCTGGTACTGTAAGAGGGGATTTAGTCTGAATGTGCCCCTTAGCCAGTAGTAATGGAAATAGTTCTGCATACGCTACGGGTATAGGATCAAATCCTGGTGGCCGTGTTGTACGGTTATTATTATATGGAGGACGAGCCTACTGAAGAGGCTGTTGTGTCCTTTGCTGGTCAGGTTGGCTCTGCGCAACCTGAGGTTGATACGTAGGAATAGACGCAGGGTTGATAGCAGGAGTTACAGCTGCTACCGGTTGATAACGTCGCCTTTGCTTTCCGAGAGAGATATTCCCAATATCTTGCTCTTTTTTCTTAGGGAGAGCACTACCGTATTTTTTAGTACCGCTCGTCGATCCAGTGTCTTTTACCAAACGTCCTTCTCGGACGGCTTCCTCAAGACGTACGCCCATGCCGACCATCTCGGTGAAATCACTGGGCGCACTGGCAACCATTCGGTCATAGTAAAATGAGCTTAAGGTCTTTAAGAAAATCTTTGTCATCTCTTTTTCCTCAAGAGGTGGACAAATTTGAGTGGCAATTTCACGCCACCTTTGAGCATACTCCTTAAAGGTTTCCTTGTCCTTTTACGACATCGATCTAAGTTGATCTCTGTCGGGTGCCATGTCCAAATTGTATTTGTATTGTTGGACGAAGGCAGTACCAAGATCTCTGAATGTACTGATCGTGGCACAGTTCAAACCCATGTACCATTTGAGTGCGGCACCGGTTAAACTATCCTGAAAGTAGTGAATCAGTAGGTCCTGATTCTCCGTCTGAGCTGACATCCGCCGAGCGTACATCACCAGATGGCTTTGAGGGCAAGAGTTACCCTTGTACTTTTCAAAGTCGGGCACTTGGAATTTGTGCGGGACTTCCACACTAGGGACCAAGCAGAGATCTGCGGCGTCCTTTCCAAATAAATCCTGACCGCGAATGGCCTGCAGTTCCTTCTGCATTTCCAAGAACTGTTCCTGGAATTCATCCATTCTATCAAACATAGTTTCCTTCTTACCAGAAGGCGTCTGTGGAATCTGTCCTTCCGGGACAGTGTGCACCACAGGGGGTGGTACCGTGACTACGGCAGTGAGTCTTGGCGTTTCCCGAAGTTTGTAACCTTCAGGCCCAGCGGCTTCTGTTGTGATTCCCTGATCTTCAGTGATCGGCGGAACATATCCTTCCAGGATATAGTTAACAGGCATGACCCAAGGACGATATTTCGGTATCTGATACCTAGGATCATACTTCTCCATGATGGGCGTTGAGGTGATCTCTGAGATCACAGTTTGTTGTAGCTGAGCTTCTGCCATGGCTTGCATGTCGTTACGAAGCTTTCTCATATCCTCTCTCAGAGCGTCGATCTCTTCCTTCAACTCTCTATTTTCTTCCTCAAGATCATCCATCCTTTTCTGACGATTGGCCTGGGTATTATACGAATGAGACAGTTTGACTCTAGAACTGAGACACAAACGTGAGATTCGTAGGTAAGAAGGATACGCGATGTGAGAATGATGAATGCAATGATTATATTAATTATTCTTTTGGTTTAATAAACTTCGACAATTAGATTGCAAATACCAAACGGTGGGGAAACCCCTTTTTATTGAAATTCAAAAGATTACAGAAGTGGAAATACAGTAAATTACAAAGTGCAGAAACAGAAACCTAAACTAATGGGTCCTGAGTTCTCTCTGAAGAGAAATCAGGAGCTGATTCTGGTATCTTCCTTTTCTTTGACCGGGGCTCTTGTGCCGTTGTCGGGTTGCCATTCCTTTGCTAAGTGAAAGGAGCGAGCAAATTCCTTTGGTCATCTTGATTATCTACAGCATGTTGCTCCAAAATTTCAATCAGAGCATCTTTCTCTTTTAGTAATTGCTGTATTTTGATGCACTCTACGTCGAGGGTGCGGTACTTGTTCTTCCAAGATCTTCTCTCCTTTTGAATTTTGTTGAGAGTAACCTGAAGCTTTTTAGTCTCAGTCATGAAGTACATGACAGACTCCTTTGGCGGAAGAATTCCGTAACGAGGATAAGGCATTTTTAGCTTGAGAGCTCTAGTTTGTACCCAATGGAGATAAGGCTCCACCGAGACACAGTCCGGTTTTCCTAGAGACTCTCGTCCTTTCTTATGAACATGCTTCCAAGTGTGCACTATTTCCATCTTCAGTGCTCTGTCATTTTCTCCTTCCTTGAAGAAAAGACCTTCCAGATGAACACCCAGTGGGATGTGTCTCATCGGGTATCCAAATTGACGGCGAACCAATACCGGATGGTAGTTGATTCCTCCTTTAGTTCCTATAAGGGGTACGTTGGGGAAGTTTCCACAACGGTCAATGATCCTGATTCCATCATAAATCCTATTACACCAATCTATATCAGAGTTGGTAAGAGACATGATCTTCTGCGACCAACGTAAGGTACTCTTGCAATCCCAAAAAGCAGCAGACTTGGGCAAGTGAGAGATAAACCATTTGTAAAGCAGAGGTACATAGCATGTGATCTCCCCTCCGCTGTACAAATTTCCCAGGTGTACAGAATGATACGCATCTGCGAGCAAAGTCGGCACAGGATTTCCAATGAGAAAAACCTTAATGGAGTTAATATCGACAAAGTTATTGATGTTAGGAAACAAAAACAACTCGTAGGTGAGCAAGACAAAGATGCTTTCAAAAGCAGTCACATTTCCTATACTGGCGAAGTACAGGGCTTTCTTTGTCAAGAACTGGGCTGGAAAACCTTGGATGCCACCCTTAGCGGTCATGTGAGCCCTGACCTCAGACTCGTCCAAATGAATTGCTCTTGCAATAGTCTGATTTTTTGGAATTTCTTCCAGTCCAGAAAATGGAGCTCGATCTGTAATGTGCAGATCAGTCAGATGAGAATACTCCTCCAGCGTTGGTGCGAGCTGGTAATCCGGGAATGTGAAACAGTGATAAACCGGATCATAAAACTGAATGAGTGCATCCATGATTCCCTCAATCACATGGACTCTTAACAGTGGTAGTAAACCTTCGTGCTTGGCTCTGAAAGCCTCTGGGTTAGTGATCATCCTCGCTAACCTTCTCAAATCCTCTAGCTTTGGAACCTTGAAGGTATACTGGTGAGTTCTCCTTCTACCGAAATCCATTAGCGCAATCCTTTTTTCTAATATTTTCAATCACAGTCTTAGTTTATTTTGAAAGAACAGAGAGACTAGAAGAGAAGATTTTTTTGAATGTTTTAATGTTTTTTAGATGAATGCATGAATGCAGCACACAAAAACATAGAAAAAACATGGGGTCAAAGGGTCATTGTCATGAAGTCAAGGCTCTACCCATCCCCAAAGGTTTATACTAGGGTGATTTTTGTACTTGTACTCATTATCATTAGCTCCTCCCAGGAAAGCAAAACAACAAGCGGATCGCCAGCGAGTTGTAGAGCAATCTTAGAGTAAGTGCCATTCACTGAGAATAGATCACCAGCCTCAAATGAGGGTAGTATCGCGTAACAACTATTTCTGATAGTTTCCGCACTACGAAAGGGTTTGGCTCCTCAGCTTCTCAGACTTAACAACCGGCCCATTGTCTAGGTGAGAGAATGGGTTGCGTTGGTCAGCCTCCACTGAGGTTGATGGTCGACCCCGTCGCCATCACTTATCTTAAGTGTATACTCGATCTTTCCACATACGGCATAACCCGCATTCCCATTAGTAGAAAAATAAACACGGATAGCAACTAGGAAAAGCAGTATATATATTTGTCCTAAACATCCTAGACTTATAAAGCTAAGAATCCTAAGTTCCTGACAGAAAATGGGTTCCCCGACGGAAGCCCTAATCTGTGGTATTCACACAAGTGAAGAAAAGGAAGACCGTGCCTAGATCTAACTTTGAAAGGCCCCACGGTGGGCGCCATTTTTTCTGTAGCGAGCGATTTTGGACGCGGTTCTTAAGCGTTGGTCGCTCTCTGCGGTCGAGCTTAAAACTACAGGTTAATTCATTTTTTATCCTATTGAAGCTGATGAAGGAAGGGAAATAGATGTCTCCAATTAACCCTGCTTTGCATACTGAGTTTAAATAGCGGTCTGTTAGGTTACGAATGCTATCAATGTGGGGGGGGCCTTTGTACTGGTTATTTGAATTTTCGCCAATACTGATTATTATCTAGACAGAAGGTTTCTGGCGGGGAACAAGGATTAGGATGTTAGGACTGATGTTTTTGAATTACTGCTTTTGATTAATGGAGATGTGGGTTTTTGTTTAGTGTGCTCGCTAAGATCTTTTCTTTCAATCTTATGCCTACGTATTCCCGTTTAATGAAATAGGGAAATCAGAGCGTTCGTAGTTCCTCCTATTCTATGGGAGGAAATGGTTGTTTTGGTGTCTTGTTCAAAGCCCAAGACGTGAAGCGAAAAGGTAGTTTGTATCTTGTTCAAAGCCCAAGATGTAAAGCTGAAAGGTCTCAACTTTAGAGAGAATTTGTCATCTCTAAAGAGGGGGTGGTATGTCACAACTGTTTTATAAAGGAGAATTGCTTTAACCGGGATTTGTGAATCCGACAATGCCATAACTTCCTTTATAGGGGGTTTTAACCTGAAGAAGAAGACTTTAACTCAGTGTTGAGCAATGCCATCTTTCCTTAGGAATTTCTCATGCTAAAAGAGGGACAGTGGCATGGATGTAGATGATCCAGAGGCTTGCCGCTTACAGCGATTAGATGAAGGAGTTGTTGATGTTTGTGTACTGTGAACGAGGCACAGCTTTGACGCTAAAAGGTTAATTGGATTAACCAGTGGTTTTCTTATATAAAGCCTAAGAGGAGGCTGATATGTGTCTCGTACAAAGCCCGAGAGAGAGGCTAAAAGGTTTTGACTCAACGATGGAATCTTTTGGTATCTCGTATAAAGCCCGAGATGGAGGCTAATTGACTCAACAAGGGAGTTTTTTTTTGTATCTCGTATGAAGCCCGAGATGGAGGATATTGTTTGTTTGGCTCAATAAGAACCTTTTTGTATCTCGTATAAAGCCCGAGATGGAGGCGAAAGGGGTGATTGACTCAACGAGGGAGTCTCTTATGTGTCTCGTACAAAGCCCGAGAGAGAGGCTAAACATTATTTGACTCCGCTGGGGAGGATCATTGAATAAAGCCCAAGAGAGAGGCTATTGTAACTGGAGAAGGATCATTATACAAAGCCTAAGAGGAGGCTATGGTTAGTGTTTCAGTTGAGTGACAGGTCCAGTATACTGATTTTCAAAGAGAAAATCAGTTCTTATATGAGCAATACTGTACTCAAGGATCTGATTCAAGGATCCGGGTTATTCCCTTTCTTTAAGGAAGTGGGAAATCCAAAGGGTATTGAGACTGTCCGAGTCTGCTGGTTTCCTTCCTAATTAACGAAGTGGTCACTTGAGAATGTCTTTGAGACTCAAGGAAGTTAGACTGTCCAAGTCTAGAGTTTCATCTTTTGTACTATGCTTTGAGAAACAGTAGTAGACTCTATGAAAGGACTGTTCTATGAAGATGACTGATTTCTATTCCTATACCTCTAGGAGGTCGTCGGGACAATTTGTACGAAGCCCAAGAGGAGGCTGGAAACTTTTAAGAAGCCGACGGGTCCTTGTACTAAGCCCAAGAGAAAGCTATCATTCCCGGAGGAAGAGATCATTATACGAAGCCTAAGAGGAGGCCGTGAATACTTCTAAGAAGCCGTAGGGTCCTTGTACTATGCCCAAGAGGAGGCGGGGTTGCTTTTAGGAAGCCTGTGGGTCCTTGTACGATGCCCAAGAGGAGGCCGATTGCTTTTAGGAAGCCTGTGGGTCCCCAAACCCCGAGAAATTCAAGGCAATGCTATTCACCGAGAATAGATCAAAGTCAGGAAAATTCGAGAATTTGGAAGAAACTCAAAGATGCCATTCACGGAGAATACATTCATCTCTGGGAGTAGAGTTTCTTGACAATTCCTAATGAGGACAGCCGAAGAGAAGACTGTATCTGGTGACCCTATTGGGGATCTAGTTGTCTATTTCTACGAATAAACGAAACGGCGTCACCTAGTTCTAGACGTAGTTGCCGGGGAAACTCGAAATATCTATACTATTATTACACAGTCGATATGAGTTTATGAAAGAAGACTTACAGTGAAACAGCCCCACAATACAGTTATATGTATATGAAAGCGGTAAATGAAAGCAATAACCACTTACTCGGTTGTAGAGCTTCCATGCTGTTTAGTTGGTTGTTCAACAAAGAAAGATTGAAAACAACAATATATTCAAAATCAAAGGAGAAAGTGCTTTGAAAAGAGGTTAGGGCTTACAGCTCAAGGAGAGGCCCAGGGTTTTATCAGTGAGCGCACTGTTTGAATTTGTACAGAGGGACTTATACAAGTGACTGAGGCCCAAATGATTTTGGTTAAAAGGGGATCGGGTCTTACACTCTAATAGAGGCCCAAAAGTTTTGAATGGGTCTTATAGCTCAAGGAGAGGCCCATGGTTATTTTTTTTTAAAAGGCGATGATCGTGCCATTTATTTGAAAATGTACAGAGGAACTTATACAACGAATGAGGCCCAAAATATTTCTGTACAAGTGGGTTGGGTCTTACACTCTCTCAAGAGGCCCAAAAAGTTTTAAGAAAAAGAGTGGGCTTATAACACGAGGGTAGGCCCAATTGATTTTTCCGTTTAAAATGGCGATCGCGCCGAGGCTTTCTTTTAACGCAGAGGGACTTATACAATAAGTGAGGCCCAAACATGATTTTGGTTAAAAGGGGGTTGGGTCTTACACTCTATTAGAGGCCCAAAAAGTTTGAATGGGTCTTATAGCTCAAGGAGAGGCCCAAGGTTATTTTTAAAAAGGGCGATGATCGTGCCGTTTATTTGAAAATGTACAGGGGGACTTATACAACGAATGAGGCCCAAAATATTTCTGTACAAGTGGGTTGGGTCTTACATTCTCTCAAGAGGCCCAAAATGTTTTGAAAATCATTTATGAGGGTTGAATTAATCCAAAAACCCTAATTTGTTTTCAAAAATGTATTTAATTGAATAAAAATTCAATTAAAATGATCAAAATTGTTTAACATGTGAAAAAACAAATTGTGATTTTGGATTAATGCTTCAAAAATTAATTATTGACCTACAAAATAATTAAAAAGCATTAAAAGGTGCAAAATCAATGTAGAAAAAATATTTAATATGTCAAAAACAATTAAAATATTAATTCTTTGCAAAAATATCAATTATATGAAATAAATAATATTTTTGGGTTTTTTTGTTAAAATAAAATAATTTAACATTTTTGTGAATTATTAAAAAAAGAATCAACTCAAAATCATTAAAACTCAGAGAGAAATTAATTTTTGAATCAATTAAATAAAATCACAAAATTCAAATATTTGAATTGTTCAAAAATGGCGCCAAGAACACACCAAGAACACACGCGTGTTCTGGGTTTGGCTGATTTGCATTTTCTCCTCAATCTCACTGAATACTTGATTATACCATGCAATCCACATATCATTATGCTCGTCTCAACCTCACGATCATGTCTATAACACTTAATTTCATTTAAATTAAACATAAAATATGAAATCACGAAGAAACCTCAAGAACCCTAATTTCTGCATGAAGGCTAGGATTTTTGATACACGATTCAAACAATGCAATTAATCGAGGGAAAACATTCCATGCATGATTATGAACATATAGCCAAATTATTGTGCGAGGAAATATGCATAGATTGAGAGATGACCAAGTATATGCTTACCTCTAAGCCGTGACAACAAGTGCAATGTGATTTTTAATTTGGAGGTGTTACAGATGAGTGGTGATGATCTGAACAGCTTCCCTACACCCTATGGAGTGTGTTTGAATGCTTGGACTTGATTGAAATTGGCTGGATCAATTTGTGGTACCTCAGCTGCAACTTGATTGAAAATTTGAGCAACCAGCTGGTGTTTTTGTGAAATTGGTGTTTCAGAAGTGATCCAAGTGTTTGATTAGCTCATATGTGATGTATGTGAGGTGTGTGAGTGATTGGTTTGATTGGAAAAGCTCTCAAACTCAAAACCCGATAGTGACTTGCCTTAGAAGGCAAAATTGGAGTGAAAAAAGAGATTTTGAGGAAAGCATCTGTTTGATGGCTTTGGTGTACTCAAACTGATCACAATTGAGCTCTATTTATAGTAGAGCAAGTTTGTTTTGCAAGGAATAGTGAATGGCAGCTGGTAAGTAGGTTTGGCCAATGTTGGCAAATGAAAATCCAAGTCTCCTCTAGCCATTGACTAGAGGTTAGGGCACAGAGCTTTGGTTCCCTTGGTCTTGGATAAGTCTTGACTGATTTCAGATGAGAATGGCTCAGTCCATGCCACCTTGATGCTTCCATTGAATGCTTCAATCCAAATTTGGAGTCTTGTCCCTATTTTGGCCATTCTAGGTTCAACATGCTATTTCTTGTTCCATGGACTTTGGAGGCTTGGCTCAGTGATTGTCCCCTTTAGATTCAATCCTCAGATGTGTCCAAGTGGATAGGAGCATTTGAATTTGGGTGATTTTGGCAAATCGAGCAAAGTTGCAAATTCTGCCTTGCCTTTGACAGATTTCAGCAAGGCAACTTGACAATGTCATATCTCATGGTGTAAGTTGAATTTGGCAATGTTCTTGGCCATTTTGGAAAGCCCTTACATGATACAACAACTGTTTGAACAAGTTTGGTTTTGATCTCTTTTGATTCCAAGTAAAAAATCCCTCTACATTTGGAAAAAAGTGAAGCAAAATCTAACTTAGTGAAATTTTCACTAAGTGTTGGAACAAAGTGTGATTTCTTGATTTTGATCACTCCATAACTCAAAATCCTTAATGAATTGGACTTAGGTCTAGTTGAAGTTTTTGTAGAGGGTAATGAGGGCTACAAATCCATCTTTGGATGAGAAAAAATGGCCATGTGGTTTAGGAGTTATGATCCTCCAAAGTTAGTGCATTAGTGGTACTTTTTCCATAACTTAGAAAAATTTCTAAGTTTTATGGTTACCCCTTTTACAAGTTATCCCACTTTCTTTGGTTTTTCTTGATGAATGATGATTCAAATCATACATTAACATCATTTTAGGGTTAAAAATCCATTTTGGTGAAAAATCTCAAAAAGTCAAAGTTGACTTTTGTGCACAGTTGAATTTTTATCAGATGAATTCCAAACTGTGCAATTCTTCAGGAAATCATATCCTTGACCTAAATCAAACTTGATGGACATGTTCCATGGGTGTCATAGGGTATATTGAATCATGTCTTAGGGTTTGGGAGCATGTCCTGGTCAAAAGTCAAAGTTACAATTGACTTTCCTCGCGAAACCCTAATTGTGGTGCAGATGAAATTGAGACTTGTTGCTCAAGCTTCTTGGATCAATCCATTGTTGCAAATGGATCAATATAGTATATTAGAGACCCTCAAATCATGTCTCGAGGTCTTGGCCCATGATTTGTCCCAAAAGTCAACTTAGGGGTGAATTAGGTCAAGAAACCCTAATTCCTGATTTTTGATGAATGCATCCTCTGAGGTCAAATTGACTTGATGATTGGGTCCATGAGGTTCCATGGAGTACATTAGGTTGTGTTTTGGATCTTTGGCTTATGCCCAGGTGAAACTTTCCATCTAGAGGCCTTGGTCGACCAAAACCCTAATTTGGTGATACTGGCGATCTTGAGACTTGATCCACCTAGAAGGGAGCAGCCTTGTGCTTAATCCTTAAAGTGGGAGTCCTTTTTGATCCTTTGTGTATGTTTGAGAGGTTAGACAAGTTGAAGATCAAGTCATTCCTTGACTGATCCTTTGTCTAAGGCTATGAGAGGGCTTAAAACCCTAATTTTGATTGTAGTGAATGCTCAACAACCCTTGAGGCATTTGATGAGGCATGATGATTCACCCATATTGTGATAATGATTTGCACAATGATGGGAAACTTTAGTGGTCAATATTTGGGGTATTACACCCAGCAAGTCTGACGTCAAAACTTTTTCCATCAAATGGCATCTCCCTAGGAAAATTCGGCGAGAAGTTTGAGGAAAACCGCTACGAATAGCGTCCCTTGTCAAGAAAGTTTATTGACAAAAGAAACTGAGACCAGATCCTTGGTAGGAAACCAGGATCGAGGGGAAGTTTGTATCAGAAACTAAGACCAGTTCCTTGGTAGGAAACCAGGATCGAGGGGAAGTTTACATCAGAAACTGAGACCAGTTCCTTGGTAGGAAACCAGGATCCAGGGGGAAGTTTACATCAGAAACTGAGACCAGTTCCTTGCTAGGAAACCAGGATCGAGGGGGAAGTTTTTACCTTTTCTAAGCATTATTGCTTAGCAAAAGAAGATGAATGCATAGACTACCATTCATAATCACTGTCAAAATTTCGGGTATTTCTGATATTTAATCATCTTGCACCCCTAATGCCCGAATACCTTCGCCATTCACACCTTCGGATCCAAGAAGATTAAATAGGGGCATCTGTCATACCCCAAATTTTGACCACTAAGATTTCCCATCATTGTGCAAATCATCATCACAATATGGATGTACCTTCATACCTCATAAATCTCCTCACAGATGGGTGAGCATTCACTACAACTAAGAATTAGGGTTTCAAGCCCTCTCAGAGCTCTTAGACAAGGGATCAATCAAGGAATGACATGATCTTCAACTTGTCTAGCCTCTCAAACACCTATAAGGGATCAAGAGGACTCCCACATCAAGAATCAAGCACAAGGTTGCAACATTCCAAGTGGATCAAGCCTCGAGATCGCCAGTGTCACCAAATTAGGGTTTTGGTCGACCAAGGGACCTCATGTACCCAATCACCAAGTTAATTTAGCCTCAGGGGATGCATTCACCAAAAATCAGGAATTAGGGTTTCTTGACCTAATTCACCCCTAAGTTGACTTTTGGGACAAAACATGAGCCAAGGCCTCAAGACATGATTTTATGGTCTCTAATAAACCACATTGACCCATTTGCAGCAATGGATTGATTCAAGAAGCTTGATCTACAAGTTTCAATTTCATCAGGACCACAATTAGGGTTTTGAGGAAAAAGTCAACTATACCTTTGACTTTTGACCAAGACATGCTCCCAACCCTTGGGACATGATTCAATACACCCTACAACACCTATGGAACATATCCATTAGGTTTTATTTAGGTCAAGGACTTGATTTCACCAAGGATCGCGCAGTTTGGAATTCCTCTTATAAAAAGTCAACTGTGCACAAAAGTCAAGTTTGACTTTTTGAGATTTTTCACAATTATGGTTCTTTAACCCTAAAACAATGTTAATGTGTGAATTGAATCATAATTCATCAAGAAAAATCAAAGAAAGTGGGATAACTTGTAAAAGGGGTAACCATAAAAACTTAGAATTTTTCTAAGTTATGAAACAAAGTGGCTAGGGTACCAACTTCCAAGGATCATAACTTGAGATCCAAGCAACCATTTTGGATGGTCCAAAGATGGATTTATAGCTCTCATGGCATAATTTAAAAGTGTCAACTACACCTCATTACAATTCTTCATGGATTTTTAGTTACGGAGTGATCAAAATGGCTGAAAACATGAAATGTCACTTTTTCCAACACTTAGTGAAATTTTCACTAAGTCAGAATCTGTCTTGCTTTTTTTTCCAAATGTAGAGGCATTTTTCATTGTAATTCAAGTTGACTCAAAACCAAAGTTGGACATCATGATGAAATAGGATATACCAGCTTTCCAAAATGTCCAAGAACTCCATCAAATTCCATCTGAGCTAGGAGTTATGACAACTGCAACATGCCTTGCTGCAAACTGTGGTGCAAGGAAGATTTGTGCATTAGGGCCTGATTTGATCAATTTGTGCAAACAACAAACAAGTTTATCCATCTGCACACCTCAGAGGGAGACCAAGGAGGGACAAACACTGATCTATCAGTCTCCCAAGTCCATGGATCTATGTTTAGGCATGACACTCCTAAATTCAAAGATACTTCAAATATTCAATTTTGTTTCAAAGCATTTAACTTGTGCATAGAGGTGGCATTCATCAAGACAATGTTATCCAAGTTCAGTCAAGACTTATCCCTGAACCAAAGAGACATAGGCCTGTGCTCTAACCTCTAGTCAATGGCTAGAGGAGACTTGAGATTCCAAAGTGATCCAATTGGCGACAGACCTGTACCAGTTGCCATACCCTATTCCTTGCAAAAAAAAATTACTCTACTATAAATAGAGCTCATTTGTGATCAGTTTGAGTACACCAAAGCACCCAAACTGACGCTTTCCTCAAAATCACTTTCTCACTAGCAAAATTGCCTTCTAAAGCAAGTCACTATCGGGTTTTGAGTTTGAGAATAATTCCAACCAAACCAATCACACACATACACCTCATAAACATCATATAGAAGTGATCCAAACACTTAAACAACATCTGGAACACCAATTTCACAAAATCACCAGCCAATTGCTCAAGCTTTCAACCAAGTTGCAGTTGAGGTGCCATAACCTGTTCCAGTCCA
Organism: Lathyrus tuberosus; assembly: GCA_022829125.1. NCBI lineage: Eukaryota > Viridiplantae > Streptophyta > Magnoliopsida > Fabales > Fabaceae > Lathyrus > Lathyrus tuberosus. Next base: position 5,773,857 of record JALAZF010000183.1, read on the forward strand.
TTTCCAATCACTCCAAGCATTCAAACACATTCCATATCGTGTAGGGAAGCTGTTCAGATCATCACAACTCATCTGTAACACCTCCAACTAAAAAATCAAATTGCTCTTGCTACCACGACCTTCAAGTAAGCCTAAACTTGGTCATTTCATGATTCATGCATATTTCCTCGCACACTAATTTTGCCATATGTTCATAATCATGTATGGAGGGTTTCCCCTTAATTAATTCCTTTGTATGAATCATGTATCAAAATTCCCAGCCTTCATGCAGAATTTAGGGTTCTTGAGGTTTTGTCTTGTATGAAAACGAGTAGATTGATATGTGGATTGTGTGATTTCATCAAGAATTCAATGAGATTGAGGGAAAACGCAAATCTGAAGAAACAGAGAGCGCGGGCAAGAACATGGTGTTCTTGGCGCCCTTTTTGAATTTTTAAATATTTTAATTTTTGTGATTTTATTTAATTGATTCAAAAATTAATTTCTCTCTGGTTTTTAATGATTTTGAGTTGATTCTTTTTTTAATAATTCACAAAAATGTTAAAATATTTTATTTTACAATAATTTCCCAAAAATATTATTTATTTCATATACTTGATATTTTTGCAAAGAATTAATTTTTATTTGTTTTTTCGACATTTAAAGTATTTTTATTTCTTGATTTTCCAAACTTAAATGGTTTCCAATCATTTTGTGGATAAAAACATGATTTTTCAAACATTAATCCAAGATCACAACTTGTTTTTTACACATGTTTGATAATTTTGATCATTTTAATTAAATTTTTATTTAATTAAAATACATTTTGAAATTAATTTAGGGTTTTGATATTAATCACCCTAAACAAATATTTTTCAAACTTTTTGGGCCTCTTGAGAGAGTGTAAGACCCAACCCTTTGAAAATACAAAACTATTTGGGCCTCAGATATTGTATAAGTCCCTCTGCATTAAAAAAAATCTCGGCGCGATCGCCAGTTCAAAATTAAATCCTCTGGGCCTACCCTTGTGTTGTAAGTCCCATTTCTTTTCTTTTTTCAAACACTTTGGGCCTCTTGATAGAGTGTAAGTCCCACCTCTTTGTACATAAATAATTTTGTGCCTCAGTGTATTGTATAAATCCCGATACCGTTTCAGAAGTTTCGACGCAATCGTCGTTTTCAAACTTTTTCAGTTGGTCCTACCCTCGTGTTGTAAGTCCCATTTCTTTTCTTAAAAACTTTTTGGGTCTCTTAAGAGAGTGTAAGATTTATTCCTTTGTACAGAAAACCTTTCTTTGGGCCTCAGTCACTTGTATAAGTCCCTGTACAAAGTCAAAACAACAGTGCAATCACTGTTAAAATTTGGGCCTCTCCCTGAGCTGTAAGCCCCGATCTCTGTTCAAAATAATTTCTCTTTTGATTTTGAATCCAAATGTATACTTGCTATCAAAACTTTCTTTAATTTCTTTGAATAACTAACAAAACAGCATGGAAGCTCTACAACGGGTAAGTGTTTATCCGCTTTCTTTTATATGCTTTCATATACCTAACTGTATTGTGGGAAGCTGCACATGGTTAGTCTTCTTTCATACCTTTTAAATACTCATCATACATCAACTGTATATATACTAGTATAGTTATTTAGAGTTTTCCCCGGCAACTATGTCTAGAACTAGGTGAAGCCCTGTTGGTCACTCTTTAAATACAAACAAAACTAGATCCCCATAGGATTTCCCGATACAGTCTTCCCTTCTCTTGGGGTTAAACAATATAGAACAAAGAGAAAGTCAGTATTCTCGCTGAACCTTTTCTCAGACTATCACCCCTAGAAATTGTCAAAGAAATTCTACTCCCCAGAGTTGATCTATTCTCCATGAATAGCATCTCTTGAGTTTCTTCCAAACCCTCGAACTTTCCTGGAACGATCTCTTCTCTGTGAATTCCATTTCTTGAACTTCTCTTGGTTTGGGGACTCACAGGCTTCCTAAAAGCATCCCCGCCTCCTCTTGGGCTTTGTGCAAGGACCCTTTGGTTTTTTAGAAGTTCTCATTCCTTCTCTTGGGCTTAATACAAGGACCCTCACGACCTCTTAAAGGTATAAGGCAGAACTTAGTCATCCTTTGCTAGAGCAGTCTTTCCAGTGTCAAACCTCAGGCCACTTTAGGGTTGATTCTCATCCCTTAAGGCCCTTGCCCTCTTTTGGGCATTCTACAAAAGATAAAACTCTTCAACACCAGTAGACTTGGATAGTCTAAAACTCCTTTGAGTCTCAAAGACATTCTCAAGTTCCTTTCAAACATAGGAAAAACCACCGATCACTCTGGATAAATCTCCAGCAGAAACCCCGTCTCTCTCATGAGAGTTCCCCACCCTTCGGCCTACCTATGGATCTAATCCTCAGTAGTAAGATAGCCTCCTCTTAGGCTTTATATAATGATCTTTCCTCAACACAGTCAGCCTCCTCTTGGGCTGCGTACAATAATTCTTCCCCCTAGCGGAGCTAACCTTTTCAGACTCTCTTGTTGAGTCCATCACTTTTCAAGACTCTTTTGTTGAGTCAATACCCTTTTAGCCTCAATCTCGGGCTTCGTACGAGACATCAAATCACTTTCTTATTGAGTATAAAAGACTCTCTTGTTGATTCAATCAACCTTCAGACTCTCTTGTTGGGTCAATCACCTTTACAAGACTCTCTTGTTGAGTTAACTCTTTTAGCCTCCGTCTTGGGCTTTGTACAAGACATATAAAAGTGCTCTCTTGTTGAGACAAACTCATTTCAGCCTCCCTCTTGGGCTTTGTACAAGACACATATAAACCTCCCCAACAGAGTCAAAAATCCCTTTTTTTAGCCTCAATCTTGGGCTTTGTACAAGACAGATAGAACACTTTCCCCAGAAAAGTCAAACTTTTAGCTTCCTCTTAGGCTTTATATAATGATATCCCCAAAAAGTCAGTCTCTTTTTTGCCTCAATCTTGGGCCTTGTACAAGACATATAAAAACACTCTCTTGTTGAGTCGGTCTTATCTAGCCTCCTCTTAGGTTTCGTATAAACAAATCCCTAGCTGAGTCAATAAACCTTTTAGCATCAAATTTGTGCTTTGATCATAGCACACAAACATCAACAGTCCCTCTTAGAGATGAAAAATTCTCTCTCGGCCAAAACCCTTTAGCTTCATATCTTGGGCTTTGAACAAGATACAAATCACCTTTAGCTTCATGTCTTGGGCTTTGAACAAGACACCAAAACATCTTTTTCCTCCATTAGAATAGGAGGAACTACGATTGCTCTGATTTCCCTGTTTCGTTAAACGGGAATAAGTAGGCATAAGATTGAGAAATCTTAGCGAGCATACTAATAAAAAACTCTAGGTCCAGTACCTTTATACATCAGTAAGAAAAATTTTAGATACAATATCTTCCCCAAAGCCCCATGAACCGTCAAGACACTTTATGCTTAAGCCAAATAACCTAAGAGAGACCCACTATTTTGATAGCATTTGTGAACCAACAGTCATTTGTTTAAACTCAGTATGTAAGCAGGGTTAATTGGAGACATCTATTTCCCTTCCTTAATCAGCTTCACAGGATAAAAAATGAATCGAACTGTAGCACCCCAAAGCGATAGTGATTCGAAACCACAAAAACCACGCTACACTAAGGCTATGCCCGCACCATGGACTTGAACAATGGTTGATAATCCATACCTTCTATAATGGTCTTCTTTACAACACCATGCTGAATCTGAACGCTGCAGTTGGCGGCGCTCTGATGGACAAACCGTATGAAGACGCTTATCAAATCATTAAAAATATGGCTCAAAACCACTTCCAATGGGGAGGTGAGAGGACTCCGACAGAAAAACCTGCTACGAAGAACGGAATGTACAAAGTTAATAGTCTGGACCGTGTCAGTGCTAAAGTGGATGCGCTTACTCAAAAGATAGAAAGTTTGACTGTAGCTCCAATAGCCACCGTGGCCTCTGTGACACCGAATTGTGAATTGTGTGGAACCCCTGGACATAGTAACGCTGAATGTAATTTACTAGCCGGTATTCCTACCGACCAAGTGAATTACGCCCAAGGAAACCCGTACTCAAACACATATAATCCTGGCTGGAGGATTCACCCGAATTTCTCATATAAAAACAACAATGCTTTATTTTCCCCAACTCAACCACCAGCTGTACCTCCAGGATATCAGAAGCGAGCAACTGCTGCCCCTCTAGCGCCAAGAAAGTTAAACGTTGAGGTTTTACTAGAGAATTTCATCGCAACACTAACCCAAGAAAATAAAGAGTTTGCCAACCAAAATGTGCACACAAGTGAATTGTTAAAGCAGATGGCAACTAAGCTTGACACCATGGCTACCCATAACAAAATGTTAGAAACCCAAATTCTTAGGTAGCCCAACAATAAGCAACAGTAGCAGCCCCTGCAGGAACATTTCCTAGACAACCACAACCAAACCCGAAAGGACATGCTAGGCTATTACATTGCGAACCAGAACTGAACTAGATGGACCAGTGGATCCAAGGCTTCAAAACCCTTCCATGTATCAGAATCCTGGTAAAGGAGCCGAAAAGGTAACGGAACCAAAAGATGACAAAAATGACAAAAGTGAAGAGGCCGAAGAGAAAGAAACACCTTATGTGCCTCCACCACCATATAAACCACCAATACCTTATCCGTAAAGGCTTGCTAAGCCTAAAAATGAAGGACAACTCAAAAAGTTTACGGAGCTTCTGAAACAACTCAACATTACCATACCTTTCACAGAAGCTATAACACAAATGCCTTCGTATGCCAAATTCCTTAAAGAAATCCTGTCAAATAAGAAGAAGCTCGAGGATAACGAAACCGTTATGCTCACTGCTGAGTGTAGCGCTATCATCCAAAATAACATGCCTCCTAAAATGAAAGACCCATGTAGTTTCTCGATACCTTGTGTAAGCGGAAAGTACGTCATAGACAACACTCTATGCGATTTAGGAGCCAGTGTAAGTCTAATGCCCTTATCCACCTGTAAAAAGCTCGAATTAGGAGAATTCCGACCAACGAAAATGTGTCTACAACTAGCGGACCGTTATGTTAAATTTCCTATAAGTATGCTAGAGAACGTGCCCGTTCGTATAGGAGAATTCTGTATTCCTACTAATTTTGTGGTAATGGATATCAAAGAGGATTCCAACATTCCTATTATTATGGGAAGACCCTTTTTAGCTACAGCCGGAGCGATCATTGATGTCAAGAAAGGAAAGCTAACTTTCGAAGTTGGTGAAGAAAAGGTCAAATTTATTTTGGCCCAATTCTTGAAAGCTCCTGCTATAGATGATTCGTGTTATTTTTTGGACGTCATCGACGAATGCGTTAAAGAAGTGGAGATGTAATCATTCAAGTGTATGGAAATACTAAAGATTCCAGCACCTCCTATACTCGAAGATGATAATTGGCATGAGCCAGACGTGGATGACAGTCTAAGGGAATTTTTAGCACTAACACCCGATCCAATACCATGCCCGAAGACACCTTCTGTAGAACTTAAGACACTACCCAAGAACCTAAGGTATGAGTTCCTAGACACCGAACTGGAACAACCAGTGATAGTTAATGTTGACTTGGGACAGATAGAGACTGAAAAACTTCTGCATGTTCTAAGAAAGCATCATAAAGCGCCGAGGTATAACATTTCATACCTTAAAGGAATAAGCCCTTCCATATGCATGCATCGTATTATGCTCGAAGAAGATTGTAAGACCTCTAGGGAGCCCCAAAGAAGGATAAATCCTATCTTAAGCGATGTAGTAAAAAGGGAGGTACAAAAGCTACTAGAAGCAAGAATCATATACCCGATATCTGACAGTAACTGGGTTAGTCTTGTGCACGTTGTGCCGAAGAAGAGAGGTGTTACAGTTGTTAGCAATGAAAAAGGTGAATCCATTGCCAAAAGAACTCAAATTGGATGGAGAATGTGCATAGACTATAGAAAGCTGAACAAAGCCACTCGAAAAAAATCATTTTCCTTTACCCTTTATAGATTAAATGCTTGAACGATTGGCCAAAAATTCTCACTTCTGCTATTTAGACGGATATTCAGGATTTTTCCAAATTCCTATCCATCCCGATGATCAAGAAAAGACTACATTTACCTGCCCTTATGGTATGTTTGCCTACAGACGAATGCCGTTCGGACTGTGTAATGCTCCCGTAACCTTTCAGAGATGTATGATGGCGATTTTTGCTGACTTTATAGAAAATATAATGGAAGTATTCATGGATGACTTCTCTGTCTGTGGGGGAAGTTTTGAAGGATGTTTATCTAACCTAAAAATGGTACTTGAACGATGTGTTAAAGTAAATCTAGTGCTGAATTCGGAGAAATGCCATTCATGGTCAGAGAAGAATTGTGCTTGGACATGTAATATCTAATCGAGGAATTGAAGTGGATAAAGCAAAAATAGAAATCATAGAAAACCTTCAACCTCCGAAAATAGTTAGAGAGATTCAAAGTTTTCTAGGACACGCCGGTTTCTACCGACGATTCATTAAAGATTTATCTAAGATAACTAAACCACTAACGGGCTTATTAATGAAAGATGTTGAATTTGTATTTGATGAGGATTGCTTGAAAGTATTCGAACATTTGAAAAAAGCTCTCATAACTGCAACTATTATGCAACCTCCCGATTGGAGTATACCATTCGAAATAATGTGCGATGCTAGTGACTATGCTGTTGGTGCTATCTTAGGACAAAGTGTCATACCCCAAATTTTGACCACTAAGATTTCCCATCATTGTGCAAATCATTATCACAATATGTATGTACTTACATGCCTCATCAATCTCCTCAAAGATGGTTGAGCATTCACCATAATCAGAAATTAGGGGTTCAAGCCCTCTCAGAGCACTTAGACAAAGGATCAATCAAGAAATGACATGATTTTCAACTTGTCTAACATCTCAAACATCCAAAAAGGATCAAGAGGACTCCCACATCAAGAATCAAGCGCAAGATTGCAACATTCCAAGTGGATCAAGCCTCAGGATCGCCAGTGTCACCAAATTAGGGTTTTGGTCGACTGAGGCCTCCAGATGAAAATTTTCATCTAGGCATGAGCCAATGCTTCGAAGCATAACCCAAGATATTCCAAGGGACCTCATGGACCCAATTAGCAAGTCAATTTAACCTCAGGGGATGCGTTTGCCAAAAATCGGGAATTAGGGTTTCTTGACCTAATTCACCCCTAAGTTGACTTTTGGGACAAAACATGAGCCAAGACCTCAAGACATAATTTGAGGGTCTCCAATACACTACATTGATCCATTTGAAACAATGGATTAATCCAAAAAGCTTGATCCCCAAGTTTCAATTTCATCAGGATCACAATTAGGGTTTCGAGGAAAAAGTCAATTGTACCTTTGACTTTTGGCCCAGACATGCTCCCAAACCTTGGGACATGATTCAATACACCCTATAACACCTATGGAATCCATGCATTAGGTTTGATTTAAGTCAAGGGCTTTATTTCACAAAGGATCGCACAGTTTGGATTTCATCCGATAAAAAGTCAACTGTACAAAAATCCAAAGTTTGACTTTTTGGATTTTTGGTCAACCAAGGTTCCTTAAACCTAAAATAATGTTAATATGTGATTGGAATCATCATTCATCAAGAAAAATAAAAAAAAGTGAGTTAACTTGTAAAAGGGGTAACCATAAAAACTTAGAATTTTTCTAAGTTGTGGAACAAAGTAGCTAGGGTACCAACTTCCAATGACCATAACTTGAGATCCAAGCAACCATTTTGGATGGTCCAAAGCTGGATTTGTAGCTCTCATGGCATACTTTAAAAGCTTCAACTACAGCTCATTCCAATTCCTCATGGATTTTAAGTTATGGAGTGATCAAAATGGCTGAAAACATAAAAATGACATTTTTCCAACACTTAGTGAAATTTTCACTAAGTCAGAATCTGCCTTACTTTTTCCCAAATGTAGGGACATTTTTCACCTTGATCCAAGTCAAACCAGGTCTAGGGGTGGACATCAAAGTTAAAGAATGTCATGAGGGCTTTCCAACAAGTACCAGATCATCTCCAAATTCCATTTGAGCAAGGAGATACAACCCTTGAAACATGGCATCATGAACTGATTTTTTCAAGACAGATTTGGCAGATTTTGTGTATTTTGCTCTATTTGTCCAAATCTGATAAATCTAAGCCTTGTCATCAATTTGGACACATCTGAGGATCAAATCCAAGGGGGATGATCTGATCTCCAAGCCTCCAAAGTCCAAGAATCTACAAGTAGCATGCCAAACCTAAAAGAGCTAAAAAGGTGCCAAGACTCTAATTTTGTTGCAATACATTTAATGGATACACCAAGGTGGCTTGAACTGATACATTCCTAACTGAATGAGTCAAGGATAAGCTCTAAATCAAAGAACCATAGGCCTGTGCCTTAACCTCTAGTCAATGGCTAGAGGAGACTTGAGATTCCTTTTGTATAACATTGGCCAAAGGCCTGCTGCAGTTGCCATTCACTATTGCTTGCAAAACAAACTTGCTCTACTCTAAATAGAGCTCATTTGTGCTTAGTTTGAGTACACAAAAGCAACCAAATTGATGCTTTCCTCAAAATCCCTCTCTTTAGGCCAAAATGCCTTCTTTAGTAAGGTATCTCTGAGTTTTTGAGTTAGAGAGCAATCCCATTACAGCTCATAATCCAAACACATTCAATATGTCATATCTAAGCTGTTCAAACTCTCATATGTGACCTGTAACACCAAAATCATAAAGTCCCCTCTCAAAACCTCAAAATTGGACTTTTTTGCACTTTTCAAGCCATGTCTTGATTCAGTCACTTTCAAAACTAGATTAAGTCTCAAACACACTCCAAATATCATCCTTGAACTGTCCCAAATGGTTCCCCACATCTGGAACACCATTTGAGAGAGTTTCCATATTGGTCACTTTTGCCCCTTTTGCAAGAAAGAGCTCAAACTTGTTCCTGAGGATTCCAGCTGGTTTTAACCATTCTAAAAGCTTCTAAGGGATCAATTGAGAGTGTCCAAAGCATTAAATTACTTCTGGCACAAGAAACTTGGCAGATTTCACAACAAGCTCCAAGAGGTAAATGCATCATCACTTGAACTTTCTAAATTATGCATTGCTTTGAAGGCCACTGATCATAAACATCTCATACATGTTATATATGTTGTGTTTGAACCAATTTGCCATGTAATTCTTGCCTGTACCATGTGTTAGTATGGAAAATGCAATTATAGGCCTATTTCAAAAACACTATCAGGTTTTTAAATAGGGACCTCATCTGAAAAAACCACCACCACCATTGGATTCCTTGGGAAATTCTAGGCAAGATGCATATAAATTTTGTCCCAATCCATGGAGAAATGAGAAAGTTATGGCCTTTACGTTTTTGGTCCAAAACCTTGCCTTGCCTTGCCTTGGCCAGGCCTAAAGCAATGTATGCCTTATGTATTTCTAGGGTAGCTTTGATACACGGATGTATCACCACCCCAGTGGTAGAAGGCGCGCACTGCAACCTTGAGGTTTGGGGTTCGAATCCCCCTCGCCCCAGACCCTTTTTTTTAACACTTTTCCACGTTTTTTTTAATATTTTTCATATTATTTTAAATGATTTGAAAAATTAATTTCTCTCTCAATTTTAATTATTTTTGATTGGTTCTTTTTGAAAAAAATCATAAAAATGTTAAAATATTTTATTCCACAAAAAAATTCAATTTATATTATTTATTAAATATAATTAGAATTTTTGTAATTAATTTCATTTTAGTTGTTTTTAAACATTTTTTAAATGGAATTCACACTTTGGTCTTTCAAAATTAATTGGATTTTAAGCTTTCATATGATTAAACTTGATTTTTCAAAATATTTTCCAAAGTGTACAACTTGTTTTTGAATATAATTGATATTTTATCATTTATTATTTAAATTACCTTTGAAAAATGCCATTTTAATTCAAAAATTAGGGTTTGTATGATGTTCACCCTAACAAATCATTTTCAAACACTCATGGGCCTCTAATAGAGTGTAAGACCCAAACCTTGTTGTACATCAACCTTTTTTGGGCCTCAAACATTGTATAAGTCCCGACACGATGAAAAATCTCGGTGCGATCGCCATTTCCGAGCAAAAACAATTTTGGGCCTACCCTCGTGTTGTAAGTCCCAATTTTCTTTTTCAAAACCTCTTTGGGCCTCTTGAGAGAGTGTAAGACCCAACCCATTTGTAAATAAATAATTTTTGGGCCTCAGTTATTGTATAAGTCCCGATTCTATATTCAGAACAACGATACAATCACTGTTAAAACTTGGGCCTCTCTTTGAGTATAACCCCAACAATATTTTCAAAATAATTTCCCTTTTGATTTAGATTCAATATACATGATATTATCAAAACTTTCTTTAATTTCCCTGAACAACTAACAATACATCATGTAAGCTTGCTCACCTGTAAGTTTTAACAGCTTTCATTTACTCGCTTTCATATATATATATATATATATATATATATATATATATATATATATATATATATATATATATATATATATATAACTGTATTGTGGGAAGCTGCGCATGGTTAGTCTTCTTTCATATCCTTTTAAATACTTGTCATATATCAACTATGTATATACTAGTATAGTTATTTAGAGTTTTCCCCTGCAACTAGGTCTAGAACTAGGTAAAGCCATGTTGGTCACTCTTAAATACAGACAAAACTAGATCCCCATAGGATTTCCAAATACAGTCTTGCCTTCTCTTGGGCTTAAACAATATGGAACAAAGAGAAATGCAGTATTCTTCATGAACCTTTTCTCAGGCTGTCACCTTAGAAATTGTCAAATGAATTCTACTCCCCAGAGTTGATCTATTCTCGGTTAATAACATCTCTTGAGTTTCTTCAAGCCTCAGAACTTTCAATAAATGATCTATTCTCGGTGAATAGCATTTCTTGAACTTTTATTGGTTTGGGACCCACAGACTTCCTAAAAGCATCCCCGCCTCCTCTTGGGCTTTGTACAAGGACCCTCCGGCTTCTTAGAAGTTCTCATGCCTTCTCTTGGGCTTAATACAAGGACCCTGATGACCTCTTAAAGGTATAATATAGAACTTAGTCATCCTTTGCTAGAGCAGTCTTTCCAGTGTCATATATCGGATTTTAGGGTTGATTCTCATCCCTTAATACTCGTGCCTCCTCTTAAAGGCATCATACAAAAGATAAAACTCTTCCATGCCAGTAGACTTGGACGGTCTAATCCCCTTGAGTCTCAAAGATATTCTCAAGTTCCCTGCCAACATAGGAGAAACCCTGGTCACCCTGGATCAATCTCCAGTAGAGCTGAAACCCATTCACTCTCCTAAAAATCCTTTGTTAGTTCTGAATTGGCAGCAATTTTGGTAAAACAATGTGGTACATCAAGATGTCTTGCTTGATGTCTTGACATGTGATTCTAACATTCTGCAGGTGGTGTGTTTTTAGTATTGCAGGATTTGTGCATGATGTCAAACACGATGTTCTGACATCAGTAGACAGAACTTCCAGTTCAATTTTTTAGGTTTTATTTGCTGCGCTATTTTTAGCAATCTTTTGTGTGTTTGTGTTGAGTGATTGCATGCGTAATTCTGGGAGTAAAATTATGTTGGAGTGATATTATTTGGAAGCAATCTATTTGTGAAGAATATGGTTGGCTATTTTCATGCATAAAGATTTGGAGAATAATTAGTTTTAATTATTAATTAAAACTAAGATCTGCTAATGCCCAAGCCCAATGTAAGGAGTGTTTCTGGGAATATTATGTTATCATATGTGGTGCTGTTTTATAGGTTTCAAGAAGAATATTGAAGAATAATGACTTTCTAATTATGGAGATAAATTAGGAAGGATTTGATTGAAGACCTATTATGTAGCAGAAGTTTCTGCTGATTTGTAGCAGCTGTTATGCTGTGATTTTAAGCCCAAATCCAGTTGGGAAATAGTTATAAATAGAATGCTTGTAACTTAGAAAAAGCACGGGTCCAAGATGTAGATCATTAGGGTTTGTGTGAAATTGTGAGCCACTCTGGTACTGTTTTGTGCTTAGAGTTGGACTGTTTAGTTGAGTTGTATTTGTCAATCATCTATGAGCTTTTAAGCAATGATGATTGTGTTTCTTTGAAGTGTGTCTTCTACTTTTCTGTGATTGAAGAGTTGTTGGAAATTAAGCTGTTGATGCAGTGGCTGAGGTGTTAACTGCTAGACATCATTGCGATGATTGGAAGAGAGATGGAGTCTCTTATCTAGGGAGAACTTAGGTAGAAGGGTCATTGGGTAGTTATTAAGTGAGTAGATCGTCAACGGGTGTGTTGACTGTAGGGTCTATGAATTGATACTGCTAATAGTAGACTTCCTTCCTGGCTTGGTATGCCCCCAGATGTAGGTTGTTAGACCGAACTGGGTAAACAATTATTGTGTGCACTTTACTTTTTAGCAACTTCTTTAACTCTCTATATCTTGTATATTTTGCTGATAACAGACCAGATGTCTCGACATGTTTATTCGACATCTGTGTCTGTCATACCAGAATTTCAATTGGTATCAGAGCAGGCATCCTGTTTGTTTTCTGGGTGAGATCCTAGGGAAGATACTTTCTGGTTTATGTGCAAGGAAGATAGCTGTGCTGAAAAGTTGTTTGGGCTTGGTTAATTCATATGTTGTTTGAATGGTCCCTTGAAGTGGAGGATGGACTATTTGTGACAGGGTGTGTATTGGCTCTGTTTGATGTTGTCAGGCGTGTAGCTTTGGTGGTGAGCTGCTTTGTGGGGTGATTTATTTTCAACCTATGCTGGCCTATTGCACTTGAAGTGTGGTTTTTGTACAAAGGTTATTAAGTTTTTTTCTGAAGGTTGTTGAGGGGTTTTCTTTTCTATGTTCCGCAGCATTTGTATATGTCAGAAAACTCCTGGTGGTTTTGTGTGTTAAGGCCGCAACACTCTGTTCTCCTCTGAAGTTGTATCACATGGTGTGGTGATACTTGAGGATAACTTCAACTAGCTTGTTAGAGTTGCCAAAGATACTTAAGGTTCATCCCAAGTCCACTCATAAAGGTACTTTTATATGAGTTTGTTGAAAAGAGATCTAAAGAAAGTTAGAAGCAATTTATTCTTACTTCCAACCCTAAAAGGCCAATCTCCGGGCTTTGATAAAGGATCTCTTGGTGTGTTTCTTGAGAAGGGAACTAACGTCCTACTAGATGTTGGAACATCAAACCAGCAGATTGTACAAAATCTTGTTGGATAAAGGTATGGTATAGTAGATGCTTGGGGGCTAAACAAATGTGTATTGATCACATCTGTTGGGAACCTACTCTTGGCTTTGAAGAGCAGACATCTGGGTTGTGTATCTAAGAAGCTTCTATCAAGAAACATGTCTTAGATAAGTGTGTTGGATTAGTGTATTTCTGATCCAAGTGAGTAGGAGTACAAAGGCTGTTTTTTTTTGTGGGGGTCAAGCTCAAATGTTAAGGACATTCTCTTTGAAATCTGGAAGTTCCTTCTGATCAAATGAGCCAGATGTATAGAATCTTGTTTATGGCCATGGAGCAGATTCTGTTTGAAAGGAGTTATATGTGTGTACCAACCACAGGATGTGCAGCTATTGGAGGGGAGAATGAATAATTCCCTTAGGAGTTCTTAGCAGTTAATAAGGGGGAGTCCTTAATCTGATGCTGGAAGAACTCGAAGAAATGTCAGACATAATGTCTTGACATCTTTGTATTGAGAATTTATTTTTCTCAATACGTCTGGTGGTGTTTCTCAAAAACAGGATGGAGGTTGTTTACTCAAACTTGATATCATTATCAAGTCTATGAGAGCATGGAACTCTTGTTCTAGTGGAAGAGAAACTCAAAGGGTTGTGCAAAGAGGAGATGTATTAACCTAACTGGTTGTCTAGTGTCTTCATTGTTGGAATGTCATCCAAACCATCTAGAATGAGCATTTCGGATTTGTGCAAGGAGGAGTTGGTGTTTTTTTTGGGACCAAAGGATTATGGTTCCCTGGTATCTGCATGAGAAGTTTCTTCTTAAGCTAGAGTTCAGTTATGTAGTGTCCTCACACAATGGAACATTTTTTTTGCAAGGATTGAAGGGCATCCTTGTAGGTTGAAGTGTTGGGAGAAGCATATTTTTTTCTGAACAATTTGTTTATGATGACCAGTCAATGTTTTTTTAGTATGCTCCAGAAACCTGTTAGAGGGAATCTCCTCTTTAGGTACAGAAGGATGGCATCCAACATCTCAAAGTTAGATAGGAGGTCTGAACTTTAGAAGTTTGAGAAGAAGATTCTTGGGATGTAGAGTATGCAGGTTCCTGCATGTGTGTATGATCTGGTTTTGAAGGTTGATCAACTACTGATGGTTGATCCTCTTGTGTCCCTTGCAAGAGATGTGTGTGGATTAATACGGTTGCTGTCTCCAAAGCCATAATAAATGTTTAAATCTACGTGATTTAGACTGATGTTGAAACATCATTTCAGTTCTTTGCTTCCTCAGCAAAGGAAGTTTGTTTAGCTCAGGGTGGAGTGAAAGGTCAAGACACTGACCTAATCTGGAATGATTTTGTGGTGTGAATGGTTGTCATGATGGTTTGTCATGAAGAAGAATCAGCAGATGCCTAATGTGTGCGAATGAAGAATGTCAGACCAAATATCCTACCTTGTGTGAGAAGGCAGTCTTATCTGACTAATGATAAATACTTTGACGGGAGCTGAGTATTTGTCTGTCCTCCGATAAGGGTGTGTATCTGGCTAATGATAAATACTTTGACGGGAGCTAAGTATTTGTATGATGTGAGTATGCAAATCTGCAGTCTGAACTCTTTGCTTCAGAGATGGTGTGTGAGTATATTTCTCTCTATGGTGTTCAGGTGTTTATGTTAACCTGAATAAGCTGCTTTGGCTGTGTTTTATTGGAAGCTTCTTGAAGGAATTCTATGCGCAATGAGTCCTTTGAATGGCGATGAGAAGCTGATGTCCCAAATGATGTTGTAACATCATGATTGTTGATGGTTATATTTGGAAGATGATTGAAATTGTGCATGTGGAGTTGGATGCTCAAGCATTATTGTCAGAAGAGGTGTTTCTGACTATGTGGATTAGAATGTGGAGATTCTGATCTTGTTTTTAGTAGTATGTTCTGGCAAAGCATGACTACTATTTTTGAAGACTTCACTAGTATCAACAGCTACTCGTGGATGTAATGGCAGAGGAATTGTGTCAGATGATGTGATCTGATCAGAAAGTTTTTTTGAAGAGCTGTTCTTCCTTCTGCTGTAAGTATCTCTTGAAGAGATTGGATCTCATTAAAGCTTTTAAGTAAGCTGAGAATTCGTGGAGTTTGTGAACAGTGTCAAACCAGTCAGGGTGCTTGGATGTGTTCTCCAGGAGTGAGAGTACAGTATGTGAATATGCTCAGCAAGTGTGTAAAGATCTGGTGCTCAAATGTTAATCTCCATCTAGAGCATTGGTTATCCATGATAGGGGAAGTACTTGTCTATGGATTTTACTGCAAAGGTGCATATATTGTGGAGCTTGCATGCTGATCAAGCTTGTGGAGATGGGTTGCCTCTTATGAGGATATAATGTCAGATAACATGCTATGACATTCTTCTGCTGGATGGAGTTTTGGTGTGTTCTTAATAGGACATGTATGGTTCTAGCCATGTGAAGCTAATTGTTTGAATCATGTGCGCACATGCTTCTGAGGAGGAGTCTGAAGGACAGTTTTGTTTGTGTCTGGGAGAATTTATTTTTCTCTGCGTTTTTTTGGAAGAGCTCTGTGAGGGTCTTTGTTGATGGGAGATGACACACTTGTCTTGGTGTGTGTTATTAATTCAAAGTAAGAGGACTTTACTTAGAGTGTAGTGGAAGGCAGTGTGTTTGTGCTTCAGAACTTGTGGATGATTGTGCGAAGCATTCCTGATTCAATTGGATTGTATCTCAAGGAACAAGAATGTCTATGGCTGTAAAATTCAAGGTGGATTTGTATAGGGTATGGATGGTTTCTGGATGAGAGGGATCAATGGTGATTTTGGTCTCAATCCAAGAGGTTGTTGGTTGTAGTACAAGGATGTGATCCTGGTACTTTCTTACTATTTGATCATAAAGGTGTCATGGGATATCATTGGTGCTTTTGTGGTGTTTCTTTTTGAAGGAGCAACTTCTGTCAGTTAAATGTACTAGTGTTGTTTGAGGATCACGCATTAAGTGAATGTGTTCAGCAGGTGTGTTGAACAGAGGGTGCGCTCTTGAAGACATGAAGATGAGTCTTATGTCTCCATTCATTTAAGGTGTTCTTCTTGCAAAGGAGCACTGGTTATCTTAGATAGGGGGAGTTAAACTTTTGAAGTAGTGCAGTTGTTTATCAAGATTGTTTGTGGCTCTGGTGAGGGTGTTATGTCAGACAAGATGTCATGACATTGTGTTACTGGTGAAGTTCATGGTGGACATGACAGTTTAGACCTGGTGTGTCAATGGATTGAACCAGAAGTGTACATTTACCCCAATGTGTGTCAATTTTTGGCCAAAAAGGGGGAGAGAAGTAGGTTTGTTTAGCTATTGTGTCTGGATTACCAGTCTCACAAGGATGTAGAATAGTCTGTTCTGTTCTGAGTATGTTGGTTGGTTGGATAATTCAAAGTTTTCCTTTGGAACTTTTTGTGCTTGGTCTGTATTAATGTACTCTCTTCTCTATGGATTTGTTCTGAATGTTGCTTATTTGTTCTGGTTGCTATGGAAGTTTCCTAGTGGAGTTTGTCTAATTATGGTTAAAAAGGGGGAGAGTAGTGTGGCTTAGTAATGTTGGCATAGTAATGATATGTGTGCATTGGATTTTCTAGAAGAGATGGGGGTTTTTTGGTTCCTTGGATCTCTATGGTTGGTTGCCTTTCGGGGTTAGACGTGGTTGTCTGGTGTGTACTGTTTCTGCAGTAGGGATCTCTGATATGTTTTGTGATCATAAATTGTTTTAGCCAAAATTTTCCAAAGGGGGAGATTGTTAGTTCTAAATTGGCAGCAGTTTTGGTAAAACAATGTGGTACATCAAGATGTCTTGCTTGATGTCTTGACATGTGATTCTAACATTCTGCAGGTGGTGTGTTTTTAGTATTGCAGGATTTATGCATGATGTCAAACACGATGTTCTGACATCAGTAGACAGAACTTCCAGTTCAGATTTTTAGGTTTTATTTGTTGCACTATTTTTAGCAATCTTTTGTGTGTTTATGTTGAGTGATTGCATGCGTAATTCTGGGAGTAAAATTATGTTGGAGTGATATTATTTGGAAGCAATCTGTCTATGAAGAATAGGGTTGGCTATTTTCATGCATAAAGATTTAGAGAATAATTAGTTTTAATTATTAATTAAAACTAAGATCTGCTAATGCCCAAGCCCAATGTAAGGAATGCTTCTGGGAATATTATGTTATCCTATGTGGTGCTGTTTTATAGGTTTCAAGAAGAATATTGAAGAATAATGACTTTCTAATTATGGAGATAAAATAGGAAGGATTTGATTAAAGACCTATTATGTAGCAGAAGTTTCTGCTGGTTTGTAGCAGCTATTATGCTGTGATTTGAAGCCCAAATCCAGTTGGGAATAAGTTATAAATAGAATGCTTGTAACCTAGAAAAAGCACGGGTTCAAGATGTAGATCATTAGGGTTTGTGTGAAATTGTGAGCCACTCTGGTACTGTTTTGTGCTTAGAGTTGGACTGTTTAGTTGAGTTGTATTTGTTAATTATCTATGAGCTTTTAAGCAATGATGATTGTGTTTCTTTGAAGTGTGTCTTCTACTTTTCTGTGATTGAAGAGTTGTTGGAAATTAAGCTGTTGATGCAGTGGCTGAGGTGTTGACTGCTAGACATCATTGCGATGATTGGAAGAGAGATGGTGTCTCTTATCTAGGGAGAACTTTGGTAGAAGAGTCATTGGGTAGTTATTAAGTGAGTAGATCGTCAATGGGTGTGTTGGCTGTAGGGTCTATGAATTGATACTGCTAATAGTGGACTTCATTCCTGGCTTGGTATGCCCCCAGATGTAGGTTGTTAGACCAAACTGAGTAAACAATTCTTGTGTGCACTTTACTTTTTAGCAACGTCTTTAACTGTCTATATCTTGTATATTTTGCTGATAACAGACCAGATGTCTCGACATGTTTATTCGACATCTGGGTCTGTCATACCAGAATTTCATCCCTAAATCAGAACCTCAAGGCATCTGATACCTCAACTCTTCTGGAACCCACAGCAAGAGTTAATTCCCCACTTGGACCTGCCTCGGGATCTCAATTATCCCTGACAAAAGCTAGCCTCCTCTTAGGCTTTGTATAATGACTTTTCCTCAGCAAAGTTGGCCTCCTCTTGGGCTTTGTACAATGATTCTCCCCATCGGAGCTAACCTTTTCAGACTCTCTTGTTGAGTCAATTACTTTTCAGACTCTCTTGTTGAGTCCATTACCTTTCAGACTCTCTTGTTGAGTCACTCACCCTTTCAGACTCTCTCGTTGAGTAAATCACCTTTTCAGACTCTCTTATTGAGTCAACCTTTTCAGCCACAATCCCGGGCTTTGTACAGGACAGATAAAAGCACTCTCTTGTTGAGTCAAACCCTTTTAGCCTCAATCTTGGGCTTTGTAGAAGACATAAATCTTCATAACCTTCTCTTACGCTTGGGACCAACATCTTTCTCAAGCAGAGTCAAACTCATTTCAGCCTCAATCTTGGGCTTTGTACAAGACAAATAATACTCTCCAGCAATAGACAAACTCATTCCAGCCTCAATCTTGGGCTTTGTACAAGACACATACAAATCTCCCCGGCGGAGTCAAAACCCCTTTTAGCCTCAATCTTGGGCTTTGTACAAGACAGATAAAACATTTTCCCGGAAAAGTCAAGCTTTTAGCCTCCTCTTAGGCTTTGTATAAAGATATCCCTAAAGGGTCATCCTCTTTTTGCCTCTATCTTGGGCGTTGTACAAGACAGATAAACACTCTCTTGTTGAGTCAGTCATTTCCAGCCTCCTCTTAGGCTTTGTATAAAGACTTCCCCTGGTGGAGTCAATCAACCTCTTAGCTTCAACCTTGGGCTTTGATCAAGGCACACAAAAATCAATAATCCCTTTTTAGAGATGACAAGTTCTCTCTCAGTCAAACTTTTTTAGCTTCAATCTTGGGCTTTGAACAAGACACAAATAAATAACCTTTTAGCTTCAATCTTAGGCTTTGAACAAGACACCAAAACATCTTTTTACTCCCTTAGAATAGGGGTGTTGTACCCAAAATTTTACCTCTTAGATGTCATAACATCTTGCATTGACATTTAGGTTCAATCATCTATGCATTTTTTAATTAACCATTGCATTTTTTGCAAGCTTGTTTCTCCTGTGAAAAGCCGGGACTTATACCATGAGGAGGACAAAGTTTCCTAAATAAGAGAAGGTCCCAAATGCAACTATTGAGCTCATCTACATCCTTAAAGCCTCAATCAACAAGAATTCAAGTGTGACTGACCCTCATCACAAGTAACTTGAGCCACAAGTTCACCCTGCCTCCAATTAGGGTTTTGTTATGACAAGACAATCCTGACCTTTGATTTAGGTCAAGATTTGTTCTCAAGCCTTGGGACTTGACTCCATGTGGTAGTAGACATCCTCAGAGACTATGAGCCTTGTATGTGATTAAAGAAGCAAGATCATCAGAAATCATCCCAGTGCGTTCACAGTTGAAATTAGGATTTTGGCTGAGGCCTTAATCCTTGAGATTTTGATCCAAAATGAAGCATCCAAGTCATAAATCCATAATGACATGTCTCATTGATGATTTAAAGTATTTGAGATCAAGTTTTAAGAAATTTCTTGCAAGGGAAGCAAGGTTTGGTTCATGAAACTTTTCAAAGGAGGAAATTTCACTACTTGTGCCAAAATTGAAACAGTCATAACTTTCAAACCACACATCCAAATTGAGTGACTCAAAGTTCAAATGGAAGCTCTCTCCATGATCTTCAAAACATATTAGAGGACCCTCTTTCAAAAAGTGCATGGTTTTTAAGTTACAAAGCTTGGAAGATAAATCACTCTTGGGGACTTAGTGAAATTTCAGCTTTTTTCCCTTAATTTGGACACGAATTTAACCCAATTTTTCATATAGTTCCAAGCTTCAAATAAAAAATCTTTGAACATGAAAGTTGTAGAGGGCATTGAGGGCTTTCCAAAAATTACTAGAACTCCTCAATCCATTGAGTGACCTGGGAGTTTCGAAGTCTCAAAGATAGGGGTTCCATTTCTTGATTTTCAAGCAACCAACTTTGGCATAATGGATCAAAACCTCTCCTAATCACCAAAACCACTTGTTTCTGAATTATTATGTTGAGTTTAAACTTAATCCAAGCCTGGCCACGAAAATTCAACTTGGTTAGCATTTAAATATTGGTTTTTGCCATAGTTGTGCAAGTGGGAGGAGGAAAGAGAAACTTTTCAAGGGAAACAAACACTGTTTATTCATTGAGCTTCTCACCAATCACTTCCTACCATCTTGATCAGACCTGACCACATCAGTGCTCAGAGATTTTAGAAGATTTGTGTTCAGCAAATGCTACTTCACACGATTCAAAAGGGCAGTGTTGGCATTTTTGGCAAAGTGGCCATACCTTGCATCCTCTTGCTTTCCCTATAAATAGCAGGCCATTGTGCTTGCATTGGACACGAACAACTTTCACAATACACCCTAAAATAGCTCTGAGTTTAATCCTTGCAAGTGAAAGAGGAAGGAGGAGTGCTTGGGAAGCTTTTGCTAGTTCATCAAGGAAGGAGTTTTAATCATACTTGAAGTTGCAGTGGACATATTCCACTTGGTAACATTTCTATTTCAGACTCTATACTCCATATCTATGTTCATGTTCATCATCATCATATCACTGTCATATGTATTTCTATGATATGTTTTTGTGTTACTGTCCATCTATCCATATGTGAAAATAAGTGCATGTTTAAGTATGTGTTAAACTGATACCATGGCATGCTATAAGGAAGTAGGACAAGTGTGTTTATTTTAGTTGGTATATTGAGATAGTTAGCTATACTACTTCATGTTCCTAAGCATTATGAGTAAGCTACATTGAATGACAACTGGATCCCTTATGTTGCTCATGAACTGCTGACTGAGTTTATGTAACTCCCTTTTGCTGTTACCAAAGTTTAAATACCACTTAGTCATGAAACTATCTTTTTGGTTTGGATGTCCTGGTTTGAACAAGAACATGTAAGGCCTTTATTAAAACTTGTTTCATAATTATTGACTTAAAGTGTTTTGTAATTTGTGGAACTGCTGCATACTATTTGTACTGGCTTATGTTAATATAGGCCATTTGTAATATTAGCTATGTAGAGTTTTATTAGCAAGGAGATTTGTTTTGTTTCCACCATATGTATAAGCATGTAAACTGTCATTTATGCCACCTGCCTTGTGTTCAACCTGCTGGTATGATATTTGTTCTAGACATGTATGCAAGTTAATGACATGCTACTTGCTTCCATAGTCAAAATAATCATATGCTAGCCAGGATTTGTTAAACTTGTCTTTAAAGATGGGAGTTTATCACTGTTCCATTGTGTTGAGGTTTTGTTTTGGTATCTATCTATGTACCTGCCCAAGTATGTGTTGACATATCTAGCTTGTTTTTATCATGCTATGTGTGTGCAAACGTTCAACATGCCATCTGATGTGTGCCTTAATTTGTGATTATGAATACTATTGCCATGCTTTGTGTGTCCAATGAACTGCTAACCTCTTGAAATTTCTGCCTGCTACCCTCATGCTGTGTTTTGTATTCAGGGTGAGTGTGTAAACATCCAACATGACACTTGATGTGTATCTATGTTATAAGTATGAAAATTATTGCCAGGCTATGTATTTAGGGTGTATGTAATAATCTAACTTGAGCCATTTCAAACATAAGTGTTATGTGTTCAGAATATTGTGTATTCAGGGTGTTGCATTTTGTTTACTAGAATCATAATATGTGTGGTGCATTCATGCACTTTCCCACATCCTGTTATGCAAAAAGCCACGTTATGCCATGCTAATCATTTTGAGCCAAGCTGACCTATTCACTTGAGATTGATGAAGGAGCTGTTAATATTTTGAAACTTAGGTTTGTTGCTAATTCATAATCATATTGATTCCATATAGCATGTTTCTTGAATTTGTTTTGTGATATCATACTGTTTCTATATGCTTGAACTGTTAGTTGGCAGAACACATTCAATGATAGTGCATGATCACCTTCCTGATGCATCCATGTTTCATGATGAGCTTGAGTGTCTAAAGTGTCAATAGCATGATTGAAATGTTTGGAATGACATGAATGATTGACAAACCTTAATGATGCATCTTTACTCATGTCATGCCATGATCATTTTGTTGCCATGCTTACTAGTTTGTTACTTGCCTTTTGATCAAGTAATAACACTATTTTGCTTTGATTACTATGAGTCACATTAGATTAGTAGAATGCCATATGTTGTCATAACAGGTCTGGTCTCACAAATTTGCACTAGTATTCCTTGATTCCATTAGTGATTTTGACCCTATTTTGATGTGCCCTTGCCCTATGCTTTCACTACACCATGAATGTATGACTGTCTGGTTTGAACATTAATGTTTTGAATGAGCTTCTGTCATTTTACCCTCTTTTCATGTCCACATGTTTTGCTTTGCCTAAGTGCACACGATCTATAGTTAGGAATGTATATTGCTTGGTTGCTTCCTCTGAAGTATGTCCAATAATTTTGTTGAAACTGCTTGCATCCTTATTGCTATCAGTTGTGGTTGACATGTTGCAGTCTGGATTGAGTTCATAAAATCCTATCCATTCTGACTAGTGAACATGAACAAAGTCTGAGTCAGTACCATTTGACAGGTTTTAACAGTTCTTCATGTATTGGTTACAAGAGATCATTGAATACTTGTTGGTGTTTGTCTTGACCAATTCATTTTGCTACTTCAATTTCTTGTTCCTATTGAGATTTTTGATTACATGTTGTGTATACATCTCTACATATGAGTTGATGTTCTTAGGCACTAGACTGATAATTGGAAACTTGAAGGTTGGCTTTGCTCTGATCTACAAATTTTTGAGCACTTCCCTTTATTGCGAATAACTGTGTAGTCTCCTTGAATGCACCTTTCTTTCGTCTTGAACTACTCTTTTGTTAAGTCATCAACAAATCATTGACATCATGTGTTATAAGCCAGGAGGAATAGGATTTATATCTTTGGCTTTGGTTTTGAGAATGAGTTGATAAAATTACTTGTTAGTCTATTTGTTTGGTTTGTTGAATAATTAGCAAGGCAGGTTTTGTGCAACAGCTAGGGTCTTTTCCTCTCATGATTTCTCAAAATCATAGACTTGGTGGCTTGGATTTGGTTCTTTTGGTTTTGCCTATGCGCACAGGTTTATAACATTATTGAGTTGTATTTAAAACTGGATGTAAGGGCCACCCCAGTGGCAAGAACACACGCGCGCATACCATGAGGACTGGGGTTCGAATCCCCCTCGCCCCAGTCCTTTTATTTTATTTTCTGAAATCATCCTTGTTTTAATATATGTTACATTGTTGCTATAGCATGTTAAACGCGCACAAATGACATGATTAGCAAGTGTTTTGGGCTGCATCCCCAAAGGCACGGGTTCAATACCCATGGGGAGCCTTTCCTATTTCTTTTTATCACATATTATCTTGTATTTTCATGGTTTATGCTCTAACTTCAACAATTCATAACTTGATCATTTTTTATCCTTTTTCACCCATTCTTTTTGCAAATTAATCTTTATTATGTCTACTTTTTGAACATAAAAAGGAATTGGTGAAAATCAATATTTTTGAGGTACTTATTCATGTTGGAAGTGGAAGTTATCTTTAAAATCTGTCTGAAAATGCTTTTGGTCAGTTTTTGCACTAGTCTTCCACCAGTGGAAGTTACCTTTAAAACCTGTCTGAAAATGCTTTTGGTCAGTTTTTGCACTAATCTTCCACCATTGGAAGTTACCTTTAAAATCTGTCTGAAAATGGTTTTAGTCAGTTTTTGCACTAGTCTTCCACCAGTGGAAGTTACCTTTAAAATCTGTCTGAAAATGCTTTTAGTCAGTTTTTGCACAAATCTTCCACCAGTGGAAGTTACCTTTAAAATTTGTCTGAAAATGCTTTTGGTCAGTTTTTGCACTAATCTTCCACCAGTGGAAGTTACCTTTAAAATTTGTCAGAAGAAACCTTTGGCCAATATTTGCATCATTTATCATCTTCACCATTTATGTATTGATATCATGATTGAATATCATCTTTGTCCATGATCACCCATATTGTTCATGTGTACTATAAGCTTTATCCTCAAGTGATGTGAGCTTCTTAACTTTCATCCTTCATCCCCCTTCAACACTTGTCTTTACAAGAGGTTGTCTTCCCAAATCCAAAGGAAAGTCTCTCTATTGACCTCAAAGTCATAGATAGCTCATTACCCTTTTAACCTAGCCTTAGGTTTGGAGTCGCCGCACTCTACGTAGGTGTCTTGCTGTCAGACCCTACTTTCCCGTGAATACTTCATTCCCTTTTAACCTATCCTTTCCCAAGAGATATCCATTAATCTCTTATAACTCTTAACCTTTCTTTAACCATCACAAGAGATAGCCATTAATCTTTTCTCCTCCAAGATAGTCTAACCATTCACAATCCTTTCACAAGAGATAGCCATTAATCTCTTCCCCTAAATAATCAATCCTCATAAGCTTTGCTTTCAAGCTTTTCACCCAGCTTTCCCTTGGAACCATGACCACAGTCAAGAGTTCCTCACCCCCATTGAGGGGAACTACGAATGCTCTGATTCCATTCCCGTCAGGATACGTAGGCACGAGATGCGATGTCTTGGCGAGCATACTTAGTGTATATACCCCTGGGTATTTACCTTAGAACATCTTCCTTAGCAAGCAAACATTAGCATAACACAAATACTAACAAGAGGTTCCTGTATAGTACTACAGATATTAAGGGTGCTAATACCATCCCTTAGTATAACCAACCCCCGAACCTAGATTCTCTTATTAGGGTTTTCGTTCTTTACCCTTTCCTTTGGATAAATCAAAGCTCGGTGGTGCACTTCGTGCTTTGTGATTCAAGTTAATTAATAGCTTGATATCCGATTCTCACCGCAACAGAAATGGCGACTCTGTTGGGGAAACATTTTGAGGGTTAAGCCTACCTTGTTTGGTTCTTCTGTGTGCAGGGTGTTACTATTGAGTGGTGAGATAAATCCTAACCCAGATTTGAGTGCACTTATGATAGGACGATGGTATATTCAAGGAGGCTTTGAGGGAGTTGATTCCTAAAAAAGTTGACTTGAGACACCATCACTCAGTGAGGCCCTCTTGAGAGTATAGTCATGTTGAACGAGTTTATTCGTGAAAACGTGCTACTCTCGACATAGGTGCCATCGATACTGAGAACCGTAGTTACCTTTAACCCCACTTGGCATTTTAGGACGTAGTGCGGTGACCATGAGGGAGTCTATTTCTGAAATGGTTGTCACGTAATACTACACTCAGACGAGATTCTCTTGAGAATATTATTGACTACCGAGTCATTCAGGAAATCGATAATATTCGAAAGATGGGTTGTCGACTCTGGGAACTTCTTAGAACCCTGTTATATGGATACAATAACCCTAGTACACACCCTATGGTTGGTTCTTTACCCAGACTTCATGTTGTGATCTCAAAACTTTGATCCTGTTGCATGTGTTTTTTGCATCCTATTTGCATTGCATTACATATCGTTTGCATTTTTGCATTGCATACGTCTGTTCGTCCAGTTACTCAAAAGTTGTATCTATCTTCCAGTGTTATCTGTGAGTCGTCAAGCTGATTCCTCGACACAAGTATCGGACTAGAGCTAACTACAGACGCAAGATATCGGAGCAAGAGGCACACAATGCTGAGGTCCGAATGGAAATCGATGACCTTAAATCAAGTATGACTAAACTAACTGAGATGATTCAAGTTTTGATTGCTCGGGGGGAACAAACCCAAAGAACTGCCATCCAATAAGTTTCAAGCGCTGATCCTCCACCGGTTCAAGTGCCACCATCAACTTGGCCCGAGTTTGGTTTGCCACACAACTATTCTCCGCCGATTGTATCTACTGCTATGCCTATATTTCAAGCTCCTATTTTTGCCGAGCCCAGACCTACAGTCCATGCTGTTCTACAAACTGTTCGAGCTTTCTTTGAGAATCCCCTCTATGAGTATAATGCTGCCAGTGCTCAGGGTGAAGAGCCTGAAGACTTTGTTGAGCCTGAAGTTGTCTGAGAGCAATTTCAAACCTTAGACAAAAAGACTCAAGGCTGTTGAGGGTAATGACTTCTTCAATGTGGATGCAGACAACATGTGCTTAGTGTCTGACCTTGTTATGCCTGCTAAGTTCAAAAATCCAGAATTTGTGAAGTACAAGGGCCATTCTTGTCCAAGGGCTCATTTGGTCATGTATCTCCGCAGAATGACTGCTTACACCAAAAATCAGAAGTTGCTTATCCATTGTTTTCAGGATAGCTTGAGTGGGGCATCACTTAAGTGGTATATGGGTCTCGAGCAAAACTCCATTCACTGCTTCCAAGATCTCACAAATGCCTTCATGAAGTAGTATAAGTATAACCTCGACATGACTCCTGATCGTCTTTAGCTGCAAAATATGACTCAGTATGAGAAGGAATCTTTAAAGGAGTATGCTCAGCACTGGAGAGAGTTAGCTTCCCAAGTTGAACCTCCTATGACTGAGAAAGAGTTGACTAGAATGTTCATGGATACCTTGTCCCGGTTCTATTGGGAGAAGATGATTGGAAGTGTTTCCTCCAATTTCACTGATTTGGTTACTATTGGCCAGAGACTCGAGGAAGGACTTAAGAAAGGAAAAGTGTCAAAAGTTGCTGAATCTTCCAATGCTGTGAAGAAATCTTATGGAAACTTCCAAAAGAAAAGAGATGACCAAACTAACGCTGTAATGGTTGAAGTGAGAAGGCCTCATCCCCAACCTCAGTATACTATTCAACCTACTGTTGCTGTTGTCACTCCCGTTGTTACTACTCCATGACCAGCTCAAGCTTCCCAACGTCCAACTGTAGGACAAAGCCAGTACCTTAATAGGAATCAATTTGATTCTATTCCTATGACTTATACCGAGCTTTATCCTGGTTTGGTTCAACAAGATTTGATTACCACAAGGCCTTTGCCTTCTCCTCCAAATCCTCTTCCAGCCAGCTATAGGGCTGATCTTCATTGTGAATACCATCAAGGTGGTGTCGGCCATAACTTGGAAGGTTGCTTTGCATTGAAGGCTAAAGTACAAGAGCTGATGAGAAACAAAATCCTCTCTTTTAAGGACAATCCCAATGTTCAGAACAATCCTCTGCCAGGGCACACCAAGTGAAGCTTCAGTTGACTTCAGCCCAGCTACTTCTTAAAGACAGGACAACTTATCCTTGTGTTTGATTAGTCAATAGGCCTTGTTTCTTGTTGTCTGTATTTTCATTATTTTGTAATAGCTCTTTGTTTTCAAATTATGTTTGTACTTTCAAAATTAATGAAATGAGCATTGCAACTTTTGATTCAATTCATTTGTGTTTGCTATTTACTTAATGCTTTTTCTTTCAAGAAAAATAAAAGTATTCTCTTGTCCACTTTCTTTTGATTATGCAAAGATTGGAGGGAGGATGATGAAAATCTCATACTCATAATTGTTATTGGTATGCTTTCAAATCAAAACTTTGCTGACGATGTAAGACATTGTTTCAATCCCCAAACACTAGAGACATAAGGAAGATAACCCCTCTTTAACCCCTTCGAGCCTTGAAGTAGGTGTTTCTTTTCTTTACAAATAAAACCCGCAATTTTAACCTGGGGCAGGGTAGTTCTCAGTTTGACTTGGTTATGCATTCTATCGCAAGTGCTTCATGCAAGACACCGTTCAGCTCTCTCAAATCAAATGACAATAAAGAAGAAGAAGAGGTCTCAAAACCACAGAAGTCAAAAAAAAAAAAAGAGGTCTCAAAACCTCAGCAAATGACAAAGAAGAGGTCTCAAAACCTCAGCAAAGACAAAAAATAAGTCTCAAAAATCTCAGCAATAAAGGACAACCAAATGTTGTAAGGGAGTAATGACAACCCAAGGTGTCTGGACCATCATCATTACTATCATCAGTGCAATTTCCAACATATGGGAACCTGAGTGCATAGTTTGGGTTAACTGAGCATAGGACTGGAGTTCATCACGTAGATTGGGTGGGCACAAATAAACTTTGAGCCTTTATCTTTTGTTTCTAAAACCGTGAACCAATCCACGTTATAACCCTCAAAAGACCTAACTGAAGCAAGGTTATTTTGAAAGTATACTACAGCAAGGGGTAGCAAGCGATTTTGGACGTGGTTCTTAAGCACTGTCGCTCTGGGATACTACAGGTCGATTCATTTTTTATCCTATTGAAGCTGATGAAGGAAGGGAAATAGATGTCTCCAATTAACCCTGCTTGCATACTGAGTTTAAACAGATAATTGTTGGTTTACAGACGCGGTTTAGATTGTGGGCCTCTCTCTGCTTATTTTGCTAAGAATGAAATGACGGGACTATGCTATTGGTAGGATGTTAGGACTGATGCTTTTCGATTGATGTATGAAAGTACGGGATTTTGGGTTTTTGATTAGTGTGCTCGCTAAGATTTTTTTCAATCTTATGCCTACGTATTCCCGTTTAACAAAACTGGGAAATCAGAGCGATCGTAGTTCCTCCTATTCTATGGGAGGAAAAAGGTCGTTTTGGTGTCTTGTTCAAAGCCCAAGACGTGAAGCTAAAGGTGGTTTGTATCTTGTTCAAAGCCCAAGATATGAAGCTGAAGGGTCTATTTGTATCTTGTTTGAAGCCTAAGATGTGAAGCTAAAGGGTTTTGACTTTAGAGAGAATTTGTCATCTCTAAAGGGGGTCTGTTTGTCATAACTGTTGGGTGACTGATTATAAAGGAGAATTACTTTAACTGGGATATGTGAATCCAGCAATGCCATAATTTCCTTTATAGGGGATTTTTAACCTGAAGGAGAAGACTTTAACTCAGTTTAGAGAAATGCCATATTTCCTTAGGAATTTCTCATGCTAAAAGAGGGACAGTGGCGTGGATGTAAATAATCCAGAGGCTTGCCGCTTACAGCAATTAGACGGGGGTAAAAGGAGTTGTTGATGTTTATATACTGTGAACGAGGGACAACTTATGATGCTAAAAGGTTGATTGACTCAACCAGGGTTTCCTTATACAAAGCCTAAGAGGAGGCTATTGACCCAACAAGAGGGTGTTTTTATGTGTCTCGTACGAAGCCCGAGAGAGAGGCTAAAAGGGTTGACTCAACAAGAGAGTGCTTTTGTATGTGCCTTGTACGAAGCCCAAGACGGAGGCTAAAGGCACTTGACTCAACAAGAGAGTCTTTTATATTCAACAAGAGATTGTTTTTGTATCTCGTACGAAGCCCGAGATGGAGGCTAAAAGGGGGGTTGACTCAACAAGAGAGCCTTTTATACTCAACAAGAGAGTGATTTGGTATCTCGTACGAAGCCCGAGATGGAGGCTAAAAAGGTTAGCTCCGTTGGGGAAAATCATTGTACAAAGCCCAAGAGGAGGCTTGGGTGCTGGTGAGTGTTTCAGTTTAGTGATAGGTCCAGTATGTTGGTTAAAAGAGAAAATCAGTTCTTATATGGGTAATGTTGTACTTATGGATTTGATCAGAGGATTAGGGAGATTTCCTGTTCTTTAAGGAAATGGGAAATCCAAAGGGTATTGAGACTGTCCAAGTCTACGGGTGTTTTGAGAAATCGATTCTCAAGTAGTTAATGAACTTTGTATGATGCCCAAGAGAAGGCTGGTATGTTAAGGGATGAAGGTCAACCCATTAACAGGTCTGACACTTGACTCAGAAAGATAGCTCTAGCAAATTGATGACTAGGTTCTGTTCCTATACCTGTAGAGGTCTCTGGGTCCTTGTACTAAGCCTAAGAAAAGGCATGAGAGCTTTTAAGAAGCCGAAGGGTCCTTGTACAACGCTCAAGAGGAGGCGGGGATGCTTTTAAGAAGCCTGTGGGTCCCCAAACCCCGAGAAGTTCAAGACAAGCCATTCACCGAGAATAGATCAAGCCAGGAAAGTCCGAGAATTTGGAAGAAACTCAAGAGATGCCATTCATGGAGAAAAGATCATCTCTGGGGAGTAGAGTTTCTTTGACGATTTCTAAGGGTGACAGTCTGAGAAAGGGTTCATCAAGAATGCTGTCTTTCACGTCTCCATATTGTTTAACCCCAAGAGGAGGGAAGACTGTGTCTGGTAATCCAATGGGGATCTAATTTTGTTTGTATTTAAGAGTGACCAACAGGGCTTTACCTAGTGCTAGACGTAGTTGCCGGGGAAAACTCTAAATAACTATACTAGTATTACACATTGGATATTTGAAGAGTATATAAAAGTTTATGAAAGAAGACTTACAGTGAGCAGCCCCACAATATAGTTATATATATGAAAGCGGATAAAGAAAGCGGGTAAACACTTACTCGGTTGTAGAGCTTCCATGCTGTTTGGTTAGTTTGTTCAACAAAGAAAGCTTTGATAACAATATTATATTCAAAATCAAAGGAGAAAGTGCTTTGAAAAGATTGTTGGGGCTTACAGCTCAAGGAGAGGCCCAAGGTTTTATCAGTGATTGCACTGTTGTTTTGTACATTGTACAGGGACTTATACAAGTGACTGAGGCCCAAAAAGGTTTTCTGTATAAAGGGATAGGTCTTAAACTCTCTCAAGAGGCCCAAAGAGTTATTTTTGTACAAGTGGTTGGGCTTACAGCTCAAGGAGAGGCCCAAAGGTTTATCTAAAAAGGCGACGATCGCGTCGAACTTTTTGATGGTATCAGGGCTTATATAATAAGTGAGGCCCAAATTATTTTGGTTTTCAAAAAAGGTTGAGTCTTACACTCTACGAGAGGCCCAATGATTTTAAAGAATGGGGCTTATACACGAGGGTAGGCCCAAAGGGTTTGATTTTTGAACTGGCGATCGCGCCGAGATTTTCTTTTAACGCAGAGGGACTTATACAATATCTGAGGCCCAAAATTGTTTTGGTTAAAAGGGGATTAGGTCTTACGCTCTATTAGAGGCCCAAAGTGTTTTGAAGGGGTCTTATAGCTCGAGGAGAGGCCCAGACGATTGGTTTTAAACGGGCGATGATCGCGCCGGACTTTTGAAATACAACGGGACTTATACGGCATTTGAGGCCCAAAATTGTTTTGTATTTACAAAGGATTGGGTCTTACACTCTATTAGAGGCCCAAAGTGTTTGAAAATGATTTGTTTGAGTGAAAATCAAGGAAACCCTAAATTTGTTTTCTTTTAAAAGGAAATATTTAAAGAAAATCAAATAAAAATGATAAAAATACCAAATAAGTTTGAATAAACCACTAGTGATTTTTTTTGAGGGTTTGAAAAATGAGGTTTTTATCACAAGATAAATTAAAACTCATTTAGTTTTGATTTTCATAATAAATATTCACTTTTAAATGCTTAAAAATAATTGAAAAGGAATTTATTCACAAAAATACTAATTATATTAAATAACTAATATAAATTTAATTTTTTTGTGCAATAAAATATTTCAACATTTTTGTGATTTTTTGCAAAAAGAACAAATAAAAAATAATTAAAATTGACGGAGTTATTAATTTTTCAAATCATTAACAATAATAAGAAAAACAATAAAAAAGTGGAGAAAATAGCAAAAAGAGGGTCTGGGGCGAGGGGGATTCGAACCCCAGACCTCTTGTGTATAGGGCGCGTGCCTTACCACTGGGGTGGTGATACATCCGTTGATAGAAACACAACCACAAATATACAACGCTTGCCTTGTTTTTGGCCTAGCCCAAGGCAAGGCAAGGCAAGATTTTGGTTGAAAACGTGAAGGCCATAACTTTCTCATTTCTCCATGGATTGGGACAAAATTTAGGTCTATCCTGCCTAGAATTTCACAAGGAATCCAATGGTGGTGGTATTTTTTTCAAATCATGCTCCTATTGAAAAACCCGATAGTGGTTTTGAAATAGGCCATGATTTGCATTTTCTATGCCATCTCTTGGTACAAGCATGAATTACATGATAAATTGGTGCAAACACAACACATATAACATGTATAAGAGACGGATGATCAATGAACATCAAAAGAAAGCATGGTTCAAAGAATCCAAGTTGTGATGCTTACCTTTTTTTGGATCTTTTGTGCAATCTGCCAAGCCACTTGTTCCAGAAATGATTTGATGCTTTGAACAACCTCAAATGATCTCTTAGAAGCTTTTAGGATGGTTAGAATCAGTTGGAAACCTCAGGAACAAGTTTGAGCTCTTTCTTGCAAAAGGGGCAAAAGTGGCCAAAATAGCAACTCTCTCAAATGGTGTTCCAGATGGGGGGAGACATTTGGGACAATTCAAGGATGATATTTGGAGTGTGTTTGAGGTTTTATACGGGTTGGAAAGTGACTGAATCAAGACATGGCTTGAAAAATGCACAAAAGTAATATTTTGAGGTTTTGAGGGATGACTTTGTGATTTTGGTGTTACAGGTCACTTGTGAGAGTTTGGACAGCTTAGATATGATATATTGGATGTGTTTGGATCATAAGCTGTGGTGGAATTGCTCTCTAACTCAAAAACTCAGAGTTACCTTGCTAAAGAAGGTATTTTTGCCTAGAGAAAAAGATTTTGAGGAAAGCAAGTGTTGTAGTGCTTTAGTGTACTCAAATTGAACACAATTGAGCTCTATTTATAGTAGATCAAGTTTGTTTTGGCTGCAATAGTGAATGGCAACTATAGCAGAGGTTTGGCCAATGTTGAACAATGAGAATCCAAGTATCCTCTAGCCATTTACTACAGGTTAGGGCACAGGCTGCTGGTCCCCTTGGTCTTGGATAAGTCTTGACTGAATTCAGTTGGAAATGGCTCAATCCATGCCACATTGGTGCATCCATTGAATGCTCCAATCCAAAATTGGAGTCTAGTCCCTCTTTTAGGCATTTCTAGGTTTGGCATGCTATTTTTGGTTCCAAAGACTTGGGAGGCTTGGGATCAGAGTTGGTTCCTCCTTGGTCCCCCCTTGAGGTGTTCAGATGGATAGAGTTGCTTGCCCTTTGCAAAATTTGAGCAAATCGAGCAAAACTCTAAAATCTGCCTTGCCATGACAGTTTGCAGCAAGGCATATTGGCATTGTCATATCTCATGGCTCAAGTGGACTTTGATGGAGTTCTTAGACATTTTGGAAAGCCCTCATATGATACAACAACTGTTTGATCATAATTGGTTTTGATACTTTTTGGATCCAAGTGAAAAATGCCCCTACATTTGGAAAAAAGTAAGGCAGATTCTGACTTAGTGAAAATTTCACTAAGTGTTGGAAAAAAGTGACATTTTCACTTTTTGTGATTTTGATCATTCCATAACTTAAAATCCATGAGGAATTGGAATGAGTTATGTTTGAAGCTTTTGTAGAGGGCCATGAGAGCTACAAACCTAGCTTTGGATGGGAAAAAATGGCCTTATGGTTTAGGAGTTATGATCCTCCAAAGTTGGTACCCTAGCCACTTTGTTCCATAACTTAGAAAAATTACTAAGTTTTTATGGTTACTGTAACACCCCCAATCTATACCCCCAATTAATAAAAAGCAGTAAAAGAAAATTTAAAATTTCGTCAAAGTATATTTAAATTATCATGGCATAGACCGAGGGGTCACATCAAATTGAAAATAATACATACAACACCTGCTCATAAAGATATGCAACAGTGGGGTAGCAATCAACAGAGGAACTCAGTTCCTTACACCCACATTCCAGAATTTAGAATAAAAGCGGAAAATCTAAAACTGAATAACATACATATATATATATATGAGAAGTTTGTCATACATCAGGTTATACATTCACAAGCCAAAAGATATACATATACATAATATACAAATATCACAAACGGCCTCCCTAACTACCCGGTGTCACATATCAGAGCCGACCGACAAAAGAATGAAGACGCAAAGCTTCACAAAAATACCTCCAGCAACTCTAATCTGCAATGCCTCATAGAGCATTATAAAACAGCAGAAGGGTGAGAAAAACAACCATAATATAATTGCATACAATTATATATAACACAAAAATACCCACATGTATACGTTTCTCACCACAACTCACGCCATAAATCATACACAAGGCATTACAAGACATAATACATATTTCCATCACCAACACATACCCATATATCAATTTATCCACAAATCCATACATAATCAACCATAAATGATTTATGCAAATGCAAGAGACCGACACAACGACTCTATGCATATGCACATGCGGTACCGACTTCCATTGTTTCTCATCACTAGTTCACTCAGGAACTCTGCTGGAATCATCACTCGTTACATCACTGTAACTCCCCGTCGGGCCTACGATGTTCCCCACCGCTCACACCCCACACGGGCACACGGTGTTTATGGATCGCTCACACCCCACACGGGCACACGACCCGATCGCTCACACCCCACATGGGCACACGATCGTCTATAATCATCGCTCACACCCCACATGGGCACACGAAGTTATAGCGAATTCCCTCTGGAATCCAAACCGTCACTCAGGACATCTCAATAATGCATATCATGATGCTTGGCATACAATGACCCATAACATTTAATA
This sequence comes from Lathyrus tuberosus, assembly GCA_022829125.1. Lineage (NCBI taxonomy): Eukaryota > Viridiplantae > Streptophyta > Magnoliopsida > Fabales > Fabaceae > Lathyrus > Lathyrus tuberosus. Next base: position 5,808,694 of record JALAZF010000183.1, read on the forward strand.
TGCACACACTCACATATTCATTTACATCGATAAAATCACACTTTGCACTTATGCCCAAAACAATGCATTTAATTTCCATACGGCCACAAATCATCACATCCCCATCTAAACACATACATTTACCTCATACAACAGCACCTAGCATAATACACATCAATTACGCACAGTTATAATGACAAAAGTCGACAACCGACACTATTCCCGATTTTTCGAAATAATTAAATCGGCTAACAATTTCGAAATCATCATAATAAGAAGGTATAGTTCAATAGCTACACAACGATACCAAGAATGTAAAAATCGGACAAACGCAACTCAAGTTATGAAAGAAAACGAAAAACGATATTTTGAAAAGTCCCATTTTGCAATTGTCCTGTCCATACGCGTATTGCCCCTGAGCCATACGCGTATGGGCAGAGACTCATTTTCCCCAATTCCACGTTAAAATGTCCGTACACGTAATGACCAAAACCATACGCGTAATTCCCTGAAATGCTACGCGTATCATACGCAAATGGGCAGATGGCCGAGTGAAATACCATTCCATACGCGTATTGGCCCATGACTCGCCCTCCATACGCGTATTGCCAAGGTTCATACGCGTATAAACATACCCCATACGCGTATGACCTGGAAAAACTAGAAAAATCTGCAGAATGTGGTTCTGCGTTTTCTCAACCAAATTACTCCAATTTTTACCTACACCCAGAAAAATTACCAATACAATGCATAGCAACATGTATCTATCATGTACCAATAAGAATGAACACTAAAAACATGATTTCCAATAAATTTAGTCAATTTCTAATCGATTTTACCAAAATTGGGTTCTACTAAATATTTTCATTTCAATCCAACAAACATCACAAATACACATACATAATCATACACAATCATACAATAATTGAGTTTCACACCCTTACCCGATTAAATCGATTCTAGAAGTTGATTTTTCTTGATTTCCCAAGCTTTTCTCACTATTCTCTTTTTCTTCTCTTTTCTCCTCTTTTTCTTTCTTCTCCCTTTCTTTCTTTCTCTTTTTCTCTCTTCCTAATTCCTTTTCTATTCTAACTTAACAAAATACTGTGAAATGTCCAAAATACCCCCACACTCAAATATCTCACAAACGTTCCCAAAACCCGATAAAATATCACAACATTGAAAAATAACATATTTTCAGATAAAAGTCGGAAATAAAATAAAATAATAATAAAATAATCAAACTACTCGATTAAATAAAACGCACACAAAAACTGGGTCGTTACAACTCTCCCCCACTTAGATATTTTCCTCCTAAAAAATATTACCTGAGACGAACAACTCTGGATACGACTCCCGCATCCGACTCTCCAACTCCCAAGTCAAGTTGCCCTCAGCAGCGCCCCCCCACGCCACTTTCACAAGTGCAATCTCTTTGCCTCTCAACCTCTTCACCTCGCGATCCAAAACCCTAACTAGTAATGCCTCAACTGTAAGGTTCTCCATTACCTCGACCTCATCCATCGGAATCACATGCGACGGATCTGGAACATACTTCCGAAGCTGTGAAACATGAAACACATTGTGCAAATTCGACAGATTCGGCGGCAACACCACCCTATAAGCCACAACACCCACTCTTGCGGATATCTGGTAAGGACCAATAAACCGAGAAGTAAGTTTCTTCGATTTCAATGCACGACCCACACCTGTTACCGGCGTAACCCTTAGAAATACATGATTGCCCTCCTGAAACTCAAAATCCTTCCGTCTCCGATCATGATAACTCTTTTGTCTACTCTGAGAAGCTTTCATCTTCTCACGAATCAACTTCACTTTCTCCGTCGTCTGTTGCACCAATTCTGGCCCAACCACCGTTCGCTCACCAGATTCGTGCCAACACAACGGTGTCCGACACCTTCGTCCATACAGTGCTTCAAACGGTGCCATTCCAATACTAGAATGAAAACTGTTATTATACATAAACTCAATCAATGCAAGATAACTATCCCACGCACCACCTTGTTCCAAAACACACGCTCTCAACAAATCCTCCAAAGACTGAATCGTCCTCTCCGTCTGACCATCCGTCTGCGGATGATAAGCCGAACTCAATCTCAATTTAGAACACAAAGCCTTCTGTAAACTTTCCCAAAATCTCGATGTAAATCTAGGATCTCGATCAGAAACAATACTCAATGGAACTCCATGTAATTTCACAATCACACTGATGTAAATCTCAGCTAACCGCTCCAAAGAAAAACTGATGTCAATCGGAATAAAATGAGCTGATTTAGTCAGCCTATCAACAACCACCCAAATAGCACTATTCCCTCGTTGAGTATTCGGTAACCCTGTTACAAAATCCATGGAAATACTATCCCATTTCCATTCTGGAATATCCAACGGTTGCAACAAACCACTAGGCCTCAGATGTTCCACCTTCGATTTCTGACAAGTCAAACATGCATAAAAAAACTGAGCCACATCTCTTTTCAATCCAGACCACCAGAAAATCTTCTTCAAATCCTGATACATCTTATTCGCTCCCGGATGTATACTCAAATTACTCCGGTGTCCTTCCTCCAAAATCATCTTTTCAACTCCGCATCATCTGGAATACAAATCCTAACTCGAAATCTCAAAACACCATTAATATCCACTTGAAAATCACTATTCACATCTTTTCCTCCAACCAACATCAAATCCACAAGTTTCACATCCAACTTTTGCTTCTCACAAACAGCCATCAGAAAATCATTAGTAATCGTTAGCATACCAAGCTTAACGCTATCCGACGTCACTTCACAAACCAAACTCAAGTCTCTAAACGATTCCAAAAGTTCCCACTCCTTAACCATTAAAGCGGACATATGTAACAATTTCTGGCTCAATGCATCGGCTACCACATTAGCTTTACCAGGATGGTAAATCAAGCCAAAGTCGTAGTCCTTCAAGAATTCTAACCATCTACGTTGCCTCATATTTAGCTCTTTCTGATCAAACAAATATTTCAAACTTTTATGATCACTAAAGACTTCAAACCTTGCACCGTAGAGATAATGCCTCCAGATCTTCAACACAAACACCACAGCCGCTAACTCAAGATCATGAGTAGGATAATTCTTCTCATGAACTCTTAACTGCCTTGAAGCATAAGCCACCACCTTACCTTCTTGCATCAGAACACCACCTAGACCAATCAAAGAAGCATCACAATAAACCACAAATGGTTCATTAGGATTCGAAAAAATCAAGATCGGAGCTGTCGTCAATCTTCTCTTCAGTTCATTAAAACTTTCCTCACACCGAATATCCCAAATGAACGCTTGCCCTTTACAAGTCAACTGGGTCAAAGGAAGTGCTAGCTTAGAAAAACCTTCAATAAACCTGCGATAATAACCAGCCAAGCCCAAAAATCTTTGAATTTCAGTAACGGATCTCGGAGCCTCCCATTGTAGAACTGCTTCTACTTTAGATGGATCCACAGCAATACCATTACCTGAAATTACGTGTCCCAGAAAACTCACCTCCGACAACCAGAATTCACACTTGGATAATTTAGCAAAAAGCTTCCTCTCCCTCAAAACCTGCAAAACAATACGCAAATGTTCTGCATGCTCCTCCCGAGACTTAGAATAAATTAAGATATCATCAATAAACACAACGACAAATCGATCCAGATGCTCGTGAAAAATACGATTCATGTATTCCATAAACACACCTGGCGCATTAGAAACCCCGAACGGCATCACAGAATATTCATAATGACCATATCGTGTTCTAAAAGCCGTTTTCTGAATGTCTTCCTCCTTCACCCTTATCTGATGATACCCTGACCTCAAGTCAATCTTACTGAACACACACGCACCAACTAACTGATCCATCAGATCATCAATCCTTGGAAGAGGATACTTATTCTTGATCGTCACCTTATTCAACTAGCGATAATCAATACATAATCGCATATTGCCATCCTTCTTTTTCACCAATAACACTGGAGCACCCCAAGGAGAAACACTTGGTCTCACGAACCTCTTTTCCAATAACTCATTTAACTGTTTCTTTAACTCCACCAACTCAGATGCCGACATACGATAAGGTGCCATAGATACAGGTCTAGTACCAGGAACTAGATCTATAGAAAACTCCACCTCTCTCTCTGGCGGCAAGTCTGAAATATCCTCAGGAAACACTTCCGGAAATTCATACACAACAGGAAACACCTCAAGTGAAACTTGACTATCCACAGTTAAAGATGCAAACAACCCAAACAACTGAGCTTCCTCCGCCAAAAGTTTCTTCAACTCTTTGGTAGATAAGAAACTCGAGTCTTCGTCTTCCTCAAGAGAAGGAAACCTTACCAGCTTATGATAGCAATCAATTTGAACTCGATTGAATTGCAACCAATTTATACCCAGAACCACATCTAAACCCTCCAATGGCAAACACACCAAATCCATCTCAAAGTCTTTACCATAAATGGTCAAAGGACATCTTAGATAAACCAAGAAAGTAGTTACTGACCCCATTGCTGGAGTATCAATAACCATTTCACCACCCATCACAGACAACACAAGATTCAAACGCTTCGCGCACTCAGACGAAATAAACGAATGAGTCGCTCCAGTATCTATAATAGCAATCAAAGGAGTACTATTAATAAAACAAGTACCTCGAATCAGACGATCTGCACTTGAAGTCTGAGTCCCCGATAATGCAAACACTTTCCCACCAGCTGGAGCTTGTTTCGGTTTCGGACACTTGGTACTAATATGACCAGGTTCCCCACAGTTGTAACATTTCACCACATTCTTCCTTGCACAATCAGCTGCAACATGTCCTACACCTCCACAATTAGTACACTTCCTCAAATCATTCCTGCACTCAAACTGACGATGCCCCAACTCACCATATTTATAACACCTCAAAGGACCAGACATACCCCCTCCACCTGACCTTTTCTCAAAATTCCCTCTTTGTTTACCTTTATCAGCTGGTGTCACATACGGACCACCACGGAACTGTTGTTTCCCTTTCCTCTCGCTCACACTCTTGTAATGAGTAGAACGAGCCTTAATGTCTTCTTCATAAATCCTACAACAATCTACCAAATCAGAAAACCTCCGAATCCTCTGATATCCAATTGCCTACTTTATCTCAGGACGCAAGCAATTCTCATACTTAACACACTTAGAGAATTCAGCAGTAGCTTCAGCATAATGAGGATAAAACTGCACAAGTTCCACAAACTTAGCAGTATAATCGACAACAGACATATTACCTTGTTTTAGTTCCAGAAACTCAATTTCCTTCTTTCCTCTCACATCTTCAGGAAAATACCTCCTCAGAAACTCCATACTAAACACAGCCCAAGTAATCTACTCCTCTGCAGCTTCCAACACACGTCGAGTACTAACCCACTAGTCATCATCTTCTTCCAATAACATGTGAGTACCCAGTCTCACCTTTTGATCTTCAGCACAATCCATCACTCGGAAAATCCTTTCAATCTCTTTCAGCCAAATCTGTGCACCATCCGGATCATATCTTCCTTTGAAGACAGGCGGTTTGTTCTTCCTGAACTCATCATTACCCGCAACATTAGGTGCACCCTGCACAGCACGAGCCATAGCTTGCATAGCCGTAGCCAAAGCAGCATCATTCCTACCAGCCATATTCTGTTCATTTCCAATAACAGAAACTATGGTTAAACAAACCACTCATCCAACCACAACGACCAACAAGGACTGACATACCTGACACGAACTGACACAAACTAGCTCTGATACCACTTAATGTAACACCCCCAATCTATACCCCTAATTAATAAAAAGCAGTAAAAGAAAATTCAAAATTTCGTCAGAGTATATTTAAATTATCATGGCATAGACCGAGGGGTCACATCAAATTGAAAATAATACATACAACACCTGCTCATAAAGATATGCAACAGTGGGGTAGCAATTGTAACGCCCCGTTTTGCCAATTTTATATTATTGAGTCTTTTTGGATTATTTTATTATTATTTTATTTTATTCTCGACTTTTATGTGAAAATATGTTATTTTTCGTCGTGATTATATTTTATCGCGTTTTGGGAACATTTGCGAGATATTTGAGTGTGGGGGTATTTTGGACATTTCATAGATATTTTTACTAAGTTAGTAAGAAAGAAAAGAAAATAGAAAAGAAAAGGGAAAGAAAAATAGAGAGAAAGAAAGAAGGAAGAAGGAAAAAGAGAAGAAAAGAGGAGAAGAGAGAAAATTGGAGAAAAAGTGGAAAAATCATCAAGAACAATTTCTAGGAATCGATTAATCGGGTAAGGGTGCGAAACTCGATTATTCTATGATTGTATACGATTATGTATGTGTTTTGTTGTTGTTTTTGGATTGATTTGGAGAATATTAGTAAAACCTAGATTGTGTAAAAATTGATTAGAAATGAATTTGATTGTGGTAAAAATCTTGTTGAATGCATTGTTGATTGTTCATACATGTTTGTGGTATGCTATTACACTTCAAATTGCTGTTTTTCTGAGTTTTAGGTGAAGAAATTGGTTGATGTTGGGTTGGAAAACGCAGAAATTGTTCTGCAGAATTTTTCTGGGTATGCTCTGGCCATACGCGTAAGGGGCATGTCCATACGCGTATGAGCCAAGGCGATACGCGTATCATTGGCTTGTTTTTGGGCCAATACGCGTATGAATCTTGGCATTACGCGTAACATGGCGAGCCATGGGCCAATACGCGTATGGGTTTTGGAACGAGGATTTTGTGAAGGAAATGGGTTCTGTCCGTACGCGTATGGACATGAGTGATACGCGTATGGACAGGAGAATGTCAAAAATGTGATTTTTCAAAATGTTGTTTTCGGTTTTGTCCGTAACTTTGGTTCCGATTATCCGATTTTTGAATTCTTGGTGTCGTTAGAAAGGTATCGAGTTGTACTTTATGATTATGAGGTTTTGAGAATTGTTAGTCGATTAAATTTTGTCGGGAAATGTGAATAGTGTCGGTTATCGATTTTTGTCATTTTAATGGCGTGGAATTGACGTGTATTATGCCGTATGTTGTTGTTTTGTACGTGAGATGACTTATGTGCTGTTGTGATGATGCTTTGTGGCCGAAAGGCAAGAAAATGCTAAGTGTGGTATTTGATAAATGTGCATGATTATGAATATGTGCATGGATGCAATGTGAGTGTCATGAGTCATTGTATGCCAAGCATCATAATGTGCATTGTGGAAACGTCCTGAGAGACGGTTTGATTCCCAAGGGGAATATGCTATACCATCGTGTGCCTCGAAAATATGAGGTGCTGCCTGAGGACTTAAAGCGATGGGTATAGACGATTGTGGGCTCCTTTGGAGACTTAAAGCAATCCTTAACGTCGTGTGCCTCGAAAATATGAGGCGATGCCTGAGGACCTAAAGCGACGGGTGAACATCGTAGGCCCAACGGGGAGTTACTTGAGATTCTCAGTAACGAGCAATGGTTCCAATAGTTCCTGAGTGAACTGATGATGAGACAAGAGACATTGGAAGTCGGTACCGCATGGCATGTGCATAGAGTCGTCGTGTCGGTCTATGTGCATTGCATAAATCATGAATTAATTGTGTGTGAATTTGTGACTGTGATTGATGATTGTATGGTATATGTGTGGTGTGTAATGGTATTTGATGCTTGAGAATTGTGCGGTATTATGTTATATGTGGTTGTGGTGAGAATGTGTTACTTGTACAATTCTGTGTTATTATATATAATTTTATTCAATTATATTATGGTTGTTTTTCTCACCCTTCTGCTGTTTTATAACGCTCTATGAGGCGTTGCAGATTAGAGTAGCTGGAGGTATTCTTTTTGTGAAGCTTTGCGTCTTCATTCTTTTGTCGGTCGGCTCTGATATGTGACTCCGGGTAGCTAGGGTGGCCGTTTGCGATTATTTTGTATATCCGATGATATATTGTGGTTGTATATGTATAACTGGATGTATGATGGACACGTTTATATGTTTATATGTATATATGTATATATGTTGATCAGATTTTAGATCTTCCGCTTTAATTCTAATTTCTGAAAAGTGGGTGTAAGGAACAAAGTTTCCTCTGTTTGATTGCTACCCCACAGTTGCATATCATTATGGGCAGGTGTTGCATGTTATGCTATGTTTGGGTACAGTTGATGTGATTCCTCCCTTTCTATGCCGCGAATTCAAATGTACTCTGACGAAATTTCGAATTTTCTTTTAGTGCTTTAATTGACTGTTAATTGGGGGTATAGATTGGGGGCGTCACATTAAGTGGTATCAGAGCAGTCCGTGTCAGTTGTGTCAGTTGTGTCTGTTGTGTCTGGCATATTGGGCGAGTTGAGTTGGACGAGTTGTTGTTTAACCATAGTTTCTGTATTTGGACGAACAGAATATGGCTGGTCGTAATGATGCTGCTTTGGCTGCTACGATGGAGGCTATGGCACGAGCTGTGCAAGGTGCACCGAATGCTGCAGGTAATGATGAGTTTAGAAAGAATAAGCCGCCGGTCTTTAAAGGGAAACATGATCCGGATGGTGCGCAGTTGTGGTTGAAAGAGATTGAGAGGATTTTTAGGGTAATGGAATGTGATGACGATGATGATAAAGTGAGGCTGGGTACTCATATGCTGCACGAAGAGGCTGATGACTGGTGGGTCAGTACTCGTCAGGTGTTGGAAGCTGAGGAGGAGGAAGAAGAGATTACTTGGAAAGTGTTTAGCCGAGAGTTTCTAAGGAAGTATTTTCCGGAGGATGTCCGAGGAAAGAAAGAGATTGAGTTTTTAGAGCTAAAACAAGGTAATATGTCGGTTATTGACTATACTGCTAAGTTTGTGGAACTTGTGCAGTTTTATCCTCATTATTTGGAAGCGACTGCTGAATTTTCAAAGTGTGTGAAGTATGAAAGTGGCTTGCGTCTTGAGATAAAACAGGCTATTGGTTATCAGAGGATCCGAAGGTTTGCTAATTTGGTGGAATGCTGTAGGATTTATGATGAAGATAGTAAGGCCCGTTCTACTCACTATAAAAGTGTAAGTGACAGGAAAGGGAAACAACAGTTCCGTGGTGGTCCGTATGTGTCACCGGCTGATAAAGGTAAACAAAGGGGTAATTTTGATCGAAGGTCAAGTGGAGGAGGTATGTCTAATGCTCCTAGGTGTTTTAAATGTGGTGAATTGGGTCATCGCCAGGTGGAATGTAGGAAGAAAGTGGATAAGTGTTCTAATTGTGGTGGTATCGGACATGTTTTAGCTGATTGTAAAAGGAAGAATGTAGTGAAGTGTTATAACTGTGGGGAACCTGGTCAAATTAGCTCGAAGTGTCCGAATCAGAAGAAAGCTCCGACTAGTGGGAAAGTGTTTTCATTGGCGGGAACTCAGACCTCAAGTGCAGATCGTCTGATAAGAGGTACTTGCTTTATTAATAATACGCCTTTAATTGCTATGATTGATACTGGAGTGACTCATTCGTTTATTTCGTCTGAGTGCGTGGAACGTTTGAATCTTGGGTTGTCTTCGATGGGTGGTGAGATGGTTATTGATACTCCAGCGATGGGGTCAGTAACTACTTCTTTAGTGTGTTTGAGTTGTCCTTTGACCATTTATGGCAAGGACTTTGCGATGGATTTGGTGTGTTTACCGTTGGAAGGTTTAGATGTGGTGTTGGGAATGAATTGGTTGCAATTCAATCGGGTACACATTGATTGTTATCATAAGCTTGTAAGGTTTCCTTCTCTTGAGGAAGACGAAGACTCGAGTTTCTTATCTACCAAAGAGTTGAAGAAACTTCTGGCGGATGAAGCTCAGTTGTTTGGTTTGTTTGCATCTTTGACTGTGGATAGTCAAGTTTCATTGGAGGTGTTTCCTGTTGTGTGCGAATTTCCTGAGGTGTTTCCTGATGATATTTCAGATGTACCGCCAGAGAGAGAAGTTGAATTTTCTATAGATCTAGTTCCTGGTACTAGACCTGTTTCTATGGCACCTTATAGAATGTCGGCATCTGAATTGGTGGAGTTGAAAAAGCAGTTAAGTGACTTATTGGAGAAGAGGTTCGTGAGACCAAGTGTTTCTCCTTGGGGTGCTCCAGTTTTGTTAGTGAAAAAGAAAGATGGGAGTATGCGATTATGTATTGATTATCGCCAGTTGAACAAAGTGACGATTAAGAATAAGTATCCGCTTCCGAGGATTGATGATCTGATGGATCAGTTGGTTGGTGCTTGTGTATTTAGTAAGATTGATTTGAGATCGGGGTACCATCAGATAAGGGTGAAGGAAGAGGATATTCAGAAGACGGCCTTTAGAACACGGTACGGTCATTATGAATATTCGGTGATGCCGTTCGGGGTTTCTAATGCGCCTGGTGTGTTTATGGAATACATGAATCAGATTTTCCACGAGCATTTGGATCGTTTTGTGGTGGTGTTTATTGATGATATTTTAATCTATTCTAAGTCTCGTGAGGAACATGCAGAGCATTTGCGTATTGTTTTGCAGGTGTTGAAGGAAAGGAAGCTTTTTGCCAAATTGTCCAAGTGTGAATTCTGGTTGTCTGAGGTGAGTTTTCTTGGGCACGTAATTTCAGGTAATGGTATTGCTGTGGATCCCTCTAAAGTAGTAGCAGTTCTACAATGGGAGGCTCCTAGATCCGTTACTGAAATTCGAAGCTTTTTGGGTTTGGCTGGTTATTACCGGAGGTTCATTGAAGGTTTTTCTAAGCTAGCTCTTCCTTTGACGCAGTTGACTTGTAAGGGCAAAGCATTCATTTGGGATATTCAATGTGAAGGAAGTTTTTGTGAGCAGAAGAGAAGATTGACGACAGCTCCGATTCTTATTTTACCTGATCCTAATGAACCGTTTGTTGTGTATTGCGATGCTTCTTTAATTGGTTTGGGTGGTGTTCTGATGCAGGAAGGTAAAGTTGTAGCTTATGCTTCAAGGCAGTTAAGAGTTCATGAGAAAAACTATCCTACTCATGATCTTGAATTAGCGGCTGTGGTTTTTGTGTTGAAGATTTGGAGGCACTATCTCTATGGTGCGAGGTTCGAAGTCTTTAGTGATCATAAAAGCTTGAAATATTTATTTGATCAGAAAGAGTTGAACATGAGACAGCGGAGATGGTTGGAATTCTTGAAAGACTACGACTTTGGCTTGAATTACCATCCTGGTAAAGCTAATGTGGTAGCCGATGCATTGAGCCGGAAATCGTTGCATATGTCCGCATTGATGGTGAAAGAGTTGGAACTTTTGGAGTCGTTTAGAGACTTGAGTTTGGTATGTGAAGTGACATCGGTTAGTGTAAGGCTTGGAATGTTGAAAGTTACTAATGAATTTTTGTTGTCGGTAAGTGAGAAACAAAAGCTGGATTTGAAATTCGTTGGTTTGATGAGGAATGAGAATGTGGATTTCAAGGTGGATAATTTTGGTGTTTTGAGGTTTCGTGGTCGTATTTGTATTCCAGATGATGCGGAGTTGAAAAGAATGATTTTGGAGGAAGGACACCGGAGTAATTTAAGTATTCATCCGGGTGCGAATAAGATGTACCAAGATTTGAAGAAGATTTTCTGGTGGTCTGGTTTGAAAAAAGACGTGGCTCAGTTTGTGTATGCATGTTTGACTTGTCAGAAATTGAAAGTGGAACATTTGAGACCTAGTGGTTTGTTGCAACCGTTGGATATTCCTGAGTGGAAGTGGGATAGCATTTCGATGGATTTTGTGACGGGATTACCGAACACTCAGTGTGGGCATAATGCTATTTGGGTGATTGTTGACAGGCTGACTAAATCGGCGCATTTTATTCTGATTGACATCAGTTTTTCTTTGGAACGGTTAGCTGAGATCTATATCAGTGTGGTGGTGAAATTGCATGGGATTCCATTGAGTATTGTTTCTGATCGAGATCCTAGATTTACATCTAGATTTTGGGAAAGTTTACAAAAGGCTTTGGGTTCTAGATTGAGGTTGAGTTCGGCTTATCATCCGCAGACGGATGGTCAGACCGAAAGAACTATTCAGTCGTTGGAGGATTTGTTGAGAGCGTGTGTTTTGGAACAAGGTGGTGCGTGGGACGGTTATCTTGCTTTGGTTGAGTTCACGTATAATAACAGTTTCCATTCTAGTATCGGAATGGCACCTTTTGAGGCTTTATATGGACGAAGATGTAGAACGCCGTTGTGTTGGCACGAAACAGGTGAAAGTTCGGTGGTTGGACCGGATTTGGTGCAACAAACGACGGAAAAGGTAAAGTTTATTCGTGAGAAAATGAAGGCTTCTCAGGGTAGACAAAAGAGTTATCATGATCGGAGACGGAAGGATCTTGAGTTTCAAGAGGGTGATCACGTATTTCTGAGGGTTACGCCAATAACGGGTGTTGGTCGTGCTTTGAAATCTAAGAAGCTTACTTCTCGATTTATTGGTCCTTACCAGATATCTGCGAGAGTTGGTGCTGTGGCGTATCGTGTGGCGTTACCGCCGAATCTGTCGAATTTGCATGACGTTTTTCATGTTTCACAGCTTCGGAAGTATGTTCCGGACCCTTCACATGTTATTCCAATGGACGAGGTTGAGGTAAGGGATAACCTTACGGTCGAGACTTTACCAGTTAGTATTTTGGATCGCGAGGTGAAGCGGTTGAGGGGTAAAGAGATTGCACTTGTGAAAGTGGTGTGGGGAGGCGCTGCTGATGGTAATCTGACGTGGGAGTTGGAAAGTAGGATGCGGGAGTCGTATCCAGAGTTGTTTGTATCAGGTAAGATTTTCGAGGACGAAAATTTCTAAGGGGGGGAGAATTGTAACGCCCCGTTTTGCCAACTTTATATTATTGAGTCTTTTTGGATTATTTTATTATTATTTTATTTTATTCTCGACTTTTATGTGAAAATATGTTATTTTTCGTCGTGATTATATTTTATCGCGTTTTGGGAACATTTGCGGGATATTTGAGTGTGGGGGTATTTTGGACATTTCATAGATATTTTTACTAAGTTAGTAAGAAAGAAAAGAAAATAGAAAAGAAAAGGGAAAGAAAAATAGAGAGAAAGAAAGAAGGAAGAAGGAAAAAGAGAAGAAAAGAGGAGAAGAGAGAAAATTGGAGAAAGAGTGGAAAAATCATCAAGAACAATTTCTAGGAATCGATTAATCGGGTAAGGGTGCGAAACTCGATTATTCTATGATTGTATACGATTATGTATGTGTTTTGTTGTTGTTTTTGGATTGATTTGGAGAATATTAGTAAAACCTAGATTGTGTAAAAATTGATTAGAAATGAATTTGATTGTGGTAAAAATCTTGTTGAATGCATTGTTGATTGTTCATACATGTTTGTGGTATGCTATTACACTTCAAATTGCTGTTTTTCTGAGTTTTAGATGAAGAAATTGGTTGATGTTGGGTTTGAAAACGCAGAAATTGTTCTGCAGAATTTTTCTGGGTATGCTCTGGCCATACGCGTAAGGGGCATGTCCATACGCGTATGAGCCAAGGCGATACGCGTATCATTGGCTTGTTTTTGGGCCAATACGCGTATGAATCTTGGCATTACGCGTAACATGGGCGAGCCATGGGCCAATACGCGTATGGGTTTTGGAACGAGGATTTTGTGAAGGAAATGGGTTTTGTCCGTACGCGTATGGACATGAGTGATACGCGTATGGACAGGAGAATGTCAAAAATGTGATTTTTCAAAATGTTGTTTTCAGTTTTGTCCGTAACTTTGGTTCCGATTATCCGATTTTTGAATTCTTGGTGTCGTTAGAAAGGTATCGAGTTGTACTTTATGATTATGAGGTTTTGAGAATTGTTAGCCGATTAAATTTTGTCGGGAAATGTGAATAGTGTCGGTTATCGATTTTTGTCATTTTAATGGCGTGGAATTGACGTGTATTATGCCGTATGTTGTTGTTTTGTACGTGAGATGACTTATGTGCTGTTGTGATGATGCTTTGTGGCCGAAAGGCAAGAAAATGCTAAGTGTGGTATTTGATAAATGTGCATGATTATGAATATGTGCATGGATGCAATGTGAGTGTCATGAGTCATTGTATGCCAAGCATCATAATGTGCATTGTGGAAACGTCCTGAGAGACGGTTTGATTCCCGAGGGGAATATGCTATACCATCGTGTGCCTCGAAAATATGAGGCGCTGCCTGAGGACTTAAAGCGATGGGTATAGACGATTGTGGGCTCCTTTGGAGACTTAAAGCAATCCTTAACGTCGTGTGCCTCGAAAATATGAGGCGATGCCTGAGGACCTAAAGCGACGGGTGAACATCGTAGGCCCGACGGGGAGTTACTTGAGATTCTCAGTAACGAGCGATGGTTCCAATAGTTCCTGAGTGAACTGATGATGAGACAAGAGACATTGGAAGTCGGTACCGCATGGCATGTGCATAGAGTCGTCGTGTCGGTCTATGTGCATTGCATAAATCATGAATTAATTGTGTGTGAATTTGTGACTGTGATTGATGATTGTATGGTATATGTGTGGTGTGTAATGGTATTTGATGCTTAAGAATTGTGCGGTATTATGTTATATGTGGTTGTGGTGAGAATGTGTTACTTGTACAATTCTGTGTTATTATATATAATTTTATTCAATTATATTATGGTTGTTTTTCTCACCCTTCTACTGTTTTATAACGCTCTATGAGGCGTTGCAGATTAGAGTAGCTGGAGGTATTCTTTTTGTGAAGCTTTGCGTCTTCATTCTTTTGTCGGTCGGCTCTGATACGTGACTCCGGGTAGCTAGGGTGGCCGTTTGCGATTATTTTGTATATCCGATGATATATTGTGGTTGTATATGTATAACTGGATGTATGATGGACACGTTTATATGTTTATATGTATATATGTATATATGTTGATCAGATTTTAGATCTTCCGCTTTAATTCTAATTTCTGAAAAGTGGGTGTAAGGAACAAAGTTTCCTCTGTTTGATTGCTACCCCACAGTTGCATATCATTATGGGCAGGTGTTGCATGTTATGCTATGTTTGGGTACAGTTGATGTGATTCCTCCCTTTCTATGCCGCGAATTCAAATGTACTCTGACGAAATTTCGAATTTTCTTTTAGTGCTTTAATTGACTGTTAATTGGGGGTATAGATTGGGGGCGTCACAGCAATCAACAGAGGAACTCAGTTCCTTACATCCACATTCCAGAATTTAGAATAAAAGCGGAAAATCTAAAACTGAATAACATACATACATATATATATATATATATATATATATATATATGAGAAGTTTGTCATACATCAGGTTATACATGCACAAGCCAAAAGATATACATATACATAATATACAAATATCACAAACGGCTTCCCTAACTACCCGGTGTCACATATCAGAGCCGACCGACAAAAGAATAAAGACGCAAAGCTTCACAAAAATACCTCCAACAACTCTAATCTGCAATGCCTCATAGAGCATTATAAAACAGCAGAAGGGTGAGAAAAACAACCATAATATAATTGCATACAATTATATATAACACAAAAATACCCACATGTATACGTTTCTCACCACAACTCACGCCATAAATCATACACAAGGCATTACAAGACATAACACATATTTCCATCACCAACACATACCCATATATCACTTTATCCACAAATCCATACATAATCAACCATAAATGATTTATGCAAATGCAAGAGACCGACACAACGACTCTATGCATATGCACATGCGGTACCGACTTCCATTGTTTCTCATTACTAGTTCACTCAGGAACTCTGCTGGAATCATCGCTCGTTACATCACTGTAACTCCCCGTCGGGCCTACGATGTTCCCCACCGCTCACACCCCACACGGGCACACGGTGTTTATGGATCGCTCACACTCCACACGGGCACACGACCCGATCGCTCACACCCCACATGGGCACACGATCGTCTATAATCATCGCTCACACCCCACATGGGCACACGAAGTTATAGCGAATTCCCTCTGGAATCTAAACCATCACTCAGGACGTCTCAACAATGCATATCATGATGCTTGGCATACAATGACCCATAACATTTAATATGCACACACACACACATATTCATTTACATCGATAAAATCACACTTTTCACTTATGCCCAAAACAATGCATTTAATTTCCATACGGCCACAAATCATCACATCCCCATCTAAACACATACATTTACCTCATACAATAGCACCTTGCATAATACACATCAATTACGCAAAGTTATAATGACAAAAGTCGACAACTGACACTATTCCCGATTTTTCGACATAATTAAATCGGCTAACAATTTCAAAATCATCATAATAAGAAGGTACAGTTCAATAGCGACACAACGATACCAAGAATGTAAAAATCGGACAAACGGAACTCAAGTTACGAAAGAAAACGAAAAACGATATTTTGAAAAGTCCCATTTTGCAATTGTCCTGTCCATACGCGTATTGCCCTAAGCCATACGCGTATGGGCAGAGACTCATTTTTCCCCAATTCCACGTTAAAATGTCCATACGCGTAATGACCAAAACCATACGCGTAATGCCCTTAAATGCTACGCGTATCATACGCAAATGGGCAGATGGTCGAGTGAAATACCATTCCATACGCGTATTGGCCCATGACTCGCCCTCCATACGCGTATTGCCAAGGTCCATACGCGTATGAACATGCCCCATACGCGTATGACCTGGAAAAACTAGAAAAATTCTGCAGAACGTGGTTCTGCGTTTTCTCACCCAAATTACTCCAATTTTCACCTACACCCAGAAAAATCAACTAACTACCTATAAATAGAAAATGCTACCAAACCACCTAAATTACCCTTTCATTAATTTTTAATTACCCTAATGAAAAGCCCTTAAACGTCATTTACTAAATGCAAAATGAATCTCCAATGAAAATGCCTCATTTTGCCACTTGGCACCTACAATTAAAAAACCATTTCAATTTTCAATCACCCAATTCCCTCTCTTTTCTTTTTCAAAATTCACACTCATTCTCTCTCTTTCTCCCACCTTCTCTCTCTCTTTCTTCGTACCCTCTTTCTGCCTCTTTCTCGTCTCAGAATTCTATCTCTTTCTCCATTTCTCCATTTTTCTTCTTCTTCCTTCCTCTACGCAACCAACTTCTCAATATTTCTTCTTAAAATCACATTATGCAAAAGAGAAGATAGTCATATGCTTGTGGGTCATGGTTCCGATTTCAACTCCAACCGAAGAAGATGGAGATTTGGGCGTGGGTTGTGGTCTGAGTTTCAAACCATGAAGAAGATGGAGATCTATTCGTCCCTCTCACGTTTCAGACTTAAAAATACTTTCTTCTCTCTCATCTGATTTCAAACAAAGAAAAAGATTGAGATCTACTTGTGGGTTATGGTTTCGGTTTTATCTCAAGTTGCTGTCAAAGAATCTTTGCACTGGATTTGTCTTTACTGGATTTTGTTGTTGATATATATATTTGAAAGCAAGGAAATTTGATATTGAAAAAGCAAAGCATATGTGGGCTGACATGCTACAATGGAGGAAAAAGTTTGGTGCTGACATGTTGACACCATTATGCAGGTATAATGCATTTTGAATTTGGGGCTTTTGTTTCATTTGTCTTATGTTCAAAATGCTATAAGGAATATGTCACATGCTAATCGATATTGGTAAACGCAGATGAATGTTGGTTTTGCTTCCGTACCCTTAAGCTCACAACCCCAAGCTGTGAGAAATTTCATTTCATACAATTTTGTTCAATAAGGTTTATGATAATATCCGATTTTGTGTGATGGAGTTGGTGATTTTAACCATTTGTCAGGATGTGTTCGGTATTATTATTGTTATTGGGTAACAGAGGTTTTTGTTCCCTAATATACATTGTAAATGGATGAAATCTTGATTTCTTATTGCTATGCACTATTGCTGCCAAGAGGCACATGGATTCAAGCACCAAAATCTTAGATGTTCAAGGAGTGGTATGCTGCCCATAATTATTTCTCTTTACATTAGTTGTAAACTGAAGAACTAAATCATTCGAGTAAATTTTATTTTATGATTCATGTTTTTAAATTATATTTTCCTGCTACATCTTATTATAGTACAGGTGGTCGAGGTTGTGGACCTTCTTTTCATATCATTGTTTATTTAAGCTATAATTGATTAACTCTATTTTTCAGGTGAATGTACAAATGGAATATTCTAGGAATGTTGGTCATATTGATGCACTATAGTTTCAATAGTATGTTTGCGGTGTTTCTTTGATTTACCATTTTAGAAAAATGTGAACCAGTTTTGTTTCTTGTAAACATTTGGATTTTTTGTGCCTTTTCTTTGAAATTATTGTTGTTTTACTCTGACTGATTTGATATTCTTGTTGTTGAATCAAATCTGCTATTATTTCATAATCTGGCTACCACAGTGAGAGAACTGGCAGAGTCGATAGACAGGCTACCACCCACACTCATATTGCAATTGACTTGATGAACACTTGAGAAATCAGATGATGTTGGCATTTCTGATGGTTGTTTCCTGTAGAAATTAGATGAACACTATGATGATGATGGTTGGTGATGATGTACTGTTGATGGCTGCTGAAGCTGTACAAATGCTCTTATTCTATTTCTTAATTAGGTTCTATGACATATAATGAGGTGAGACAAAAAAACTAAACTATGAATTTCGAGTTCTGAGCCTATCGGCATTGAAAATTGAATGAAATTTTCTATAATTTATAGGTACTTACTATTTTTCCTACACGCACGTGATTGGAGTGAAAGAGATGAAAGGCTCAAAGATGAAAATAGAGCGAGATTCATTGACACAAAGAAAGCAGAAACAACAGGCTCAAAAATGGAGAATGTGATATTCGTTGACACAGAGAAATCATAAAGGACGACGACGTTGTGCAAGTTCAGAATGTGCTATTAGTTGATACTGAGTGTTCCATTTCAGAATAGGATCTCAAGACGTGGTGGGTGTTGTTGATTATTACATTACTGTTTTATTGTTTTTCTATCATGCAGGGTGATGATAAGGCCTCTTACGTACTATTTGGTTGATTGTGCAGCTACTTGGTCTTGTTGCATCCTTTTTCTCCTTCAGTTCAATAAATTTGTTTTTTCTTTGAACCCTTGCAGATACCTACTTCCATTGTTACGAGAAGATGATGATCTCTCTCAAATCTGTAAATCCTTCATTCAGATTTACTAACTTCAAGTGTAATAATATCCACAATAAAAGAAGTCTTTCCAGTTTGTGACTCTGCAAGTTCAATGAGTCTGATTCTCAAGCTCCTCAACCAGGAGATACGAAAAAACAAGAACTACTAGCCCAAATGGCCATGCTTCAATCTAGAAAAATCCATCTCACGGAGTATCTAGATGAGAGATCAGCATACTTAACCCAATTTGGTGAAAAGGTTAACGCCGAGTTTGAAAAGATCGGAGAAGATGCCCTCAAAGGATTAGATGAAGCTGGTGCCAGAGTATGCCTCCACTTTTGAGGTAGCCATGAAAAATGTTACATCAATAATGAACTCTTGTATTCGCTTGTAATTGTTGATAGTTTGACATGTTATTGGAAATTCTTTTGCTGAAGGTCTAAATGGAAGTGGAAAGAGCTCGCTTTTCCGTGCTTTAGGCGGTCTTTGGCCTTTGATATCTGGACATATTGTGAAACCTGGCTTTGGCTCTGATTCTAATAAGAGACCTCTATGGGCAACCATTGCACTAGACAATCCATCATTTGAAATAGTTTGGCCATAGAACCGTGTCTTATCTCTAGATATTATTTTGAGAAAGGGAAAAAACCCTTATTTGAAATATATGGATTTTGTTTTGTGCATTAACGTATGGATAATTCATGTTTTTGACTGCCTCAAAATACTCTCTCTGTTGTTAAGGTTGGTTTTTCTCATACGAACATCCTTAGGAGCATTCTTCACCATCCGTGACGAGAAAATTGAGTGACAAGACAGAGAACCTTCACTCTCAGGTTTGTTAGTTGCTAATTGCTATAGTTTCATTTTGTATATTGATAAACTATTAAGTAAAAATCTCATAAAAGTCCATAATATCGCGAGCAGAATTTTATTTTGTCTAACATTTTTCAAAAGTGCCTCCTAAAATTCAATTTTCATTAGAAGAGGTAAGCCATCACCATTGAAAGTTGGATATGAGAAGTTGCTGCTGATATAGGTGTCTGTGAAATGTAGTTCTGAATGTGTTATTGTATAATACCAACCTTTTCTCTATTATCACTTTATTAATTTGGGCTTCATTTTGCACCAGCTTGAAAGTATTGTTAAATAAACATATTTTGTTTCTCATGACTTTAACAAAATAGTATATGCACTTCTTACAGATGGTGTAAGACTACTTCCAAAGAAATATAGTTTTACTGTTGGTGATCCACTTCAGCCTATACTGGCAAAACCAAACAATTGTATATTAGTCAATTGTGTATGGCTACAGTTGTGTTACCTATGGTTGTGATTGTGTCATTATGGAATACAGTCTGCTTCTACAATTGTAATTTAAAGTTTCCAAATTATTTGTGACATAGAATACAGTCTGCTTCTATTTTTTTGAGTGTGCCATTGAAAAGAATTATGGAGACCTGTCCTGTGTACTTCTTGCAGTTGGTTTAAGGTATATGCTCATAACACTTTAAATGTCCATGCTGTAAAATAAACTTAGTGAACATAAGTGTCCTTATTTATCACCTTAGTATAAATGAATAGATTCCTACTTAGTGAACATAAGTGTTCTTATTTATCACCGTATAAATGAATAGATTCCTACTTACTGAACATAAGTGTTCTTATTTTTCATAGTTTTAGTTTTAATGAACATGTTTTAAACATAAAATCCAATGTCTTGATAAGGTATCCTCACCCAAAAAACTCCTTTTAATTGAAATTAATTGCTTCTGTCATGAATTATGAAAATTTATACCATCAAAGTTATTACCCTCATCGGCACTATTTGGAAGTACATATATCAGTGTTGAATATTTTTCAAAGTTTCCATCTTTTTAATGGGATAGTTGGTGTTTTATATCTAACATTTATTGCAGCTTTTAGTTTCAGGTTTTATGCAATTTGTTTTATATGTTCAGGAGGGTTGGGTGTGTTTGCGCGAGGGAAGAACACTTGCTAAAATTATTTATTTGTGGATGGGATTGATGCCATTGGTGGATGGTGTTTCAGTGAAAGAACAAGTGCTGATCGTGAAATTCAAAGAACCGTTACGGAGCTTCTTAACCAGCTAGATGGATTTGATCAGCTTAGAAAGGTGATTTCTCATCCTGTTTATTGTTCTTAACGTTTAGTAGATCTACAATTACTAGAATGTTGATTACATTTTTTGGCTTTTTTCTTTGTTGCAAGAATTGATTTCAACTTAGACAGGTTATTGGCTACTGATGTGAGTATTATAAATTAATTCAACTCAATTTAACTTTTGTTAGAAAAAAACAACTTATCTATTTCTTTCCTGGGCTGGTGGAGCAATTGGAATGAGGGAAAATATATTACAACTCCTTATAAAGTACTTACTGTTCTGTCAATTGGTTCCATTAAGACTTTACATAGACTATTAGAAAAGCTATGGTCTGAGATGGAAAAATATTTTATGTAGACCTCATATCATTTTTAAAGTAGCTTTTAACCATTAAACCTCATATCATTTTTGTTAATCGTTTATTTCATCTATTTCAGGTATTTCATTGTATTCCTTACAAGCTACAAGGTATGTCGATACCCGTCTTTGTCTTCGTTTGTAATGGCGTGGTTTCGTTTTTAGATTTCTCTTCTTTTTTACTCATATTTATCATCATCATCATCGCTTTGTTTTTAATGACGTGTCGTATTTAATGGCGTTTGTATCGTCATTTTACTATATGTTATGTTTTTTTATAGGCGTTATGTTTTTACCATGTTCTTATATAGCTTGTGTCTTCGTTTGTGTTGCTTTATATTTGCTTTAAATCATTTGAATAACATTAAATTTGTTGACTAGGTTGCTTTCAGATTCTCTTTCATTTTCATTTTTGCGACTCTTCAATACGTGAAACTACAACTCCAAACATGTGCCCCTTTGTCAAGTTGTTGATTTTCAGTTTCAGAAATACTCCATTTTTATGTATTTACAGTTTCAGACATACTCTTCTATTAGATGTTATTGGCTGTGTACATGAAGTCTTTAAATCACAAAGTGGTCGGAATGGAAAGAAGGCTTGTGTCAACTTTTCACCAAGGGATGAAAGTGGAAACATCATTAATTACCCGCTTTAGGAGGATTTTGCTTGCAAATTAATGAGCTTTAAACCATCCAATCGTATGACATCTTTAAAGTTTATCATTTTTGAGTATTATCCACATAAACTTTGAATGTAACATGTGATATTACTGAAACATTAACACAATTTTTTCATTGCATGGAAAATGATACTCATAGGTCATGAAATCTTCAAGTCAATATGAGAGAATACTAAAATAACATGAATAAGTTTTGGATTCAGAATGTCGGTTTCACTACTTTTGCAGAACAGAGAATTTTATGACATTATTTGTTAATTTTCATTGTTTTTTCACTGGTTTTGATTAATAATGGTTAGGAAGATAGTTACATCCAGACTCAGATCTCTTATGTTATCATGTGCTGATTTCATTGATTTTTTTTACTGCTTTTCATTAATAATGGTTGGGCTTACATTTTTTCTCAAATTTGGTGTGTATTTTTTTAATGATAGGATTCATTGTCATATTCTGCATACTGTCCACACTTCCTGTAATAAAAACAAACACTATAAAGTTAAACAAATATAAACATGTTAGAAATAAAGACATTGTGGTTAAGGTTGTACAAATACATCAAACAAAGTAGCAGCTACGTGAAACAAAATACAACTCCTAATAGATTGGTACAATTTGAATAGGTACAAAATAGTTGACTTGGGTGCATAAAGTGAATATTTTTAGGAGATTAATGATTTATTAAAATAAATTATTGTGTATGTTAGATTTCGTGGTGATAAAAATTGCTTTTGAATGAACTATTTTATATGCTAACTTAAGTATATTTAACAGTGCTTTCACATCATAGAAGTTTGAAGTTACCTTAACAATAGTTTCAAATATAACTTTTTGTTTTCACTTTTGAATTTTGATGAATCAAAGCTTTGAACTATTCTAGCAAGCTTTTTCAAATGTCATTGCTAACTGAGTGTTTGCTAATGAATTTGATGTTATATTTTCTTGGTTGTATTAATGTCGTGGGTGAGGGTAGTTTTCTGCATGTTTATCCTCATTAATATGATCTAATATTTGTACATGTTGTGAATGTTGTCCTAATGTGAAATACCTTTTCCTGTAAGTATCATTCCCTATCTGCAGATCTAAATCTCTTTGCTCAGCCATCCTTACTGATACAAACTACTTGATGACATGTCTGCTACTAAGTTTCTCACACCAAAACTCTGCTCCACCGAAGTCAAACATCTGAAGAAAGAATGATCACTATGTTATGGGTTTGTATTTTTTGAATGTGTTTATACATATTTTGCTCTATAATTGTTAGAGTTAGTATCTTAACAGTACAACAAGATAGCTTTTACACTAGATTAACAAAAGCACTTATACATTATTTTACATGTAATTGAATTTAATACTTTAATGTGACACATAAAGCAACCTTTTTTAAAATCCATTTCTTTTAAACATTCTACTTACATCAAATTTATGTTTATTGATCATGGACCTTTTTCTTTTTGCCAGGTAAGCTAAATTCAGTTCTGACTAAGATGTCAGATACTGTAAAAGGGAAACTGAGGTTGGGAGCAAGAATTCTTCGGGTTGGCAGAGTAGAGAAAGTGTTTATGCAACGTTTTAGTCTTACAGATGGAGAGAAGTTGTTGAAAGCATCACAGTGCTACTTATCAACGACATCAGGTCCTATAGCAGGTCTCCTCTTCATATCCACTCACAAAGTTGCTTTTTGCAGTGAGAAATCCATCAAGATCACTTCTCCAAAAGGAGAATTTATTAGAGCTCATTATAAGATTTTTCTTACTTTTTTGTAATGTCCATGTTAATGCTCTCAAATTCTCTTACCTATTCTTCACACTTTGTTAGTATGTAACCTTAATTGGTTTACTATTTCAAGTCTCTATTCCATAGGAAAAGATTCAGCATGTCAACCATAGTCAAAATGTGAAGAAACCTTCAGAAAAGTACATAGAAATAGTCACCGTAGATGGTTTCGACTTCTGGTTTATGGGTTTTTTTAATTACCGGAGAACTTTAACATATCTCCAGGCTATCTCTCAATCTCAGAGAGAAAAGTTATGGAAATAGTCAAATTATTTATCCCTACTGCTTCATCAATTATTATTTGAAGTTGCAGAGGTTTCACATATGTACAAATATGTTACATTATATTGTTAATTTAAAAAGCTAATTGTTGTTCTTTTACATAGATCAACAACACATGTCCTTCTTTCAAGAAAACAACATGTGATCTTCACTTTGCATACTAAATTTTCACTATCTAATAATAAAAATTGCAAACCTTATCTTAAAGCAAAAGCATTAAGGAATTGATAAATCATGTATAGGTTTTTATTTGATTGCAAGTGGTATATTTTTATTTGATTTCTCATTTTTTATAACAGAACTTTGAGTTTGGTCTGGCATGAAAAAGCTAACGTGCCAACTTACAAAGATAATGTTTAAGAAAAAGATTGTCCAGATCAAAAGCTACCTTCAAACTATAATGCTGAATGACACACTAAACAATATTTAAAAGAAAAAACTTAAATACACAAGACCAGTCCAACACCAAAGATTACAAAAGTTGCAGTCAATTTATGAACAAGAATCACAATGCCAAGGAACTGTATAACAATGACATGGCTCCAAATTTTGTTAAATTACAACTCAAAATTTAGATAATCTCTAGAAATTCAGTGTAATAACAAATGTATGCCATTTAGCATATATGTCAGTGCCTAAACATATATAATAAAAAAGGACTCTTGTTTGTTACACCAAAATGTTCATTTTTTTTCCTTCTTCATTGTAATGTAAAAGTGAAATTGAGATCTTCTGGTGTTACTTGGTGCTGCTCCTGCTCCTGCAATTATATAGTTGATTAGAATTGCTCATAAAAAGTGACATTGACAATACAAATACTTTAAGTTTGAAATACATGATATTTTATTGTCACATTTCATATTTCTATATTATAGAATCTCATTTCAAGTCTGCTGCAACTTCTGTCTTGATGACTTGGCTTGATGAAGCATATAATTGCATTATCCTATATTTGTATTTCTTTTCCAATATTGACTTTATTTGTCTTCTATGTTTCATGCTAAATTTTTTATAAAACAATGAATTTCTTTGGAAAGTTAACTATGGTTGCATGTTTATGTACCTTATTTCTCGTACATTATGACCTTTATATATGACAGGACTAATTGGCAATGGAGCAAGCTATGGAAATTAACTCGACATTGGCGAAGAAAGCTCGAGCATGTCGTATTAATACATTTCATTTTTATGAAAAAACTGTCTGATTTAAACTTCCTTCTCTAAATGTGCTAACACAACTATCTCAAACCTGCTATTGATCATAGATATATTTTTAGACTTAGTTATTTAATAAATACTATTAATTTTTATTTGTACTCTATTTAATATACATTTTCAATTATCTAGAAAATGACTTTGTCAATCTCACTATATTTAATATACAATATCATTCTGCCATCTAAAGATGGTTTTTTTTAGTATGAATAGCATTGATTATTTTTAGTTTAAGTTATTTAGTAAATACTACTAATTTTTATTTATACTCTATTTAATATAAACTTTCAATTATTGAGAAAATGACTTTGTTAATCTCACTATATTTAATATACAATTTCAATTATTAGTACTCTATTTAATTTACAATTTCAATTATTTAGATATTGGATTTTGGTTTATGAGTTTTATATAATTGAGTTTTGGTGTTTATACATTTTTCT
Organism: Lathyrus tuberosus; assembly: GCA_022829125.1. Classification (NCBI taxonomy): domain Eukaryota; kingdom Viridiplantae; phylum Streptophyta; class Magnoliopsida; order Fabales; family Fabaceae; genus Lathyrus; species Lathyrus tuberosus. The sequence goes on from JALAZF010000183.1 coordinate 5,834,688, forward strand.
TTTATATTTTGGTTGGTTGCATGAGTGTTGGATTTTGAGTTTTAGATTATTCTTTTATAGGATAGTGAAAAAAAAATTCTGGTGTTTGGTTTATTCCATGTAATTCCATAGGATAATATCTCAATGCAATTCTATAAGATACTGTCTCAGATAAATACATATTGTATTTTTAATTTACTTTTTATCTTAAACATTATATATTTTCTATATAGAAATTTGTTATTTTGTGTGTTTGGTATAAATCGAGTATCGATGTGTTATTGTCGGTGTCATATTTGGTGCACAAGGTTATATGATTAAAGAATTTGACGATAATTTATTGTTATTTAATAAAGTGGCGCGGGATACAACCAATTAATTTCTGACAAAAAAATATGCATAAATATTGCTCTCAATTCTTAATCCAAAAAACAACATTTTCATGGTAGATTAATTATTACAATTTAAAGCATCATAATTGAATTTTTGAAAGAAGACATTGGATTCTTTGTAACTGAATTTCAAATTACAAATTCGTGATTATTCATTACATTTGAATTTTTTTCCTTTTTCTACATATTCACTTTTGGTACTATTTTTGAGATGAAACAACTAATCCATTAACATTATCAAATCTCTCATTTTTTGCACATTTCAGAATTTATTTTGATCCTTTAATTCAAGAAATATCATATAATAAAAACGACTAACACGATATATTTCAACGTCATATAAGTCATATTGTAAAGCCACCTGATATAGTTTTTTTGATAATAAAAGTCATATTGTAAAGCCACCTGATATAGTTTTTTTGGAGAAGTTAACCACAAACTTGTCTAGATTGATAACTGAACTTTTTTTTTTGATGTATTTTATATTAATAATATTGATAACTGAACTTGTAAAGCCGCATGTGATATTTTTTGGTGAGTGATTCACTTATGAGTTTGAATTATTATATTATTACTAGCTTAAGAATTATATTGTAGTATTTCTAAACATATTATAATATTGGTAAACATAAATTTGCAGAAAGGGTGTTAAAAAATTGTTGACCACATAAATATTTTAACACTCAAATTCCTTATTTTCACGAGTCACTGTCACCACAATACATTTTTTTAATTAACCAAATATTTTTAAATATTCATAATTATTAATGATATTTATAAATATTTATAGTTATTAGACATATTGAATTTATAATGGTGATTTACTACGTGTTTTTTTTTCTTTTATATTTGCAGTTAATAGTGATTTTATAATATCAAAACAATAATCAATTCTTATCAACTGATCTTAAAATATGAATGAACTTACCCGTGCGGACGCACGAGTCTTCTACTAGTTACCAATAAAATGCATAGCAACATGTATCTATCATGTACCAATAAGAATGAACACTAAAAACATGATTTCCAACAAATTTAGTCAATTTCTAATCGATTTTACCAAAAATGGGTTCTACTAAATATTTTCATTTCAATCCAACAAACATCACAAATACACATACATAATCATACACAATCATACAATAATTGAGTTTCACACCCTTACCCGATTAAGTCGATTCTAGAAGTTGATTTTTCTTGATTTCCCAAGCTTTTCTCACTATTCTCTTTTTCTTCTCTTTTCTCCTCTTTTTCTTTCTTCTCCCTTTCTTTCTTTCTCTTTTTCTCTCTTCCTAATTCCCTTTCTATTCTAACTTAACAAAATATTGTGAAATGTCCAAAATACGCCCACACTCAAATATCTCACAAACGTTTCCAAAACCCAATAAAATATCACAATATTGAAAAATAACATATTTTCAGATAAAAGTCGGAAATAAAATAAAATAATAATAAAATAATCAAACGACTCGATTAAATAAAACGCACACAAAAACTGGGTCGTTACAGTTACCCCTTTTACAAGTTATCCCACTTTTCTTGATTTTTCTTGATGAATGATGATTCCAATCACACATTAACATCATTTTAGGGTTAAGGAACCATAATTGTGAAAAATCTCAAAAAGTCAAAGTTTGACTTTTGTGCACAGTTGACTTTTTATTAGATGAATTCCAAACTGTGCGATCCTCTATGAAATCAAGTCCTTGACCTAAATCAAACTTGATGGATTGATTTCATAGGTGTTATAGGGTGTATTGAATCATGTCCTAGGGTTTAGGAGTATGTCCTGGTCAAAAGTCAAAGATACAATTGATTTTTCTCGCGAAACCCTAATTGTGGTTCAGATGAAATTAAAACTTGTTGCTCAAACTTCTTGGATCAATCCATTGTTGCAAATGGATCAATATGGTGTATTAGAGACCCTCAAATCATGTCTTTAGGTCTTGGCTCATGTTTTGCCCCAAAAGTCAACTTACGGGTGAATTAGGTCAAGAAACCCTAATTCCTGATTTTTTGTGAATGCATCCCTTGAGGTTAAATTGACTTGATGATTGGGTCCATGATGTCCCTTGGAGCATCATAGGTTATGCTTTGAAGCATTGGCTCATGCCCAGAGAAAAATTCCCATCTGGAGGCCCTGGTTGACCAAACCCTAATTTGGTGACACTGGCGATCTTGAGGCTTGATCCATCTAGAAGGGAGCAGCCTTGTGCTTGATCCTTGATATGTGAGTCCTCATGTCATTCCTTGATTGATCCTTGGTCTAAGAGCTCTGAGAGGGCTTGAAACCCTAAGTCTGATTGTAGTAGATGCTCACCCATCTTTGGGGAGACTAATGGTTCATCCATATTGTGATGATGATTTGTACAATGATGGGAAATCTTAGTGGTCAAAATTTGGGGTATGACAGATGCCCCTATTTAATCTTCTTGGACCCGAAGGTGTGAATGGCGAAGGTATTCGGGCATTCGGGGTGCAAGATGATTAAATATCGGAATACCCGAAATTTTGATGGTGGTCATGAATGGTAGCTTACGTATTCACCTTCTTTTGCTAAGCGATGATGATTAGAAAAGGTAAAACTTCCCCTCGATCCTGGTTTCCTACCAAGGAACTGGTCTCAGTTTCTTTTGTCAATAAAAACTCTCTTGACAAGGGACGCTATTCGTAGCGGTTTTCGTCAAACTTCTCGCCGAATTTTCCTGGGGAGATGCCATTTGATGGAAAAAGATCTGATGTCAGACTTGCTGGGGAACCCAGTTGTCTGAGTTGTAGAGGTGTACAAACTTCTCTGTTGGAGATGCCATTCGTTGACTCTACTAGGGGAGAACGAGTCTCTTGAGAGACTGCCTTCGCTTGGAGATATTACATCATACTTTTCTCGGAGATCTTTTCGGAGAAATGCCATATGATGTGATCCAATTTTGAGGTGTCGATGACTTTGTAAACATTGACTTTCTGGAGAGAAGAACCAATGTGCTGTTGAGAGTCTTCGGTTAAGAGGATTCCTCTGGGGATTTTCCTTAATCCGGGAAAGCGAAGATATCATCTTCAATGGCGAAGAGTGACATTTGTCGAACGTTTTCTCTGGTCTTTTAGAGGTTCAAGTTATCAAAGTGGTCGAGGACCGGTTCTAATCCAGAAATAAACTGGAGGAGAGATTGTTCGGACGCAACATTTCCTGATGAGGAAAGAACTGACAACTCAATTGTGAGGACTTTTATCACTAGGGGATAAGACCGACTAAAGTGATAGGGATGCAATATGAATGCGAATGTAAATTAATAATGCATGAGGTATGTATGTTTATGCTGACAAAACTGACGCGACATATAAACTAACGGATGAACACGACGGGATACTCGGCCACTGTGGGGGATGAAAAGTATCAATGGTTCACGATAGCAATTCTGCGTTGCTTAGGAGAGATAGTCCCTGCGGGGACAACCGTTGGTCAGGCTTAAGAGGCAAAATCTCTGCCGGGGATGTCGGACGGAATATTCGCATATGACACAGTTGATCCTTCGTTCAGGCGTACTGGCTTAGAAGGAGTACTTTGATTCTGCACTTTGAAGCTCGCTTACTTCTGGAGAAGCGGTTGATGTTCTTTCGATGTTCAACAGTTAAAAGAAATTGCAATCTTTATTTTAAAGCAAAAAAAGTTTGACAAGTAAATTCATTTTTGTTTTATTTCAAGAATCGTTAATCATGTTAAATTGTCGTTCTGTAAAGCTAAAACAAATAAGAACTGCAAACAAAAGCACAAGGGCTCAAATTTTATTAATAGGATGGAAATCAGCCAAACGCGCGATTCCATAGAGTATTTACAAAGTTAGAAAATGGTAATTTAAGGGAAAAGGGCTACATTGAAACATAACAACCACTATCCTTCTACCAACTTTGAATTCTGGGCATCCTGAGCTTCTGTCGAAGATGACCTTGATTGCAGTTTTTTGATGGATGGCAGGACTGCTACTAGGGGATTTGCCCCTGTTGGACGTAGTTACTTGCCATTATCCCTAACTTTTGCTTGGATTGTACTTTGAGATTTCCAATCCACCGGGATGATTTTTTTTTATTATGTCTCTAATTTTTGCCTGGACCGCCCTTTCGGGTTTTCAATCCACCGAGACGTTTTTTAATTTATTTTGGCGAAGTATTTCTTGACTACGTCAACATTTGTGGGGTAGGAAAATTCTTCTCCATCCATGGTTGCAAGTCTCAAGGCACCGCCTGAGAAAGCTTTCTTGACCACATAGGGGCCGTCATAATTCGGAGTCCATTTGCCCCGGGAATCAGTGAGGAATGATTGTATCTTCTTGAGCACAAGGTCTCCTTTTCTGAAGACACGAGGTCGAACCTTTTTGTCGAACGCCTTCTTCATTCTTTGCTGATACAACTGACCATGGCATAGTGCCGTTATTCGTTTTTCCTCGATCATATTTAGTTCGTCGTGCTGACTTTGGCACCATTCAGCTTCTGTTAGCTTAGCTTCCATCAATACCCAGATTGATGGGATCTCTACTTCGATGGGGAGCACTGCTTCCATGTCATACACTAGAGAGAAAGGGGTTGCCCCTGTTGAAGTGCGGACAGATGTGCGGTAACCGTGGAGAGCAAAGGGTAGCATTTCGTGCCAGTCTTTGTAGGTTACAACCATCTTTCGAACGATCTTCTTGATGTTCTTGTTAGCCGCTTCTACTGTTCCGTTCATCTTGGGTCGGTAGGGAGATGTGTTATGGTGTTCGATTTTGAACTCAGCGCATAACTCTTTCATCATCTTATTGTTCAAGTTAGATCCATTATCGGTAATGATCTGGCTCGGAACACCATAACGGCAGATGAGATTGTTTTTGATAAATCGGACCACCACTTGTCGGGTTACATTGACGTATGACGCTCCTTCGACCCACTTGGGGAAGTAGTCAATGGCTACCAGGATGAACAGATGTCCGTTTGAAGCCTTGGGCTCAATCATGCCAATCATGTCGATTCCCCATATAGAAAAAGGCCATGGGGAAGAGATAACTTTGAGATGTGTAGGCGGTACATAGATTTTGTCTGAGTATATCTGACACTTGTGACACCTCCTCATGTACTTGTAGCAGTCAGATTCCATTATCAACCAATAGTACCCTGCTCTCAGAATTTTTCTCGCCATTGTGTGTCCGTCGACATGAGTGCCATAGGATCCTTCGTGAATTTCTTTTATCAGCATGTCTGCTTCTGGTCTGTCTACACATCGGATCAAGACCATGTCAAAGTTTCTCTTATAGAGTGTATCACCGCTCAAGAAGAAACTGCCAGCCAGCCTTCTGAGGGTCTTTCTGTCTTTTCTTAGTGCCCCAAGTGGGTACTCTTGTTTCTGAAGGAAGCATTTGATATCGTGATACCAAGGTTTGTTGTCTATGACTGCTTCAATCGTGAAGATGTAAGCGGCCTGTTCAAGGCGCATTATGTCGATCTTAGGTAAGTCGGTCCATTGACCTACACTAATCATGGAAGATAGGGTGGCTAAGGCATCAGCCATGTGATTCTCTTCACGAGGGATATGATGAAACTCGATTCTGTTGAAGAAAGGTAACAACCTTCTCACATAGTCTTTGTAAGGAATCAATCCGGATTGGTATGTGTTCCAATCTCCTTTGATCTGATTGACGACCAAAGCTGAGTCGCCATATACATCTAAGTTCTTGATCCTCAAATCAATTTCTTATTCGAGACCCATAATACAAGCTTCGTATTCAGCCTCGTTATTTGTACACTTGAACGTAATCTGGCAGTGAAAGGAATGTGGGTACCCTGAGGTGTTATAATGATTGCCCCAATTCCATTTCCGTAATGATTGACAGCTCCGTCAAAGATTAGTCCCCACTGGGAACCTGGTTCTGGCCCTTCACTAGGTAGCGGTTCATCGCAGTCTCTCATTTTTAGACACATGACATCTTCGTCCGGGAAGTCAAATCCGACTGGTTCCTGATCGTCAATCGGTCGATGAGCCAAATGATCGGCTAAAATACTCCCTTTAACGGCTTTCTGAGCATGGTACTCGATGTCGTATTCTGATAACAACATCTGCCAACGGGCAATCCTTCCCGTGAGAGCAGGTTTTTCAAATACGTACTTGATTGGATCCATTTCGGAGACCTACCAAGTAGTGTGATGAATCATGTACTAGCGAAGACGTTTGGCTGCCCAAGCCAAAGCGCAACAAGTTTTATCAAGCATAGTGTAATACCCCAAATTTTGACCACTTAGATTTCCCATCATTGTGAAAATCATCATCACAATATGGATGAGCCATCATGCTTCATTAGCCTCCCCAAAGATGGGTGAGCATCCACTATAATCAAAATTAGGGTTTCAAGCCCTATCTGAGTGCTTAGACAAAGGATCAATCAAGAAATGACATGATCTTCAACTTGTCTAATCTCTCAAACATCCACAATGGATCAAAAAGGACTCCCACTTCAAGGATTAAGAACAAGGCTGCTCCCTTCTAGGTGGATCAAGTCTCAAGATCGACAGTGTCACCAAATTAGGGTTTTGGTCGACCAGGGCCCCCAGATGAAAATTTTCATCTGGGCACAAGTCAATGATCCAAAAAATGACCTAATATGCTTCATGGAACCTCATGAACCCATGCATCAAGTCAATTTTGCCTCAGGGGATGCATTCATCAAAAATCAGGAATTAGGGTTTCTTGACCTAATTCACCCCTAAGTTGACTTTTGGGACAAACCATGAGCCAAGACCTCAAAAGATGATTTGAGGGTCTCTAATACACCATATTGATCCATTTGGAACAATGGATTGATCCAAGAAGCTTGAGCAACAAGTCTCAATTTCATCTGCACCACAATTAGGGTTTTAAGGGAAAAGTCAACTTTAACTTTGACTTTTGACCAGGACATGCTCCCAAACCCTAATACATGATTGAATATACCCTATGACACCCATGGAACATGTCCATCAAGTTTGATTTTGGTCAAGGACATGATTTCCTGAAGAATTGCACTGTTGGAATTCATCTGATAAAAAGTCAATTGTGCACAAAAGTCAACTTTGACTTTTTGAGATATTTCACCAAAATGGATTTTTAACCCTAAAATGATGTTAATGTATGATTTGAATCATCATTCATCAAGAAAAATCAAGAAAAGTGAGATAACTTGTAAAAGGGGTAACCATAAAACTTAGAAATTTTTCTAAGTTAAAAATAAAGTGGCAAAGGTACCAACTTTGGAGGACCATAACTCCTAAACCACAAGGCCATTTTTTCTCATCCAAAGATGGATTTGTAGCCCTCATTATCGCCTACAAAAACTTCAACTACAAGTCATTCCAATTCATTAAGGATTTTGAGTTATGGAGTGATCAAAGTGGCTGAAAAGTGAAAATGTCACTTTTTCCAACACTTAGTGAAATTTTCACTAAGTCAGAATTTGCCTTCACTTTTTGCCAAATGTAGGGGGATTTTTCACTTGGAATCAAAAGAGATCAAAACCAAACTTATTCAAACAGTTGTTGTATCATGTAAGAGCTTTCCAAAATGGCCAAGAACATTGTCAAATTCAACCTACACCATGAGATACAACATTGCCAAGTTGCCTTGCTGAAATCTGTCAAAGCAAGGCAGAATTTGCATTTTGGCTCGATTTACCAAAATCATCCAATTTCAATTGCTCCAATCCACTTGGACACCTCAGAGGATTGAATCCAAAGGGGACAATCACTGAGCCAAGCCTCCAAGGTCCAAGGAACAAAGAATAGCATGTTGAACCTAGAATGGCCAAAAGAGGGACAAGACTTCAAATTTGGAATGAGACATTCAATGGAACCATCAAGGTGGCATGGACTGAGCCATTCTCATCTGAAATCAGTCAAGACTTATCCAAGACCAAGGGGACCAAAGCTCTGTGCCCTAACCTCTAGTCAATGGCTAGAGGAGACTTTCATTTCCATTGGCCAACATTGAGGAAACCTACTTACCAGCTGCCATGCACTATTCCTTGCAAAACAAACTTGCTCTACTATAAATAGAGCTCAATTGTGGTCAGTTTGAGTACACCAAAGCCATCTAACAGATGCTTTCCTCAAAATCTCTTTCTCTTGTCAAAAAAGCCTTTCTTAGCAAGGTAGCTATCGGGTTTTGAGTTTGAGAGCAATTCTGCACAAACCAATCACGCACACACCTCACATACATCACATATGAGCTGATCAAACACTCACATAACATCTGGAACATCAAAATCTCAAAATCACTTGCCATCCACACAAGTTTGAAGTGAAGTTGCAGCTGAGATGCCATAAACTGATCCAGTCCATTTCAATTCAATCCAAGTGTTCAAACACACTCCATATGGTGTAGGGAAGCTGTCCAGATCATCACAACTCATCTGTAACACCTCCAAATCAAAAATCACTTTGAACTTGCTGTCACGGCTTGGAGGTAAGCACATACTTGGTCATCTCTCAATCTATGCATATTTCCTCGCACAATAATTTGGCCATATGTTCATAATCATGCATGGAATGTTTTCCCTCAATTAATTGCATTGTTTGAATCGTGTATCAAAAATCCTAGCCTTCATGCAGAAATTAGGGTTCTTGAGGTTTCTTCGTGATTTCTTGTTGTATGTTTAATTTAAATGAAATTAAAGTACATAGACATGATCGTGAGGTTGAGACGAGCATAATGATATGTGGATTGCATGATATGATTACGTATTCATGGAGATTGGATAGAAAACGCAAATCTGAGAAACCAAGAACACGCGCGTGTTCTTCAGCTTGTTCTTGGCGCCTTTTTTTCAAATTCAAATATTTGAATTTTGTGATTTTGTTTAATTGATTCAAAAATTAATTTCTCTCTGAGTTTTAATGATTTTGAGTTGATTCTTTTTTTAATAATTCACAAAAATGTTAAAATATTTTATTTTATCAAAAAATCCCAAAAATATTATTTATTTCATATAATTGATATTTTTGTAAAGAATTAATATTTTGATTGTTTTTGGCATTTTAAATATTTTTTCTACATTGATTTTGCAACTTTTAATGCTTTCTAATTATTTTGTAGGTCAATACTTAATTTTTGAAGCATTAATCCAATATCACAATTTGTTTTCCATGTGTTAAACAATTTTTGATCAATTTAATTGAATTTTTATTCAATTAAATACATTTTTGGAAATAAATTAGGGTTTTGGATTAATTCAACCCTCTTAAATCATTTTCAAAACACTTTGGGCCTCTATTAGAGTGTAAGACCCAATCCTTTTTTTGACCAAATCATCTTTGGGCCTCACTTATTGTATAAGTCCCGATACCGTCAAAAAACAAACGGCGCGATCGTCGCCTTTTCAAAAATCACCTGGGCCTACCCTCGAGTAGTAAGACCCATTTATTTTTCTTCAAAACTTTTTGGGCCTCTTGAGAGAGTGTAAGACCTATCCCCCATTGTACAAAAACTTTTGGACCTCACTCATTGTATAAGTCCCTCTGTACAAGTAAACGGCGCGATCGTCGCCCGCTTAAAAATAAAAACCATCTAGGCCTCTCCTTGAGCTATAAGACCCATTCAAAACACTTTGGGCCTCTATTAGAGTGTAAGACCCAATCCCCCTTTTAACCAAAACATTTTGGGCCTCACTTATTGTATAAGTCCCTCTGCGTTAAAAGAAAACCTCGGCGCGATCGCCATTTTTAAACGAAAAATCATTTGGGCCTACCCTCGTGTTATAAGCCCCTCTCTTTTCTTTAAATCTTTTTTGGGCCTCTTGAGAGAGTGTAAGACCCATCCCTTTGTACAGAAAACCTTTTTGGGCCCCAGTCACTTGTATAAGTCCCGCTGTACAAAGTCAAACAGAGCGCTCACTGATAAAACCCTGGGCCTCTCCTTGAGCTGTAAGCCCCAAATCTTTCTTTTTCAAAACACTTTCTCCTTTGATTTTGAATATACTGTTGTTTTCAATCTTTCTTTATTGAAAAACTAACCAAACAGCATGGAAGCACTACAACCGAGTAAGTGGTTATCGCTTTCATTTACTGCTTTCATATTATAAACTGTATTGTGGGGCTGCTCACTGTAAGTCTCCTTTCATAAACTCATATCTACTGTGTAATAATAGTATAGATATTTCGAGTTTCCCCGACAACTACGTCTAGAACTAGGTGACGCCGTTTCATTTATTCGTAGAAATAGACGCCTAGATCCCCAATAGGAGCACCAGATACAGTCTTCTCTTTGGCTGTCCTCCTTAGGAATCGTCAAGAAGCTCTACTCCCCAAGATGAATGTATTCTCCGTGAATGGCATCTTTGAGTTTCTTCCCAATTCTCGAACTTTCCTGACTTGATCTATTCCTTGTGAATAGCTTGCCTTGAATGTCTCGGGGTTTGGGTACCCACTACAGTCATAATCTTGGACCTTAACTAAGGAACCCTCTTTAAAAGCTAAAAGTCGCTGGAGAGTAAACCTCGCACGTTTACCAGTGGTTTTTATCTTTAAAAGAGTTATCTCTCCTAATGGAAAGGAGATGATAGACACACGGGCTTCTTAAAAGCATCGGCCTCCTCTTGGGCATTATTCAAGGACCCTACGGCTTCTTAGAAGTATTCACAGCCTCCTCTTAGGCTTCGTATAATGATCTCTTCCTCCGGGAATGATAGCCTCCTCTTGGGCTTCGTACAAGGACCCGTCGGCTTCTTAAAAGTTTCCAGCCTCCTCTTGGGCTTCGTACAAATTGTCCCGACGACCTCCTAGAGGTATAGGAACAGAACCTAGTCATCCTTATAGAACAGTCCTTTCATAGAGTCTACTACTGTTTCTCGAAGCATAGTACAAAAGATAAAACTCTAGACACGGACAGTCTAACTTCCTTGAGTCTCAAAGACATTCTCAAGCACCCTTCGTTAAATAGGAAGGAAACCCGCAGACTCAGATAGTCTCGATACCCTTTGGATTTCTCGTTTCCTCAAAGAGAAGGAAATATCCCCGATCCTCAAATCAAATCCCTGTGTGCAGTGTTGCTCATATAAGAACTGATTTTCTCTTTTAAATCAGTATATTGGATCTGTCACTCAACTGAAACAGTTACAATAGCCTCCATCTCGGGCTTCGTACGAGATACCAAAATTCTCCCCAGTGGAGTCAAAACAACCTTTTCGCCTCTCTCTCGGGCTTTGTACGAGATACAAAAACACTCTATTACTGAGTATAAAAGATTCTCCAACTGAGTCAACTCTTTGCTAGCCTCCTCTTAGGCTTTGTATAACTATATGCCCCATTGGGTCAAAAACTTTTAGCCTCTCTCTCGGGCTTTGTACGAGACACAAAATAGCCTCCTCTTAGGCTTTGTATAATGATTTTCCTAGCGGAAATTAGCCTCCTCTTAGGCTTTGTATAAGAAAACCACTAGTTGATCCAATCGAACTTTTAGCATCAAAGTTGTGCCTCGTTCGCAGTACACAAACATCAACAACTCCTTTCCTTTCATCTAATCGCTGTAAGCGGCAAGCCTCTGGATCATCTACATCCATGCCACTGTCCCTCTTTTAGCATGAGAAATTCCTAAGGAAAGATGGCATTGCTCTACACTGAGTTAAAGTCTTCTCCTTCAGGTTAAAACCCTTTCTTCGGAAATTATGGCATTGCTCGGATCCGCGTATCCCAGTTAAAGTAATTCTCCTTCTCCCCTCTTTAGAGATGACAAATTCTCTCTAAAGTCGAGGTCTTTCAGCTTCACATCTTGGGCTTTGAACAAGACACAAATAGACCTTTTAGCTTCACATCTTGGGCTTTGAACAAGATACAAACCACTTTTCGCTTCACGTCTTGGGCTTTGAACAAGACACCAAAAACCCATTTCCTCCCATAGAATAGGAGGAACTACGAACGCTCTGATTTCCCTGTTTCGGTAAACGGGAATACGTAGGCATAAGATCGAAAGAAAAGATCTTAGCGAGCGCAATCAACAAAAAACCCAAATCCCATATCTCCATCAATCAAAAAGCAGTAATTCAAAAGCATCAGTCCTAACATCCTAATCCTTGTTCCCCGCCAGAAACCTTCTGCCCAGGTAAAAAAGAAAGAAAACAGTATTGGCGAAAATACAAATAACCAGTACAAAGGCCCCCCCACATTGATAGCATCCGTAACCTAACAGGCCGCTGTTTAAACTCAGTATGCAAGCAGGGTTAATTGGAGACATCTATTTCCCTTCCTTATTCAGCTCACAATAGGATAAAAAATAAATCGACCTGTAGTTTAAAGCTCAAACTGCAGAGAGCGGCCAGCGCTTAAGAACCGCGTCCAAAATCGCTCGCTACAGAAAAGTGGCGCCCACCGTGGGGCCCTTGTTTTTCTTTTTGTCTGTTTTCCTTGTAAAATGGCGACTCTGCTGGGGAGTCTCCTTTTCTGCCTTAGGGCATCATCCCCGTTTTCCACGGAAAATGGGAACTCTGCTGAGGAGAAAGATTGACCTATGCTGGTCCATCTCTTAGGCAGGGAACCACAGATTGGGGCTTCCGCCGGGGAACCCATTTCTGTCAGGAACTTAAAAATCGTAGCTTTATAAGTCTAGGATGATTAGGACAAATATATATACTGCTTTTCCTAATTGCTATAAGTGTTTATTTTTCTGCTACTGGGAATGCGTGTTATGCCGCATGTGGTGAGATTGAGTATACACTTAAGAAAAGCCAACCTTTTTTCGTAGTGCGGAAGCTATCAGAAATAGTTGTTACGCGATACTACCCTCATTTGAGGCTGGTGATCCATTCTCGGTGAATGGCACTTACTCTAAGATTGCACACAACTCGCTGGCGATCCACTTGTTGTCTGCCTTCCTGGGAGGAGCTGATGATAATGAGTACACGTACAAAAATCACCCTAGTATAAACCTTTGGGGATGGGTAGAGCCTTGACTTCATGACAACGACCCTTTGACCCCATGTTTTTTCTATGTTTTTGTGTGCTGCATTCATGCATTCATTTAATAAAACATTAAAACATTCAAAAAATTTCTCTTCTAGTCTCTCTGTTTTTCAAAATTAAACTAAGACTGTGATTGCAAATATCAGAGAAAAAGATTACGCTAATGGATTTCGGTAGAAGGAGAACTCACCAGTATACCTTCAAGGTTCCAAAACTAGGGGATTTTAGAAGGTTAGCAAGGATGATCGTTAACCCAGAGGCTTTCAGAGCCAAGCACGGTGGTTTGCTACCGCTGTTAAGAGTCCATGTGATTAAGGGAATCATGGATGTGCTCATTCAGTTCTACGATCCCGTTTATCATTGTTTCACATTCCCGGATTACCAGCTATCACCAACGCTGGAGGAGTATTCTCATCTGACTGATTTACATATCACTGATCGAGCTCCATTTTTTGGACGAGTCTGAGGTCAGGACTCACATGACCACTAAGGGTGGCATCCAAGGTTTGCCAGCCCAGTTCTTGACAAAAAAGGCTCTATACTTCGCTAGTATAGGGAACGGGACTGCTTTTGAAAGCATCTTTGTCTTGCTCACCTACGGGTTATTTTTGTTTCCCAACATCAATAACTTCGTCGATATCAACGCTATTAAGGTTTTTCTCATTGGAAACCCTGTGCCGACTTTGCTCGCAGATGCGTATTATTCTGTACACTTAGGAAATTTGTACAGCGGAGGGGAGATCACATGCTGTGTACCTTTGCTTTACAAATGGTTTATCTCTCACTTGCCCAAGTCTGCCGCTTTTTGGGATTGCAAGAGTGTCTAATGTTGGTCACAGAAGATTATGTCTCTCACCAACTCTGATATAGATTGGTGCAATAGGATTTATGAGGGAATCAGAATCATTGACCGTTGTGGAAACTTCCCCAGCGTACCCCTCATAGGAACTAAAGGAGGAATCAACTATCATCCGATATTGGTGTTTTGTCAATTTGGATACCCGATGAGACACATCCCACTGGGTATTCATCTGGAAGGTCTTTTCTTCAAAGAAGGAGAAAGCGACAGAGCACTAAAAATGGAAATAGTGCAAGCTTGGAAACATGTTCATAAGAAAGGACGAGAGTCTCTGGGAAAGTCGGACTGTGTCTCGGTGGAGCCTTATCTCCATTGGGTACAAACTAGAGCTCTCAAGCTAAAGATGCCTTATCCTCGTTACAGAATTCTTCCACCGAGGGAAATTGTCGTGTACTTCATGACGGAAACTGAAAGGCTTCAGGTTACGCTCAACAAAGTTCAAAAGGAAAGAAGATCTTGGAAGAACAAGTACCGCACCCTCGACGTAGAGTGTATCCAAATACAGCAATTACTGAAAGAGAAAGATGCTCTGATTGAAATTTTGGAGCAGCATGCTGTAGAGAATCAAGATGACCAAAGGAATTTGCTCACTCCTTTCACTTGGCAAAGAAATGACAACCCGACAACGGCCCAAGCGCCCCGGTCAAAGAAAAGAAAGATACTAGAATCAGCACCTGATTTCTCTTCAGAGAGGACTCGGGACCCATTAGTTTAGGTTTCTGTTTTTGCACTTTGTAATCTACTGTATTTCCATTTCTGTAATCCTTTGGAATTCAATAAAAAGGGGTTTCCCCACTGTTTGATATTTGCAATCTAATTGTCGAAGTTTATTTTAATTAAACCTTAAAACAATTAATATAATCATTGCATTCATCATTCTCACATTGCGTATTCTTCTTCCCTACGAATCTCACGTTTGTGTCTCGATTCTAAAGTCAAACTGTCTCATTCGTATAATACTCGGGCCAATCGTCAGAAAAAGATGGATGATCTTGAGGAAGAAAACAGAGAGTTGAAAGAAGAGATCGACGCTCTGAGAGAGGATATGAGAAAGCTTCGTAACGACATGCAAGCCATGGCAGAAGCTCAGCTACAAAGAACTGTGATCTCAGAGATCACCTCAACGCCCATCATAGAAAAGTATGATCCTAGGTATCAGATGCCGAAAGATCGTCCTTGGGGCATGCCTGTTAACTATATCCCGGAAGGATATGTTCCGCCGATCACTGAAGATCAGGGAATCGCAACCGAAGCCGCTGGGCCTGAAGGTTACAAACTTCGGGAAAGCGAAGATGCCAGGGGCATACTCAAGACTCCTGAAGGTTACAAACTTTGGGAGGCACCAAGACTTACTGCCGTAGTCACGGTACCACCCCCTGTGGTGCACACTGTCCCAGAAGGACAGATTCCACAGACACCTTCTGGTAAGAAGGAAACTATGTTTGACAGAATGGATGAATTCCAGGAGCAGTTCTTGGAAATGCATAAAGAGCTGCAAGCCATTCGCGGTCAGGATCTATTTGGAAAGGACGCCGCAGACCTCTGCTTGGTCCCAAATGTAAAAGTCCCGCACAAGTTCCAAGTGCCCGACTTTGAAAAATACAAGGGTAACTCTTGCCCTCAGAGCCATCTGGTGATGTACGCTCGGCGGATGTCAGCCCAGACGGAGAATCAGGACCTGCTGATTCACTACTTCCAGGATAGTTTAACCGGTGCCGCACTCAAATGGTACATGGGTTTAAACCGTACTACAATCAGTACATTCAGAGATCTTGGTACTGCCTTCGTCCAACAATACAAGTACAATTTGGACATGGCACCCGACAGAGATCAACTCAGATCAATGTCGCAAAAGGACAAGGAAACCTTTAAGGAGTATGCTCAAAGGTGGCGTGAAATTGCCGCTCAAATTTGTCCACCTCTTGAGGAAAAAGAGATGACAAAAATCTTCTTAAAGACCTTAAGCTCATTTTACTATAACCGAATGGTTGCCAGTGCACCCAGTGATTTCACCGAAATGGTCGGCAGGGGTGTACATCTTGAGGAAGCCGTCTGAGAAGGACGTTTGGTAAAAGACACTGGATCAACGAGCGGTACTAAAAAATACGGTAGTGCTCTCCCTAAGAAAAAAGAGCAAGATATTGGGAATATCTCTCTCAGAAAGCAAAGGCGACATTATCAGCCAGTAGCAGCTGTTACTCCTGCTATCGGCCCCGCGCCTGTTCCTACGTATCAACCTCAGATTGCGCAGAGCCAACCTGACCAACAAAGGACACAACAGCCTCTTCAGCAGGCTCGTCCTCCATATAACAACAACCGTACAACACGGCCACCAGGATTTGATCCTATACCTGTAACGTACGTAGAACTGTTTCCGTTACTGCTAGCCAAGGGGCACATTCAAACTAAGTCTCCCCTTTCAGTTCCGGAAAATCCGCCTTTCTGGTTTAAGGTGGATCAAACATGCCCTTATCATCAAGGAGGTTCAGGGCATAACATTGAGACTTGTCTCAATTTCAAATCCGACGTGCAAAAGCTTGTTAGGAGCGGGCTCTTATCTTTCAAAGATACGAACCCTAATGTTCTTACGAACCCGCTGCCTCAACATGAGAAAGCTGCAGTCAATCTGATTGAGAAAGAGACTAACAATGTCTATCAAATTCATGATGTACTCTTGTTGAAAACCAATCTGGTCAGGATGCATTGTAGACAGAGTGGATATGGCCATGTGTCACCTCATAATTATCACCAGTGTGATATCTTCTCTAAAGACAACCAGGGATGTTCTGTAGTGCAATCAGCTCTACAGGAACAAATGGATCTTGGATGGATCCAGGAGCACCGAGTTCGTGGAGTTAACATGGTCTCTACGAATTCTAACGTCATTCAAAACCACGACATCCGTGTGATGAATGTCAACTTGGTGGCGATGCACTCAAGGCAAACCCAGTATCATAATCTGCCGCGGCACGATTACAGTTCCTGTCTGATTTGCTCAGTAAACAAACAGGGATGCTCTTTCATACAAGAGGCCCTCCAGCGTCAGATGGATCTGGGATGGGTCCAAGACTACCGTGATAGGAACTCCTATCAAATCAACACGGTTCAGATCTTTGACATCCGCATAATGAATACCAACCTGGTAGAGTTACATGCTGAGCAGGTCCGACTTGGATTCTTAATATCACATGACTATCAAAGCTGTAAAGCAGGTTGCGAAAATGATCGAGGTTGTACCCTTGTCCAAGAGGCACTTCAGCACTTATTAAATCACTGGTGGATGCCAATTTATATGGACGAAGATACTCAGCAGATTAGTATCAATAACAGGAATCCTACTCGTCGTCAAAGTCAGGATGTCTGATCAATGGAAGATAACCTAGTGAAGTTACATTGTATTCAAAGTGGGCGTGGCCAGGTGCCACCACACAACTATGACAGTTGTAGCGTCTGTTCGAAAAGTAACCAAGGGTGTTACCTTGTGAGAGCAGCTCTTCAGGGTCAGATCGATCATGGAGAAATTCATCCATATCCAGGTTCAGGACCCATCATTTGGTCGCCGAACTACCTTGCCGATCAAGTTGAGGATGTTGTCACGATCTCTGGTCATCACCAGATCAGGGATGTTTTTGCCATCGTCCCTCTACTTGACGAATCTAGAGTTCCCAACCGGGAACGGATCGAGATTACTTATGACGGTCAGAAAAATCAGAAGGTTCCCATAGTCATCTATCTACCGGGACCATTACCGTATGAATCAGCTAAGGCGATCCCTTACAAATACGGTGCAACGAGAATTGAGAATGGAAAGGAAACTCCATTACCCTCCGCCGTGAATATTGCAGACATCAGTCGTGTAACACGGAGTGGTAGAATCTTCAACCGAGGGGTTGGGGAAGCTAACAAAGAAAAGGAACTTCAGGCGGAAATTCCTGATCCACCAGTCGGTCAATCTAGTAATCCCGACTTTTCAAAAGACAAAGATGAGATGCTAAAGCTCATCCAAAGGAGTGAATATAACATTGTTGATCAACTGTTACAGACTCCTTCAAAGATCTCAGTATTATCACTGTTACTCAGTTCAGAAGCACACAGAGAGGCTCTACAGAAAGTCTTGGAGCAAGCCTTTGTGGAACAGGATGTAACAATCAGACAATTCGATAACATTGTCTCTAACATCACTTCCTGCAATAATTTGGGATTTAGTGATGAAGAATTACCTGAAGAGGGTCGCCGTCATAACATGGCGCTCAACATTACAGTTAACTGCCAGGGCGATGCTTTAGCCAATGTACTGGTAGACACGGGGTCAGCCCTGAATGTTATGCCGAAGTCCACCTTGATGCAATTATCATTCAAGGGCCCTCCGATGAGAGTCAGCGAGGTCGTCGTCAAAGCATTCGACGGATCCAGAAAAACGGTTATCGGCGAAGTTGATCTTCCCATAACTATTGGTCCTCACACTTTCCAGATCACTTTCCAGGTCATGGACATCCGGGCAACATACAGTTGTTTATTAGGAAGACCTTGGATACATCAGGCTGGAGCGGTCACTTCGACCCTCCACTAAAAGCTAAAGTTCGTCAAGAACGATCAACTTGTCACGGTTTGTGGGGAACAAGCCTTGCTTGTGAGCAACTTATCATCATCTGCTTGTGTGGAACCCGAGGAGGTTATTGGAACTCAGTTCCAAGCACTATCGGTGAGCAAGAACAATCAATCCGAAGAAGGAACTTCAATTTCTTCATACAAAGATGCTATCAAAGCGGTCGAGAGTACCGATACGACAGGATGGGGACGGCTTGTCATTCCTATTGGCAATAAAACAAAGAAGGGTCTTGGTTTTTCTGCAACCTGTACCCAGACAGCCGCCAACGATGAAAGTCTTCATCCCCTTCAAAACTTCTTCTACAGTGGAGGTTTTCTTCACCCAGTGTCTCAGACAGTTCATGCTATCAATGAGGAAGATCCCTCTGACACAGATGAAGAATGGAAGTCCTACCTTAACAAGGACGGCTATATGTCTCAGGAAGAGGTGCCTATGCCTTTTTGCTTTCCTACAGAAAGTCTGAGATTTATACCAAGATCAGATGTCGAAATGATCTACGGAGATTGTGATCCGGAAGGATGTCGTGCTCTGCCAAATTCATTAGAGGAAAACACTCTGATGAAAGAAAACTTTGATCACAATTACTATGGCCCGATGGATGGTCTGCCAATGTGGCAGCCTTACCCAGGAAACTTGGGGCAAGAAAGTCAGCCGAGTAATGAAACTCAGCTGAGCATCATTGAACAGAATACCTGTGTCCCCACCATGTCATGGGATCAACACTCAGGTCATTCGGAAACTACTCAACATGAAGATGAATTCGCAACATTTGCAGGACTAGAATTCATCAACTATGCTTTTCCTGAGGTCAACGTCATCGAGAGGGATGACTTCTCCAGTTCCAAAGAAGTTTGGGACACTTTGGGACAACCAAGTGGAAAATACGACTTTATGGTCAAGTACACCGCTCCCGAAAGCTCTCGTATCAGGCTCGAAGACATCCAACCAACTGGATGGGGAGATACAACTGAGAGAACCAATGATATGCAAAATGCAACAGAGGAATCCTCCTACGACAATTCTGCTTGGGAGACAGATTCCAATGATCCTACTCCACCAGAAATCAGCGTCATTTCTGAAGACAAATCAAGGAAGGTGCCAGACTTTGTGATTCACCGAGGAGTTCGCCGCCAATGGGTTGCTGTCGAGGTTCCGAAGGTCGTTCATCAGTCAAAGTAATTGCCATCTTTATACCTTTCACCCTGCCCAGGTGAAACAGATATTTTGATAGGGCTCGTTTTCTATAGATTTCCCTCTTCGCTTTGCCCAAAGCGACAGAGTTTTGTTTTATAGGGCTGTAGTTTCAAGATTCGACTTGTTCATTAATAAAATAACGTCGTTCTGTAATTTCCGCATTAATTGCTGTTTTCTCTTTTTGATTTTTCAGAAAATGGTAATCCTAAAAAACATTCAATAATAAAAACAAGCAGTAAAATAAATACACTGCACACACTTACATTTTCTCTATCTCTTCTAAGCACAAATCATCACATCATGCAGATTGCTTGTTTTATACCCCGTTGAAACATACAATCCGATGCCTTCTTCCAACTTTGAGTTCCCGGTATTCGAGGCTGAAGAAGAAAATGACAACGAAATTCCAAAAGAGATCTCCCGACTACTCAGACAAGAGGAAAGGTCCATTGAACCTCACAAAGAGTCGTTGGAAACGGTAAACTTGGGTTCAGAAAAAGAGAGAAAAGAAATCAGGATCGGAGCATTGCTCAGTCCAACTGTCAAAGAAAGTTTGATAAAGCTTCTCAAAGAATTCCCCGATGTATTCGCTTGGTCCTATCAGGATATGCCAGGGTTGGATACCAGCATCGTGGAACATCACTTACCGCTAAGATCGGAATGTCCGCCAGTAAAGCAAAGGTTGAGACGCACTCACCCGGACATGGCCATCAAAATCAAAGAGGAGGTACAGAAACAGATCGACAAGGCAAGTCCAAAGGACGACTTTCCTTTACCACACATTGACATGCTGGTTGACAGCACATCAAAGTTCAAAGTATTCTCCTTCATGGATGGATTCTCGGGCTATAACCAGATCAAAATGGCGCCGAAAGACATAGAGAAAACTTCGTTCATTACCCCATGGGGTACCTTTTGTTACAAGGTAATGCCGTTCGGTTTGAA
The DNA here is from genome assembly GCA_022829125.1 of Lathyrus tuberosus. NCBI lineage: Eukaryota > Viridiplantae > Streptophyta > Magnoliopsida > Fabales > Fabaceae > Lathyrus > Lathyrus tuberosus. The sequence goes on from JALAZF010000183.1 coordinate 5,855,608, forward strand.
GAATGCCGGGGCAACCTATCAAAGGGCCATGACTACTCTGTTTCATGACATGATGCACAAAGAAATCGAGGTATATGTCGATGATTTGATTGCAAAATCAAGAACAGAGGATGAGCACGTTGAACATCTGTCAAAATTGTTTGAACGTCTAAGAAAATTCAAGCTCCGCTTGAATCCCATCAAGTGTACCTTCGGTGTCCGTTCGGGGAAATTACTAGGGTTCATCGTCAGCCAGAAAGGAATTGAGGTTGATCCTGACAAGGTCAAGGCCATTCAAGAAATGCCTTCTCCAAAAACTGAAAAACAAGTCAGAGGATTCCTGGGACGTTTGAACTACATCTCCAGATTCATATTCCTTATGACCGCCACTTGTGCGCCGATTTTCAAGTTATTGAAAAAGAACCAGGATTGCGTTTGGTCAGAAGACTGCCAAACTGCCTTCGACAGTATTAAGGAATATTTGTTGAAACCTCTGATTCTATCACCTCCAGTGGAAGGAAGACCACTAATCATTTACCTCACAGTCCTAGAGGACTCAATGGGATGTGTACTTGGCCAACAAGACGAAACTAAAAGGAAAGAGTCTGCCATTTACTATCTAAGCAAGAAATTCACCGACTGCGAGACTCGGTACACGATGCTTGAGAAAACTTGTTGCGCTTTGGCTTGGGCAGCCAAACGTCTTCGCCAGTACATGATTCGTCATACTACTTGGTTGGTCTCCGAAATGGATCCAATCAAGTACGTTTTCGAAAAACCTGCTCTCACGGGAAGGATTGCCCGTTGGCAGATGTTACTATCACAATATGACATAGAGTACCACGCTCAGAAAGCCGTTAAGGGAAGTATTTTAGCCGATCATTTGGCTCATCAACCGATTGACAATCAAGAATCAATCGGGTTTGACTTCCCAGACGAAGATGTCATGTATCTAAAAATGAAAGATTGCGATGAACCGCTACCCAGTGAAGGGCCAGAACCAGGTTCCCAGTGGGGGCTCATCTTTGACGGAGCAGTTAATCATTATGGAAACGGAATTGGGGCAATCATTGTTACCCCTCAGGGTTCCCACATTCCTTTCACTGCCAGACTTACGTTCAAATGTACGAACAACGAGGCCGAATACGAAGCATGTATTATGGGTCTCGAAGAAGCGATTGATTTAAGGATCAAAAACTTGGACGTATACGGCGATTCAGCCTTGGTTATTAACCAGATAAAAGGAGATTGGAACACATACCAATCAGGATTGATTCCTTACAAAGACTATGCAAGAAGGTTGTTACCCTTCTTCGACAGAGTCGACTTTCATCACATCCCTCGTGATGTGAATCACATGGCTGATGCATTAGCCACTCTCTCTTCCATGATTAGTGTAGGTCGATGGAATGACATACCTAAGATCGACATCATGCGCCTTGAACAGCCCGCTTACATCTTCGCAATTGAAGCAGTCATAGATGACAGACCTTGGTATCACGATATCAAATGCTTCCTTCAGAAACAAGAGTACCCATCTGGGGCACTCAGAAAAGATAGGAAAACCCTCAGAATATTGGCTGGAAACTTCTTCTTGAGCGGTGACAATCTTTATAAGAGAAATTTTGACATGGTCTTGCTCCGATGCGTCGACAGACCAGAAGCAGACATGCTCATGAAAGAAATTCATGAAGGATCCTTTGGCACTCATGCCAACGGACACACAATGGCGAGAAAAATTCTCAGGGCTGGGTATTATTGGTTGACCATGGAATCCGACTGCTACAAGTACATGAGGAGGTGTCACAAGTGTCAGATATACTCCGACAAAATTCATGTACCGCCATCACATCTCAAAGTTCTTTCTTCCCCGTGGCCTTTTTCCATATGGGGAATCAACATAATTGGCATGATTGAGCCTAAGGCTTCAAACGGACATCGGTTCATCCTGGTGGCCATTGACTATTTCACCAAGTGGGTCGAAGCAGCGTCATTCGCCAATGTAACCCGACAAGTGGTGGTCCGATTTATCAAAAACAATATCATCTGCCGTTATGGTGTTCCAAGCGAGATCATTACTGATAATGGATCTAACTTGAACAATAAGATGATGAAAGAGTTGTGTGCTGAGTTCAAGATCGAACACCATAACTCATCTCCCTACCGACCCAAGATGAACGGAGCGGTAGAAGCGGCTAACAAGAACATCAAGAAGATCGTTCAAAAAATGGTTGTAACCTATAAAGATTGGCACGAGATGCTACCCTTTGCTCTTCATGGTTATCGCACATCTGTCCGCACTTCAACAGGGGCTACCCCTTTCTCTCTAGTATATGGCATGGAGGCAGTGTTTCCCATAGAAGTAGAGATCCCGTCAATCAGGGTATTGATGGAAGCTAAGCTCACCGAAGCAGAATGGTGTCAAAGTTGACACGACGAACTGAATCTGATCGAGGAGAAGCGAGTCACGACACTATGCCATGGTCAGTTGTATCAACAGAGAATGAAGAGGACGTTCGACAAAAAGGTTCGGCCTCGTGTCTTCAGAAAAGGAGACCTCGTGCTCAAGAAGATACAATCATTTCTCACTGACTCTCGGGGCAAATGGACCCCAAATTATGATGGTCCCTATGTGGTCATGAAAGCTTTCTCAGGCGGTGCCTTGAGACTTGCAACCATGGACGGAGAGGAATTTGCCTACCCCGCGAATGTTGATGTAGTCAAGAAATACTTCGCCTAAAACTAAAAAAAAACGTCTCGGTGGATTGAAAACCCGAAAGGGCGGTCCAGGAAAAAGTTAGAGACATGAAAAAAAATCATCCCGATGGATTGGAAATCTCATAGTACAATCTAGGCAAAAGTTAGGGATAATGGCAAGTAACTATGTTCAACAGAGGCAAGTCCCTCAGCAGCAGTTACATCATCTATCGGAGGAAATCTCCAGTCAAAGGTCATCTTCGACAGAAGCTCAGGATGCCCCGAATTCAAAGTTGGTAGAAGGATAGTGGTCGTTATGTTTCAACGTAGCCCTTTTCCCTGTAAATTACCATTTTCTAACTTTGTATATACTCTTTGGAATCATGCGTTTGGCTGATCTCCATCTTATCAATAAAATTTGAGCCCTTGTGCTTTTGTTTGTAATTCTTGCTTGTTTTAGCTTTACAGAACGACGTTGTTTAAACTTAATCAGCGATTCTTGAAATAAAACAAAAATGAATTTACTTTTTAAAAAAACTTTTTCTGCTTTTAAAATAAAGATGGCATTTCTTTTGACTGTTAAACATCGAAAGAACATCGATCGCTTCTCCCGAAGTAAGCGAACTTCAAAGTGCAGAATCAAAGTACTCCTTCTAGACTAGTACTCCTGAATGAAGGATCAATAATGTGTCAGAGACCTTGTTTCGTCTGACAGCCTCGGCCGAGTTCTCATCTCCTAAGGCCGATCAACATAGCTCCCAACGGGACTATCTCTCCTAAGCAATGTGGAATTGCTATTTTGAATCAACGATACTTCTTCACCCCGCGATGGCCGAGTATCCAATTGTGTTCATCCATTAGTCTGTATGTCGCGTCTGTTTTGTCAGCTTATACATACATACTTCATGCATTTTATTTGCATTCGCATTTCATATTGCATCATTATCACTCTAGTCGGTCTTGTCCCCTAGTGATAAACAGTTTTCTCAATCGAGTTTGTCAATTCTTTCCTCGTCAGGAAGTGTTGCGTCTGCACAATCTCGCCACCAGTGTATCTTTAGATAAGAGTCGGCACTTGGCCACTTTGATAACTTGAACCTCTGAAAAGCCAGAGAAAACTCTCAATAAACATCACTCTTCGCCATTGAAGATGATATCCTTGCTTTCCCGGATTAAGGAAAATCCACAGAGAAAGCCTCGTGATCAGAGATTCGGCAGCATGCCAGTTTTGCTCCGAAAGGACCGCTGATGAAAAGGTCATCGGCCCCACAAAATTGGACCCCATCATATGGCGTTTCTCCGGGAAGATCCCGAGAAAAGTATGATGAAAGATCCCAAACGAAAAAAGTCTCTCAAGAGACTCACTTTCCCTAGTAGAATCGACAAATGGCGTCTCCAAAACAGAGAAGTTTGTACAACTCTACAACTCAGACGACTGGGTTCCCCAGCAAGTCTGACATCAAAACTTTTTCCACTCAAATGGCATCTCCCCAGGAAAATTCGGCGAGAAGTTTGAGGAAAGCCGCTATGAATAGTGTCCCTTGTCAAGAAAGTTTATTGACAAAAGAAACTAAGACCAGTTCTTGGTAGGAAACCAGGATCGAGGGGAAGTTTAAATCAGAAACTAAGACCAGTTCTTGGTAGGAAACCAGGATCGAGGGGAAGTTTAAATCAGAAACTAAGACCAGTTCTTGGTAGGAAACCAGGATCGAGGGGAAGTTTAAATCAGAAACTAAGACCAGTTCTTGGTAGGAAACCAGGATCGAGGGGAAGTTTAAATCAGAAACTAAGACCAGTTCTAGGTAGGAAACCAGGATCGAGGGGAAGTTCAAACCAGAAACTAAGACCAGTTCCTTGGTAGGAAACCAGGATCGAGGGGAAGTTTACCTTTTCTAAACATCATTGCTTAGCTAAAGAAGATGAATGCGCAAGCTACCATTCATAACCATCATCAAAATTTCAGATATTCCGATATTTAATCCTCTTGCACCCCGAATGCTCGAATCCCTTCGTCATTCATACCTTCGGGTCCAAGAAGATTAAACAGGGGCATCTGTAATACCCCAAATTTTGACCACTTAGATTTCCCATCATTGTGAAAATCATCATCACAATATGGATAAACCATCATGCTTCATTAGCCTCCCCAAAGATGGGTGAGCATCCACTATAATCAAAATTAGGGTTTCAAGCCCTCTCTGAGTGCTTAGACAAAGGATCAATCAAGAAATGACATGATCTTCAACTTGTCTAATCTCTCAAACATCCACAATGGATCAAAAAGGACTCCCACTTCAAGGATTAAGCACAAGGCTGCTCCCTTCTAGGTGGATCAAGTCTCAAGATCGACAGTGTCACCAAATTAGGGTTTTGGTCGACCAGGGCCCCCAGATGAAAATTTTCATCTGGGCACAAGTCAATGATCCAAAAAATGACCTAATATGCTTCATGGAACCTCATGAACCCATGCATCAAGTCAATTTTGCCTCAGGGGATGCATTCATCAAAAATCAGGAATTAGGGTTTCTTGACCTAATTCACCCCTAAGTTGACTTTTGGGACAAACCATGAGCCAAGACCTCAAGAGATGATTTGAGGGTCTCTAATACACCATATTGATCCATTTGGAACAATGGATTGATCCAAGAAGCTTGAGCAACAAGTCTCAATTTCATCTGCACCACAATTAGGGTTTTAAGGGAAAAGTCAACTGTAACTTTGACTTTTGACCAGGACATGCTCCCAAACCCTAATACATGATTGAATATACCCTATGACACCCATGGAACATGTCCATCAAGTTTGATTTAGGTCAAGGACATGATTTCCTGAAGAATTGCACTGTTTGGAATTCATCTGATAAAAAGTCAACTGTGCACAAAAGTCAACTTTGACTTTTTGAGATTTTTCACCAAAATGAATTTTTAACCCTAAAATGATGTTAATGTATGATTTGAGTCATCATTCATCAAGAAAAATCAAGAAAAGTGAGATAACTTGTAAAAGGGGTAACCATAAAACTTAGAAATTTTTCTAAGTTAAAACTAAAGTGGCAAAGGTACCAACTTTGGAGGATCATAACTCCTAAACCACAAGGCCATTTTTTGTCATCCAAAGATGGATTTGTAGCCCTCATTATCGCCTACAAAAACTTCAACTACAAGTCATTCCAATTCATTAAGGATTTTGAGTTATGGAGTGATCAAAGTGGCTGAAAAGTGAAAATGTCACTTTTTCCAACACTTAGTGAAATTTTCACTAAGTCGGAATTTGCCTTCACTTTTTGCCAAATGTAGGGGGATTTTTCACTTGGAATCAAAAGAGATCAAAACCAAACTTGTTCAAACAGTTGTTGTATCATGTAAGAGCTTTCCAAAATGGCCAAGAACATTGCCAAATTCAACCTACACCATGAGATACAACATTGCCAAGTTGCCTTGCTGAAATCTGTCAAAGCAAGGCAGAATTTGCATTTTGGCTCGATTTGCCAAAATCAGCCAATTTCAATTGCTCCAATCCACTTGGACACCTCAGAGGATTGAATCCAAAGGGGACAATCACTGAGCCAAGCCTCCAAGGTCCAAGGAACAAAGAATAGCATGTTGAACCTAGAATGGCCAAAATAGGGACAAGACTTCAAATTTGGAATGAGACATTCAATGGAACCATCAAGGTGGCATGGACTGAGCCATTCTCATCTGAAATCAGTCAAGACTTATCCAAGACCAAGGGGACCAAAGCTCTGTGCCCTAACCTCTAGTCAATGGCTAGAGGAGACTTTCATTTCCATTGGCCAACATTGAGGAAACCTACTTACCAGCTGCCATGCACTATTCCTTGCAAAACAAACTTGCTCTACTATAAATAGAGCTCAATTGTGGTCAGTTTGAGTACACCAAAGCCATCTAACAGAAGCTTTCCTCAAAATCTCTTTCTCTTGGCAAAAATGCCTTTCTTAGCAAGGTAGCTATCGGGTTTTGAGTTTGAGAGCAATTCTACACAAACCAATCACTCACACACCTCACATACATCACATATGAGCTGATCAAACACTCACATAACATCTGGAACATCAAAATCTCAAAATCACTTGCCATCCACACAAGTTTGAAGTGAAGTTGCAGCTGAGATGCGATAAACTGATCCAGTCTATTTCAATTCAATCCAAGTGTTCAAACACACTCCATATGGTGTAGGGAAGCTGTCCAGATCATCACAACTCATCTGTAACACCTCCAAATCAAAAATCACTTTGAACTTGCTGTCACGGCTTGGAGGTAAGCACATACTTGGTCATCTCTCAATCTATGCATATTTCCTCGCACAATAATTTGGCCATATGTTCATAATCATGCATGGAATGTTTTCCCTCAATTAATTGCATTGTTTGAATCGTGTATCAAAAATCCTAGCCTTCATGCAGAAATTAGGGTTCTTGAGGTTTCTTCGTGATTTCTTGTTGTATGTTTAATTTAAATGAAATTAAAGTACATAGACATGATCGTGAGGTTGAGACGAGCATAATGATATGTGGATTGCATGATATGATTACGTATTCATGGAGATTGGATAGAAAACGCAAATCTGAGAAACCAAGAACACGCGCGTGTTCTTCAGCTTGTTCTTGGCGCCTTTTTTTCAAATTCAAATATTTGAATTTTGTGATTTTGTTTAATTGATTCAAAAATTAATTTCTCTCTGAGTTTTAATGATTTTGAGTTGATTCTTTTTTTAATAATTCACAAAAATGTTAAAATATTTTATTTTATCAAAAAATCCCAAAAATATTATTTATTTCATATAATTGATATTTTTGTAAAGAATTAATATTTTGATTATTTTTGGCATTTTAAATATTTTTTCTACATTGATTTTGCAACTTTTAATGCTTTCTAATTATTTTGTAGGTCAATACTTAATTTTTGAAGCATTAATCCAATATCACAATTTGTTTTCCATGTGTTAAACAATTTTTGATCAATTTAATTGAATTTTTATTCAATTAAATACATTTTTGGAAATAAATTAGGGTTTTGGATTAATTCAACCCTCTTAAATCATTTTCAAAACACTTTGGGCCTCTATTAGAGTGTAAGACCCAATCCTTTTTTTGACCAAATCATCTTTGGGCCTCACTTATTGTATAAGTCCCGATACCGTCAAAAAACAAACGGCGCGATCGTCGCCTTTTCAAAAATCACCTGGGCCTACCCTCGAGTAGTAAGACCCATTTAATTTTCTTCAGAACTTTTTGGGCCTCTTGAGAGAGTGTAAGACCCATCCCCCCTTGTACAAAAACTTTTGGGCCTCACTCATTGTATAAGTCCCTCTGTACAAGTAAACGGCGCGATCGTCGCCCGTTTAAAAATAAAAACCATCTAGGCCTCTCCTTGAGCTATAAGACCCATTCAAAACACTTTGGGCCTCTATTAGAGTGTAAGACCCAATCCCCCTTTTAACCAAAAAATTTTGGGCCTCACTTATTGTATAAGTCCCTCTGCGTTAAAAGAAAACCTCGGCGCGATCGCCATTTTTAAACGAAAAATCATTTGGGCCTACCGTCGTGTTATAAGCCCCTCTCTTTTCTTTAAATCTTTTTTGGGCCTCTTGAGAGAGTGTAAGACCCATCCCTTTGTACAGAAAACCTTTTTGGGCCCCAGTCACTTGTATAAGTCCCGCTGTACAAAGTCAAACAGTGCGCTCACTGATAAAACCCTGGGCCTCTCCTTGAGCTGTAAGCCCCAAATCTTTCTTTTTCAAAGCACTTTCTCCTTTGATTTTGAATATACTGTTGTTTTCAATCTTTCTTTGTTGAACAACTAACCAAACAGCATGGAAGCACTACAACCGAGTAAGTGGTTATCGCTTTCATTTACTGCTTTCATATTATAAACTGTATTGTGGGGCTGCTCACTGTAAGTCTCCTTTCATAAACTCATATCTACTGTGTAATAATAGTATAGATATTTCGAGTTTCCCCGGCAACTACGTCTAGAACTAGGTGACGCCGTTTCATTTATTCGTAGAAATAGACGCCTAGATCCCCAATAGGAGCACCAGATACAGTCTTCTCTTCGGCTGTCCTCCTTAGGAATCGTCAAGATGAATGTATTCTCCGTGAATGGCATCTTTGAGTTTCTTCCCAATTCTCGAACTTTCCTGACTTGATCTATTCCTTGTGAATAGCTTGCCTTGAATGTCTCGGGGTTTGGGTACCCACTACGGTCATAATCTTGGACCTTAACTAAGGAACCCTCTTTAAAAGCTAAAAGTCCCTGGATAGTAAACCTCGCACGTTTACCAGTGGTTTTTATCTTTAAAAGAGTTATCTCTCCTAATGGAAAGGAGATGATAGACCCACGGGCTTCTTAAAAGCATCGGCCTCCTCTTGGGCATTATTCAAGGACCCTACGGCTTCTTAGAAGTATTCACAGCCTCCTCTTAGGCTTCGTATAATGATCTCTTCCTCCGGGAATGATAGCCTCCTCTTGGGCTTCGTACAAGGACCCGTCGGCTTCTTAAAAGTTTCCAGCCTCCTCTTGGGCTTAGTACAAATTGTCCCGACGACCTCCTAAAGGTATAGGAACAGAACCTAGTCATCCTCATAGAACAGTCCTTTCATAGAGTCTACTACTGTTTCTCGAAGCATAGTACAAAAGATAAAACTCTAGACACGGACAGTCTAACTTCCTTGAGTCTCAAAGACATTCTCAAGCACCCTTCGTTAAATAGGAAGGAAACCCGCAGACTCAGATAGTCTCGATACCCTTTGGATTTCCCGTTTCCTCAAAGAGAAGGAAATATCCCCGATCCTCAAATCAAATCCCTGTGTGCAGTGTTGCTCATATAAGAACTGATTTTCTCTTTTAAATCAGTATATTGGATCTGTCACTCAACTGAAACAGTTACAATAGCCTTCATCTCGGGCTTCGTACGAGATACCAAAATTCTCCCCAGTGGAGTCAAAACAACCTTTTCGCCTCTCTCTTGGGCTTTGTACGAGATACAAAAACACTTTATTACTGAGTATAAAAGATTCTCCAAATGAGTCAACTCTTTGCTAGCCTCCTCTTAGGCTTTGTATAACGATATGCCCCACTGGGTCAAAAACTTTTAGCCTCTCTCTCGGGCTTTGTACGAGACACAAAATAGCCTCCTCTTAGGCTTTGTATAATGATTTTCCTAGCGGAAATTAGCCTCCTCTTAGGCTTTATATAAGAAAACCACTGGTTGATCCAATCGACCTTTTAGCATCAAAGCTGTGCCTCGTTCGCAGTACACAAACATCAACAACTCCTTTCCTTTCATCTAATCGCTGTAAGCGGCAAGCCTCTGGATCATCTACATCCATGCCACTGTCCCTCTTTTAGCATGAGAAATTCCTAAGGAAAGATGGCATTGCTCTACACTGAGTGAAAGTCTTCTCCTTCAGGTTAAAACCCTTTCTTCGAAAATTATGGCATTGCTCGGATCCGCGTATCCCAGTTAAAGTAATTCTCCTTCTCCCCTCTTTAGAGATGACAAATTCTCTCTAAAGTCGAGGTCTTTCAGCTTCACGTCTTGGGCTTTGAACAAGACACAAATAGACCTTTTAGCTTCACATCTTGGGCTTTGAACAAGATACAAACCACTTTTCGCTTCACGTCTTGGGCTTTGAACAAGACACCAAAAACCCATTTCCTCCCATAGAATAGGAGGAACTACGAACGCTCTGATTTCCCTGTTTCGGTAAACGAGAATACGTAGGCATAAGATCGAAAGAAAAGATCTTAGCGAGCGCAATCAACGAAAAACCCAAATCCCATATCTCCATCAATCAAAAAGCAGTAATTCAAAAGCATCAGTCCTAACATCCTAATCATTGTTCCCCGCCAGAAACCTTCTGCCCAGGTAAAAAATAAAGAAAACTGTATTGGCGAAAATACAAATAACCAGTACAAAGGCCCCCCCCACATTGATAGCATCCGTAACCTAACAGACCGCTGTTTAAACTCAGTATGCAAACAGGGTTAATTGGAGACATCTATTTCCCTTCCTTATTCAGCTCACAATAGGATAAAAAATGAATTGACCTGTAGTTTAAAGCTCAAACCGCAGAGAGCGACCAGCGCTTAAGAACCGCGTCCAAAATCGCTCGCTACACATAGTGTACCGAGTCTCGCAGTCGGTGAATTTCTTGCTCAAATAGTAGATGGCAGACTCCTTCCGTTTGGTTTCATCTTGTTGGCCAAGTACACACCCCATGGAGTCCTCTAGGACTGTGAGGTAGATGATTAGTGGTCTTCCTTCCACTGGAGGTGATAGAATCGGCAGATTCAACAGGTATTCCTTAATACTGTCGAAGGCGGTTTGGCAATCTTCTGTCCAAATGCAGTCCTGGTTCTCTTTGAGTAATTTGAAAATCGGCGCACATGTCACGGTCATGAGGAATATGAATCTGGAGTTGTAGTTCAAACGTCCCAGGAATCCTCTGACCTATTTTTCAGTTTTCGGAGAAGGCATTTCTTGAATGGCCTTGACCTTGTCAGGATCAACCTCAATTCCTTTCTGGCTGACGATGAACCCTAAAAGTTTCCCTGAACGGACACCGAAGGTGCACTTGTTAGGATTCAAGCGGAGTTTGTACTTTCTCAACCGCTCGAATAGTTTTGACAGGTGGGTCACATACTTCTCTTCTGTCTTAGATTTGGCAATCATGTCATCGACATATACCTCGATTTCCTTGTGTATCATATCATGAAACAGAGTAGTCATGGCCCTTTGATAGGTTTCCCCGGCGTTCTTCAAACCGAACGACATTACCTTGTAACAAAAGGTACCCCATGGGGTAATGAACGGAGTTTTCTCCATATCTTTCGGCGCCATTTTTATCTGATTATAGCCTGAGAATCCATCCATGAAGGAGAAAACTTTGAACTTTGCTGTACTGTCTACCAGCATGTCAATGTGTGGTAAAGGAAAGTCGTCCTTCGGACTAGCCTTATTTAGATCTCTGTAATCGACACACATTCTGACTTTTCCGTCCTTTTTTAGAACGAGTACTAGGTTGGCTAACCATTGAGGGTATTCTGACGTGGTGAGGAAACCCGCGTCAATCTGTTTCTGTACCTCCTCTTTGATTTTGATGGCCATGCCTGGGTGAGTCCGTCTCAACCTCTGTTTTACTGGCGGACATTCTGACCGTAACAGTAAGTGATGTTCCACGATGCTGGTATCCAACCCTGGCATGTCCTGATAGGACCAAGCAAACACATCGGGAAATTCTCTAAGAAGCTTTGTCAAACTCTCTTTGGCAGTTGGACTGAGCAGTGCCCCAATCCTGATTTCTTTTCTCTCTTTTTCTGAGCCCAAGTTGACAGTTTCCAACGACTCTTCGTGAGGTTCAATGGACCTTTCCTCCTGTCGGAGTAATCGGGAGATCTCTTCTGGAATTTCGTCGTCAACTTCTTCTTCAGCCCTAAATACCGGGAACTCAAAGTTGGGATAAGGCATCGGATCGTATGTTTCAATGGGGTTTAAAACATGCAATCTGCATGACGTGATGATTTATGTTTAGAAGAGATAGAGAAAATGCAAGTGTGTGCAGTGTATTTTTTTGAAAAACTGCTTGTTTTTATTATTTGAGATGTTTTTTAGGATTACCATTTTCTGAGAAAAGCAAAAAGAGAAAACAGTAATTAATGCGGAAATTACAGAACGACGTTATTTTATTTATGAACAAGTCGATTCTTAAAACTACAGCCCTATAAAACAAAACTCTGTCGCTTTGGGCGAAGCGAAGAGGGAAATTTACAGAAAGTGAGCCCTATCAAAACATCTGTTTCACCTGGGCGGGGTGAAAGGTTAAAAGACGACAATTACTTTGACTTATGAACAATCTTTGGAACATCGACAGCAACCCATTGGCGGCGAACTCCTCGCTGAATCACAAAGTCCGGTATTTTCCTTGATTTGTCTTCTAAAATAACGTTGATTTATGGCGGAGTAGGATCATTGGAACCTGTCTCCCGGGCAGAGTTGTCGTAGGAGGATTCCTCTGTTGTAATTTGTATAGTATTTGTGCTCTCAGTCAAATTTCCCCATCCAATTGGCTGAATGTCTTCGAACCTGGTACGAGAGCTTTCGGGAGCGGTGTACTTGACCATGAAGTCAAATTTTCCACTTGGTTGTCCCAAGGTGTCCCACACTTCTTTGGAGCTGGAGGGGTCATCTCTCTCGATGACGTTGACCTCAGGAAAAGCGTAGTTGATGAATTCTAGTCCGGAAAGCTTTGCCAATTCATCGTCGTACTAGATATTTTATGAATGACCTGAGTGTTGATCCCATGACATGGTGGGGACGCAGGTATTTTTTCCAATGATGCTCAGCTAATTTTCATTGTTCGGCTGATTTTCTTGCCCCAAGTCTCCTGGGTACGGCTGTCAGATAGGAAGACCATCCATTGGGCCGTAATAGTCTTGGCCAAAGTTGTCCTTCATCAGAGTATCCTCCTCTAAAGAGTTTGGCGGAGTACGGCATCCTTCCGGATCACAATCTCCGTATATCATTTCGACATCTGACCTTGGTATAAATCTCGGACTTTGTGCGGGATAGCAAAAGGGCGTAGGCACCTCTTCCTGAGATATATAACCGTCCTCGTTAAAATAGGACTTCCATTCCTCATCCGTATCAGAGGGATCCTCCTCGTTGATGGTATGGACTGCTTGATGCACTGGGTGAAGGAAAGCTCCACTATGGAAGAAGTCTTGAATGGGATGAAGACTTTCATCGTTAGCAGCTGTCTGGGTACAGGTTGCAGAAAAACCAAGACCCTTCTTTGTTTTATTATCAGTAGGGATGACAAGCTGTCCCCATCCTTTCGTATTGTTACTTTCAATTGCCTCGAGAGCATCTTTGTATGAGAAAATAGATGTTCCCTTCTCTGATTGATTCTCATTGCTAATTGAAAGGGCTTGGAACTGAGTCCCAACAACCTCCTCGGGTTCTACACAAGTAGATAATGACAGGTTACTCATTATCAAGGCTTGTTCTCCACAGACCGTGACAAGTTGATCGTTCTTGACGAACTTCAGTTTCTGGTGCAGTGTCAAAGTGACTGCCCCGGCCTGGTGTATCCAAGGTCTTCCTAATAAGCAACTGTATGTTTCCCGGACGTCCATGACCTGGAAAGTAATTAGGAAAGTGTGAGGACCAATAGTTATGGGAAGGTCGACTTCGCCGATAACTGCTTTCTGAGACCCGTCAAACGCTTTGACGATGACCTCACTGCCCCTCATCGGGGGTCCTTTGAATGATAGTTGCATTAAAGTGGACTTCGGCATGACGTTGATGATCGATCCTGTGTCTACCAGTACGCTGGCTAAAGCATCATCTTGGCAGTTAAGTGTGATATTGAGCGCCATGTTGTGGCTTTTGGCCCCCTCTAGCAAGTCCTCATCATTGAATCCTAAGTTGTTGCAGGAAGTGATGTTAGAGATGATGCTATCGAACTGTCGTATTGACACATCCTGTTCCACAAAGGCCTGCTCTAAAACTTTCTGTAGAGCCTCTCTGTGGGCTTCGGAACTGAGTAAAAGTGATAGCACTGAGATCTTTGAAGGAGTTTGTAACAGTTAGTCAACAATGTTGTATTCACTCCCTTGGATGAGCTTCAGCATCTCATCATTGTTTTTCGAAAGGTCGGGATTACTGGATTGACCGACTGGTGGATCGGGAGCTTCTGTCGGAAGTTCTTTTTCTTTGTTAGGTTCTCCAACCCCTCAGTTAAAGATTCGACCGCTCCTGTTACTCGACTGATGTCTGCAATATTCACGACGGAGGGCAATGGAATTTCCTTTCCATTCCCAATTGTCGTTGTACCGTATTTGTAAGGGATCGCCTTAGATGATTCATACGGTACTGGTCCCGGCAGATAGATAACTACAGGAGCCTTCTGATTTTTTTGACTGTCGTAATTAACTTTAATCAGTTCCTTGCTAAGAACCTTTGATTCGTCCAGTAGAGGGATGATGGCACAAACATCCTTGTTTCTCTCAGGGTCAGAGATTACAACCACGTCTCTGATTTGATCTGCGAAGTAGTCTGGCGTCCAGTCAACGGACCCCAAATCTAGGTATGAGTGAATCTCCCTGCGATCCAACTAACCTTGAAGGGCTACTCGCACGAGGTAACATCCTTGGTTATTTTTCGAACAGACTCTACAACGTTCATAGTTGTGTGGTGGCACCTGGCCACGCCCGCTTTGAATGCAGTGTAACCTCACTAGATCTGTTTCCGTAGATCGGACATCCTGACTTCGTTGCCGAGTAGGGTTCCCGTCAACCACACTGATTTGTTGCGTGTCTTCATCCATATAGATTGGAAGCCACCAGTGGTTTAACAAGTGTTGTAAAGTTCTTTGAACGAGAGCGCACCCTTGGTTACTCTCACAACATCCTTTACAATTCTGATAATTATGGGAAGTGAGAAAACTGAGTTGGACCTGCCTGGCATGTAAATCCACCAAGCTGGTATTCATTAGACAAATATCGAAGATTTGAATCATGTTGATATGATAGGGATTCCTATCATGGTAGTCCTGGATCCATCCAAGATCCATCTGACGCTGGAGGGCCTCTTGTACAAAAGAGCATCCCTGTTTGTTTATCGAGCAAGTCAGACAGGAATTATAATCGTGTCGCGGCAGATTATGATACTGGCTTTGCCTTGAGTGCATCGCCACCAAGTTGACATTCATTGCACGGATGTCATTGTTCTGAATGACGTTGGAATTCGTATAGGTCATGCTGACTCCACGAACTCGATTCTCTTGGATCCATCCGCGATCCAATTGTTCCTGTAGAGCTGATTGCACCATAGAACATCCCTGATTGTTTTTAGAGAAGATATCACACTGGTGGTTATCGCTCCCGGGATTTTCATCCAAGTACAAACGCGAAAGTGGCGCGAAAATAGAGTCGCCAGCAATGTGTATTTATCCCAAGAGAGGGAAAGGAAACACTGCGTAAACTTGAAGGGAAGGGAAAAGACATGGTCTCACGACCAAGAGAAATGGGTAAGGGAGTTGGTTACGCGAAGGGAAGATGTTAGCACCCCACACGTCCATCGTACTCGATGGGATCCATGCTTGTTGTCTCGATCAAAGGGCGTCGTTGTCTGGAACTCCGCTGCTACTGGAAAGGAGAAGAACGAGAACGGAAAAGAACGGAGAAACGAGGAAGAAAAGAAAAAGGTGACTCGATAAGACATCTCTCGTCCTATGCCTACGTATTCCCTCGTGCAATGGGAAAGTCAGAGTCAACGTAGTTCGGACACGAACTAAGGGGGGAGGTTGCTCGCCAAGATATCGTATCTCGTGCCTACGTATCCTCAATCGGACGAGAGAGAGGAAATCAGAGCAGTCGTAGTTTGACCTGACAAGGTCGGTTAGTGTTTTTTAATGAGCAATGTTAGATTCGTGTCCGGCAGTTAGGGTCGATGCCTGTTTGTGACGAGACGGAAGTAACGTGCCCTTTTCTGAAAATGATTTGAAACTTAACAAATCACGAAGGATGAAAAGGTTTTGAATTTGTTTGTTTGTTTTAGACAGAAGTGGATTGAAGTTAGTTCGTAACTTGCATTGCACCGAAGTCTATGACATAGGAACGAATGCTTAGCAAATCGTTCTAAGATGGAACGTCCACTAAACACTCTAGAAAAATGAGAGGAAACCCCTCATTCCTCACTTCCCACATGCAAGGCTCATGCGCAATACACGTTAATTTTATTAAGTGTGTTAGAGTTGTTATGAGATGAGAAGAGAAGACCCAAGGGAAAAGAAAAAAAATCTAAGGGGAAACTAAATTGCTCCTAATGTTGTCATGCAAGGTGGCCCTATAGTTGAGTTTGAAAGGGGAAACATCTACCTAAATTAGCATTCAAAGGGAAGCCTAATGCTAATCCTACTCCAAGCTTAATCAAAAATTAAGTTGGACTAGGTAGCTCTAAGGGAGTGAATCTAAGACTTAAACAAGTCTTGAGATTCGAGGGAAGAGAAAGAGTGAAAGAGAGGAAAAAAACAAACAGCGACTACAACAGCGCCTCAGCACCAATATAGCAGTAAAAGACAGCACACAAGCAAGACAACTTTCAACAGCTCATATTCAGCACATAAATGGGTGTAAAAAGCAGCAGCATCACATACAACAGCACATATGCACATAGACAGCAGTAGAAACAAGGCAGCATGCAATACATTTGAAGATGATTCAATCATGACATAATGAACAAACATCAAACATCATACACTCTTTGATCAATCATGATCACAATCACACCACATACCATAGTAAGCAATGCTTGAAAACATCATGGAAGAATACACCACATCATGAAAGAATGTACAACATTTAGCACATGAACAAGTCCAATCAAATATGCATTTCATGAGGTTAGATGCAAGCACACATATACATCACAACAACTCCAGCAACACCAGCAATAATTCACAATTAACATGCTCAAGGAGTGTGTGCAAAGTGTTCGCCACATTAAGAAAACATCCATGCAAACATGAACATTTAACAATACAAGTCCAAGAATCGCGTGTCGGAAAATTGTGTTCACACAATAGTGTGAGGTGCAACAGCTCAAGAATGATCCACAAATCATCATCATATCAATCCATAAAGTTTAGACATGAAAATGACCTCAAACATGCAAGAAAATGCAAGAAAACCTCACTCTGCAGCAGTGGTAACCGGTTACAGCATAATTGCTAACCGGTTGCACAGTTCAAAATTGCAAAAAATTACGCAGAAAACAACAGGGTAACCGGTTAGCAGATATGCTGTAACCGCTTACACAGCAGCAGAATTCAAAAATAAGTGTTCAGAATCACTTTCAGCAGCTTATCACTTCTCCAATCACCTGCATGTTAGGGCATCTCAACATGCACGAAAATTACATCTCAAAACCAGTAAACACGCATCAATCAACCAGCAACAACAATCAAATCCACAATCTAAATGATCAAACACAACAAATTTAAGATCTACATCATGAACAAGCAAAATAATCTAAAATGAAAAGTAGATCTAAAATTTACCAACCTACAAAGCTGAGAATTGCTTTGGTGAATGTTGATAGGCTGTAATTGATGAATCTAAGCAAGAAATTCAGAGATCCAATGCAATCTTCAAGAGAAAATGCAAAATAAATGAATGTGATGAACTTGCTTCAAGCTTCTCCAAAATCAACTTCCAAGAACTTAGATCTAGAAGCAAAACAGTAGCAAAATCAGAATTCCTTCAAGAATTAATGGATGGATGAAGGTTTAGTTCCAAGATCAACAAATTTCAATGCAAAATTTGTTGAACTTTGATGGTGGAACTTTGAGTGAGGGTTTTAGAATGAGAGAAAAGTTGAGAGAAAATGGGGTGAGAGGTGTAGAAAATTCAGAAAATTGATCAAAGTTATGTGAGGTTTAGAATGAATTGATTTGAATAGAAGCCAGGTTAGGAATTCAAATGTGGTTTGGAGTGTGGGTTAGTGAGTGGAAATTGGGGTGAAAAATGGATTAGGAAAGGAAATGAGGAATTAGAGTGGAAAATGTTGGAAGGAATTTGAATTTTGGGTGGAAAATGATGAAAATATCAATTCTAGATCCTTCCCACACGTGCACATGCCAAGCACATGATCACAAATGATGCAAACTAAAATTTTCAAATTTTACCCAGAGTAACCGGTTACAGCATATCTGCTAACCGGTTACTCAGTTCAAAAACTGAAAGAAATGCGCAGAAAACCAAAGGGTAACCGGTTATCAGATACGCTGTAACCGGTTACACAGTGCAAATTTTAAATTTTGGCGCCTTTTGGAGGGAAACTTGGAAAAGGGACTTCTGACAGTTGTTTTGAAACCATTAAGCCTCTGAAACCCAAAATTTGATATTGCTACTGAGTAACACCTGAAAAGAAAAACACGAATTCTTGCTGACACCTCAAAATATCCTGCTGAATTAATAACGTCTGATACCGGATCGCTTGATCAAAATGACTGTCGGGGCTTTTGATTATCAAAACATCTAATGAGCTAAATAAAAACTCAAAAAGACTTTGAAAGCTATCTGCTTGGCTCTGAACATTGTTGAAAATGATACCGGACTTGAAGACTCCATGAGCTGCTGGAGAATACCTTGACCCCATGCCCGAAAGAACCATACAAAAATGCACAAATGATAAAGCAAGAATGAAATGAAACGTAAGCCAGTTAGCTAAAAGTAAGAGGGCAAATTTTGAGGCGTTACAGCTGCCCTTATTCAAACTTCTTGGATCCGAGGGTATGGAAGCAAAGGCTTCCAGACAGTCGGGATACATGGAGATTGAATACCAAAATAACCGCACAAATTTGCAAACTGCGAAAAGGAGAGACGACTCCGCTGGGGAACAAGTAATAAAAAGATGTAAGACCGTAACACAGACGAGCGTCAGGGATCAATACGGACTAAATATTGACATAGATTGAAACAAACACGGAAGAGTGTCGACTGCGCTGGGGATAAACACAGACGAGTGTCAAAGGGTTCACATACGGACGGGTGCTGAAAGGATACAAACGGGTGTCAAAGGTTAATAGGGACGGGTATTGGCTAAAAAGTCAAACACGGACGGGTGTCTAAGGTCAATATGGACGGGTATTGGATAAAAAGTCAAACACGGACGTGCGATGAAAGAACACAGACGGGTGTCTAAGGTTAATACGGACGGGTATTGGCAAAAAGGTTCAAACACGGACGGGTGATGAAAGAACACGGACGGGTGTCTAAGGTCAATACGAATGGGTATTGGATAAAAAGTCATACACGGACGGGTGATGAAAGGACACAGACGGGTGTCTAAGGTCAATACGGACGGGTATTGGCAAAAAGGTTCAAACACGAACGGGTGATGAAAGGACACGGACGGGTGTCAAAAGATCAATACGGACGGGTATTAGCAAAATGGTTCAAACACGGACGGGTGATGAAAGGACACGGACGGGTGTCTAAGGTCAATACTGATGGGTATTGGATAAAAAGTCATACAAGGACTTGTGATGAAAGAACACGGACGAGTGTCTAAGGTCAATACGGACGGGTATTGGATAAAAAGTCATACACGGACGAGTGATGAAAGGACACAGACGGGTGTCTAAGGTCAATACGGACGAGTATTGGCAAAAAGGTTCAAACACGGACGGGTATGAAAGGACACGGACGGGTGTCAAAGGGTCAATACGAACGGGTATTGGCAAAAAGGTTCAAACAAGTACGGGTGATGAAAGGACACAGACGAGTGTTTAAGGTCAATATGGACGGGTATTGGCAAAAAGGTTCAAACACGGACGAGTGATGAAAGGACACGGACGGGTGTCTAAGGGTCAATACGGACGGATATTGGCAAAAAGGTTCAAATACGGACGGGTGATGAATGGACACGAACGGGTGTCTAAGGTCAGTACGGACGGGTATTGGCAAAAAGGTCATACACGGACGGGTGATGAAAGAACACGGACGGGTGTCTAAGGTCAATACGGACGGGTATTGGCAAAAAGGTTCAAACACGGAAGGGTGATGAAAGAACACAGACGGGTGTCTAAGGTCAATACGGACGGGTATTGAACAAAGTCATACACGGACGGGTGATGAAAGAACACGGACGAGTGTCTAAGGTCAATAAGGACGGGTATTGGTAAAAAGGTTTAAACACGGACGGGTGATGAAAGAACACAGACGGGTGTCTAAGGTCAATACGGACGGGTATTGAAAAAAGTCATACACGGACGAGTGATGAAAGAACACAGACGGGTGTCTAAGGTCAATACGGACGGGTATTGGCAAAAAGGTTCAAACACGGACGGGTGATGAAAGAATATGGACGGGTGTCTAAGGTCAATACGGACGGGTATTGGATAAAAATTTATACACGGACGGGTGATGAAAGAACACGGACGGGTGTCTAAGGTCAATACGGACGGGTATTGGCAAAAAGGTTCAAACACGGACGGGTGATGAAAGAACACGGACGGGTGTCTAAGGTCAATACGGACGGGTATTAGATAAAAAGTCATACATGGACAGGTGATGAAAGAACACGGACGAGTGTCTAAGGTCAATACGGACGGGTATTGGCAAAAAGGTTCAAACACGGACGAATGATGAAAGAACACGGACGGGTGTCTAAGTTCAATGCGGACGGGTATTGGATAAAAAGTCATACACGGACGAGTGATGAAAGGACACAGACGGGTGTCTAAGGTCAATACGGACGAGTATTGGCAAAAAGGTTCAAACACGGACGGGTATGAAAGGACACGGACGGGTGTCAAAAGGTCAATACGAACGGGTATTGGCAAAAAGGTTCAAACAAGTACGGGTGATGAAAGGACACAGACGAGTGTTTAAGGTCAATATGGACGGGTATTGGCAAAAAGGTTCAAACACGGACGAGTGATGAAAGGACACGGACGGGTGTCTAAGGGTCAATACGGACGGATATTGGCAAAAAGGTTCAAATACGGACGGGTGATGAATGGACACGAACGGGTGTCTAAGGTCAGTACGGACGGGTATTGGCAAAAAGGTCATACACGGACGGGTGATGAAAGAACACGGACGGGTGTCTAAGGTCAATACGGACGGGTATTGGCAAAAAGGTTCAAACACGGAAGGGTGATGAAAGAACACAGACGGGTGTCTAAGGTCAATACGGACGGGTATTGAACAAAGTCATACACGGACGGGTGATGAAAGAACACGGACGAGTGTCTAAGGTCAATAAGGACGGGTATTGGTAAAAAGGTTTAAACACGGACGGGTGATGAAAGAACACAGACGGGTGTCTAAGGTCAATACGGACGGGTATTGAAAAAAGTCATACACGGACGAGTGATGAAAGAACACAGACGGGTGTCTAAGGTCAATACGGACGGGTATTGGCAAAAAGGTTCAAACACGGACGGGTGATGAAAGAATATGGACGGGTGTCTAAGGTCAATACGGACGGGTATTGGATAAAAATTTATACACGGACGGGTGATGAAAGAACACGGACGGGTGTCTAAGGTCAATACGGACGGGTATTGGCAAAAAGGTTCAAACACGGACGGGTGATGAAAGAACACGGACGGGTGTCTAAGGTCAATACGGACGGGTATTAGATAAAAAGTCATACATGGACAGGTGATGAAAGAACACGGACGGGTGTCTAAGGTCAATACGGACGGGTATTGGCAAAAAGGTTCAAACACGGACGAATGATGAAAGAACACGGACGGGTGTCTAAGGTCAATGCGGACGGGTATTGGATAAAAAGTCATACACGGACGAGTGATGAAAGGACACAGACGGGTGTCTAAGGTCAATACGGACGAGTATTGGCAAAAAGGTTCAAACACGGACGGGTATGAAAGGACACGGACGGGTGTCAAAAGGTCAATACGAACGGGTATTGGCAAAAAGGTTCAAACAAGTACGGGTGATGAAAGGACACAGACGAGTGTTTAAGGTCAATATGGACGGGTATTGGCAAAAAGGTTCAAACACGGACGAGTGATGAAAGGACACGGACGGGTGTCTAAGGGTCAATACGGACGGATATTGGGAAAAAGGTTCAAATACGGACGGGTGATGAATGGACACGAACGGGTGTCTAAGGTCAGTACGGACGGGTATTGGCAAAAAGGTCATACACGGACGGGTGATGAAAGAACACGGACGGGTGTCTAAGGTCAATACGGACGGGTATTGGCAAAAAGGTTCAAACACGGAAGGGTGATGAAAGAACACAGACGGGTGTCTAAGGTCAATACGGACGGGTATTGAACAAAGTCATACACGGACGGGTGATGAAAGAACACGGACGAGTGTCTAAGGTCAATAAGGACGGGTATTGGTAAAAAGGTTTAAACACGGACGGGTGATGAAAGAACACAGACGGGTGTCTAAGGTCAATACGGACGGGTATTGAAAAAAGTCATACACGGACGAGTGATGAAAGAACACAGACGGGTGTCTAAGGTCAATACGGACGGGTATTGGCAAAAAGGTTCAAACACGGACGGGTGATGAAAGAATATGGACGGGTGTCTAAGGTCAATACGGACGGGTATTGGATAAAAATTTATACACGGACGGGTGATGAAAGAACACGGACGGGTGTCTAAGGTCAATACGGACGGGTATTGGCAAAAAGGTTCAAACACGGACGGGTGATGAAAGAACACGGACGGGTGTCTAAGGTCAATACGGACGGGTATTAGATAAAAAGTCATACATGGACAGGTGATGAAAGAACACGGACGGGTGTCTAAGGTCAATACGGACGGGTATTGGCAAAAAGGTTCAAACACGGACGAATGATGAAAGAACACGGACGGGTGTCTAAGGCCAATGCGGACGGGTATTGGATAAAAAGTCATACACGGACGGGTGTTTAAGGTTAATACAGATGGGTATTGGATAAAAAGTCATACACGGACGGGTGATGAAAGAACACGGACGGGTGTCTAAGGTCAATACGGACAAAGTATTGAGGAAATGAAAAAGAACACGGACGAGTGTCTAAGGATCAATACGGACGAAGTATTGAGGAAATGAAAAAGAACACGGACGAGTGTCAAAAGAACACGAACGGGTGTTTGAGAGAACACTGACGAGTGTCTAACGGTAAAAATTCTGAGGGGATAAACCAAATAGTCTCTCTAAATAACCAAGTCCACCGCTTGGGGAATAAAGTTGGATGATATCTCCTGAATTACGACTCTTCCTGCCGGGAAACGCCTGGCAAACGAGAACATCAAACTTGGCTTACGCTTCGAATGCATATGTTTGAATTTTTCTATGGCGTAATGCTCCATACAAAATGGAAATGCTACTCTTTTGGGAGGATGCCATGCAAAATGCTCATCCAATGCAAAGGATCGCTCTAGCAAAATAAATGCTGAAGACGAAGGCAACTCCACTGGGGATGACAAACTAAATTGTCTCTGAGAACAAAACCCTACTGAGGAAAAAACACACTAGACAACTTTCCTGATTAACAATTCTGCTTGAGATGAAAACTCCAAGAGAAATTCCACTCTGTTGGGGATGAAGAAAAACAATTACTGAAGATGGAACATAAAGATCTGCTACGAAATACGGTGCCAATAACCATTGGGCTTAAAACCTGCTGAGGATGTCAACCACAGTTGAACAAACTGTCGCAAGCATTACCATCAAACTCTGCTTGGGGATATCATTGAGCTTAACTGCTGTTGGGGGAGATAACTTTTCCCTCACTTCGCTGGGGATTAGATCAAATCGTTGTCGATGAGACTATACTTTTTGACCGACTGAGGAAAGTAGACACCAAGATTCTGTGGGGAATGTACATCTTTGTCCTGGGAAGATATTCCGCAAGTCTCTTGCCGGAGATACAACAACGTCCACCCAGGAGAAATCAACTTCTGAATGCTTGGTGGGGAGTAATAACCAAAACACGACTCTGGATGGGGAAACAATCCCCCATACTCTTGTTGGGGAGAGTATGCTCTGCTGAAGATGATGATCTTTCAGTGCTGGGGAGAGTAACTCTACTGGGGAGAAACCTTGCTTCCCTGCACACAAAACAACAGAATGTTCTATATGCAAAAATGGCTACCTCGATTACCATCCACAATATCCGGTGCCTGAGCAATTTCCATTGTTTTCCAATATGCTCCGCAAAGCTTAACATTTTCGCATGCAATGTTTATCAAAATATCGGACGTTTTCACAAACAAAGCATTAAAAGTAAAAACATAAACAGAAAGCTCTTTGAATGAAAATGAAAATTTCATTGAATGAATTGGCCTGTAAATAGGCATTTACATCCGGAAGCAATTCCTGAAAAGAGGTAATTGTACAAAAGAAGTAAAAGAAAAATACACATGTCGGCAATGTGGGGAACAGATATCCACCATGATTCAATTCGGCTATGACCCAGTATGGCTTGTTTATCGGCAGATGCTTTGACCTTCAAAGAGACTGACTGGACTGATTTCTTTCCTTTGAAACTTTCAAGTATCAAAAGTGTTCACAGATCGAACGCAGCTCGTAGCCTCTTGCTTTTAAATCCCTAACTTTTTCCTGGATCGCCCTCTTCAGGTTTTCAATCCACCGGGATACCCATTTTTGCCAAAGTTGCCTTTTCAGGTTTTCAAGTTTGCGGGTTTATTCTTTTCTTTCCTTTTTATCCCTAATTTTTTGCCCAAACCTTTTCTTTTTATGGTTCGCCAGGATGCCCCCTTTTTGCCTGGATCTTCTTTTTATGTCCAGCGGGTCTCTTTTATGCAAAGCATTTTTTGACTACGTCTGCGTTCACAAGGGACGTAAAATCTTCGCCATCCATAGTTGAGAGTAATAAGGCTCTATAACACCCCAAAATTTGCCTTGTTGTTTTTAGCTAACTGGCTTATGTTTCTTTGCATTTCTTGCATTAGCATTTGTGCATAGCATTGGTTCTTAGCATGAGATCAAGGTACTTGGTTCATTTCAATGGAGTCTCAAGCCTCAAGGTGGTTTGAGGGGTTCATCACATCTTCATAAGATCAAGAATGGTAAAGGATTTCAAGTGAATCTTTCCCTTCTAATCAGATGGTCCAAATTGGGGTTTTTGACCCAAAGGACTTCTTGAAGGGCTTTGTGGATTCAAGCATGTTCTTATGGTATTCCATATGCTCACAAGTGTTCATGGATAGAGACTTGGCTAGTGGTTTATTGTGGAGAATTTTCAGTGGATCAGTTACTTGTGAAGTAAGCAAAAGTCAACAGTTCAAAAGGAAAGTCAACCATGGGTTTTCAAGGGTTCAAATCATGTTTCCCAAGTCCATGTACCTTTATTTGGTCAAGGAGTAGCATGGAGGACATCATTCTTCAAGAATCAAGAGTTTGTGCAAAAGTTACTAAATTTGGAAAATGACCTATAATGAGAACTTTCCATTTTTAGCAATTTTTCCACCACATTCAACTTGACTTTCATCATCAAGGAAGCTTCAAATGAATTTTCCTCCAACATGAAAGTTGAAGATATTTCTCTCCCATTTCCAAAAAGTACTAGATGGTTTCCATATCATTTGTAGAACTTAAGTTATGGTCAAAACAATGCAAGGTGCCTTTAAGGGTTTTCACATGTACCATTTTTTCCACCTTTTGCATTTTGGTACAAATTGACTTGTAATTGGTTCTATTGGTTCATGTCACATTACAACATCCAAGTACACCTCATGAGGATCATTTTTGGCCTTTGAATCAAGTCATTTCATGCCATATTCATCACTTATTTCACATTATACAATTTTGCAAGATGGATTGAAACTTGCAAAACAAGACATTTCAAGGCCCAATTCCAATCCATTTGTGATCAGCAAAGGAAGTGTGAGTGATTCATCATGAAAGGCATGGGAATGCACGTGTGGATTAGTGGTGGTATAACTAATTGCATTTTTGCAAAACACTCCAAAACTCATTAACCAAAGGATTAACCAATTGCTAATCATAATCAGGGGAATAACCAAGTGTATATAAGCTAACTCATGCGCCCTCGACTAGGTCATGCACTCTCATTTGCTCAGATTTGAATTTTTGCTCTCACACTTTTCTCTCTTCGAAGCTCACTCTCCTTGGAGTTTCTTTGAGATTTCTCTTCACATTCTTGATCAGTGAAGAGAATAGAGCAAGAATCAACCACTGATTGAAGCTCATACTGAGGTTTTGGCCATAATCGGATTTGGATTCAACTTCTTTAACATTCAAGATCTAGCACGATTCCAAGCTCTAGTTGCATTTATTTTGCAATTAGAGGTTCCAAGGAGTGGATCTGCAGCTTCAAGAGGGTTTTCTTGGCGTATTTCAAGTTCTACAAGGTTCAGGTAAGCTTACTTTTCACCATCATAGAACTTGATTTTGTTATCTGCATTGTGTTCTCTGTGAGTTGCTGATCATTCTGATCTATTTTGTGTGAGTTTTGGACGTGTATCATGGGAGTATTTGATGATTGAAGTTTTTAGATCCAAACTTTCTTGCTTCAATTTGCATAAACCATGTATGATCTGTTAAAACTATTTGCATATTGGTGATCCTTGTTGAATTATGGTTCGAATGGTATACCTGTTTGTGAATTTTGGAAAATTTCTGTTGGATCTCCGTTTGGTGTCGTCGGAGAAGGTGACCGGAACTAGGGTTCCGGCACCTGGTTCGTTTGCAGGTGATGAAGGAAGGAAACGTAATCACAGCCGTCCAAGGGTTTGATCTGATGGTGCTGATCTTGCCACCTCATTTAATTTGCTTGAGTTTTATTTAATGCGTGTGTGTGCTAGTTTATGCGTGTTATCGTGTGCCTCTAATCTAAGCCACTCATCTTACTGACTTTGTGATTTGATGATTTATTATCATGAGTTGATTTAATCTGATGGACCTTAGCCTGCCAGCGCATTAAAAGTACCACATGCCTTCCACGTGATTTCTTTTTTATTCCAGATAGTCTTTGTGTGCGCGTGTGTATGTTAATTATCATGTGCATGCTGATCTGAAGCGATGATCATGATTACCTTTTGTTTTGTTGACTTGATATGGCATGCTGGATTGATCTGATGGCTTATGTTGAGTCAAGAGGTTTGACTGGACTTTTTTTTTGTTTGACTGCGCTGTTTGTTTTTGTTTTGGACTGGGCTTACTTTTTGGACCCCCTTGCTTTGATCCATTTCATGTTCCAACGTGCTATGCTTGCTATTTGCACCCCCCATGTTTATTTCATTTCTTTTTATTTTCTTTAATTGTTGCATTTCATTTTTAATTTTTAAAAATAGTTTTATGCATCCAAATATTACCAAAAAAATCATGGATAATCTTTGGTATTTTATAAAAAATTTCCAAATTTTATTATCCATTTTTTTTTAATTTTTGGCATCTGAATTAATTGTTGTGTGAATTTCTTCTTGAATTTGTTTTAATTGTGCACACTTCGCTTGTAGATTTTATTTCTCATAGCATACAAAACATTTTGAACCCATTCTTTTTGAATTATTTCATCAACATATTGAAGTGCATAAAAACATTTTTCTCATACTTTTTAAACTCTTTTCATATTGCATTTTGGTCCCTCTCTTTTGCATATTAGTTCATAATTCCTATGTGACTTTGCATGAGTGATTGAAGGACTTGTCTTGTGAATTTTTGCATGAGTTTTTAATATGATGTTTGCCCCTGGTTGAGGTGTTTTGAGATTTAATTTGGTAATTTTTGTAGATGATTTGCTAATTGTTTGATTGCTCTTTGTTTGAGGTCTTCTTTTGTGCACATCTTTGGGCATGTTTGATTACTTGTTTGAGAAGGCACTTGTGCCATTAGTTGGGATTGTTTCTTTGACTTCATAAACCATGTTTGAATCATTATAGGTCATTTGATTATCATTATAGGTCATTGGTGTGAGGTTGTTGCATATTTTGTGCACATGTTCAATGTTTGATTTACATGCCTCTTTTTTACTTATCTTCTCATTTCTTCTCATTTATGCCTCTTCTTGGTTTGTGTTTGGTTTGTGTATGCCATGCCATATCATTCCTTTGCACTTCATTTGATGTATGTTTCTGAATTTGGAGTTTTGCATTCATGTCATGTGCTATTCATGTTTCATTTTGCATCCTTTAACATGTTTCACTTATATGCTTCCTTCTCCTTCTTATAATGATTCTTAATGCTTGGATACTTGCTTGTATGTCTTATGTGACACTTGTATAGCATGTTTAGGCACATGTTTAGGTCATCCACATTCTGAATTTGATTTTATTTGAAGCATTCTTGCATGATCACCTTGCATATCCACTCATTCTTCTTCTACTCCTTCTTTGATGACTTTCTTGTATGTTTTGCCACTTGTTTGCATTCTCTTTGCTTGATCTTGTTTGGTAAACATTATGGGTCACCTTTGAGGTGTACATTCTATCTTGGATGAGTTTCATTTGGTTCGTAACCACTTCTCTTTGGGTTGTGATTTATTTGGGTTTCATTTGTCTTATTGTTGCTTATGTTTGTTTTTGCTAACCATGTAGGGGCTAATGGTAAGTGAATGGGATGTGGATAGTCATCCACATTCTAACTTCTCCTTTCTCTTTTAAGCGTTCATAATTGTGTTTGCTTTAGCATTTAAGATGCTTTTTTCTTCTCTCTCACTCTTTCTCATCCCATGAATCTCAAGACTTGATTAAGTCTTGGATTCTTTTCCCTTAGAGCTACCTAGTCCAACTTAATATTTGATTAAGCTTGGAGTAGGATTAGCATTAGATTTTAGGTAGTCGTCCCTCCTAAGCCTCACTAACCATAGGATACCCATGCATGATAACATTGGGACTCTTAGTTTCCCTTTAGAGTTTCCTTTGTGTCTTCTCTCTTCTCATCTCAAAACTTCTTGAAAACACGTAATATAAGTTAACATGTATTGCGCTTGAGCCTTCTATGTGGGAAGTGGGGAGTGAGGGGCTTCCCCTCATTCTTCTAGGATACCTAGTGTACGTCCTATTGGGGACGATGCGTGAAGTATTCGTTCCTATATTTAAGACTTGGGTTCAATGCAAGTTACGAAACAACTTAAAAGACATTTCTGTCTAAAAAACACCAAACAAATTCAAATCTTTTTATCCTTCGGGATTGTTGGGTTTCAAACTTCTTTTTTTTAGAAAAGAGCTCGTCGCTCACGTAAAAAATACTAACCCATTCGTGGTCGTACCCATGAACTACATCAGCTCTGATTCCTCTCTCTCATCCAATTTAGGATATGTAGGCACAAGACAACAATTGTCTTGGCGAGCAACCTTCCCCCACAGTTCCCGTCCGAACTAAGTTGACTTTGACTTTCCCATTGCACTGAGGGAGTACGTAGGCCTAGGACAATGATAACGTCCTATCGAGTCACTTCCTTTTTCTTTTCTTCTTCGTTTCTCCGTTCTTTCCGTTCTCATTTCTTCTCCGGTCCAGTAGCAGTGGAGCTCCAGACGACGACACCCCTTGATGCAGACAACAAGCGTGGATCCCATCGAGTACGATGGACGTGTTGGGTGCTAACACCTTCCCTTCGCGTAACCGACTCCCGTACCCGTTTCTCTTGGCCGTGAGACCATGTTCTTTCCCTTCCTTCAGGTTTATGCAGTGTTTCCTTTCCCTCTCTCGGGATAAATACACGGTGCTGGTGACTCTGTGTTTTTCCGCGCCACTCTCGCGTTTGTACCGTTGGATGCGAATCTTTCGGGAGCGGCAGCTGGCGACTCTGCTGGGGACTCTAGTTGACCTCTTGCTGGTACATCCCCTTTAGCGAGTCGATCCTAGCGCTTGTTTGTTTTTTTCATTGGGTGTTTTTGTAGTGCTTTGTTTTGTTGTATATTACTGAATTTGCTGTTTTATTTGTTTACAGCTTTTATTGCATTGCATTTCATCTTATTACTGTCATACTGGATATTACTGTGCTGTGCTGGCTGGTTTTCTGTTTGGCGGGTTGGGATGTTCTGAGAGATAAGCCCACTACCCAGGCTTGAGCATACACACAGGTTTTAGAGTGGATAGTCGTGACGCTTGCATGGGGGTGGCCATGTATTGTCGTTCATGAGACCCACAACCAGACGAGGTTATATCAGGAGCTACCTGCTACTGTGCATTGGTACAGGCCAGTAGGTATTCTCTTGAGGGATTGTCGACTCTGGAGACCATTCCCGAGGACTCAGTTGCGGCACTCCTCCCGGGATGTGACAGTGGCAGACCACGTTCTGTGGCAAACCCATTGCACATTCTCGACCCGAGGACCCAATGCTGGGAACTTGCTATAGGATTTCCTTTTGAGGTGAATCAGCGGACGACCTCTTTGATTGGCTGTAGCATTGTATCCTTCGGGATGAATGTGCTATTGCTTCTCAAACCTCCGAAGTTGAGGATCTTTCATTTTTGTGAATCAGTTGAGGCCTCCTTGATTGGTGATGATGCCAAACCAGAAGTGGTGAACGTATCATCATTTCTCGACCTGAGAGCCCGGGATACTGAGGATCTTAGTACCCACATGTGAGAGGGGCGGGTTGTTACAGGTTTGCAGGTAACCGTGACCTTCTACCTACCCGGTATTTTTGGATTCTTTGTCTCTACAGCCGTATCAGTGTGGTTATTCTGTTATCTCGGCTTGACTCAAGAGTTTGTACAGAGCCTCAAGATTGTCCAGCCAATTCAGCACAAATGCTTGATGCCTTGATCCCATGTTTTGCATTACATTTCATTTTTTCTCTGACATTCATATTTTTTCATTTCCAGGTTGTATCCGAATCTGTGATTCCAGTCAGAGGGCAGTATTAGGGATGGATGTTCCAAGAGGTAAGAAGGATATTATTATCTACAAGTTTCTCAAGTCAGCAATAGGTCCTCTCACTATCCTGAAGGGAATGGCGAGTCCTAAAGTATTGAATGCTTTCGCAGAGAAGTATGGGTGGATTCTGTCTTTTGTTCGCAACATCGACGATTATGAGTTTCGGGGTCTTCATACGCTGATGCAGTTCTATGACCACTGAGATGTTTTTTGTTCCCAGATTATTTGTTGGTGCCTACTTTGGAGGAATATTCTAACATGCTAGGGATTGCTATCAAGGAAGTTCCTCCCTTCTTTGGTTCAAAAGGAGATCTGGATTGTGGGAAATTGGCCGGTGCTCTTTATTTGAGCAAGTTGGGGTATCTAACGAAGAAGGCTCAGAAAGCAACAGAAGATAAAGAATGGATTGTTTTCAACGCACTGCTAGCTCTTTGTGTTTATGGTATTGTGTTGTTCCCCAATGAGCCAGATTTTGTTGATGAAGATGCTATCAGGATATTCATGATGAGGAATCCTGTGCCAACTCTGTTGGGAGATCTCCATTATGCCTTATACAACAGGAATGAAAAGAAGAGAGGAAGGATGGTTCATTGCTGCGCTCCATTATTTTATAAATGGTTCACAAGTCGGCTAAGTCAATCTGATGCTTTTGTTGATTCTAAGGATTCTCTAGAGTGGAGTCAGCGCTTGATGGGATTGGTCAGTAAAAACATCGTGTGGATAAATCAAGTATTGCTTGGCAAAGATATCATTCACAGTTGTGGTAAGTACCCTAATGCTCCATTGATAGGGAGGAAGGGAGGAATTAACTATAACCCTTCTTTGGCCGTCAGACAGTTTGGTTATGCTCTAGTAGGTCCGCCTGTTAAGAGAGATGTGGAAGAATCATTGTATTTCCACTCGTCTGAAGGTTTAGAGGAGGCGCAGAGAGCTTCTGAAGCTTGGGGTAGTATACTGAAGAAAGGAAAGGTCGTTCTGGGCAAACCTAATAATCAGGCTTTCCTTCCTTATGTGGATTGGATAAAACAGAGAGTTGAGGAGTGCTGCTTGCCTTTTGATTGAGCACCTATGCTGTACCCAGAAAGTGTGGAGGAAAGACTTACTGTGCCTATTGAAGAGTTCAACAAGCAACAGAAGTTGGTGCACGAATTAAGTGTAGAGAATTCTGGTATGAGTAGTCAGTTGCAAGGAGTTTTGCAGGACAACTTAGAGCTGAAGTGGCAAGTTAAGGAGTCGAACGAGCGTTTGAAGAAGGCAGAAAATGATCTGGATAGCAGAATTCAGCATTTCAAGAAGATTAGCATGGCAGCAGAGACATCAAGCAAAACCACCAGGACGACTAAGAAGCTTTTGGCTAAGACTGAAACCGAACTTGATGCTTATCAAGAGATATGGAGTGAGGTCCAAGTCGAAAACGAGGAATTAAACAAAGAGCTGCAAAAAGCGAAAGAAAAAGGAAAGCATTTCTTCAACAAGTGGAAAGAATCCCAAAAGGAGATTGAAGAGCTCAAATTACAAGCTGGAATCAAGAAGGTGAGACATGAAGGTAGCAACGCTGAAGAGCATATTGCAACGCTGAACCAAGAGATTACGAAGAGAAACAGGTTAATTAAAGGGATGATCATGCGACCGGCACATCCTGACACTCTGAATCTTCTGGAAGAATTGGAGGCTAGTCTGTTTGGGGTAGAATTGTAGTTGTTGTGTATCTGTTTTTTTGTGGTTACCATAAGGATTGTTGATGGAATCACCGTTGGTTACAATTGACTTTGTTTGTATGAATTCTGCCATCTTGATAATATAATGTTTGATTCAGATATTTGTTCCTTGGTGGGTTTTTATTTGAATTGTGGTTTGTTTCCTTGGTTTAATGCTGCGGTATTGCTGGGTTCGGATTTATTTTCCGATGAGGTGTCCAATCCCTGGCCCGGTTTCAAAGATTGGAATCAAAGGATATACCTTGGAAATGTTTAAATATGTTTGTTTGCATTTGCATCTCATAATCATCTCATGTTGCATAGCAGGTTATCTCGGATTCTCTGGTTTTCTTATGCTCTCTCTTTTTTTCAGTCAGGATTGATCAACCAACTCATCGATATTCTACCAGGCTTAGTCAAAACAGAGTGATGGACAAAGTTCAGGCACACATGGCAGCTATACAAGCTCGCATCGATCAATTTATGGAGAAGATGCAGGGTGTGGTGCAAAGTCAGAATGAATTCAGAACTCTAGTTCAACCTTTGGTGTCGCAGGTTGATGAAAATGGTATCTTACACGGTGGTTTTCTTAATCATGTTATTCCTCCGGGAGGAGGTGGTGCTGGTATCAACATTCCTATCACTGGTGCTGGTGGACAGGGTGGTATTCCTTCAGTAGTTGGAGAAGGAAGTACTGTTCGAGCTATCAATGGCCATCGTATTGATGATCAATAGGTGATGTTTTTTCAGTTAGAAGCTTAAACGCTGGTCTTCCTGTGGTTAATGATGAGAGGATCCGTTTAATTGAGGCGCAATTGAAGGGGGTTGTGAAACAGGATGATCTGGGAATAGATTTGGACGACCTCAGGTTGGTCCCTGATATTGTCATTCCGCACAAGATTCAGATTCCTACACTGGAGAAGTATAATGGTTCTACCTGCCCGAGAACTCATATAAAGGCTTATACCAGGAAGATGGCTGCTCACGCCAAAGATGAAAAGTTATTGATGCACTTTTTCCAAGACAGCCTGTTTGGCGCGTCTTTGGAATGGTATATGGCGCTGGAGAGTAGAGATATTCGTACTTGGAGAGAGCTAGCTGTAGCTTTTATCAAGCATTACCAGTACAACACAGACATGGCGCCCAACAGAACTCAGCAGTTGAGCATGTCCCAGAAAAATGATGAAAGTTTCAAAGAATACGCGCAAAGGTGGCGTGAATTGGCGGCTAGGGTACAGCCACCAATGCTGGAAAAAGAGATGTTGGATATGTTTATGGACACACTGCCTAAGCACTATTATGAGAAGCTATTGCCTTGTTCTCTAGGCAAGTTTGCAGATGTGATTGCTATCGGACAGAAGGTAGAGATTGGAATTAAGGCTGGAAAAGTTTCTAGTGGTGAAGGACCGTCCTCCGGGCATGGAAAGAAGCCGTTTGATGGTTATAAGAAGAAAGGAGAGACCAACGATGTATCATCTCACATGGGAAAAGGGAAACAGCATCAGAGCAATAATCAACAAGTAGCATCGGTAACTATCCCAGCAACGTTACCTCCACCACATCAACAGAGGAATAATACTAATCAGAACAGGCAGCAGGGCCAGTATCAAAACAGACAAAGGAATGCGGAGAGGCATTTTGATCAACCCCCAATGTCATATGCACAGTTATTGCAACATTTACTGCAGTTGCGTCTAGTTGAGCTCCGTACCCTGGCTCCACCAACAGGGGAACTCCCACGAGGCTACGATGCTAACGCACACTGCGATTTTCACTCTGGTGCTCCAGGGAACACTGTGGAGAAGTGTAGGGCATTTCATCACAAGGTGCAAGACCTTGTAGACTCCAAGGCTATCAATTTCTCGAATGTTGGGCCCAATGTTATTCAAAACCCTATACCTGGTCATAATGGGCCGAGGGTGAATGCGATAATTAAGGAAGGTGAAGCTTTGAATTTGATCATGGATGTTGAGGAATTGAAGACTCCGTTGGCTATGGTTAAAAACAAGTTATTGAAGGGTGGCGTCTATCCGGGTTGTGATGAGAACTGCTCAAATTGTTTGACGAAGGTTAATGGTTGTGATTCGTTGAAGATGGGTATCCAGAGTATGATTAATGAGGGCTGTTTACAATTTGATCGGTGTCATCAACAAGAAGAGGTTGTTAGTGAGAAGGTTGCTACTATCACCATCCCATTCAAAACAATTACTATTTATGGACCGGCAATGCTACCTCCAGTTATTATCACAAGGGCTGGACCCATTCCATATGAAAGCACTAAGGCTATTCCTTGGAATTACGGTGCAGAGGTGTTTGTCAATGGACAAAAGCAGGAATTATTGACTACTTCACCAGTGAGTTCTAGTTCAGAAGTCAAGGTTGAAGCTGATGCTATAACAAGAAGTGGTAGAGTGCTTACTCCTGTTAATGATCAACCCAGTACTTCTAGGCAAGATAAGGGAAAACAGGCAGTGGATGGTTCCGTTCAGACTCCAATGGTTATTGATTCTACGGTAAAGCCGGTTGATGATGCTTTTTCTGAAAATGTAGAGGAGTTTATGAGACTCATCCGGAAAAGTGATTACAAGATCATGGACCAGTTACATTAGACCTCGTCCAAGATCTCTATTCTGTCTTTGTTGTTATGATCTGAAGCTCATAGGAATGCTCTTCTAAAGGTTTTGAATGCAGCCTACGTTCCTCAAGAGATTTCTGTTAACCAGCTGGAAGGGGTTGTGGCGAACGTGAATGTGGGTAATAGGCTGGGTTTTACAGATCTTGATTTGACTCCTGCTGGGAGGAATCATAACCATGCCCTGCATATTTTGATTGAGTGCCGTTGTTCACTGATGTCATATGTATTGGTTGATACTGGATCATCATTGAACGTATTTCCAAAGAAAGCACTAATGAAGTTAGACACCAGGGGACTTATTTGTACACCAAGTGACTTGGTGGTGCAAGCTTTTGATGGCTCGAAGAGATCTGTCTTTGGTGAGATTGTGCTTCCGATCAAGGTTGGACCGGAAGTTTTTGATGCAACATGTTATATAATGGATATTCAACCAGCGTACAACTGTTTATTGGGTCGTCCTTGGATCCATGGTGCAGGCGCTGTAACCTCCACTTTGCATCAAAAGCTGAAATACATGGTTGATGGTCACGTAGTGACAGTGTGCGGAGAAGAAGACATAATGATTAGTCAGCTGTCGACCTTCAAATACGTGGAAGTGGATGGTGAAATCCATGAGACGTTGTGTCAGGGGTTTGAAAAGGTGAAGGTTTCTAAAGAGGTTGTCCAGTCCGAGACTATAGAGCAGCCTGCAGGGGTAAATCAGCCTGAAGTTTCTATGTCTTCGTTTAAAGACGCCAAAGCTGTGGTTGAAGCTGGTAGCTCACAGAGGTGGGGCCAGGTGGTTGAAGTTCAGGAGAAGAGGGATACTTATGGATTGGGATACAAGCCATCCAGGAGAGACGGGGATCCTCCCAAATTCTATGGCCCAGTCCGTTTCACTAGTGCCGGTGTTTTCTTCGACAGGGTTAATGCCATTGAGGAAGAAGGGGACAGTGATTGTGACATGGATAGCTGGATCCGTCCTTGCATCCCAGGAGAAAGTCTGTGCAACTGGTCTTCCGAGAGAGTCATTCAAGTGACTAGCTTCGAGTAATTGCTTTATTTTCCTATTATGTTAATCCTGCGTTCTGCCCAAGACGTAGTGATTTTATTTGTAGGGCTCTTAACTGTTGCATGTTTTTCTTTATCATCAATAAAGGACTTTTCACACTCAAATATTTTGATCTCTGTCTTTCTGTTTTTATTTTTATGCATTAAAAACCCACATCAAAATGGCAATGTGTTTCTTGTTGTTGCATACATAATAAAACATACCTCATCAATCATGCAGGTCTTTTTGCTCAGATGACACCGATCATAACTCAGCTATAGCTCGTTATGACTTTGACAATCCAATCTATCAGGCTAAAGAAGAGACTGACGAAGATTGTGAACTGCCCGAAGAGTTGGCTAGATTGTTGAAGCAAGAGGAGAGAGTCATCCTACCTCATCAGGAGGAAATTGAGATTGTGAATCTGGGAACCGAGGACGCCAGAAAGGAAGTAAGGGTTGGGGCTGCATTGGAAGATAGTGTCAAGGGAAGATTGATTGAAATGCTCCGTGAGTATGTGGATATCTTCGCCTGGTCTTACCAAGACATGCCTGGGCTCGATACTGATATTGTTGTACACCGGCTACCACTTAAAGAAGGTTGTGCTCCGGTCAAGCAAAAGTTGAGAAGAACTAAACCGGAGATGTCTGTCAAAATCAAGGAAGAGGTTCAGAAACAGCTAGATGCCGGTTTTCTTGCCGTGACAAATTATCCTCCATGGGTTGCTAACATCGTGCATGTACCTAAGAAGGATGGGAAGGTCAGGATGTGTGTTGATTACAGGGATTTAAACAGAGCAAGCCCAAAGGATGATTTCCCGCTCCCTCACATTGATGTGTTGGTTGACAATACTGCTCAGTATTCTGTGTTTTCCTTCATGGATGGCTTCTCTGGGTATAACCAAATCAAGATGGCCCTAGAGGACATGGAGAAGACAACATTCCTAACACCGTGGGGAACTTTTTGCTACAAAGTGATGCCCTTTGGATTGAAAAATGCAGGGGCAACTTACCAGCGGGCGATGGTGACTCTCTTTCATGATATGATTCACAAAGAGATTGAAGTCTATGTTAATGACATGATTCCGAAGTCACAGACGAAAGAAGAACATTTGGTAAATCTTCAGAAGTTGTTTGAAAGATTGAGAAAGTTCAGACTGAGGTTGAACCCAAACAAATGCACCTTCGGGGTGAGATCAGGAAAATTGCTGGGGTTTATTGTTAGTGAAAAGGGTATCGAGGTTGAACCTGCAAAGGTAAAAGCCATACAAGAAATGCATGTGCCGAAAACAGAAAAAGAGGTTCGTGGTTTCTTGGGGAGATTAAACTACATTGCTAGGTTCATCTCGCATCTCACAGCCACGTGTGAACCAATCTTCAAATTGCTAAGAAAAGATCAAGCGGTCAGATGGAATGAAAATTGTCAAAAGGCGTTTGAAAAGATAAAAGAATACTTGCAGGAACCTCCGGTCCTTATGCCACCAGTGCCAGGAAGACCTTTGATTATGTATCTCACGGTTCTTGAGAATTCAATGGGTTATGTGTTCGGTCAACAAGACGAGTCAGGTAGAAAATAGCACGCCATCTACTACATGAGTAAAAAGTTTACTGATTGTGAGTCAAGGTACTCGATGCTGGAGAAAACATGTTGTGCACTCGCTTGGGCCGCTAAGCGTTTGAGGCAGTATATGTTAAATCATACAACCCTATTGATTTCGAAGATGGATCCGATCAAGTATGTGTTTGAGAAGCAAGCACTTTCTGGTAGAATAGCCCGTTGGCAGATGGTTTTGACAGAATACGATATTCAGTATGTTTCCCAAAAGGCCATTAAGGGAAGCGTTTTGTCAGAATATCTTGCCGAACAGCCAATTGAGGATTATCAACTGATGAAGTTTGAATTTCTGGATGAGCATATCATGTATCTGAAGGTGAAGGATTCTGAAGAACCTTTGCCTAATGAAGGACCTGAGATTGGATCTCAGTGGAAGATGGTTTTTGATGGAGCTGTTAATTCATATGGTAACGGAATCGGGGTAATCATTACGACTCCACAGGGTTCTCATATACCCTTCACTGCCCGATTGGCATTCATATGCACCAAAAATGAGGCAGAGTATGAAGCATGCATCATGGGGTTAGAAGAAGCAATTGATTTGAGAATCAAGAACCTCGATGTTTATGGTGATTCTGCGTTGGTGGTTAATCAGATTACAGGTGAATGGGAGACTCGTCAAGCGAATCTTGTTCCATATAACAACTATGCCAGAAGGTTGTTACCTTTCTTTGATAGAGTGGACTTCCATCACATTCCTAGGGTTGAGAATCAGATGGCTGATGCGTTGGCAATGTTGTCATCAATGTATCAAGTGAATCGTTGGAATGAAACTCCTTCAATCAGAATCATGCGCTTGGACAGACCTGCTTTTGTATTTGCAGTTGAAGGGGCATCAGATGGAAAGCCTTGGTATCTTGACATCAAAGTCTTTTTGAAGAGTCAGGAATACCCAGCTGGGGCATCTTCCAAGGATAAAAAGACATTGAGGAGGTTATCAGGAAACTTCTTTTTGAACAAAGACGATGTGTTGTACAAGAGAAACTTTGACATGGTCCTGCTACGTTGTGTTGATGAACACGAGGCAGGCTTGTTAATGGAAGAGGTTCACGAAGGTTCCTTCGGTACTCATGCCAATGGGCATGCTATGGAAAGAAAACTGTTGAGAGCGGGGTATTACTGGATGACTATGGAGTCTGATTATTTTAAATACGCCCGAAAATGTCATAAATGCCAGATTTATGCTGATAAGGTGCACGTACTGCCTACTCCTCTGAATGTTTTGTCGTTACCTTGGCCTTTTGCCATGTGGGGCATTGACATGATTGGAAAGATCGAGCCGACCGCTTCGAATGGACATCATTTTATCCTGGTAGCTATTGATTATTTCACGAAGTGGGTAGAAGCAGCATCGTATGCCAACGTCACCAGACAAGTGGTAGCCCGGTTTATTAAGAAGGACATCATCTGCCGGTATGGAGTCCCAGAAAGAATCATTACTGATAATGGTTCGAACTTGAACAATATGATGATGAAGGAGCTATGTCAGAGCTTTAAGATCGAACATCACAATTCTTCTCCCTATCGTCCGAAGATGAATGGGGATGTTGAAGCGGCTAAAAAGAACATAAAGAAGATTGTGCAGAAGATGGTAGTGACATACAAAGACTGGCATGAGATGTTGCCATACGCTTTGCACGGTTATCGTACTTCGGTACGCACATCAACTGGGGCAACTCCTTTCTCACTGGTATATGGTATGGAAGCAGTTCTGCCATTAGAAGTTGAGATTCCTTCTTTGAGAATTCTGACAGACGTGAAGCTTGATGAAGCTGAGTGGGTGCTTTCCCGGCTGAATGAACTGAACCTCATTGAAGAGAAGAGATTGAAAGCCATTGCGCATGGCCGGTTGTATCAGAGCAGGATGAAGAAAGCCTTTGATCATAAAGTGCGTCCTCGGTGTTTTCAGGCTGGTGAATTAGTTCTGAAAAGGATCACTCCTCCTCATACAGATCACAGGGGCAAGTGGACTCCGAATTACGAAGGGCCATATGTAGTAAGACAGGTTTTCTCTGGTGGAGCCTTATTACTCTCAACCATGGATGGCGAAGATTTTATGTCCCCTGTGAACGCGGATGTAGTAAAAAAATACTTTGCATAAAAGAGACCCGCTGAACATAAAAAGAAGGTTCAGGTAAAAATGAGGCATCCTGGCGAACCATAAGAAGAAAAGGTTCGGGCAAAAATTAGGGATAAAAGGAAAAAAGAAATAAAACCCGCAAGGTTGAAAACCTGAAAAGGCAACTTTGGCAAAAATGGGTATCCCGGTGGATTGAAAACCCGAAAAGGGCGATCCAGGAAAAAGTTAGGGATTTAAAAGCAAAGACTACGATCCGCGTTCGATCTGTGATCACTATTCACACTTGGAAAATTTGAAGGAAAGGAATCAGTCCAGTCAGTCATCTTCAAAGGCCAAAGCATCTGCGGATAAACAAGTCATATGGGTTATAGCCGAGTCGAGTCATGGTGGATGTCTGTTCCCCACATTGCCGACATGTGTATTTTCTTTTACTTTTTGCGTAATTACCTCTTTTCAGGAATTGCTTCCAGATGTAAATGCCTATTTACAGGTCAATTCATTCAATAAAGTTTGCATTTCAGTCAAAGAGCTTTTGTTTTTGTTTTGCCTGTTTTGTTTGTGAAAATGTCCGATATTTTTGATAAACATTACATGCTAAATGTTGAGCTTTATGAAACAAGTTGGAAAACAGTGGCAATTGCATAGGCGACAGTCACTATGATGATAATTAAAGTAATCATTTTTGCACGTAGACCTTTCCGTTGGTTTTGCAGGATGACAGGTGTACCTCCCCAGTAGAGCTCTCCCCAACTTTGAAGTCTGATCGTCATCAGCAGTTTATTACTCTTCCCCATCAGAGTAGCGAATATCGTCTTCCTCAACAGAGTATAAAAAGGTAGTTCCCCAAGCGGAGTCGTTGAGGATCGTCCCTTCAGCAGGATGAAAGAGGTTTTCCCCCGGCCAGAGTTGTGATTTGGCTCACCTTTCTTCAGCAGATGGTGTTTCCCCACGGAGTATCACTACAAGAAAATCAGAGTTTTACGACACATAGATCGCGACGGTTGCCCTCCAACCGACCTTCTTCCCCGATCGCGACGGTTGCTACGACGGTTTTCGCCAACCGTCGTGTTATTTTAAAAAAATAAGCTAAAAGATCAAGATGGTTGCCCCTCAACCGCCCTCCTTCTCACATCGCGACGGTTTTTTCAATCATTATGACAGTTATATTATTTTTTAAATTATATATATTATAATAATATATTATAATAATTAAAATAAACAATCTCAACACCAATTAGTAGTAATAAATTTTTACGAAATTTTCTCAAACATCTTTTTTACAAAAGAAAGAGGGAATTCTTCCTCCCAAAATTTCATCTACCTCCCTAACAACCTAAAATCATTTCAGCAATCAACAGTGCTTGGTTCCGTAATCAATCGTATTCACGTCTCCTCATACTGTTCGCGTCTCTCATCTGTCTCTTTCGTTCGCTCATGGTAATCTAGGGTTTTGGGATAATGAAAGAGATTCCTCGAGAAGCAGACAAAAGGAGCTAGAGAATGGGATATAGAATATCAAGAAGCGTGTGAAGAGGTTCATTAGGCCTCAAAGTGACAGGAGAATATGTGTCAAGGTATGTTAATGAAAATCACTTGTTTTTATATGTTTCAGAAATTTGTAGGCTCTATTAGGTTTAGGTTTATTTACGGGTACCAATTGTTCTTTTGGATTTTGGAATACAAAAACATGTTGCGTTTTATCCGATACCCATCATCTGCTATTTCCGACTTTCATTTTTTATTTGCTGTTCTCTATATGCTGGTTTAATCATCCGAGCAAATTGGTTCCACCACGTGGGTGTAACATTTTTTACTTATTCTGTTTTGGTTTGCAGGAAAGCCAACGCAGGCCAAAGGGTATTGATTCCAGTGTTAGGAGAAAGTTCAAAGGAGTTACTTTGATGCCAAACATTGGATATGGTTCAGACAAGAAGACCCGCCACTATCTCCCTAACGGTTTCAAGAAGTTTGTTGTCCACAATGTCAAGGATCTAGAACTCCTCATGATGCATAACATGTAACATATTTTAGTCTGCAATTCCATTATTCATGTTAGCATTTGAATTAACAATTTATCATTCTTCGTTAGTACATTCTGACTTTGTTTACTTGCATAAAAACATCAGAACATACTGTGTTGAGATAGCACACAATGTGTCAACCAGGAAAAGAAAGGATATTGTTGAACGTGCAGCACAATTGGATGTTGTTGTCACAAAAAAATTGGCCAGGTTGCGTAACCAAGAGGACAAATGATTGCTTTTCCAATATATTTCAAACTTATTTGCTATTATTGTTTCTTGTATGGACATGACAGAATATCCTCAGCATTGTTGTCTGAAGGGTTCCAGTTTTTGAATCTAATCTTAGTATTGACAGCCTGATTTATGATTATTGAGTCATTTTACATAGTCATCTTATGCTCTCTTTTCAAATTCCTTTTAGTGTTTTTACTCAATTATAAGAAGTTGACAGACAAGCTTGGATAAGCATTTTTTCGTGTCATAAATAGAATGATTCCTCTCTATAACCGCCTGCTGCTGTTGACGACGATCTCACTGACTTCAAATCTAATGTATTCTCTCTATTTCTATCTTTTTCCTAATTCACCGTCTCTATTTTCTCTACAATTAGGGTTTTCCAATCATTGTGCATTTGTGAAATGTCCTTTGTTAATTCACTCATGTGTTTTAAAAGGATTATGCAACTTCCTTATTGTGTCAATGGATATTAGTTCATGCATTGCATTCAACTTTTGAGTTTTCTCAATTTGATTTTGAAAGAACGATGTTGTTTTGTGGTGATCACAGCAATTGAACTAATCCTGCAAGTTAAACCTTCGAATGTTGATTGTTTGCATGGTGATGGTATATGTTACTTTTTTTGGTTGTGTTGCAGGCGATGATGATGACGAACATGATGAGATTTCACTCTGGGCTGATAGTAGGGCAAGTGACCATATCGTTGAAATCAATAATTCCGAATTTACAAATTCTTTTGCTTCGGATGTACATTCTAGAAATGATCCCGTGTCACAGTTTATAGATTCTGTTCCAACTTCCGAAAACCAGTCTGCTGATGATCCCCCAGAGATGTATTTGCCAGGATTTGTAATTCATATTGTCCCAGACAAGAAAAAACCTCAAAATGATTGTAAGAGATTTTGGAGAACGATGGAGAGGGAGAGATGTTATAGAGCTTGCATAGAAAATAGAGAGAGTTTCAATGATATTATTGTTTCACCATCCATGTTCCTTGATCATCTCCCTTGGAGGTAAGCCAAATTATAACCATTTGTTTCTTCATCCTT
Organism: Lathyrus tuberosus; assembly: GCA_022829125.1. Classification (NCBI taxonomy): domain Eukaryota; kingdom Viridiplantae; phylum Streptophyta; class Magnoliopsida; order Fabales; family Fabaceae; genus Lathyrus; species Lathyrus tuberosus. Next base: position 5,899,024 of record JALAZF010000183.1, read on the forward strand.
AAATCTAAATGATTGATATATTCTTATAGAAATCAATTGAATACTTTTAGATGTCATAAAGCCTTAGAAAAAATATTGAAAAATCAAACTACCAAAGATCAAATAACGGAGTCTCACTTAATCTGATCTACTCAACATAACGCTTATTCTCCACACAATGCTCATTCTGCACATAATGTGACACTAACCAACCTGGGATTAAAATTTTTTCCTTTGAATTCTTTGTATTCTTATGGGTGAGATCAGAATGTATGGCAAGGAATAAGCCTTCTTAGTTTTGATCAATTCACTCTCTTATGAGTAGATAATCATTTAAGAAAATTATATGTGTCGATGTTTATAGTATACATGTAAAATATATCATGTTCTTTTTATCTTATACTAGATGTTCTCATTTTTCTCGATTTGTAAATCATTTTACTCTTCTAGGTTGACCCAGTTCTAATAATCAAGTTACTTATACCCTCACACAAACTAGGCATCAGTTTTGGAGGTACTATGATATAGTGAACTAGTCTTTTCTAATTATTGTTCCATCCGTTTAAAGAATCTCTCTGTTTATCTGAGTATGTATTAAAGCTTCATTTGAATAAGAGACCTTAAAGCCATAAACAGAAAACAAGGAAACTGATTAAGCCAACATTTGACATATTTAATAGACTAATTAATGGTTATTCTTTTTTGCTTAAATATAGAGAATAAAGAGCAAAGAGAACTGCTCTAAGATTTTTTTGAAATACGTAGGTGTGATTGTTGTTAATTGTCTATCCGATTGGAGATAATCTCTCTTCTTGTTTATAAGACGTTTGGTACATTTTAATGTTTTTTTAACAAACAATCTTTGCAATAGGCACACCACTTTGGCGTAACGGGCCACCTGAGAAGCCAATTTTGTGCAATGCATGTGGTTCTCGATGGAGGACAAAGGGAACACTTGCAAATTACACCCCTTTACATGCTCAAATAGAACCTAATGATTTTGAAGATCAAAGAGTTTCGAGGTTAAAGATTGTATCTTTGAATAAGAACAAAGAAGTGAAATTGGTGAAACGAGAGCAGAACCATGATAATGGTTATTCTGCATCTCGATGGCTCACCGTTGAATATAATCAAGGATTTCAAAAGGTTGTGGATGAGGATACAAGTAATAGATCAAGTGCAGGGTCAGCCATCTCTAATTCTAAAAGCTGTGTTCAATTTGGTGGCACCGATGCTAGTGATTTGACAAGTTGGACTATTACTGTATGCTAATTTCATTGAAATTTGTTTCTTATAACTGATCATGGCAGCATTGTCCTTTCCGTTGAAATATCATATGATATCTTGATTTGTTTGGTTAATTTAGGTGCTTCTCAATCAGTGGTCTGGGATACTGCGGTGCCGTAAAAAAAGAGAACATGTGCTGGTCGTCCAAAGCATTCTTCTGTTGTGAAGCTCACGAAAGAATTGTCATATTCTTCACGAACAGCAACAACAGTCTTGTTTTTCTGCTTCTTCTGAAGAAGAACTTCTTTATGAAAATGAAGCTCCAATGGTCTCAGTTGAGATAGGACATGGAACCATGCTCATTAGGCATCCTAGCTCTATAGCTCGAGATGAAGAGTCTGAGGCAAGCTCTCTTTCAGTTGATAATAAACAATGCTTAATGAACGAGGCATATTCGTGTTATGGTCCAATTCCCATGCTTAGTGATTACACTGGCATGAATTTCTCTTCCCGGGGAGTTGCAAAGGTTGGAAACTCAGTTGGCCAAAGAATGAAGCAAGAGAAACTTGAGAGGTATGTTTTTACTTCAATCATAACGACACATATGATTGTTTGTTATTTGTTAGGTCTGTATCAAAATTAAATTCTAAAATAAAGTTATATTTTATCTGTCACTACTGAAAATAGTCGAATTCCTATGCTAGCATGAATTTGGTATTTCCCCAAAAGTGGTAGGGGAATCTCAAGATGTTTATGGATAGTCTTTTTTACCTCGAGTTTGTTTTTGAGAAGTGATGATGATTTTGAATTGTTACGACTTCAATTTTTTTTTTTTTTTTGAAATTTCAGGAACAAGTCTCAGCTTGAAAAACTAGAGGTTCTTGGAAATCATGATTCACCACTGGGCTTAATAAATTCAAATATGAGTTGCATGTTAATTCCCCCTCTCTTTTTATAGATTGTTCAGCATAATTTAGTAACAATACTGACTCAACAGTGGTGGCATAAATAATATGATCATGTTTTTGGGTCTTGTAATCTTGTGTCAACTTTTGCAAACACATTCATGATTAGGATTTAAACTAGTGTAATTTTTTTACACATGAATTCCATCACATTTCACCATGTAGATATTTGAGGAGATGTATTAAGAACTAACATAACAAAGTGACGTTATGGTTTGATTTAATTGGATACATGTGTCTTACACCATCAATGCATACCAATTAATCTCTTACAATTATATATCAGTCGGTGAAGCTTCGTGTCGTATCCATAAAATTGTCAAATGCTAAATTCAATATCTGTTTTGTTTGGTTAGGATGTGTTGAACTTTGACGAGTATTCAAGAAACTTGACAGATGAAGAGCAGCAGTAATTACTGAAGTATCTCCATGTGGTTGATGCTGCAAAACTTCCTGATAGGTTTGAATCTGCTAGTGTCACTTTTGTTTGTTTTTTTTTAAGTTATAGTCCTTGAATATAAATTTCAATTCCGGCTTTCCGAAATAGGGAATCAAAGTTATTGAACGGCATTGTTGTATCATGTGCAGCCTTAGTAGTATGTTTGATAGTTTTGAATTCAAGAAGGGGCTAACTTATTTTCAGAAATTTCTCAGGGAAGGTGTATTCGATAACTCTGTTGGGGGCAAACCCTGAAGACTGTAAGACGCTGAAAAGGCTTGAATTGTCTAACCTGTCAAAGTCAAAATGGGGAGAACACTAATTTTCTCAAGGTTTGTGATGGATATTTATCTAGATGCTAATGCTCTTGTGTTGATAACTTAATTTATGATGATACTTGCCAGATATTGCATCTAGGGGTGTTTACGAACATAATTTACATCCATTTTTTAAGGAATAATTAAACATACGAAATATAATCAGTGTCTTTGAATAATACGTTTTGATTGTTCGGTTCAAACTGTAAATTCAATCCAGTGCAAATTAATTTTGATTAACTGATTTGGTTCTTTCTGAGTAGAGTGGTGGAACAAAGCTGGAAAATGTAATGATATGGAATCCCCTGCTGTGGAATCAAGTAATGTTGCAAATGTTAAGAGATTGCGTGTCGGCCAAAACCAAAATTTTCCAGGTTAGCTGAAAATCTCATGTCAACATAAAAAAAACAAGTATGAAAATATTTCAATACCTATAATACAAAATACTGAATATACGTTAAGCTTTGACCTCAAGACACATCAATGTAAGGCGTGTTTTTGCTATCCATTGTTAACTAGACCTGTTACAATTTAATCAAAGAATCATTCATCTTGCAAATTTCAGAACTGAAGGCAACAATGAGGAGTCCCAAAAGGGTCATCATAAAAGCTAGCAGTGGCAGAAAAGAAATTATAGACGGCTCTAGCATCAGTGGTGGAAAATAAATTGGAGATGGCTCCAACATCTTTGATAACGAGAGTTCAGATCATAATCTGCTACTAGATTTTCCATCCAACAATTCTTTTCCACAGGCAGAGCTCTTGCTCCCAACATCTAGCTTGGTTGCTCAAGGAAGCACCAGTAGTAGTTCGGTACACTCTCGTGTTACTCGTCCTTGATTAATCTTTACTAGGTTATACTTGGTTTTTCTTATTGTTATATTACTGGGGCCTCATTTTATGTTAAATTTTGCAGGTTGTTGCAGCTGGTGCAAACCCTTTGCTTATTACACGTGGCATTGAGAAGATATAGAAAGCTCTTGTACTGATGTAATTTGTGTATTGTATAGGGTCTGTCTACTGACAATCCAAAATATGGTTATTTGTTGCATGCTTAACTGTACTACATTTTGAACAATTTCACTATTTTAATTTTCAGTAATGTAATATTTGTGTGTGCTTTGCCCATGTTTTGATAACATATTTGTGTTGGTGTCACTTATGACACATTGTAGTTAATGTTATTCTGACTTAATTATTTGGTTTATGTGATGAAGCCCATGATAAGGTTGATAAGGCTGATGGACATTGATGGTGAATTGGGATTTTTTTTAAATTAAAAAAAATGTAATTAACGGCGGTTCTAACCGTCACTATTTTTATGAAATATGTATAATATAATTATGGCGGTTAAAACCGTCGTTATTTTAAGGAAATATATTTTGTATAATTACGGCGGTTACAACCGTCGTAATAATATATTGGAGGCAGTTTCAAAACTGTCGCGGAATGTTACGGCAGTTGGAGCGACAGTTTTACAAACCGTCACAAAACAGCCTCGCGACACATGTTTCTACGACAGAAGAAGAACCGTCGTTACTTGCAATTTGCGTCGGTTCTAACCGCCGTAATCTGCCAAAATAAACCGTCGTAATTTGTCAATTTTCTTGTAGTGTATGGGGCAGTCCTTTTTTCCTCAGCTAGTCAGGAAACATATGTTATCCCCTAGCAGAGTGGATGTTGACAACTATTATTTCTCACAAGCGGAGTCGTTGAGGATCGTCCCCCTCAGCAAAGTACAGAGGATTGTATACCCAGCCGAAATTGTGCTTGGATTACTATTCCCCAGCAAACGTTCAGAAGTTAATTGTTCTAAGGCAGATGTTGTTGTATCTCCAGCAGGAGTTCGTGGACAAAGATGTTATTATCCCCACAGAGTCCAGGTGTCTACTTTCCTCAGTTGGTTGGAAAGTATAGTCTCAACGACGATGGCTTGATCTAATCCCCAGCAGGGTGAGGGTAAAGTTATTTCCCTAGCAGCAGATTAAGCTCATATCCCCCAAGCAGAGTCTGGTGGTGATTGGTATCCCCAGCAGGTCTTAAGTCCAATTGTTTTTGGCAGGTGTTGAATCCAAGTTTTGAAATATTTGGTGATCCCCAGCAGAGGAGTTTCCATCTTCAGTATTCATCTCCCTCCCCGGCTGAGTGGGTTTTCTATCGGAGTTTCGTCCATCTCCAGCAGAGTTGTTGATCTTGGTATTCCCCAACAGAGTGGATATTCTATCGGAGTTTCGTCCATCTCCAGCAGAATTGGTGATTGTGATCTTCCCTAGCAGGATGAAGTTTTCCTCAGCATTGTTCTTTGGTTTGATAACAATGTAGTTGTCATCCTTGGTGGAGCTGCTTCTGTTCTCAGCGTTTATTTCGTTGGGACGGTCTGTTGCATTGCATAAGCATCTTTTTGCATGGTATCCTCCTAAATGCGTAGCATTTCCACTTCGTGTGGAGCATTACGGCAAAATTCAAACATATGCATCTGAAGCATAAGCCAGGTTTGAGTTTTCCTTCGTTAGGAAAAGCCGGATTTCAGAAAGATATCTTTTGACATTACTCCACAGGTTGAGTTTGGTCGTTCAAAGCAATATTTGACATTCCCTCGCAGATTTGTTTGCCAGGATCGTTAACCCATGATTTCATTTTTACCCCTTCGTCCAGGTGGTCCTTTGGTTTATCCCCTCAAGGTTTTTACCGTCAGACACTCGTCCGTGTTTCCTTCGGCACCCGTCTGTGTTCGAACCTTTTTGTTTCAATACCCGTCCGTATTGACCTTTTCATGACACCCGTCCGTGTTGCCTTCCATTCCCCAGCGAGATTAATCCCCAATAAATTTACCTCTTTGCACCCGTCCGTGTACCTTTTCAGTACCCGTCCGTATTGAATCCTTTTTACACCCGTTCGTGTACCTTTTCAGTACCCGTCCGTATTGAAACCTTTTACACCCGTCCGTGTACCTTTTCAGTACCCGTCCGTATTGAAACCTTTTACACCCGTCCGTGTACCTTTTCAGTACCCGTCCGTATTGAAACCTTTTACACCCGTCCGTGTACCTTTTCAGTACCCGTCCGTATTGAATCCTCTTTGCACCCGTCCGTGTACCTTTTCGATACCCGTCCGTATTGAATCTTTTTACACCCGTCCGTGTACCTTTTCGATACTCGTCCGTATTGAATCTTTTTTACACCCGTCCGTGTACCTTTTTGATACCCATCCGTATCTGATATCTTTGATTCCGTGAGACCCGTCAGTGTTTATGGCCAGCATAGTTAACACTCGATTGTGTTTATTTCATGACTTTTCAATACATTGTTTGTATTGGTTTCCAACACTCGTCCGTGTTGTGGCAGTGCAACATTTATTGCTTGTTCCCCAGTGGAGTCGTCCCTCCTTTGAGGATTGCAAATTTCAGGTTTCTTTTGGTATTCAATCTCCGTGAATCCTTTGAATGCATTATAGCTGTCACTATCATACCTTCAGGACCAAGTTGATTGAATAGGGGCAGCTGTAACACCCCAAAATTTTCCTTGTTGTTTTTAGCTAACTGGCTTATGTTTCTTTGCATTTCTTGCATTAGCATTTGTACATATCATTGGTTCTTAGCATGGGATCAAGGTACTTGGTTCATTTCAATGGAGTCTCAAGCCTCAAGGTGGTTTGAGGGGTTCATCACATCTTCATAAGATCAAGAATGGCAAAGGATTTCAAGTGAATCTTTCCCTCCTAATCAGATGGTCCAAATTGGGGTTTTTGACCCAAAGGACTTCTTGAAGGGCTTTGTGGATTCAAGCATGTTCTTATGGTATTCCATATGCTCATAAGTGTTCATGGATAGAGACTTGGCTAGTGGTTCATTGTGGAGAATTTTCAGTGGATCAGTTACTTGTGAAGTAAGCAAAAGTCAACAGCTCAAAAGGAAAGTCAACCATGGGTTTTCAAGGGTTCAAATCATGTTTCCCAAGTCCATGTACCTTTATTTGGTCAAGGAGTAGCATGGATGACATCATTCTTCAAGAATCAAGAGTTTGTACAAAAGTTACTAAATTTGGAAAATGACCTATAATGAGAACTTTCCATTTTTGGCAATTTTTCCACCACATTCAACTTGACTTTTCATCATCAAGGAAGCTTCAAATGAATTTTCCTCCAACATGAAAGTTGAAGATCTTTCTCTCCCATTTCCAAAAAGTACTATATGGTTTCCATATCATTTGTAGAACTCAAGTTATGGTCAAAACAATGCAAGGCGCTTTTAAGGGTTTTCACATGTACCCATTTTTCCACCATTTGCATTTTGGTACAAATTGACCTGTAATTGGTTCTATTGGTTCATGTCACATTACAACATCCAAGTAAACCTCATGAGGATCATTTTTGGCCTTTGAATCAAGTCATTTCATGCCATATTCATCACTTATTTCACATTATACAATTTTGCAAGATGGATTGAAACTTGTAAAACAAGACATTTCAAGGCCCAATTCCAATCCATTTGTGATCAGCAAAGGAAGTGTGATTGATTCATCATGAAAGGCATGGGAATGCACGTGTGAATTAGTGGTGGTATCACTAATTGCATTTTTGCAAAACACTCCAAAACTCATTAACCAAAGGATTAACCAATTGCTAATCATAATCAGGGGAATAACCAAGTGTATATAAGCTAACTCATGCGCCCTCAACTAGGTCATGCACTCTCATTTGCTCAGATTTGAATTTTTGCTCTCACACTTTTCTCTCTTCGAAGCTCACTCTCCTTGGAGTTTCTTTGAGATTTCTCTTCACATTCTTGATTAGTGAAGAGAATAGAGCAAGAATCAACCACTGATTGAAGCTCATACTGAGGTTTTGGCCATAATCGGATTTGGATTCAACTTCTTTAAACTTCAAGATCTAGCAGGATTCCAAGCTCTAGTTGCATTTATTTTGCAATTAGAGGTTCCAAGGAGTGGATCTGCAGCTTCCAGAGGGTTTTCTTGGCGTATTTCAAGTTCTACAAGGTTCAGGTAAGCTTACTTTTCACCATCATAGAAGTTGATTTTGTTATGTGCATTGTGTTCTCTGTGAGTTGCTGATCATTCTGATCTATTTTGTGTGAGTTTTGGACGTGTATCATGGGAGTATTTGATGATTGAAGTTTTTAGATCCAAACTTTCTTGCTTCGATTTGCACAAACCATGTATGATCTGTTAAAACTATTTGCATATTGGTGATCCTTGTTGAATTCTGGTTCGAATGGTATACCTGTTTGTGAATTCTGGAAAATTTCTGTTGGATCTCCGTTTGGTGTTGCCGGAGAAGGTGACCGGAACTAGGGTTCCGGCACCTGGTTCGTTTGCAGGTGATGAAGGAAGGAGACGTAATCACAGCCGTCCAAGAGTTTGATCTGATGGTGCTGATCTTGCCACCTCATTTAATTTGCTTGAGTTTTATTTAATACGTGTGTGTGCTAGTTTATGCGTGTTATCGTGTGCCTCTAATCTAAACCACTCATCTTGCTGACTTTGTGATTTGATGATTTATTATCATGCGTTGATTTAATCTGATGAACCTTAGCCTGCCAGCGCATTAAAAATACCACATGCCTTCCACGTGATTTCTTTTTTATTCCAGATAGTCTTTGTGTGCACGTGTGTATGTTAATTATCATGTGCATGCTGATCTGAAGCGCTGATCATGATTACCTTTTGTTTTGTTGACTTGATATGGCACGCTGGATTGATCTGATGGCTTATGTTGAGTCAAGAGGTTTGACTGGACTTTTTTTTTGTTTGGCTGTGCTGTTTGTTTTTGTTTTGGACTGGGCTTACTTTTTGCACCCCCTTGCTTTGATCCATTTCATGTTCCAACGTGATATGCTTGCTGTTTGCACCCCCCATGTTTATTTCATTTCTTTTTATTTTCTTTAATTGTTGCATTTCATTTTTTATTTTTAAAAATAGTTTTATGCATCCAAAAATTACCAAAAACATCATGGATCATCTTTGGAATTTTATAAAATTTTTCCAAATTTTATTTTCCATTTTTTTTATTTTTGGCATCTGAATTAATTGTTGTGTGAATTTCTTCTTGAATTTGTTTCAATTGTGTACACTTAGCTTGTAGATTTTATTTCTCATAGCATACAAAACATTTTGAACCCATTATTTTTGCATTATTTCATAAACATCTTGAAGTGCATAAAAACATTTTTCTAATATTTTTTAAACTCTTTTCATTTTCATTTTGGTCCCTCTCTTTTGCATATTAGTTCATAATTCCTATGTGACTTTGCATGAGTGATTGAAGGACTTGTCTTGTGAATTTTTGCATGAGTTTTTAATATGATGTTTACCCCTGGTTAAGGTGTTTTGAGATTTAATTTGGTAATTTTTGAAGATTATTTTCTAATTTTTTGATTGCTCTTTGTTTGAGTTCTTCTTTTGTGCACATCTTTGGGCATGTTTGATTACTTGTTTGAGAAGGCACTTGTGCCATTAGTTGGGATTGTTTATTTGACTTCATAAACCATGTTTGAATCATTATAGGTCATTTGATTATCATTATAGGTCATTGGTGTGAGGTTGTTGCATATTTTGTGCACATGTTCAATGTTTGATTTACATTCCTCTTTTTGACTTATCTTCTCATTTCTTCTCATCTATGCCTCTTCTTGGTTTGTGTTTGGTTTGTGTATGCCATGTCATATCATTCCTTTGCACTTCATTTGATGTATGTTTCTGACCTTGGAGTTTTGCATTCATGTCATATGCTATTCATGTTTCATTTTGCATCCTTTAACATGTTTCACTTATATGTTACCTTCTCCTTCTTTTAATGATTCTTAATGCTTGGATACTTGCTTGTATGCCTTATGTGAAACTTGTATAGCATGTTTAGGCACATGTTTAGGTCATCCACATTCTGACTTTGATTTTATTTGAAGCATTCTTGCATGATCACCTTGCATATCCACTCATTCTTCTTCTACTCCTTCTTTGATGACTTTCTTGTATGTTTTGCCACTTGTTTGCATTCTCTTTGCTTGATCTTGTTTGGTAAACATTATGGGTCACCTTTGAGGTGTACATTCTGTCTTTGATGAGTTTCATTTGGTTCGTAACCACTTCTCTTTGGGTTGTGATTTATTTGGGTTTCATTTGTCTTATTGTTGCTTATGTTTGTTTTTGCTAACCATGTAGGGGCTAATGGTAAGTGAATGGGATGTGGATATTCATCCACATTCTAACTTCTCCTTTCTCTTTTAAGTGTTCATACTTGTGTTTGCTTTAGCATTTAAGATGCTTCTTTCTTCTCTCTCACTCTTTCTCATCCCATGAATCTCAAGACTTGATTAAGTCTTGGATTCTTTTCCCTTAGAGCTACCTAGTCCAACTTAATTTTTGATTAAGCTTGGAGTAGGATTAGCATTAGATTTTAGGTAGTCGTCCCTCCTAAGCCTCACTAACCATAGGATACCCATGCATGATAACATTAGGACTCTTAGTTTCCCTTTAGAGTTTCCTTTGTGTTTTCTCTCTTCTCATCTCAAAACTTCTTGAAAACACGTAATAAAAGTTAACGTGTATTGCGCTTGAGCCTTCTATGTGGGAAGTGGGGAGTGAGGGGCTTCCCCTCATTCTTCTAGGATACCTAGTGTACGTCCTGCTGGGGATGATGCGCGAAGTATTTGTTCCTATATTTAAGACTTGGGTTCAATGCAAGTTACGAAACAACTTAAAAGATATTTCTGTCTAAAAAACACCAAACAAATTCAAATCTTTTTATCCTTCGGGATTGTTGGGTTTCAAACTTCTTTTTTTCAGAAAAGAGCTCGTCACTCACGTAAAAAACACTTACCCATTTGTGGTCGTACCCATGAACTACATCAGCTCAGATTCCTCTCTCTCTCATCCGATTGAGGATATGTAGGCACAAGACAGTGATTGTCTTGGCAAGCAACCTTCCCCCACAGTTCCCGTCCGAACTACGTTGACTCTGACTTTCCCATTGCACTGAGGGATTACGTAGGCCTAGGACAACGATAACGTCTTATCGAGTCACTTCCTTTTTCTTTTCTTCTTCATTTCTCTGTTCTTTCCGTTCTCGTTTCTTCTCCGGTCCAGTAGCAGTGGAGCTCTAGACGACGACACCCCTTGATGCAGACAACAAGCGTGGATCCCATCGAGTACGATGGACGTGTTGTGTAACGCCCCGATTTTTTTAATTCTATTTATATATTTCATTTATTTGAATTTTGTGAATTGTTTGAATTATGGTATTTTACCTGCTAATTGGTTAATTTCTCATATAGATAAAATATTTGTATTAAATTATTACTTCTTTTCAACTTTTATTTCCCGAAATATAATTCATCAGTATGTTTATGTTTTATCGCATTTTGAGAGCGTTTGCGAGATATTTGAGTTGAGGGGTAAAATGGTCTTTTTAGGGGATTAGATATTTTGAATAAATAGTAAGTGGAGAGAAAAAGAGAGGAAAGAAAAAGCAAAGAAAAAGAAGAGAAGAGAAAGGAGAAGAAAGAAAGAGAGAAGAAGAGAAAAGAGGAAAATCGCGGGAACTCCGTTTCAAGCGCGAATAATCGGGTAAGGGTGAGAAGTTTCGATTATATCATGCTTGTATATGTATATGTATGTTTCGTTTGAATGTTTGGGTGAAAAATATATGTTTTTCTATTTGGTTGAATTTGTGAGCAATTGATAGAAATCGATGCTTTAACGGTTAGAATGCGGAATAGTTCGCGTAGAATAGTCGGGAAATGATAGGATTTAGTCGGGAATACTTGTCGGTATGATCGGGGGGTTTAAGGATGAGTTTGGGGGGTTTTTGCATCATAAAAATCTGGTTTTTTTGCTTCTGCGAAGCGAGTAATCGATTAACGATATGTGAGTAATCGATTACCACTGTTAGTTGCAGAAAAATAATATTTTCAAAAATTCATAACTTTTGAACCGTAAGTCCGTTTTGGTCCCCGTTTGAAGCGTTAGAAAGCTTATGAAATGTTATTTCTTATAAAAATGGGTTGGAAGGCAGTAGATGATTTATTTAGGTCGTGGTTTTGGAAAAGTCTTGGGTTGTCGGGTTTTTATCGCGTTAAACGCGCGCGGTCGGTGTTTTACCGTGCTATATGCTTTTATTATGTATCGTATGGCTTGTGTGCTGGTATATGATGTGAATATATATGATAAGTGTTGGTGATGATGGTCTGTGGTGTTATGGAGGAATAAATGTGTGTTTTGGGTTTTGATTTCAATGTGCGATAATGATTTGTTGTGAGTAGCATTTGATATGTGAATCCCTTGTGTGAGGAATTAATGATGTTGTGGTGTAGTAATATACATTGTTTGATTGAGTATCAATGTATGTGGGTATGATGTTGTGTTGGTTCGTGGTTTGTTGTTGTGGTTTGTGATAATATGCATTGATGATGTGAAATTCAATGTATGTTGTGCGGCGGCCTTTATGGTTTGAAATACATTGTTTGAATTGTTTTGCAATGCATGAATGTGATGATGTTGAATCATTTGACAAGTTGTTGTAATTGTTGTGGTTGTTGATTTGTGGCCTAAGGGCAAGAAAATGCGATATGTGGTAATTGTTGATTTATGCGTGATTATGGATGTGTATGTGGGTGCAATGTGAATGTCATGAGTCATTGTATGCCAAACATCATAATATGCATTGTTGGAACGTCCTGAGTGGCGGTTTGATTCCAGAGGGAATCTGTTATATCATCGTGTGCCTCAAAAATATGAGGCGATGCCTGAGGACTGAAAGCGATGAATCTGCTATAACATCGTGTGCCTCGAAAATATGAGGCGATGCCTGAGGACCGAAAGCGATGGTTATAGACGATTGTGTGCTCCTTTGGAGACTTAAAGCAATCCTTAACGTCGTGTGCTTCGAAAATATGAGGCGATGCCTGAGGACCTAAAGCGACGGGTGAACATCGTAGGCCCGACGGGGTGTTACTTGAGATTCTCAGTAACGAGCGATGGTTCCAATAGTTCCTGAGTGAACTGGTTTTGAGAAATGTTGGAAGTCGGTACTGCATGGCATGTGCATAGAGTCGTTGTGTCGATCTATGTGCATTTGCATAAATCATGAATTAATTATGCATGGAAATGTGATTGTGATTGATGAGATGAAATATGTGCAATTGTATTAAATGGTATATGTTTGATTGATTATGTGATTATGTGTGGGAAATTGTGAAATCATCGAATATGTGTTGAGAATTATGATTGGATTGGTAAATTAACGTGCATACGTGATAAATGCATTGGTTGTGAATAATATGTTTTATGCATAGACATATGCTATGTGATGTGTGATGTGTTTCTAAATGCTATGACTTGGTATGCCTTATGTGCAATTACATGATTATGTTGGTATAATCGTTATATGCTATGTGGTTGGATTGTTAGAAACATGTTATACGTCTGTGGCTTGCTATATGCATTGGTATGTGATGTGTGAGGTGAGAATAACTATGTATGTGATATTTATGTGTTTTTGCATATTATTATGCAATCTTGGTTTAGTTGTTATTTCTCACCCTTCTGCTGGAATATGCTTTTTATGGCATAGTGCAGATTGTCAGCTTTAGAGGCGTGGAGGCAAGTGGAAGAGTTAGATCTTCGTTTGCTTAGGTCTTGGTGTCTGCTCTGATACGTAGCACGGGAGTCGGGGAACGATTATGTTGTATATGTATATAATTGTGGTATATATTTTGTATTATCTTGTATATATATTTGGATGTTATCAAACTATTTATTTTGTAAAACAAGTCGGTTATGGATCTTTCCGCTTTATTCCATAATTGACCATTCCTTTTATATGGAAAAAGTTTCCCTTTGAGGGTACTCTATTTTATGCTATGTATCAAATTTATGAGCAGGGATGATGTTTTGTTTATTTAAATGTGACATCCTTGTTTCTGTCGGAAAAATAAATTTTTAGTTACTCTGATTTTATTTATGTATTATTTATTCGCGATGGGAATTGGGGTGTTACATTAGTGGTATCAGAGCAGGTCGGTCCGTCCGGCCAAGTTATTGAGTCAGTTGAATACTGTCATTGTTGTTTGTCCCTTAGTACGTGATATGTGTGTGAAACACTGTCAGTACTTTCTGGTTTTCTGCTCTTTTGTCTTCAGGATTGAGAATGAGATAAGTGGGTGGGGGAGAAGCTTGTACTTCTCCAAGTTGCTTCAGGTGTGGAGCATTGGCTCAGTGTACCGTTGGTTGCAAGAGTGTACGTGTTGCTTGGACAATATTGTTCCCGATTCCGGAGGGAATGCGGAGGTAAGGTTTATGTCAACTGAGGATTTGTGCCTTGGGTAGTTTTGTGTACAGGATGTAAGAAATGCTATTATAGTTTGGTAAAGACGGTTTGTGCCCCATCATGATTGTCGGTTGTCTATTGACAAATTGAGGAACTGATCACCCTTAATCTCTTGTTGATAGCAGACAGAAATTGTGTTGGATGGAATAGACATGTCTTTCCGGTTTTGATAGTGTGTTCAATGAATTGTTTAGAATTTAAGGAAATGGTTACAGATTGTTTTGTTGAGTCGATGAAGATTCTTATATCAGAAGATGAGGCGGATTAGAGGTTCTGGTATGTTGGTTAAGTTGGGAAGTCATTGGGAGAGAACGATTGGGTATGGTTAAAGGTTGTTCTCAGAGAGAAGAGTGTGAACTCAAATTGGACGAAGGTGAATAGTTGAGGTTTATATTTGCTAAGTAAGTAGAAAAATCTTGGTAGATGGGACTAAGATGTGTGTTTTGTTTGTGATGATAGTGTTCTGGAAAATTGGCAGGAAGTCACAGTGATGGGCTGCCAGTTGTGGGTGATTTTCAGATGTATTTCCAGATGGAATATTAGATGTTAGCATTAGAAGTACCCATACTGATAGAGCAGTTGGAAGATTTATTGGAAAGGAGAATTGTGAGACCAAGTGTGTCGTCTCGGAGAGCTCCAGTATGGTAAGTAACAAAAAGGAAGAATGATTGAGCGGAATAACAAGCATGATGAGTATAATGGTACTGAGACTTTGGAAAGCGAAACTTAGAGTTCTGGTGAGGTTTGGAGTCTTGGGAGTTTTAGAGCATTAATGGAAATCTCGAGAAAACCCTTATGTGCGGATGTAATATTGATATTAAGAGTTCCTTTTGGTGGGTTGTTGATACTTGTTATGCTGGTTGGAACTGATTTGAGATGGAAATGGTGAGTTTTGGGAAGGACTGTCGAAGGGCTATTTTTTCTGAAAATCGCAGTGCCCGCTCAGCGCGCAGATGCCCGCTCAGCGCGGTCTGCAGAATTTTGAACCTCTCCAGGCAGTGAGGAGCGCGCTCAGCGCGGGACAGAGCGCGATTAGCGCGACTTGGAGCAAAAATAAAACTTGTATTTTTTCTAAAATCCATAACTTTGGATTCGTAACTCGGATTGAGATGCTCTTTCTTATAAAAATGGTGTTGAGATTTAGTGGCCGATTTGATTGTGTCGTGAATTTGGATAAGGTCGTAGTCGTTTTAATTGAGAATATTTCGATCTGTTGTAAACTCGGAGGAAGAACAAGTAGAGTGTTTGAGATTTGAATTACAAGTGTTGAAAAGAGACGAAGTTTTATGCTAAGTTATTCAAGTGAGAATTTTGGTTGAAAAGGTTAGTTTTCTTGGATATGTTATTTCTGAGGATGGTATTTGTTGTGGATTCATCGGAAGTAAATGCAGTTCTACAATGAGAGGCTCCGAAGTTGGTTAAGGTGATTAGAAACTTTTTGGACTTTAGTTGGTTATTACCGGAGGTTATGGAAGGTTTTTCCAAGTTAGCATTTTCGTTACTTCGGTTGACTTGCAAAGGGTGAGTCGTTTGTTTTGGATGTTCTTTGTGAGTAAGTTTTGGGTGAGCTGAAGTAGAAATTGTCTACGGCTCCAGTTTTGATTCTGTGTGATCCTAATCAACTGTTGGTGAGGTATGGGGATGCGTTTTTGATGAGTGTGGCTAGTGTGTTAATGCAAGAAAGTAAATTCGTGGCTTATGCTTTACGACCATGGAGGATTCATAAAAGGATCTATATTATTCAGGATTTGGAATTGGTTGCGGTTGTATTGTGTTGAATAATTTAGAGGTATTATCTTTTTGGTTATGGATTCGAAGTGTTTAGTAATCACAAGAATATTGAGTACTTGTTTGGTCGGAAGGAATATAGTATGAGATAGAGATGATGGTTGGAAATTGTGATGAGTTATGACTTTAGTTGGAATTATCCTATTGGTGAAGTTAATGTCGTGACTGGTGAGTTAAGTCGAAGATTTTATACATGTCTATTTTGATAGTCAGGGAGTTAGAAATATTTGAGCAAATTAGAGACTCGTGTCTGGTGTGTAAGCTAACACAGTAGAGTGTGAGGTTGAGTATATTGAAAGTGAACAGTGATTTTTGGTGAATAAGAGAAAGAGTTAGACTTTGGACGTGAGATTGGTAGTTTTGATGGTTATGAGTAATCAGAGTGCGCAGCGGAAGCGTGATGTGGCACATTTCATATATGTGTGTGTGACTTGTAAGAGTTCATAGGTTGAACATTGGGAACAGGTAGGAGTGAAGAGACCATTGGATGTTCCGGAATGGAAGTGTTAGGTGAAAGGTTTGAATATTATTCATGGGCTACTATGTAGATGGATGTTTTGGTTATATGTTCGATTGGTGAATCGTAGCATTGTTGTAGTATGGTTGTGTGACAAGGATGTTGTTGTTCTCGTTTTGTTGATGTTGTTGAGAACTTGTGGTGTCGTGGAACTTTATGTTCTTGTTTGTGTTGTTGTCTCGTTTCCATCGTGTTGGTTCGAGTGCGAGTAGCTAATTCCTATGATGGGGAATTAGAGGAGTGTTACCTATGGTGAGGGTAACGATCTTGTTGTGTTTCGGTTCTAAAGTGAACCTGTGTGTTAGTAACTTGGGTATTCCTTGAGTTGTGAGTTGGTCGTCAAGTGCATTGTATGGGCTTTGCATCTTGTCGTTGTAGTTGTCGTCGTGTCGTGTTGTTGTATCTGCTGTTAGCAAGGTGGTTTGTCAGTTGTGTTATTCGTGGTGTGCCTTTTGTTGGCATGTTAGTTTGTTGGTCGGATGCGAGAGTCGTATCCGAAGTTGTTCGTATCGGTTAGATTTTCGAGGACGAAAATGTCTAAGTGGGGGAGAATTGTAACGCCCCGATTTGTTTAATTCTATTTATATATTTCATTTATTTGAATTTTGTGAATTGTGTGAATTATGGTATTTTACCTGCTAATTGGTTAATTTCT